>NJPR01000057.1:0-600000 GCA_002946385.1 Rutstroemia sp. NJR-2017a WRK4
TCCCCTCCCCCCCCCCTTCCCGCCTTCCCCCCCCCCTTCTGCCCCCCTCTTCCCCCCCCCTTTCCCCCCCCCAATCTCCCTCCCCCCATTTTTAAAAATGTAACTATACCCCCCCCCCCCCCCCCCCCCCCCCCCCCCCTCAAGCAATAACCTACTACACACTCAACCCAGAATCAGCTGCTGGGTGCGAAGTATTTGCAGAGAAGATCTACACTTCCTCTTTTCTTCTCCTTCATATACCGATCTGATAGTACATAGCAAGCATAGCACACCCAAAGCAGCAAAGTTCATCTAAACCAACCTCTTTACCCCCTCCCCCCTCAACCGAGCCCATATGGACATACAAGAATGGAACATGCACACATAGTACACAGAAACCACGTATCTTGCCTATCTATCCGTATATCTACCCTATATTAATCGAACTGAAGGTCTCTATGCGTTTGTCAGGACAGCGGTGGTGGAATGAGATGAGATGGGATGTGATGGGTTAGATTTGAGGGTGAGTGATGGCGTTGTTGAAGAGGAAGTCATGCGTGCGGGTTGGTTGTGGAGGGGGGGTATGGGATGTTTGAGGGAAGAGTATAAGGTGGCGAGGAGCAGGACTCTGAGCTCAACGTCGCTGAGTGAGGGTTAGGGTGAAGGCAAGAGCGAGATAGTTGAGGGACTGGGCTGAGGAAATGGGATGTGATTGTGATTGTGGTGGGCAAGTTGGGTTCTGATGTATAGACAAGTGAAGTGAACCAACAAGACAACCGACTTATTGATCGAGCCGTTCACAGAGTTACATATAAGATTCAGTTATGATCACCATTCACTGATTCATTTCAACCCCATAGGATTATCTTTCACTGAAATGATGACTCGAGTTCAATTACATCGTCCTAATTCCTATCCAACAGCAACACAAGCAAGAGTTGCACTCCAATGCCACACCTTAACACCAGAATAAAACATAGCACTGCACCCCCCTCCACAACCACCACCTCCATCCCTCCCAACACCTTCACCACAAACTCTGCATCTATCTGTGTAAATATGTATGCCCCAATTAGTCCTCCTAGCGCACCGAAGTTCTACGCCAGCAGGGTGGACAGGACGGGTTGTCTAGACCCTTTGCTTTGATCTTCCACTGAACGATAAATATATAAGTGACGCTCCAGACCATTGATAATTGGCTGCAGGAGGTAGGCAATATGTGGTATTTTGGTCTCTGTCTCGAGAAAAGGACTATAAGGAAAACGCGCTCGATACAAACCTATGGAGCTGGTATGAGTATGATACAATCAATCAACTCATCACTCCCATCATCGCGATTACAGTCGCGTTTGATTGCAATGTGCTTGTATTGTTCTTTGTTCGCTCTCTTTGTGTGGAAAGAAAAAAAATCTTCAAATAAACCCCAAGCGAGCCGGCGCTTACTAATCCGCAAACCACACACACCAATCCCAAACCCGCCTAGTCTTCCTAACACGTGCATCAAATTTTCATCTTTTCCACCATCCCCATCTCCCGCTTCCCTTCCTCTTTTCTTCTCCTTACACTTAACACGCATGATTAAATCAACCGCTTGAAAACAATCCATTCACCAACTGGCTAGTCGGTCATATTTGCATGCTAGAGTAAAGATACGAAGAGATCTGGGTGAGGCGATTGTATTCCGGGGGATCTGGGCTTTTATTGGGTCTTGGATCGCTTGTGCTGAGCTGGTTTTACATTTTCTTTTGAGAGAGGGATGGAGTGAGAGGGATGGGATTTGGAGGGGAATTTGAGATGAGGAGGGGATAGGACAGGATGGGATGGGATGCCTTTGGTGGTGGGAGAGAAGACTGCGTGGGGAGGATGGTTCGCTCGAGTCTTGGGGCAGAACTGACAGGCAGGTTTGGGAAGATATATTGTAGTTGATTACCTAGCTATTTTCCAACGAATATCCCGCAGAATTAAATATCATTTATCCAAAGATCATTATCAGCCTCTTATTCCTTCTCCTAAATACGAACCAAACTCCCATCCAACTTCCGACTCAAGTCTCGGTATAAACACATCTACTCAACTCACCCATCCCACATACCATCCTCTCGCCCCGTCCCCCATATCAGCCCAAGCATCCACTTCCCCCCGCCCCCTCATAACCCTACCTACCTACCTACCTACCTACCTACCTATTTCCCGCAGCTCAGCGCACCGCCCAACCAACCACGCAACTTCCCGCGTACCTCCCCAGTCCATCTCATCCCAGCCCAACCCAAGCGCCGGTACCTTCCATCTCCCTCCCCCCAGTTCTCTCTCCCACAACAGCAAACCCAATTCCCACCTCATCCTAATCCAATCAAGCTCCTCCCTTACCCAAGACGTACAGAACGAAGCCCGGGCCCCGGAGGCTGCAGATACCATCAGATTGGGCATGCACGCCCGACTGCATCTATCCATTCTCCGCTCGGTGAGAAGGAGGAGGATAAGAAAGTGCCCGGTTCTTTCGGGCAGCCGGGCTACCGGGCTGGGCTGGAGTACCGGGTGGACTAGCCTAGGACTAGGACTAGGACTAGGATAAGATGAGACGCGAGATACGAGATATAGTACGTACGCTCCGCAAGTAAGCTGGAACGAGATAGGATGGAAGGAGATAGGCTTAGTAGGACTAGCTAGCACGAGTACGGGAGGAATGAAGGTAACGTTATAGATAGGATCTACAGCTACATCTCCAACTCCAGCAACGACACGTTTCCACACATACATGCATCCCACCCACTCCACTCCACAATGAACTAACTTACCAGACTACAACTACCAACTGCCAACCACCCACCAGATCCAGAGCCTCAATCTCCATCTCATCTCATTAATGATAGGTGCGCATACGTCGTTGCGGCTGATCACTGGGCCCCACAAACATCGTATGCCTTACGTATTTCCAGACAAAAGCATGATTTGGATCCAAGTCCATTGGTTTGTTTGTTATTTGACCCGATCGGAAAACAAAGAAGAATCCCAACCAGCCCAAGCTGACCTTTCCTACAAAATGTACACGCACGTTTACTCCAATCGTACACCAAATTTCGCATGCATGCATGGAACAGTTCCAAACCTCAAGCTCAAGCGAACACTACATCGTCCTCCTTTCCTCCTCTCCTCCCATAGCTTGCTTGCGCTGCTTGCCTGCCTAGATACTCTTTCACCGAGCATGTAAAACCAGAAATAAAGATAAAAAATAAACATGAACACGCTGGACAACCCGAGCAATATTCCAATAAAAATAGATAAAAACCATGTCAAATCAAACTACCTGTCCTCTCGCCCAAGAACGCCCAGTTTTGCAGTGCTTAGTGCGTAATAGCATTGTTCGTTCCCACAGAAAAATTATGCCAAAAACTTTCCAAAGAAGTAAAAGAGAACGCCAATCGAGAGAAACACCATGTGGTAGGCATCCGAATCTGTATCTTTGTGCAGCTAAGCTCACGAGCAAATTCCCAAGTCCGGAGAAGGGTTGATGTAAGATCCAGGGCACACGGCATATGTCCCATAACAAAATGCTCCACGGATGTGGAGGGGTTTCCCGGCCTGTAGTGGAAGTCCTGGATAGAATTCCGTGCAAGTTTGGGGCATTGCAAAGCGTTCAAACATCCAACGGAGAAGTTATAGACCCTTTTGGAAGAAAAAGTAACAGCAAAAGAAAATAAGATTCAATGCTTGCCCAAATTATATCCGTGTGCTGAAATGGGTACAGCATCCAAGAACCGGCGTAAATCCATGGGCAGAACGATCATTTCCTTTCTCGGCGTGGGTAACATACAATGTAAAGTCGTAGAATCATAAAAAGAAAAAGAGATCCAGTTATCCTCGGAAGCGGCTGTTTGCACTCCTTTCTTGGATTTGCTTTTCGGTCGTAACGTATAATCGGTCCAGGTAGGACATTGCTTCGGCATCCTTTAATATCTTAGCCACCTGGATACCGGCGGATATTAATTGGAGAATATTCCTATCGTCCTTCAGTGGTCGAGATTGATGTTTCGCAGCGTGTCTCATCTCCAAACTGTTCTCCAATATGGTAACAAATTGTTTGATCTGTCCATTGTACAATACCCGGGCGGGTATACGTCTCTTGGTGGCAAGACGCTTCAGAAGGTACACCCATTCTGTCCATTCTCTATCCTGAGGTCGCTCCACAGGCCGACAGCTATCACTGAGAGGAATTGGAAATTGATATTTGGCAACAAAATCAAAGGCGCACTGTGATAACCTATCATTGACTCGAGTGAGGACACTATCCTGCTCCTGCACAACCAGGTTAGTTGGCAGATGGGGTAAGTCTCTCTCCTGTTGGGCAATATATTCCGGGGGTGGTCGTTGTAAGAACTGGTGTGGTCCATCGAATTCATCCCGATTAGATGGCCGCCTCTGTGAGTGACCTTTTCCATCACTTCTGGCTTTTCCTGCCGCCCTGGTAGGTGGCTCAATTGCATAATCCGTTGGGCTTGGGGATGCAACATAATCATCCATATAGGTCTCAGGTGAGACTCTACCTTGAGGTTCCCAGCTGGGCCCCTGGCTTGTGTAAGAACCATAACTTGGTCCGGCCGTCCCATACACGTTTGATGACGGTCCAAGGCTATAAGCATTAGAGCTGTAAAGAGAATTTGAACGGGCGAGGGAGCTCGAAGTAATTGGTGCCGCGATAGGAGTATACGATGCGGCCGTGATTTCCGGTGCATAAGATGCGCTTCGAGATTGGAGTTCAGCTTCCTTTCGTAACCTATGTCGGAATGAGAATAGTTCTTACCTCGATGCTGAATAGTAGGACCCGTCAAAACTTGTTCGATTGCTTGTTGGGAATGCAGAGCTTGGCGGATAATCAGCTTTCAAGCCTCCATTCTGTAACTTCATCCCATACCTTCTCGGAGGCTCCGGTAACGTAGTGGGGATTGGGCGACCATAACCAAAATCCGGTTGGATGTGAATACTTCTTCTGGACGCCATCATCTTGAGCTATCAAGTTCAAACACAAAAGTCTGGATTGAGGAAAACACAATTCAGAGAGGAAATATATCAGAAAAGTCCTTCGTCGGATGACGGCTTAAATCCAAATGGCTCCTAAATTGGTATTATAGACAGCGTTATAGATTGTTGTGATAAAAATGGGTCCAGCAAGGATATCCAGATCCAGGAACAGGGGCGGTGTGAATACCAGGTGATCAAAGGGGTTTCTGTATTCTTTTCGAAACAACAAAACTTTATGCTGTGTGTTGTAGAGATGAAAGGCAAGCCAGCCTTGACTATATAGTCCGAAGAAGATATCGAAGCCCACTCGAAGCTATGGATACGGATCTCAATATTCGGGACCTAAAGCAGTGGCTAAGCGACGATCAGGAAATGTCTTGGAGCTTTGGCGAAAGATGAACATGATCTGAGCTGCATCGGGATTCTTTGTGTTCCCATTGTCAACAAGAATGAATTTCTTTTTTGGCCCCATCCCATGGGGAACGCGTCGGCAATAGAAGGTCGGAGAATAATCTGCGAATAATTACTCGGTGTTGGAGGAGATCGTCGCCGGTGATCTGTGTTTGTGATTACTGCATCAAACGTATTTGCGAGCAGCGAGACGCCAAATCGCGTTATCATGGGCGGACCTCGTAGCTCGGTGCATGTTGTCCGCAGTTGCGTCTGTGGATAGGTGGCTGGATCAGGCATCAATTGGGCAAAGACACCCTCATTCGCTGAGAAGAGAGTGTGACGAGACAAGCAAGTAATATTGGCCCCTCCACAGTGCTCCAGACAAGAAAACACAATAAGGATTAGGCGTGGCAAGCGCAGGAGGTGTCCATTCGTGCCCTTGTGGGAGGAGAGAGCCTGTTTGAGTGGGCAAGGAATACCTTGTGTGTATGGGGTAGACTAAATCTCCGGGCGGTGACAGGGCGTCCGCGTCCAAAAGAAAAGGCTAATTAGTAATGAGTGCCCCCAGTCGCCAGTGCTGTGTCTCTACTCTGTACGAAGCATGTACGCAGTTGCGCTGCTACCGAAGGCCTGGTTGGGCATAAAGGCGTCAATGAGCCCAATCAATGCATTAATGCCTATTCGCGAGTGCTGCACACTCAAGCTGGGCGTAAAAGATAAGTGCAGTCAGATGAGTTGCGTGCTGCCGAGGTAGCACGGTGGCGATCATACTTTTTTTTGGATCCTCTGGAGAGTTTGCAAAATGGCCGGAAATGGATAAAATGGTATTGTCGTCGTAACACTTGACCTATGAACACCGCGCATGCTTGATGATGAGGCGGCTGGAAAGTAGCTGCTGTGCTTTGCCCTGTACGAGAGCCCGGATGCGGTGGTGCGTTGGACAACAGTGTCCGCTTTGAAGAGGGCAAGGATTTTCCTGTAAGCCGAGAATGCCATGATGGCTATCCTCGCTATTCGTCGACGGATAGTGACAAGTAAGCCCGAGGAAAAAGGATGGTTCAGACCGACCAGCCTTTCAAACGTACGCCGTTTGTATTCCGAGGCTATAATACTTTGTTATGCTTCTGTCTCTGATTAGTGGTCCGGCTCGTCAACTCATCGCTCAGCGGTTCTCCCAGCAATTGTCTATATGGAGTGAGGGTAACATGTCGTCACTTGTAAAGGCATTGTATGGCTGTGTATTGGATACTGTGATCTCAAAACTTGGAATATCCTTCGGAAGTTTAAGATTATCTGGATTGAAATGACAAATGACAAATTCATGCTGTAGAACGTCGAAAGTTCTCGAAAACGAATCGAAGCAGTGCGTGGCTTATTGTGCAGCGTCAATCCATGCGAAAGCGGTATTGAGTAGCTCAATTAGAGAAGGATATGCCGACCATCATACTCTGACAAGGCGTCGGTTTGAGATTGTCGTCGATACGTGGAAGAGTTCGTGTCAACTGAGATCGGCGCTGCGCACAAGCTCGCGTGCTAAAGAATATCTAACATGTCATCAGTTCAGTGTCGTTCAGCCTTGTATGTGCATGAGGAGTTCGTGAGAGAGGATCCGTTCTTGGCGAGGCATGGGTGAGTCCTTCAAGAGACCTATGTGCAGAGACGACCGAGTCAGTGACCAGAGTGAGCTGGATAAAGGAAATATCTGGAACGCAATGCTATTGATGGGGAGTGAAAGTTTGGGCTCTCCAATGCGACTCTGGAATCATTGATGTGCAGAGAGCTAATGTGCAGATTCGTTGTAATACATACTATGAGTACGAAGTAAGACCGAGAAGCAATTTGTTGCGTAATGAATCATAAGGTTTGGAGGAGCTATCGTTGTCGAAGAAGAAGTGAAGAGAAAAGAAAAGAAAAGGAAAGGAAAGGAATAGGACGACGAGAAGTAAAATTGTAGAGATGGGATGGGATGGAAGGTTGCTGGGGTTCAAGAAGACAAGAGAGCGAACGGCAGTATGAATGGCCCAAACGAGAAGAAGCTGCTACGTGTACAATGCGTTGCCTTTCTTCAGCCTCTTTTCATGGGTTGCTCCAAATCTGAAGTCGAAGTCGAAATCGAAATCGAGATTCACGCCGGCGTCGCTGCTGCTCTGCAGAGCTCATACTGACATTTGGGGAATGCTTCGTACAGTAATTAGGCTGCCGATCAACCACTAAAATCCGGGGTCGACTTTCGAAATCTCGCCTTGTGGCGTCATGATACGCTAACGATAAGCCACTGCCGTTTCCACATACGAGTATCAAATATTTCATTACCAACCTCAAGGCTTTTCCTTTACATCTCTGCTTCTTGACTCTCTTCTTCCATGAATGTCCCAACTATGGCACCAAGTAAAGAAACTCTAAGAAATCGAGCTGTTGAGTTCTGCCAATCTTTTGTAGACGCTTTGCCCCCGGACAGCACACTCTCGCAGCATTTCTCCAGCAATCCAAAAATAACTGAACATGGTCCGCCAAAACCCGAGCTCCCCTTTCTAGGAAAGACATTCTCGGGTCGGAAAGGCGACTCGAGCAGTGCAGGGGATCAAACCTGCGACGACTATTTCACCATTCTCTCCAAAACATTGAAATTTGAGCCTTCACCCGCGACTTTCCCACCGCCAGAGTCTTTCATTGTTGATGAGACATGTGAGATTAACGGGAAGAAGGGCGTGGTGAGTGTTGTTGCCAACGGGACTTTTAGAAGCATTGATACGGGGAAGGGATGGGATGAGACTTTTATCTATCGTCTGAGTGAGTTTGACGACGAGGGGAAAATCGGGCATTGGGAGATTTGGGCCGATACGTATTCGGCCTGGGAAGCCGTCCATGCTTGACGAGATGAAGCAAAAGGGAAAGTATGGGGTCTGACCGCCTGGCCCACCGAGTCTGAAGATATACTCCGTCGGACGTTATACACCACCCTGTTCTGGTTTCTCACCGCGAGTTCTTCACTTCGGGTAGAACTTCCAGCGACCCTTGGCTTCTACACGACATTTCTCTCCAGCTTTTAATGTACAATAACACCACCATGAGCATATATCATGGGTCAGCAGCAACATGGAAATATGTTGTATATTGAATTGCAACCCCGACATCTCTGACGGTTGTATCCATCCGAGCGATACACTAACCTTATATCTACATCTTGCAACCATCCTTCGGAGATGCTTCCATATTGCCCTCGATAGGTCCATTTGACCTCCCCTATCCAAGGAACCGTGCGTCAACTCCAATCAAGATGGGCGAATCAAGCCCACACATCTGCTCCAGGGTGCCGAAAACTAGCGGCGGGGGGGAGCTAACTTACGCGTACCCACGCACTATCCAGCTCCCACGGTCCCTTTCCGGCAGCTAGCTACTCGATCTCCAAATGATGGAGTAGCATTTTTCAATCTGAGGTGTGATCTTCATCAGATAAAAACATGTCTCCGGTCCCACCGCTGCCGTCGACGCTTCCATGTAGAGTCAATTCTACCTTCACCTGGAGCAGCACTTTCGTTCAATCACAATCACCATGTCTTCTAGTACGATCGAAAGCCATGAGGCGAAAGCAGACATTCAGCAGCGGTCAGATCTAGAGCTACCTGCGGGAAAGACGTCTAAGAATGGAATTTTACTGCGTCCTCAACCGACCAATGATCCCAATGACCCCCTCGTAAGTTATCCATCTAGACTCTACGGGGTGCACTAGTTCATAGAACGACTTCGAAATTTGATATGTAAGATCTAAATCATGAAGATGCAGAATCTTCAGATCTCGAACCTTATTCAGTTTATGCTTAAACAGCCACGCAATCTTTCAAATCCGCAGTCGTTCCATGAACCAGTGCATCCACTGATTCCCCAAACCACCTCACAAGTCATCACCATGACACACTACTCACTCTTCACCAGAACTGGACACCGACCAAAAAATACGCAACCTACCTCACAATATGCGTCTTCGCCTTCCTAACCATGCTCAACTCCTCCAACTTCACCCTCGCCATCATCCCCGTAGCCCATGACCTCCACACAACCACCGCCCGCGCCGGCTACCTCACCTCGCTCCAAGTCCTCGCCATGGGTCTCGGCAACCTCTTCTGGGTCCCGCTCATGCGCATCACCGGCAAGCGGCCCGCGTACCTTGTTTCGCTTCTCTTCCTAATCCTAACCAACATATGGGGCTACTTCTCCTCCACCTACACCAGTCTCCTCGTCTCCCGACTCATCGGGGGCTTCGCCGTCGCAACCGCCGATGCGCCCGTCCCAGGCGTAGTCGCGGATTTGTTCTTCTTCCACGAGCGAGGCCACTGCATGATGATGTTCCACACGGCGATCAGCACGGGTGTGTTCCTCGGCCCACTGATCAATGGGTACATAGTGCAATACGCAGGCTGGCGCTGGATGATGGGTTTCACGGCCATCGCAGCCAGCGCGACGTTTCTCGTCGGCATCTTTACGATCCACGAGTCTGCGTACGCGAGGGAGAAGGCGGATGAGAATCTTTCTGCGCTGGAGTATCCGCCGGGGAGGAATTGGAGGGAAGAACTGTCGTTGACGCTGGGTTATGATAGGGATGCGTCGTTTGGGAAATGGGTGTGGAGTACACTTGCGATTTTGGGTTATCCGCCGGTGTTGATTGTGGGCTTGACGATTGGTGTTTGTGTTGGCTGGTGGGTTGGCTATCTATCTATCTTCTCTCATCAAGTCCCTAATCGTGCAATACCTAACACAATCTCTCTTTCTAGGAACATATCCGTCCAATTAACCTCCACCCTAACCTTCAGCGCACCCCCCTACCACTGGTCCGCCCACCAACTCGGCCTCCTCTCTATATCCGGCTTCGTCGGCGCCGTGATCTCGTTCTTCATCGGCGGGCGCCTGATCGATATAATCGCGACCCGTCTAACCGCGCATAAAGGCGGGTCCCCCGAGCCCGAGTACCGTCTTCCGGGCATGATATTCCCGGCCCTGATCGGTCCCATGGGTGTTCTGACTTTTGGTCTGGTCATTGCCCATCATAAACATTGGATGGGCGCTGCCGTCGGGTATGCTATGTTGGGGTTTGGGCTGAATGCTGCGAGTAATGTGGTGGTTACTTATGCGGTGGATGCGTATCGTCCGGTATGAGGAGTTTCTTCGCCTACTGTATCCTATCTGTCTCTCGCAGTTCTTTTTCCCTAACGTCCGCATCTCTTTTCCTCTGGCTCATCAAAATCTAACACGGCCCACAGATCGCAAGCGAAGTAATCACCATAGTCTTCATCACCCGCAACGTAATGGCCTGCATCTTCTCCCTTTACATCTCCTCCTGGCTCGAAGCACAAGGCACAGCCCGCGCTTTTGGCGAAATGGTAGGTATTCAATATGTGATATTTGCTCTATCGGCCGTGTTGTATTTCTTCGGGAAAGGTATTCGGGAATGGACTGGAACTTTTGGTCCCATGAAAGAGGCGGGGTTACGCTGGAGAGAGATCCGGTAGCATGGAGGAAGGACTATGAATGGTGTCTTTATTCTTATTCTATGTATATGTATAGGTTGTGGAAATCTTCATGCTCGCTTAAGAACGCTACAGTATGCTCCGTGTATATAGCCCCGCCTGTCAGTCTTGCGCGCCGAATACCAGAGTAGATAAACAGATAAAATAGAAGGAAATGTAAACCTCTCATGATCTCCTCTGTCTTTTCTAAAACCATCTAACTCTCAAACCCCCAACCAAGTAATCTACTCCCAAATCAATCCTCCCCCTTCTTCGCCCTCTTCCCCGCATCCCCACCCTCCTCCTCATCCTCCTCCTCCTTCTCCTTCTCCTTCTTCTTCATCCTCTCCTTCTTCAACGCGTCATGCACCTCCTCACTCCCCTCATCCTTCTTCTCATCCCACTCAACATCATACTCATCACTAATAATCTTAATCTCTTTCCTCAACGCATTCGCCTCTTCGATCAACGCCTCCCACTTCTGCACATCAAACCCCCTTGCCTGATACAACTTATTCTGCCGTCTCGAAACCGTCAAATTGAGCGCAGCCCGATAGGACACTTCCCGATTATGATACAAAAACCACAAATACCCCATCATAATCATCGACAGCCCAGCAAGATACGTAACAGGCTCCATCGTATCCCATCCGTAATCCGTCATGAACGTAAAATAGTAAATCGCTCCCCACCAACTAACCAGCAATCCAAATCCCCCCATAGCAATGCGCTGCGCGCCACGATGAGCTAGCTCATCGCATTCTTTCTTGATACTAGCGTAGTTTGCCAACTTGCGACTCGCTTTGCGGAGACGCACGCGTAGGTAATGCGTGCGGTCGTTGAAGGAGGGAACTCCGACTCGGATTTCTTTGGATGCGCCTTCGATCTCCACGGCGAATTCTTTGCCGCGCGCGGCGTCGCGGATGAAGTCTCCGATTTCGGTGGAGGAGGACCAGCGCACGAATTTGCGCTCGGGGTTCGAAGATTGCTCGCGGCCACGCCCGGAATAGCTTTCGACGCCGCCTTCGCCGGGGCCGCCGCGGAGTTCGGATTGGATTTGTTGTTGTTGGGAGGGCGTGATGCTTTTATCTTCCGGTTTGGTGATTTTGCCCAGCTTGACCAGTTTGCCGTCGACGAGAAGCTCGTCGCTGCCTTCTTCTTCGGGATGGTCCTGCTCCGCTGAGGAGTCGTCGCGGTCGTCTTTTTTAATCTCGTCTTGCGCGGAGTCTTCGGCGCGGAAGAAGACGGCGGGGACTTTTTCGCTTTGGCCGTCTTTGGTTTTTATCATGGGGAGTTCGGACTGGATGAGGCGTTCGAGGTAGGAGAGGGGTTGTTGGGGGTGGACGAGGAGGGCGAGCGGTTCGATGGATTTACGGTCGGAGTTTTTGTCGAGGGTGGTGAGGGGGAGGATGAGTTTGAGGAGGCGGGAGGGAGTGGTTAGGAGCTTTCCTGTAGGGTACGTGTTAGCTGTGGTTCTGCTTGGAAAGGATGGGTAAAATCATACCCTTTGTCATCGCCCCAGCAGTTCTGTTTCTCTTCACAGGAGGCTGCTCTGCTCCTTCTCGATGCCATGGTGTCCTAGATTGAATCTCCTTCTGCTCCCCAATAGCATTATCAATCTGTTTATTGAACCAATCATCTTTCTTATCCGTTTCCTTCTCAGTGACATCCTGAGGCTGTTTACTCAGGTCTTCCTTTTGCCATACATTCGTCGCACAAAACGCACGCACACCCACACTCGTCTGACATCTCAACGGTTGCGCTATCGGTCTGCATCGAAAAGCAGCAGTGAGCGAAGTTGGAGAACGCGTCGTCGTCGTGGAGATGCTCCGTGGGATGAATTGCGTAGCCAGCCGCATTTCTGCTACTTGCGGGTACCGTCGTCGAGGACGTCGATATCTCAAATAATGCGATGCTGCTCACGGGACATGAGTTGTCATCGAAAACAGTACATGTTGACGTCTCGTTTTACACTAAGTATCGACGATGAATAAAGCTTGGAAAGTGTCTAGAAGCTCCAGCAATCCACTTACTGTATCCTTGTCAGCGATGACGTAAGGTTCGAGAAACCCATCTCGCTCATGCACCCCCCACTAAGTGAATATCTCTGTGAGAGGTGAAAGATGAGAGTTGTACGACTCGGAAGACTCGGCTGAGCTGCTTTTGAAGAATTGCGAGTTACACCCGGCTATGTGCAGCTTCACGAATTTACGGCGGTGTTACTGTACTCCAACTATTTAGCTTTGTACTCATTGCCGATGCAATTACGTCACCGGGGAGAATTTGTGTTCACGCATACTTTTTCGAAGGTTTGATGTATCAAAAGTTCTAACACAACGCTAAGATATCTATTTGGAATCCTATTCAAAGTTCTGTTCTATTGTTTGAGATGCCATCTCGAAGAAGTGAAGATTATAACTGCCAACATCATTGTGACAACAGTGGAACGGGGCAACCCATCCTTTGTTGCTTGGTCCTCCGTTCACCTTTTGCTGCTGACCTGAATGTCCATGAATTTGACCTTCGCTTGGATATCCCTCCAAATAGCCATAGCCTTCTCCTTGTCTCTTCCCTGTTCCACCAATTCCGCCTTTGCTGGAAACTCCCTCAAGATATCCCTCTGTACGTCCTGCAGCGAACGAATCTTGTGGCAGTCCGGGTCCATCGCGCTCCAATCGAGGTCTACAAACTCTGTCTTTACAGAGCGATGCTTTGTGAAATCCTCATCGTCGTCGTAATACAAAACTATCTCCTGAAGTTCCGAGCTGCGTTCTCCATAGGCGTCCACGATGCGGAAGATCTTAGACCAGTTGATGCCACTGGTGTAGCCACGAAACGAGAAGAATTGGTAGATATTGTAGGCAATAGACCGCATAGCCGTATCGGCGCATTTGCTGAAAAAGTCCTCGTAGTGACTATTTGTATACCGAGGGTAGAAATTGGACGTCATACAGACGGTGTCGAATGAGGGATTCAGCCAAATTCGCGGTCGTGTTTCGAATGTAAACCATGTTGTAGTGTGCTTTGTCCCAAAATGTAAACTGTAGTGCCTTAGAGCAACTTCTCTGGCTTCTCTAGACACATAGAGTACATCTGGTGCAGGAGTATTGGTACCGTAGGTGAGGAGTTTGTTGCCTGGATGGATATCGTGTCTCGCTCCAGGTTTAACAAATGTATCGAACCAAATCCTGACATTGCGTTCTTGCTGACTTGCGAAAGACCAGATGTGTTGTCTTAACTCTGTCGGCAGGCGTGAGAATAAATGGAAGATTTGCGGTAAAGCTTTGTCATTTGTGCTCTTCTGGTCGAATTCTGATGACAGTTGCTCAAACGACAACGCTGGAGATGGTAAAAAGCCAGGAGTAGCAGGGGTGCTGCCATTTTCGGTCTGATAATCGTACTCGGCAATGAAAGGGGGCCAACCTGGGCGGATATATGTCGTTAAAGGTGTTTCGAACGGAATGTCTTCCGAGGGATCTACACTGCCTAAACTCAGGAAAGAAAAGGCTTCCGATGAGAAGTACTTCTCATGGCTAGGATAGTTTAGTGTGAGGGTCTCCATCGTTGTCGCTGCCATTATAGCGCTCTTGATATTCCGCAGTTTCTATCGAGGGAGCTTTTCAAAGACTTGAGATCAACAAAACCAGTAATTGTATAGCGCACAGAAGGTTTGAGTTGTATTGTTGTATGTATTTAGGAGATGAGTAAATTGATCTAAATCGAGTCTGGGGTCTGGACGATCTTAGATGTGGGAGGTAGACAACTCTTTATGTGCAGAGACATTCTGGAGAAGGTGGTAATCTCCGATATTGGGAGTTCAGACCATACTTTGATCAACAGAATAACGACTCATTTCCTAACGGTTGTACTGTACTCGCAAGTACTACTGCCACCGTCTTTTACTTAGGAGTGCCGGCATCTGAAAGTTTGACAAGGGACTTGCTGGGAAAGATCAGCTCAAGTCTCACAATGAAGGTTAAGTTTAGTCTGAGGACAACCCTGAGAGCATAAATCGCTGCCACTTCAGGTGATCATTCCGCCACTATTCCTGGCTGAGCCAAGAAGACTGGCTCGAGAGAATTCTGAGCATTTTGCTTCACGGTTTCATTACGCACTCATGCAAAAGTAGGGTCTGATTGTAGATTTGCATGGGAAGTTTGGAAGTCTGAAGATCATGGACCTACTACATGTCGGTATGGCGGAATCCGAGCCTCCGACTTCCCGACTTCTGCCTCCCCTAGACCAATCAGAGTAGCGAGGCAGCAAAGGAGAATAGAAAAGAAGGAGGGAGGACACTCTACGGACCGACCTGTCACTCGCTTTTAGCACCGTCTTTGGAAGGGCGTGAAGGGGTTGGAAGACGCGGAGAATCTGCAAATTCCGCATGCACAGTGTTTGTTGGTCGTGGTGGTCGTACAAAGTTCAAAGATATAAACCCGTCGTGTCGCTTTCCACGATAATCCAGCGCCTCCAATAATGCTTCTCTCAAACTTCTTTCAACGAGTATTGTGCGACCTCCCCCAAACTTCTTCACTCTCATTCCCGGATATACCACTCCTGATGAAAATTCATGAAATTCTTTGATTTTACTTTTGATCGCATAATGTACGTGCGCTCGCCCTGACGGACTTCGAACAGACCCTCGCTAGTCTAATGGAGAGTTACCTCCGCCGGTCCTCCACCATCACTGCATACAACCATGTCAACCTAGCACGGGGAGACTTGCTTTGCGCCCGGTCATTTTCGACAGAGCTATGTGGCGCACTGATAAGTAAGACTTAGGTCTATTTCGCAAGCTGTCTTTAATGTGATTGTAGGTAAATCGATGGGTTGACTAGCCGTTAACGAACACTGTCCTACCACACTTTCATGCAACGACACACAGAAGTGAATGTGCAGCCAGCGAATGGCCAAAAGGCCCGAGTACCATCGGCTCGCAAGCACAATCCTATCACTGAACGGTCATCCACAAAGACAGCTGTCATCCAGTCCTTTCGAAGAATCTGCCCACGGCCTAACCTCAGCACGATAAATCTTTGGATATGGCGACCTTGTTCGTCATGGTCTCGAGCTGTAAATTCGAAGGTAGGTCGGACCGACAGTTCTCCAACACGGCAATCCTGGAATGGACCTTGAGTCGTTATTATGCGAAATATAGACCTAGACCTGTCCAGCTTTTAATGCACCACAGCGTTCGTCTATTCGACACGACTACTAGAATAGTCGCAGTCCGCTTCTCTTGCCTACTAGGGGAATTGCCGCGGACCAGTGCTACAAGGAAAGCTCGTCATCCCTAGAAGCAGCTTTTTTTGGCACTGGTATTACCATGAATAGACAAGAGGTTTTGGGTCTCTAGCGGCTATTCGAACGAGAGCTCACCACCTCAGCTCAAGCCATGCATTGAATGTTCCGACCATGGTTCTTAGAAGGTTCTCAGTTGAATCATGGTTGCATGGATCCATTGCTTTTGCACATCCAGCAATGGCCAGAAGTTACAAGTTGGGACCTGCTTTTGCAGTTGACTACTGGTGTAACCCTTGACAAATCGTATTCATAACCGCAGCAGGTCTCCAATGGGCCACCACCGAATTCTTGTTAGGCAATGTTTGAAAAGAGACGCCGGCAACCGAGTAGTGACCATAATGCCAGATCAGGCTTTTAACTAGGCCATACCCGGGCCGAAAGAGCTTGAGGGTTGGTGAGTTACCACATCACCATGTGTACCTGACAGGACACATATTACGAACAGTAAGGAAACAACTGCTGGGAACAGTATCGCACGCTCTTGTACGCACGTTGAAGAAGACAGTGCACAGGTAATAGTTTGTATTCTTGTACTTCGTGATTTCGTCTCCATACCATTTAATAGTCGTAGCAGATGCACGCAGCTGCACCTCAACCTACCTTTCCAGGACACCGAACTAATCACAACACAGGGGCTTCGAAATTTTCTCTTCGCATGCGCAAAAAAGCCGACTGCTTGTGAGGGAAGCTTATTTCTCGCTCCTTGACAAAGCCGGCGTCAACCAGGTGTGAGATGAATCTACAGCAGCAGTTATAGTCAATACAGGGGAAGCTTGATATGGAAGCGGGTATTGTGAAGACTTACCTCTCATTGTCCACCCTTGGCTCAAGCACGAATGAATTGGTTCTATAATCCTGCGTCATGGCCCAATGAGCCAAAGCAGTAATCCAACACAACACCCTGTGCTTTCCCCTAAACTCGTCTTCTCCAACAAGAACGTGGACACCTCGATCAAAATCCCCAGCACTGTCACCTAAGTGCCTCCCGAGGATGTCTTCCTTGACCCAGTACAGCTCGAAGTAACCAAATGGCTTACCGTCCCAGAGGCCGATCGCTGGAAAAGAATGCTTTGACTCCAAGTTGTTGATGAGAAACGACTCCTGGATGTTCATAGGACCTGCACACCCCCAGAATTTATCAACCCGAGGATCATTCATCCACCGATTAAGAAGTTGCAAGTCGGTCATTTTTGTAGTGTCGCCACTGACCTCGGTATTAGAGCCGACAGTGCTGTGATCCGAGCTTGCGGGCAGTGATATTGAAAGTGAGGAGAGCGATGAAGACGTAGCATGATGCCTGAAGGGTGAGAGAACAGAAGATGGACCCTTGTAGGGTACAGATTTTGGGGAGAGAGATGCTACACGAAAAGACAGATATTGACCGACGCTTGGTATGTAACGAGTGTAAAATATTTCACCTTGGCGGGGAGGCTTACACCGCAAGGGATGGCGTATTCCTGAAGTGGTTGTGTACTGGAGAGGATGAGGTGGATAATAAGTGGGTAAATGACTACTGGATGAGAAGGGTCCCATAGCAGAAGGAGACCACGGACCAGGGCTTTGAATTTGAGCCAGTAATGTAGTCGAATCCGTAGAATCCCTGGCACGGCTTGGGGAGTGGCTCCTGGTGCTGGAATGAACAGGCGAGCTCGGACGGCTTCCATAGGGCGATCCTGGAGGCACAACTGGGGTAAGGCTGAAGAGGAACAACCTCGCAGATAATTGCCAAAAGGCCCTTCTCGATGTGAACATCTCAGACCATTCTTCCGCTGCATTCTCATCCACTGCAAGACCCACTTGTGAATCCTCCGATGTTATCAGCCCCATTCTCTCGAGCTTCTGTAGCAGATTGCGCCCACGCAACACCCCCTCCCTTCTAACGTTGATGCGCCATTCTCCCTTGGGTTTTCCAGCATTGGGTGTATTTTTCGACGCCTCAGTAGTCATATATGGTGATGGTTGCGGTTGATGAAAGTACCAGTATAATGTAGCCCACAACATCATTGCTATTTGGCGGGTGGGACTCGTAGGAGGTTTAAACTCGCTGCTCGATGGATTCGATATGGAGGATATGAAGAGGCTGTCATTATGCAAGGTTGGAATCTTGAAAGGATGTATATGCCTATGTCTTGCTTTGGGTGCTGTCCGTTCGTCGTTGACATCGCTGCTGGATTGGTGCTCATCGCAATCATCTTCTGTTTGGATAATAACAGTCCAACCAGCAGGAAAGACGTTGGTATGGGTATTCAGCTCATTCGCCTTGAAGAAGAACCCCCCGAAGACAGGGTTCACCGTCATATTGTGCCCATTTGGCAGATGCACAAGATTGCCAACCATTGCTCCTCTTTCTTTTCCCAAGATAGTTTGACTGTAGTTGAAACAAGCTGGTAGGCCGCGATCCTACTTCATAGTTTATACTGCTGGAGTGGCATTCAAATGGTCTGCTGCTTCGTAAAAATGGTAAGAGTTAATGGTCCGATAGTGGCAGAGGTGGGATGTTCTCAGCTGTATTGCGCGCGGGTAAAATTGCGCTGCAACCTTTCCATGACACAGAACGTTTGTGCACTTCCTGGCATACTCGTGGGAGAAAGATAAAGTATAACCTACCTGTCCTGTCCTAAGACATCAGTCATGCAGAATAGTGCAAGTGCCCTCCATTGTTTTGTTTCCCACAAGGAGACTTTGAGCCAGCTCTTTCTCATTACATAAGTGCCGATATTTAACCCGCAGTCACGTGTAGGTGCGCCACGACACTGTGGTCAAGCCACAGCTACCGGTCCACGCGGTGGGGTTTAGTCATGGCACACCAAAACCCATTCTCATATTATATTTTATAATTTTAAAATTCAATGAAATAAGATTTAGAGAATCTGTAAGTTGTCAATCAATTGCTAGATATCAGAGCAACTTTCTGTCTTTTCAGATTTGTTTTCCTGTCACAATTGCAGATTATCCCAAAAAGGGGTTCTTCGATTTTGCAGTGATTTTTGGTGAGGTTCGTTTGGTGTGCCATGACTAAACCCCACCGCGTGCGGTCTTGCCTGTGGCTGTTTCCATCATTTTGAGTTCACAAGGGTTCGGATTTGGTAGATCTAAATCATCTGATAAAGGCACATAGTTACATCTACTTAAATACGAAGTACTTACGCGCAGATGACTGTAATTGCATCCTCGCTCGAATCCTGGATTTTGCATCAAAGTGAATCGGAGACCTGCCATCGTCGGCGAAGAGTTTCTCTGAAGCTGTCGCCGATGATGTTGAGCTGTGTGTGGTTCGGAACTGTAAGTCGTGGTATGTGACTGATCAGGTCTGGAGAATCCCATATCCAAACAACTTCCACACAAAGCAATAGATTCCTTGAGTACTATTCCTCGCTCCCTACTCCTATAGCAGTAGCACCTCGCTCGCCAAACACAATGCCCGATCAAGATCCAAGAATACTGACGATGTGATTGATTCTTTTCTGAGTGCCGCACCCACCGAGCATAAGCACCTACGGGTGGTACACCCGGTGGACTATCCGGTAACTAGAGGAAAACATGGTTGCCTCGACCCGAACGTCCTTCCCAGAGAATGAATGAAGCCGAGTATGCTTCCGGACGGGTTAGCCTTCGCTAACCTGGCCCGACCATCGGACTCCGTATTATGGCGAACAAACTTTGGGCGGCAAAGATAGTAGCAAGGCTGCTTTTGTCACTTGCATAATGAGGTTGTATCCAAGTGGCGCTAAACCGTTTATAGAATCCAGCATTCTCGAGTTACGAGTGGGAGTCCTGCCCATTGTGGGCGGAGCTTGGCTGGTTTTCCGATTCATTTCAGATCAGATCTGTTG
The DNA here is from genome assembly GCA_002946385.1 of Rutstroemia sp. NJR-2017a WRK4. Lineage (NCBI taxonomy): Eukaryota > Fungi > Ascomycota > Leotiomycetes > Helotiales > Rutstroemiaceae > Rutstroemia > Rutstroemia sp. NJR-2017a WRK4. The sequence continues at coordinate 20,027 of NJPR01000057.1, forward strand.
AAATTCACGCCTATACCCAATCAAGCTATAGGTTATATGATTTATGTCGGACGACACCAACAAATGTTGATATCTCGAATTCTCTATTATCACCAGCCACTCGCAATGCCGATGCATCGAGATGCAAGACCGGTCGGAATGAGCTGCAGTCACTTATTTGAGTTTCGTCATTCAAGAAGTTTGCTGATATTGCAGGTCTCGGGGATCACGCCACGTTCCCTTTATGTGTAAGTATATCAGTACTTTTGATGGCTTGTTTAGAGGTTTGACGTAAGCAGAGCAGGTCACCTCATCAGAACTTCTCTACAGACTATGACCCCTCAGAAATCTGTCCCCTAGCTTCAGCCGCTCCGACCACCATACTGTAGAGTGAAAGTTTCATGCAGGGTCTCCGGGGGGAGTAAAGATTGGCGGAAAACGTAAGCGGTTCGGCAGCGGACTCCTCTCCGAGGGTAGTCACTATCAGACTCGAAATTCACAGCGGCATGTTCCCCGGCGCTCCAAGTAATCCTTACGCTTCGCATGACCAGGGGTCACTCGTCACTTGAAATTTTCATTGGTAAAATGCCAATCTCAGGATATGATACAACCTGGCAAAGGTGACAGCCAATATGCAGCCGCAATATGCCCTTTCTATTAGCGTATCTTCTTGTGTGTCTTTTTACCTTCAATTTCCTTCCTTACTAATGCTTGATATCTTGATGCCATCCAGTACTTTGCACGGATTGCTGGACGTTTTACTCCGAATGTACAGTAGAAGTTGAAATCTTGCCTAACGACCCGGTCCGCCGCTGAATGAGCCGTATACGCAGATGTCATGCATCAACGCGTGGGGGCTCCGGCTTTGAGATTGGTCTTACAGTAGCCCGGCCTCCTTCTTAAAGCTTGGGTCTTTGTCATTGTAAAAGCTTTGATCAGCACCCTGCCATACGGGAGACAACAGGGGCACGCCGCACCTACTGTGTATTTTACTATGGAATAGCATGTGTGTGGATTCTGAGTCCTTTAACCACACTGCCTTCCTGACATTCGCAATACACCAGCTCGAACCATCGCGATCATGGCGACACCCTTGGCGATGAGCGTGACCAAAGAAGATCTTTTAACCCATCTGGAATTGGATTCCGAGACCTATATTCTTATGGCGGTAAGCATACTCCGCCCCTAACGCCCTCAACCTCCCGGTTGTCCCCTCCTCTTGACCCATAATTGCCGCGATTTGGAAGCTTAGCCTTTAAGGTGCTTACTGATTTTTCCGGCAATATAGAAAGAAGCAGATCAGGCCTATAGGTCGCTGACATCGGAAAAACGCCACCTCAAGGAGAATTGCAAGCGGAAACCCCCGTACGATTGGAGTGACATCGTAGAGAAGTCGAAAGATGAAGCTATGTGTGCCATTGCACAGAACGGATCCGAGCGGACAAGTTACTACTGGAACCTAGCCACGCCTACCAACGATTGCCCGAACTGGATTGCTAGATGGTTTCTTTATCATAAGTTCCGCTATCGAGACGGAAGGAATAGAAACGCCGGGAAAGCGGAGGCTGGCTCTTCGCGTCATCGTCACAGTCACCACCATCATTCTTCCCATCGCAGGTCATCGTATGTCGCTGCAGCAGAGCAGAGCAGTTATAGCCCGGGGTCATATTACTACTCGGGTACATCTGCGAGTTCCGGTATGTGTCAAACTCTCTCCATTTTAGCTGTCAACGTCGGAAGAAACAACAGTAAACGGATCTATATACAATGGCAGTGGCTTCTTCTACAGAAGAGCCAGCTGGCAAATGATACGCAACTTCAGCCAAACGAGCCACGGTGTAGTGCTACTGTAGACTGATAACCGCCCTAGGAAATGTTGCTCAAGGATACGACTATCGCTCAGCAGGTTTGTGGACATCTACGCTTCCCCCAAATTTCCATATTTAAGACTGAGTGAGTGACTTTGCAGAGCCTGCATCTTCCAATAGTTACGCGGATTACGAATCGGGCCAGCCCTATGAATCACCCGTCGCAGAGTATCAAGGCTACAACTCGAATGTTCAAAGCGGGGATCAGACGAAATCATATTATGATCCTGTTAGGGATGTTTAGGGTTGGACGTCTACATGTATGACACTTTACGATCTTACGAATCTACGATTATACCTTCATGGGGCGTTTTGGGACATGCTTATTTCATATACTGTTCTCCTCAACTCAGATAACAGCACGCAGGTCTCTTATGATCTTTTGCGTCAGAGGAACAATCTCCACCGGCTTCTAGATGTGGCGGGGCTATTGTCAGTATACATGAATTTACGATAGTGCTTAATTGGGAATTATGTCGGGTTGGCGTTGCGACAAGTTTAGGGATAATGCCAAGTACTGGCGAATTTATAAAATTCAATGTCTCGTGCTCTCAAAGTGTCGTGACGCAACCATTGAGTATGCTATTTAAACATGCGTGTGAGAACATCTCCCTGCGAGCTTTATGTCTTCACGGTGAGTTTCGATCCATAAAGTTCTGTATGATGAACGTCCATTCCACTACCCCCGCCTCCCATGAACAAAGGGTCTGTTCATTCTGCGTCTTGCGACCTATTAAATCAACATTTGTTCATGGGGAGGGTGATCATTCATTCCAGTTCATACAGCCGCGGTTGCCGAGTAGGGAGCACAGTAGTGCTGTAGTATACAGCCTACAGTCTGGTGGTGCTGTGGAATGGAGTTCAATCCAAACTTGCGGTGCTTGTTGGAAACAAGTTTGATCCTTGTATTACAAAGCCTGTTCGTGGCACTGTACCCCTATCCAGTCTTCGCGAGAGGCACTTACTTTACTATTTTAGTTAAAAATTGTGTACTATTATCTGTTATCCTCTTTGTTCTTAAGTCTGTTTAAACCATCTAAATGTCATTATGTCAAGCTGACACGAGCCCACGCTGAGTGACTAAGTGCCCTGTTGAAAGCGAGATGCATCCAATGCTCCGGAGGCTGCTCCGTATCTCCTCCATCGCGCATAGGGTTGTACACTGCTTAGCATCTGGCCAGTAAACTGGATGCAAGGGATCATTAATCACCCAGAAGGGTATCTGAGATGATGCAAAGAAAGACGATGATTCATAGGTCGAAAGGCTGGATGCCAATGTGTGATTCGAAATTTCTCCACGGGTTCACAACTCACAAGGATGAGAATGTCACTGGTATGCGGAATGACATCGTGTGAAAATTGACCCTTCCATGGACCAAGGGCATGATATTGGCTCCAATGAAAAGTGGCGTGATGCAGCTGGAAGGGGAAGGCAATCAAGGCGCCGCGCCTCCACTGGCAACCGACGCCACCCAGTCTAAGGTACAATGCAAGAGAGTCCATGCGGACAGGACATGAGCCACCGCACTGGATCATTTCGAATCGAAGCTATGGTACTTTACTGTCTCATAAGAATTGACCTTTGTTTAAGAGCGGGTGGGGAGGTATGTTTATTATATAGGGGAGTAATTTGAGGCTCTGAGCAAACAGTAACCCACCATTTCACTTTACCATTCCTCGCGACGCGCGGCAAGCCATCTTATCACCGAGCGCGGGGCCAAGACTTCAATGCTAGGTTGGGGTATGATGGGCCTGTTATATCCGTAAGGCAATTCCGTTGTTACATTACAGATGTTAGTACACAACAGAACATCTCAGGCAGCGTGAGCACAAGAACCGGGTCACTCAGCGTTGAGACTTGAGGCGAGTTGAATGGGCGCTGATAACAAATACGAATGGCTTCTTGAATGTGTAACGTGGTGCTTACGTTAAGTTAGGACAGATTAATGAGCGCTGGGTGAAATACTTCAAAGTGACTTGACTCTCACCCCTTAACTGCTCCCTCACGTCATCTGCTTGCATCGCTCGGTATACACATGAAAGAGCTTCCTCACCGATATTTATGATGCAAGTCGCCGGAGCTTCGAGGTTGAATTAAGCAATAGCCTCTGAGAAGGGTGCCCAGCCCCCTAGTGCGCTGTAACCACTAGAAATTACAAGTCATACTCAACGCTACTGCACGAAAACCTCCCTTTACCAAGCCTCTACTATGCCCAAATAAGAACTATTATAATAATACTAATTTGTCAAGATTTGGAATGGTTCGAGCGCTGCCTTTGCCACTGTATGTTGTGCATCAACCTGCCTAAGCACAAGATCGTATTTGGCGAATAGTCACTTCATGATCAGATGATGCATGCAGGGACTTGGAGGAAGCAAAGGCTAAAGCGGTCTTGGGTTTTCGAGAACCGGGTGATCTTAAAGAAGTTCTGCAACACAGCATATGCAAGTTATGGATAAAGGATTTCTGTGAGATGTAGAAATGGCTTAATCATTTAACCAACTACGTGGGAAACGATAATGCATTTGAGCTACGACTAGGCAGGTTACAGTCCGTCATAGGCTCTGTAGAGATGATGAAAGCGCTGCTGTAATTGGTGAATGATGAACCCCACAGTGCAATCCCATATACCATATTCACAATTAGGGCCCTCCTGAGTCCCGACAGACTACCAACACCTTCACAATTAGCGAACAAGGAATTCCAATAACTCATGAATTTATATGGTGATCCGTTTCTTGAACTCGACTTACTATATCCAAGCATAGAGGACTCCAATACCCTTGCGACAAACTACTAGTAGTCGTCTTATCGTCAGACGCTGAGCAACCCTGACAACAGGACCCCTTCTGCAGGATTCGAACAGCCAACAGCAGTAGCACAACAGTAAATATGACCGATCATCGATCAGTACCACTGCATTCGCAGGCTCGCAGCACCTGCTATCTACAGCATAATCGAACCACACGGTCCACACCAGATGCCGCTTCAGGGTTCATCGATTCTGCAATGCTACCACAGCAACGTTTCCGATTTGCGGCATCCGTGCAAAAAGCGTTCGCTCAGGCTGACAATGCCTACCGCTCACTCTCACAACAACTTAGCCTATTCTATGGACCCGCAATTCAAAGCACAACGCAAGATATCTCAGCGCTCCGAGTCACACCTCGATTTCCATCTCCTACATGACCCGCATGCCCATCGAAAAACACGCTATTTAACTCAACCTTACCATTACACATAGCCTACATTGGAGCCCGGCGATTGACAATCTGCAATATCCATTCTCCTCTCCAACATACGACATGATTTATAAAAAATACCGCACGCAACCACGGCAATAGTGTCCACCGTCCAGCCACCGTCCAGCCATCCTCGGAAATAGCAAGCTCACACCAACTCGCCAAGGCAGCTAGCTGACCACATGCTCATCCCACGCACATACTCATGAGAATTCAGAATTCACTCAAGCCATGGGAGCCCTGCATGCAGCAACTGCGCCCCTCTATCCAGAGCCAATAGTTGGAGATGAGAGGTACTACCGTACAGGAGGAGTTCTATTCCGTAGAGACAAATGCGCAACACAGCTGAGAGCATCCTCTCTGAATCCCTGATGTGGCTGGTCCATAAAGTCTAGGCGCAGATAGAAACTTGAAAGATGCCAGTACTGTCTATACCGCTCCCTACTGAAGTTGATACACAAAGCGCACACAGCGAAGGTTAAATTGTTAAATTGCTAAATGAATGTAAGGCGCTTTTTGCTACCCCTTAGCCGATCCATATTATTGGGGGAACATCGGAGCTATAGATCTTTATTAGGTAATATTTATATAACTTGATGTTTAATGGTCTTAACTATGTCATGAACATAAAGCATCAAGCAAATTTTGAAGATATCATGCCTTTTTCCAAGTTACTCTTGAGCTTCGCATCGACTATTGATCTTATACATCTCCGCGGAAAGATTAACCCAAAGCGGCATGACAGGCTATAATGCCCGAAATATAAGGCAACAGCACATGTCGCATCGAGTCGATCTCAGGAGAACAAATACGCGAAGGAAGACAAGTACTTATCATGTCATTTCTGTAAAATTATACGTCTGTACTGCATCTACTGTAATGCATATAATCAACTAATCAATCAATGAACAATACACAATCAACCGCTTCATCTTCATCTCAGCTTATCTCTCATCTCATATGTATGCCGTTCTTACCGGTCGAATCATAGTTACTGTTACTGAGTTCTTATGTCCATTCCTCATCCTGCTTCTACCGCAAAACAACATTACAATCCTCCCTTACGCCCTAGCTGACTATTCTACTCTACTCTCCCTTCAATTTATCCTGGGTAACTGTGAAAGCAGTCTCCAACAGCTCCGCCTCCTCCTTAGTATGGCTGGCCTTAAGACCTGTTGCCACACTAGCACTTGGGTTTCTACCCGCATACATAACGTGTTTCCTATCGTGATGCTGGGTATTGTTCAGGAGGGTCTCAATTCTGGGCTGAGTGAAACTCCATGCACCAGCGTTTAGCGGTTCTTCTTGACACCAAACGATGGTCTTGGCGTTAGGATACATGTCCAGGTTCTCTTTCAGGAGTTGCCATGGGAAGGGGTTGAGTTGTTCAATACGGGTGAAGGCGGTATCTTTGATATTGTTGTCGGAACGGTATTTGCTGAGGGCAGCCCAAACTTGTCCGGTGCAGAGAATTACACGCTCGATGTTCTCGGGGTCGTTGATAGTTTTGCCGTGTTCAGGGTCGGGGATGATCCATTTGAATTGAGAGTCACCAGTGAATTCATCAATAGATGAGCGAGCTAGAGGATGACGGAGAAGGGATTTCGAAAAGAACAAGATGAGAGCTTGTCAAAGTTAGCTGAAGTGTTCATTTTCAGGAGGCTTAAGTACTTACGTTTGCGGAATTGTCTGTTCATTTGTCGTCTTAAGATGTGGAACAAGTTGGATGGCGAAGTCATGTAGGCAATCTGCATGTTACAGTCTTGGTGTTGGCGTTCGAGCTTTTCTGGAGATGGGAAGATGCGAGGATCTTCGTTACAGAGTTGGAGATATCTCTCCATACGACCGGAGGAGTGCTCTGGTCCTTGTCCATCATAACCGTGCGGTAGCGACATGACGAGTCCGGATCTCTGCATCCACTTGACCTCTCCAGATGCGACAAACTGATCGATGATACATTGGGCGTTGTTGGCGAAGTCACCGAATTGTGCCTCCCACATGACGAGAGCATCAGGGGAAGAGAGGGAGTATCCGTACTCAAAACCAAGAGCACCGAACTCACTCAATGAGGAATTGGCGATTACGAACTTGCCTTGGTCCTTGCTAATATGTTGAAGTGGGGTATATGTCTTCTCGTTCTCTTGGTCATGGAACACAGCATGTCTTTGAGAAAATGTACCACGTTCGACATCTTGACCAGACACACGTACGTGGTGGCCCTCGCTAACGAGGGATCCAAAAGCAAGAGCCTCAGCAGTGGACCAATCAATATTTTCTCCTTCGCTCACAGTCTTAACACGATTGTTCAAAATACGCTTGAGGTTGCGGTGGACGTTAAAACCTTCTGGCGCAGTACCGATAGTCTCAGCAATGTGCTCCAGAGTATGGGTAGGTACGCCAGTTGGGTTGTGAGGGAGGACTTCCGTAGCGAGCTCTTTTGGTGACTTGAAGCCGTTCCAGGCAGAGGTGGTCCATTCCTTAGAAGTAGGTTGGTAGTCCTTGCTCTTTGCAAAGCTGTCTTCCAACATCCCCCAAACCCACTTTCGGTGCTCCTCAATATCCTCCTTGGTGAAGCTGCCATCTTTAAGGAGTTGATCAATGTAGATATCAATCTGAGGGCTCTTCTTTTGAATCCGCTTATACATAAGTGGCTGAGTGAAAGATGGTTGATCGGTTTCATTGTGACCATGCTTTCTGTAGCAGACCAGATCTATTACAACATCACGCTGGAATTCGGCACGCCAGTCAGCAGCCAATTGACAAACGTAGTTAACAGCCTCGACGTCATCAGCGTTAACGTGGAATACAGGAGCATCGATGGACTTGGCAATATCAGTACAGTAAGCAGTCGATCGAGCAAATCTAGGATCAGTGGTGAAACCAATTTGGTTGTTGACGACCAAGTGGACAGTTCCGCCAGTAGAGTATGCTGGCAAAGAATGGAATCCTAAGCACTCGTAGACAACACCTTGTGCGGCGAAAGCAGCGTCACCGTGGAGCAGAACGCCCATAGCGGTTTTGTGGTCCTTTTCATCGTTGTTGTAGTGTTGAATAGCGCGTGTTTTTCCGAGAACGACTGGATCTTCGGCCTCAAGATGAGATGGGTTAGCGACCAAAGAAAGTTGAACACGCTTGCCAGATGGTGTCGGGCGCTCGAAATTCATTCCCAAATGATACTTGACATCACCAGAACCTTCGTCTTCGGCAGCAGCAGAACCACCGAATTCGCTGAAGATTGATTCATTCGGTTTTCGGACAACGTTACTGAGAACGTTAAGACGACCACGATGCGGCATACCGATGACAATATCCTTGACCCCGAAATCCACACTTCGGTCGATCAAAGCTTTCATTCCTGGTACCAAAGTTTCACAACCTTCCAACCCGAAACGCTTGTCGTTAGGATATTTGGTGGCCAAGAAAGCTTCGAAACTAGAACTCCAGATCAAGCGGTCCAAGATTCGACGCTTCTCATCAATAGAATATTTGAAAGGTTTCTCAACCTCAATCCGCGCTCGCAACCAATCACATTGCTCCCTGTCTGGAATATGAATGTATTCGACACCGTATGAACCACAGTAGATCCGTTCACAAGCTGCAATGATATCGCGCAGCTTCATCTTATCACGCCCTTCTTTCTTGAAATGGGGCAAAATACCAGGACCGAGAGAGTATTCGGTATCAAGATCTTTTTCCGTGAACTGATAATGTTCGAGTTGTAATTCCTTGGGTTTGCTGTAACCAAACTGTTCGGCTTCACGTCGGATTCCCAACGGATCGATGTCCGCCTTGTGATGCCCACGAGCTTGATAGGCACGACATAACAACTGCACTTTCAGATGGTTTGTAACTTCTGAGCCCTCTGCACCTCCTAAGCCCGGCAGGAAACTTGGGACGCCTCCTGTGGGAGTAGGAACAAGGGTTGGAGGAGGGGTAAATGCTTGTGCCATTGGCATGTCCCCGTTCTCCATATTCCTGAAGTACACCTGCCATGAAATGTGCACACTCGACGGGTCCTCCTTCCATTGCATGTACATCTCATCAATGTAGTTGGCGGTGTTTCCGGACAAGAAGTTGTCGTTTGGGTCGGGGGCGTTCGCAGCTGTAGACTCATGTCTCTTTTGGGTCACAGCAGCTAGAGAGCAACGTTTCGATGATAATTTCGCAGTCGCTTTCGAGGTCGAGAGAGGGGATCTAGAGGTCGTACATAGCGATCGAGCTGAGCAGCCACCTCTCAAGAGCTGGCTGCTCGTTTGCCGCAACGAATTTCGGAGCATTGCGCCTGCCAATGCAAAGTAGAGAAACTCGAACCCGGATGTTCGAGTAGGGGTAATAGGAAGAAGGGAAAATTCAGCAGTTCTATGGGGTAGAAAAGGAGAGGCGGAGTAAGTCTTTTTTGTGAGGTGTGTGAAGTGCAAAAGAACTGCGTAACTAATGTTGGAGCACGGAAAGAAAGGCAAACGAGTCAACTGATCGGTTCAATCAGAATCATCGACGAATTTTTGGTGGATACGAGCAGGGGCGAAACAGATGTTTATTTTTGAATAAATGCCTTATATTTTGGGTAACTAAGGCAAAACTCACCCTATGCGGAAATAATAAATTCCGTGTTGCTTTTCTTTTCACCATTTAGCCACGGTAATGACATATTGGGCTAAGCTAAATTAAGCTTAGATTCAGTACACCGATGTGTCAGCGATTTTTCATGCTCCCTGGCTGGACGAACAACTGCAAGTGATCAAAGGGACCACAATCACTAGTCATCACGTTCTCCCATACAACCAACCATTCCTGCAGACTATTGGGCGTAAGAACTGGTCATGGGCGGTGATCTTAATACAACACAATAAGCAGAGTCTGAATTCTATGGAATCATAGACGACATATCTGGAAGGACGAGTTTGCAACATTCCTTGGGTTTCTGAAAGGCAACAGGCACCGACGTCCTTTCATCTTCCGGGTTCCGCCACCCACGACCTTGATATCGCACTGCTTAAACATTTAGGAGAAGTTAATAGCAAACGCTGTTACTACTTCTTCAGATGCAGCAGCGCGTGGCTGAAGGTTTTGCATGAGAAGATGGCGCCACCCGTTCAAGGGCTTGCTGCATACAAGAAGAAGGATGGCACCCTGAGTATCACCGCAGATCAGAAGTCGATCCAATGGCTACCATTGAAAGCGGCTGGAGCTGAGTCTGCAGTAAACATTGCTGTAGCGGATATCACTAGTGAGTTTCTCGAAATGTCAGTGATTTGTAGATTCGAGAGTTAACCCAATTTCAGACTTGCAGCAAACACCGGAAACAGCTCCCAAGGTAATGCTGAAGATATTTGAGAAGACAGCAAATGCGCCTGAAACTGTAACCCATCTTTTTCATTTCAATTCGCCGGGAAATCCACGTGGGGAAGCCAATGCTGTCAAGGATGCTTTGACAAAACTGATTGGTGCTTTGAAGGCTGGAGATGTCGACGTACCAAAGGCAAATGGTTCTGGCTCCGCTTCAGCAGCTATGGCTATTGCCAGTGCTGTTGCTTCGAAGCCCGGATCTGCAAATGCTAAATGGTATGACGATGCTCAGCTTAAAGCGGATATCGAACTGCAACAGTCCCTCATGAAGAAAGACCCTGTGTTGAAGCGAACGTATATGGAGTCTAGACGGACGAAGCCAGATACGATATCAGATTCTCAGTTCAATTCGCAATTCTGGTCTGCAAGGACGAATCTGTTACGTGCCCACGCCGTCGAAACGTCTCAGAAGAGAGGAGCTTACAACGTCTTGTCCGCCGTGAAACCGCGACAAGTTGACGGAGAGCTCAAGATGAACATTAGTGCCGAGCAGGTTCAGTTGATATTTAGCCAGCATCCATTAGTCAAAAAGGTCTACGATGAAAATGTACCGAAACTCAACGAAATGGAATTTTGGTCTCGATTCTTCCTCAGCCGCCTGTTCAAGAAGCTCAAGGGCGAGCGCATCACGGAAGCCGATAGTCTTGACCCAACTTTTGATAGATATCTCAACGCGAATACAGATGATGGACTCGATCAGCGACTCCTATACACACGTATTCCCCACATTATCGATCTTGAGGGCAACGAGGAAAATCAAGGCGGTGTCAAAGCCGGTAATCGGAAAGATATCACTATGAGGCCAGCCTCTTCAGCCAAAGTTCCTATAGTCCGTACACTCAACAGTTTGAGTGAAAAAATTATGGCCCATGTTGCACCTTCTGATGTTGATCCCGCTGATCCTATTGGCATGGACGAAGAGACGTTCAACTCGTTGGCTTTACGAGATCTTCAAGGAGATGCGGAGGAGAATCGAATCATGCTCAACATCAAAGAGCAAAATCAATTCTTCTCAAGCGAAAAGTCTGCTGTATCCGAGGAGGCTGCACTGTATGCAAAACAGGTTCCTGCCGAGGTCCTCTTCAGTCTGCAGTCTGATCTTGATCCCTCATTGATGGACATTGATGGCACTGGTGGTTTAAACTTGCGAACCGCTATCGGCGTGAACGAAGATAGTGACAGCGAGGAGGAAAATGACGAGAAAACTGCGCACGTTGGAAGTAAAGCCAGCTTTGTCGAAGCCCAAAAACAAATATTGGAGGGTATCGCAGCTCGACGGGCGGAGATTGATGGATCTGGCGCGGATTCTTCATTAGCAGGATTGTCGCAAACTCTCTTTGATAGATTGACCTTGACACATGCTACGACAGTTGAATTTCTTCACCACTTTTGGCTTATTTTCCTCTCTGGGGATCCGGATCGTGCGAATGAGCTTGCAAAAATGGTGGAAACACTAGATAGAGCTATGGATAGGATAAACGCCGTTGCAGCTGATGCCGAGAAAGAGCGAGAAGAGGTGATAATGAGGCAGAAGGCTCAGCTGCGGAATGTTTGGGAGCAAACCGGAAAAAAGATCAAATGGAATCCGGCTTCTGTTGGCGGTGGAGAAAAGGTTGTTAGAGAGATGATGCAGCCAACCATTCAAACTCTACAAAAAGCATCTAAAGAATATAGAAAGGCTTTGGCTGCCGAAGGGGTTGACGCAACCTAGTTAATTTGCGCATTCGAATTGATAGACACACAACATAGCGACGGAGTTATCTGGGAATGGAAGGGGGACTTGAGGTCGATGTGCCTGCCACATTTGACCAAACCCTTCTTGTGATTGTTGTTTAAAAACATCATTAATCCATTGCACTTGCTCCCTTCCTTCGAAGTAATCACATAAAATTGCTTCTTATGTCTGGACGCCTTTTCTGATCATCGATTACACATCCATTTCTTGCATTGGCTCTAATCTTTTTATGATTTTGAATACGCATCATGAATACCAACACAGTTATGCCTTTAGAACCTACCTCGCCGCCAAGGGTTAGAGGCGCTTTATTACCAAAAACAACATCCCCGCAGTCATCACCACCGAAAAACGTTCGTCGTAAGGCGTCCTTCTTTCGGCAGGAGGATTCTTCAGAGGAATCCCCGTTGAGTTCTAGCAGTTCAATATTCGAAGCATTCTTATTTTCTGGAAGCAATAGCGAAGAGAGTGCATACAAGACGGAGACATGGCCACGAATCAAGCAACCTATATTTCAAGGCATCCGACCGAATAAGGAAAATGAAAGACAGCCAACTTCATCTTCACGATCAGAGACAACACCTATCATACCAGAAACCGAATTTCTTTATGGCCATGGAACAGTTCTAGATACAATTACCGAACAAAAGAGCTATGGAACGATCCGCAGCGTTGCTCGTACAAAATCCGCAGAGGAACTGCTCACCGTCCCACTTCTTGGGCATCGCGATAGTTTTACTCTTGGCAAAAGTGCATCATGCCGCAAGCATTCTTTTAGTCTCGATGATATATGGACGATAAAAGACTCGTACCACGAAGCATGTGCTATGATTGAGCGGGTGGCTCGTCGCAGTCTCTCTATACATGAAATTTATGCAAAGCCCAAAGAGCCTATCATCGCACCTCCTGAACGTCCCAGCACACCTCCCGGATGTCCTTCATGGACCGAAGCACAACAGCCGGGTCCACGTCCACATCTCGTCCCTAACCATACACGTCTCCAACGATTCCTCAGGATACCGTCATCCGGTCTCAAACTTTCAACACGACCTCCTTCTACCAGCTTCTCCTTCACCCGCAGATCTGTCTCTGCCCCAGCTGAGACGCCTCGTCTTCCTCCCCGCTTTCGCGTCCCAAAGAGCGTTTACTCGGCCATTGAGAATCATCCCTTCAGTCGTGCCGTAGTACACAAGACTGACTCCGAACATCCTGTCGACCCTCCAAGGCTCATGCCTGCACCGGAATCTTCCAATCGAGCTCAAAAATCTCGTATCCCAGGTTCAACGTCTGTAGTTGCGCCGGCGGCAAACGGAAGAGGAAAAGGTAAAGCTAAGCTCGTCCGCTTCACACCTTCCGCTACTGCTCGCGATTCTGAAATGCTTAATCTACGCAATGCTATGGAGGCAACGAGTTATACTGCATTTCATCCCTTGGATGGCGTAATTGTTCCTGAAAGCCAACAACCACCAAGGAGCTGTCCGCATCGGAAAGCTCAGCATCCCAAGCTCAAAACTCTTAATGCAGAATTTACAATCCCACCAAGCAACGAGTATTTGCCTTTGGCATCTATTGCATCTGTTGCATCATTCTCGCATTACGAACTCAATGCCCGAGGTCCGAGTCCTGGTATCTCGGTTCAGATGTCTCCTATCGAAAGAATGCCAACCATCACCAGCAAAGCTCCCTCAATAGCCGTTTCACTGCTAAGTGACCACAACACCGAAATGGCACCCGAAGATGACTCTCTCGATATGTGCATCATTGACAGCTTCCCACACCCCCCATCTACGCACCCTTCAAATCCATATCTCATGTCCGGTGCTCTACTCACTCCCTCCACACCGCAATCTGCGATCGAAGTCCCCATCATGACTGGTGCGCAACTCATGACTATTCGTCCGCATACCGAGAATACGAAATTGGTATCGAATGAGGGTAAGATATGCTGGAAATGCAAGTACGACGGTGTGAAATCGAAATTTGGCTCGTGGATGGGACGGAGTGGTGATTGGCTTTGTTTTGTTTGCTGTGGAGGCGATTTTGGCGAGTGGGACTTGCAGGGAGAAAGTGAGGGGGAGGCGAGGAGAAGACGGAGGGCGGTTTTGGCTGGGGTGCCGGGTGTTGGGTTGTAGGGTTGTGGTGGGGTGTTGCGAGGCGAAGGGTTGGGTAGGGGGTGTATGGGTTTTGTGTGAGGGGAATCTTATACGGTGTTTGAATCGATGGAGACGCAGATTAGAAGGAAAAACATTCATTAGTAGTATAATTAGATAAATATTGGTATTGATAATGTCTTATTAATATGCGTGCTAAAGCCGTTGGACTTTCATCGAGTAAGATTGCAGTACATGTGCATGCTCTGCCCAGTATAAAACTCAAACGCACCCATCTACAAGGTATCAGTGGAAAGATTAAGGAACGATCGACGATCTCAGATTGAAGATATGCAACAAATCCCATAACTCATACGACGAATTCCTACACCCTGAGATCCGTAGGTACTATCATGTAAATGTGGTAGAAATGCCTCTAGCCCTGTTCGTAATGTAGACCATGGGCACACTTCTTGATAGGCAGGCTCCCGGGCTCGACACAGTCTACAATTACTTTATGATAATGTCAATAACTCTCAATATTTCGTACTAAGACTTACATATCCGAAAATGCTCTGTACCAAGATCGTGTTCGAAGGAATCAAGAAAGTTATTGACATCGCAATTGGCAACGAGGTTCGTGGGTTAGTGCACCCCTTGGTGCTGTCTCCATGCTCCATGAATTGGCTGCAGGAAGCGATGGGAAGAAATATATATTTGTACATATAAAGCGTATCTACAGTTATTAAGTTACTTTGCATCCGCATCAAGCGAACTAAATCTCCTACTCAGCAGTCTTCATATCTCATAGACCCTCTGCTCTGCACCACTCCCCTTCATCGGATCCCAGTATCCACTTTCATTGCTATTACTCCTACCATCTAACTCTCCGGGTCTTCTCTCAGCGGACAATTCCCCATGAACCATCCTCATCGGTCTTTCGGGTGCTTTTGTTTTTGCCATTCCCGGCTCTCCATTACCTCCTCGCAACCTCGTACTCAACCCCTCAACCTCCACATCACTCCCTAATCTAACCCCCCCATCTCTGTTCCTCCTGCTCCTCCTCCAAAACCAGAACCCCACTCCAGCCATCAGCAACACCGCAAGCCCCGCACCAACCCCTGCACCAACCGCCACCGCGAGCGTCGAACTTTTGTCGTCCTTCTTTTTCTCCTGCGGTTGCGAACTCGACGAAACTAGCGGCGCTGAAGAAGATGACGCGGCGAGGGCTGTGTCCTGGAAAGACGTCGACACCGAGGTCGTTATTGCGGAGTGCGAGGTAGATGTGGTAGAAGAAGACGTAGAAGAAGACGCAGGTGCAGAAGCAGAAGCAGAAGTAGGAGTAGCAGTCACCGGCGGCGCAGTCATCTGCGCGAACACTTTGCTGTCGATATTGAAACCGTTCACATGTTGTCCATGAACCACAAATGTATCGCTCACGGTGAGACTAGTCGGCTGCATGATACCGCCAGTGCTGGATTGGTAGTGGAGGACATCGCCTGAAGTGAGAGTGGACATGCATTGAGAAGGGTAATCGACGGCACCATGAGTTGGAAGTTCAGTTGCGAGATCATATTGTCTGATTTCTGTTAGAAGACTACCTTTTTCCCCGGAACTGAAGATTCGGTACATACGAAGGACAGCAGAAGACCTCCGTCATACCGGGAGTGTGAACGGATGTAGTAGCAGTGGTGTAAGCTTGTGGGCAAGTGAACGTCGGACCAAGTGAGTATGATGTGCCGAGCCACCAGCTGGTCACTTCCCGTGGAAGGCATAGCGGAGCGTTGGTATTAATTACATTTCCATAAAATGGATCCCACGCATATGCTTTGCTTCCACCGTCGATGTATATGAGAGTTGAGCACTGTGTGATTAATGGCCAGGCGGTGGAGATAGGAAGCCAGGCAGTAATTGAAGCTTGGTATGTTTGCAATACCTGGTTGGGGAACGCGGTGGATGTCATTGAAAAGGAGTGTAGGTAAAAGAGAGAGAGAAATGGGAAAACGATTGACAAGAAATGAAAATCAAATCTACTAGGTTACTGCAGTAGCTTTGCGTAATATGAGCAATGTATGTACTGACTGAATGCGAAGAGGAACAAGAACGTATCTCGAGGACTAGTTGAGATATCGGATGATAGTATGATATCCACTTAGACGTCAAAGATAGCAGGGACTACTTCATGGCCGTATCTTCGAAAGTATTTTGAGTTCCGCTGACGTTGGATTTCTAAGATGCGTCTCAAAAAAATAGCCAGACGGAACGCAGAGGAACACAAGGGCTGAAACGTCGGATATAAACTTGCCAGGGCCTCCTATAAGATAAGATGAAGAACAGACAGGAACTTGAACAACAAGAAAGATACTCGGTACCGCACGATGCGACAACATCCCACTCACGGATTGCTCACAAGGATAGTCAATATGTACCCCTGAACCGTGCCTCATCGGTTCCGTAAATGCGGCTGAGACGTTGTGGCACGTTCCCGCCCAACGAATCCTTTACTACTGTAGCACGCAAGATCAATCCCACAAACTTAAATACAACTTAGTATGAACCCGTTTGCCATGATTGATTGGATAATTTCTGATCGCGAGCGCGCCCGCTCAAGGCCGTCAGGATTGTCTTTAATAGAGTTTTGAGATGGTTCAGCTTCTTGGTGTTGAGCGTTAAGCTTACTTAAAGGGTGCTAATTGATGATGTGCGATTGGTTGTGATTTCTGGAGTCCGAAGCGCAGCAGTTTGGAACTCCAAATTCGTAAGCCTGAGCCTGAACTACGATCAATAAATGAATAAGGTATTTTCCAGGGATTGTTCTGCGCACAAACTCATGGACTTCGTTGCTGATACCATGAGGCCTAGAATCGATGTGATAAATGAAAGGATTGGACAAATTCATTGTAGCAATCGATGGCGCATGAATGAAGATTAGGCTGGATCAAAAACGAGTGACTCAATTGTATCGCGGCACGGTCAGATGATGATAGGACAACGTAATGTGAGGACCAGGGACGGAGGCTGATCATCATTTTACATCAGTTCATCGATGCCTAGTCTATTCCAGTGTCTGCCCTCATACGCCGGTGCCGGGAAATGCACCACCCTTGCTTAGGACAACGATACCTCGTTCTCGTGCAATATATCCCTTCATCAGGCTCTGCTGACTGTTAGTGTTACTATTCATCGCCGAGATTCTGCTGACCAAAAGATATAGGTGAAAGGGGATGGACCAACCTTGTATATCATGTTTGCAAGCAGGCACTCAACTTCATCACTCTCTATAGTCTCTTTACTCCCAATACTGATAGCAGCTCCAAATTCAGCGACAGGAATTCTCGTTCGGCGTACAGGAACTGCTGTAGGATCTTTGGCTTCTTCGTATCCCCCGGCAATGAAGACCTTACGGAGCAGATTGCGCAGTGCGATATCGCGACCCCTTTCAAGAGTTAAGTAGATTCGCCGTTTCACAAACTCATTCTCTCCAGCAACTAGGGCAGCATCGAAGCCGGATAGATCACCTTTCTTAATGCACCTGGATAGTGGTAGAAACAGTTTTTGGAGCTTCGGATATGGCGCCAAGAGAGCCTGAGTAGGTAACGTGTGGGTGGTAAGAAGATGACATGGTATTAAGTATGTCAAAATGAGTCTACATATTACGGTCAGTGGTTGAGCCTCAACGCTGTTGGGTGACCTGATACGCACTCTTTGTTCTTTGTGGAATCCTTGTGACACATTTTCCATGCTTCTGTGAGATTTTTCTCCGCCTGTAGCAGACTGCATTAGCATTGCAGACCGGCGATCTAATGAGAATACTTCTTACCTCTGCGTAATGTTCTTCTAGGAAGTATATGACTCCAACATAGTATTTGAATGTTACCTGATGAGATAGAGGAAATGACTCCAAGCTAGGCATATCACCTCTATATGCCTGGATGGCATTGAGGATATTTCGCGACAATCCGATGGAGTTTAACTTGAAGTAGGTCTTGAAAAGAAGATTGATGATATTATAGGTCGCCCATTTTCGAGATTCATCAAGAGATGCTCTATTCACACAATTAGCAATCAGTTGTGTAACCGTGAAAATGTGAGCTCACCTGTCACTTAGACATAACGTGAAGATGCGGTTGAGCTGTCTTGCAGCATCTTCGAGTTTCTCATTCTTCTCGGATTCCGGATTTATGTCCTCCTGGAAGCTAGTGACAACACCCACCACAGTTCCACTTGCTTCATCGGCCTTTATAGCAAAGATTCGCATGTATTTCCCCGCTACGTATAAGCAGGGCACCGTCCAAGCTTCAAACCCACAAGCACTGTAGCCACGGATGAGGGAATTTGTCATCTCCTTCCAGGCTTCATACACCTTCGTCCAGGCGTCCTAAGAACTGATTAATAACAAGAACAAATAGAGATGTCAAATGATTAAAGGTGTCCTTGAGGCGGAGTTCATCCGGTAAGAGGAGTACAGTGGCACATCACGTGCTCGAAATGCTTCGCCGCGCAAGCAAGCAGCCTTGAGACGTGGACATGCAAGTAGTCTCCTAATCCTCTCAAACCAAAGAGAGTTAGCATACCTTTGAATTCTCCATCCCCAATGGTTCGGCATGTAGGATCATGCCAACTGCCTTCCAAAATCCGCAAAAGACGTCAACCCACCCGTTGGCCTCTTCTACAGGGCAATTTAATGGCGACCGATCATCATAAAGCAGTTGATACTTGATGTCCTTCTTGACGTGCTCATAGTTTGTGCTTCGATAAAAGGCTCGGAGTTTGTCGGAGGCTACAGGATAAAGGGCCATCGAGACATTGTAGCCATTTCCTTCATTGTAGGCAGATTTGAAGTCCTCGAAGAAAGAATCCATCTCCGATATCCAGAGCGTATAGCGTGAGTAAAATCGCGACTGTTGTGGGAACGACTAAAGCAGAATACTGGTATTTTCACTGGTGATGCTAGCGGACGGTTGCTGATAGATGGATAGATAGATGTGAATGGGTATCAAACAGAAATACGAAGCTCTTATGCGGTGAGGAATACGAAATGGAATCAAGGCTGCAAGTCCTCATGGACTGAAAGTGAAATTCTTAGAAATGGGAGGTTATAAAATGTAGATGGGAGGTAACATCATATGAAGATACACAGAAAGAAGCATTCATCGACAGCCAACCCCTTCCCTCAGTACATCTGAAGAATGATATTAATAATGTCAACACAGAACTTATTAGCCGCACACCGTCAATCCACCTTGCTGGTTTTGGCTGAGAGCATTTACGAGCTAACGCGATATGGTAAAGTCGCGTCTCTAGGGCTGTCCAAAATTCAAACCCTTAGCTCAACTTCGAAATTTGCGAGCCGAGAATGAGAACATCGAATTTCGAAGAGTCTCAACCCCGATTCTGCAGCGACAACTAACGACAACACCTACGGCCAAATATTCACAGTACGTTATAGTTACATCGCGATCCATTGAAGTACATCAGCTAATTCAAATCCAGATGGGTAAGATATAGATTTTCTTTTTGATTCCTACGGGCGAAACCACGAAAGAATGGCTGGAGGACGAGACTACGCATGCTATGGTTTCAACGGAAATTATTCAATCTGTCCATGGCCATACGCCGTATGTATATGAGAACGAGAACTGCTTCGGTCCGCTCAATCGGAGGAGGAATTGACGGTCAAACGATTCCCCCAACCTGGACAATCTGCACGAACCGCGCAATCGCACAATACTTTTACAATAACAAATATTTCGACATCACCGCACAAGAAACAGAGACGTCATGCACCTGAATAGCAACACGAACTCGGACTTATGAATGGAAAAGAAGCGCCACCGCCGATTCGACTGCGAAGCCTAACACTCCTCTAACCTACCGGTCGACTGCTTGGGATAGGAATGCTAGAAACTTGGTAGCACGGAAGCTAATTCGAATGTCTTTCCAGGTCGTCTTAGAGAATACCAGGTCATTGGCCGCCATTTGCCATCCGAGGCAAACCCAGCTCCAAAGCTGTACCGCATGAGAATTTTTGCACCAAACACCGTTGTTGCAAAGTCTCGTTTCTGGTACTTCTTGATGAAGTTGCGAAAGGTCAAGAAGGCCAATGGTGAGATCGTCAGCTTGAACGAGGTAGGAAGCTCAATTGCACTTCGGGAGTCAGCTTAGATACTGACCTGGATATGTGTAGATCCATGAGAAGCGCCCATTGAAGGTCAAGAACTTCGGTATCTGGATCAGATACGATTCCAGATCCGGAACTCACAACATGTACAAGGAGTACCGTGAGATGTCAAGAACCGATGCTGTTGAGGCTTTGTACCAAGATATGGCAGCCAGACATCGCTCCAGATTCAGGTCCATCCACGTAAGTTTACATTGTGTAACGCATCCAATACTCGTTCTAATTATGTTGCAACCAGATCCTCAAGGTCGTCGAAATCGAGAAGACCGAAGACGTCAAGCGCCCATACATCAAGCAACTCCTAGAAAAGGATCTCAAATTCCCTCTTCCTCACCGTGTATCCAAGCAAGCTGCAAGCAAACTCTTCGCCGCGAAGCGACCATCGACTTTCTACTAAGTTTTTCGGGCAGAGTTGGGGGGGATGGGTGCAAATATTGGTGTTTTTCATACATCTCGGACGGATGTTCTAGCATTGGCTCAATGAACCAGATCACGAGCAGTAAAATGCAAAATACTGAAATGACCTACCTTTAAGTGCCATATGCTGAGATGTGACGTATACTTGGGCACCATTCAAAGTTATCTTACGTGCATGTCTCTTTACTATTCATCAGGTGTAAAGCGGGTCTAGACATAGTTGTGTCTGTGACTAATTAGTAGCCCGTTTCTCACCCACATTAGTGATTTTTTTCTCGCACTGAGCCCTCTACGTAGAGATTGCAATACCCATTTTGGAGACGCAGTATATTCTCCCCGTCAGATCTGTTTTGAGGCTGACACCTCGTGCTCCTGTAAGGATACCCGGGCTAATGATTCTCCGATGCCTCGCCGATAATCCTGCGTGAAGCTACCTACCTTCATGAACTTGCGCACCGTTCTCTTCGGTAGACTGTCCCATCATACATGGCGATAGTCGTGCATTGTGCTGTATCTATATGGTAGATTCATGCAAGTACAGTGGCTGCAGCGGCCAACTCTTCTGCTCCTGGTTGAGGGGTCTCTCCTTATCCCTCAAATGTCTCCTGTTACCATCCGATGCGGCCTCCGCTGTATATGCGACCTAGTTCAATATTGATGCAGGAAACTACCATACAGAATGCATTGCAACTGTCGGCGCGTGCTACGGCACCTTATGCTCACGCCATGAAGTTATAAGTTGGCAGCACCGTAGCTTTTCCTAGCAGGGTTTCTTTGTGGTCCTAGACTGATTCGAAAAACGAGTATCGTAAGGTCGCAGTTTGGATTCAATTGGTGCGGTTCTCTCGACAATCTCCTGCCTATGGGTCTTTCCAAGGCACTTCAGTCGGTGAAATTTGCACACTGGCTGTCCGGAACGCAGGAGCATCTGATGAAGTTTCTAATTTGATGCCTTCAGAGGCAGTACACAAGCCTACCCGGTTTCCCCGTTGGTACAGTTCTGGAACCATGCTTCTGCTGCCTTTCCTGCTTCGAAGTAACATCTAATTGGTCATAAGCGAGACCTCCACTCGTTCTTTCCGTTCTGGGTTATTGGTGAGCCGCATTCACTATCTTCTGTTGCAAGATAAAATTACGTCCGTCCCGGGTGCATTCAATTCACCTCTTATCTCACGGTCTCGAGTACGAGATAAATTGGTATATAACCTCCTCATCCCACCAGGTAGAAGTTTTCCTCATATCAACCTTCATTTCTATCCTGTCGCGCATATTCCATCTCTCAATATCCCTATCGCAAGCCAGGTACATGTCGACTTTGCTCGATCTTTGTCACTAGGTTTGCATCTGCTCCTCTACCGTCCCTTTGTTTTATATGGATTCTTGGTTGCAAGAAGGACCTCCTTCTTCTAACAATGCTGCTGTTCAGTGGCATTGCCACGTTGCCTCCTCCTCTACAACCGCCGAACGCGAATGTGAGCAGATGGACATCAGAGTACGTTAAGGTGCTTGCCAGACGATCAGCTAGTAGAATTCTGGAGGCCAAGCAAGCCGAAGCACAGGAACCTAATGTGACAGCTGACAATGATGCCAAAATTATCACTCTTGCTACTAGACAGAGAGTCGAAGCACAGGAACCTACTGTGACAGCTGACAGTGATGTCGAAATTATTACTCCTCCTAGGAAGAAGCCAGTCGAAGCAACGGCATCTACTGCAACGGCCAGCAATGGTGTCGATACTATTACTTCTGCTAGTAACCAGCAAGTCGGAGCAACGGAACCTGTTGCTACAGGCGGCAATGATGTCGATATTGTTACTTCTGCTGAACTCCCCATGCTCGATTTCGAAGATGTCAACATGATTATGGATGCTGACGAGGATCTAATGGATGACGGTATGGTTGGAGAAGCTCTCCGAAAGCCCATTTTTATTGACCTCACCTCCAAAAAGAGGCCAAGGTCTGCTGGTAAGAACGACCCACCACCTCTCATATAACACATGCGATGGGCGCTTACTGGTATTCAGCAGATGATACAAAACGATTTTCTTTCAACAGAATTACGACCAGCAACAAACGTAACCGGAATGCCCCGGATTTTCAAATTGGAGAAGGAAATAACCACAAAACGCAATCGACTGACGAACCGGCGGCACCTTCAGAGCCACCCACATTCGCGCCGCCCCGACGAGTTTCTAAAAGTTATGCAGATTCTGTCTTTAAAGAGCGTCATGTCATCCAGACAGTTGACAGCCCTCGTCGTCGTCCGTCACAACAGATAAACAGAGCACACTTACAAGAACTCAATATAGTCAAGTTACATATTCAGAAAATTATCAAAACTTCTACTACCGGACAGGGGGATCTGACGCACGATCATGCAACTCTGCGAAATCATATCCAAAAACTGGAGTATTTCGAAGAAGTCAGCGAGCTCCTTCTCGACCGCTCGCATATTCTTAAGGAGGAAGGTCTACCTAGGATCTATTCTTGTAAAAACAAACTCCACTTCCCTCAGGACATCATAGTGGATGCTAAAAGACTGGCCCGGAGATGGGAAGCTGGCCAGTTCGATGCGTCTATAGACCGAGGCATCAAGCATGAGAAACTATCTCTGGGCCAGGGCAAGACGCGTTGGGCCCACAATCTCAAAATAGAAGAGAGCGACCATCGCGATGCCCACGTCCAAGGTCACAACGGTCTCGATGTCGGACAATGGTGGTTTTCTAGACTTGCGGTTTTGAGAGATGGTGCTCATGGTGAGATCGAGGCGGGTATCTTTGGTGTCGCAAACGCGCTAGCAATCGCTCTCTCCGGTAAAGGATATGCCAATGTTGATATGGGAGACGTAAGTTAGCCTATTCCACAAGCCAAGTCACAAATCTAACAGCATTCAGGAAATCTACTATGTCGGAACCCCAGGCGAAAAAGGCGAGCCTAGCAGAGGCACCAAACTCCTGGAGTCTAGTCTTCTCAATAAGAACCCCATTCGTGTTTTGCGATCCGTCAATAAAGATTCTAAATACGCGCCAAAGGCAGGGTTTCGGTATGATGGCTTATACCAGATCGTCTCGAAGAAGTCTCTTGATCCAGAGCGGTTTTTAAATAGTTACCTGCTGCAGAGATTACCCAGGCAAGCGCCAATCAGATATGAAGGGCCGGCGATTAGACCGAGTGCGTGGGAGTTGCATCTGATGGAGGTTCTTAAAAGTCGGTTTAATTAGATTGAGGGGTGCGGTTTATTGTTACAACAGGTTTTAATGGGATTGATGGTTGCATGATTTATTCAGCTTATAAATGCTCGGTGTACTTAATTAGTTGCATTGTGCTAACCCGCTGGGATGGACACGATATCTGAATTTCTGATACATGGCTGCCTTTTATTGTGGAACATATTCCTCCTCTGATAACACCAAATAATCAAACATTGCAACCAAATCGACAATAAAATTCCTTCTCAACCATCCATCCATAATACCTAGCCATCAATCCATCATGTCATATCAGAAGTTGACCAGCCTCCATTCCATCCACAATCCAGATAACCCCTCCCTCCCATATCCACGCTCTATTTCCACCTCTGTCCACCAAAGTACATCGATGCGCTAGAAAGCATACGAAGCTCTGCTGCGCGGCAGTCGAGTCATCTAACTTTCCATTCGAAACCGTAGTATTAAATTCCTCTGATTTATCCCAATATCCATCCACCCGAAGTCATGTCCGCCACCCGATCTCATTTCGTCCATTTCATCCTCATCCACTCTCATAAACGGACGGTGAAAGC
This sequence comes from Rutstroemia sp. NJR-2017a WRK4, assembly GCA_002946385.1. NCBI lineage: Eukaryota > Fungi > Ascomycota > Leotiomycetes > Helotiales > Rutstroemiaceae > Rutstroemia > Rutstroemia sp. NJR-2017a WRK4. The sequence continues at coordinate 44,667 of NJPR01000057.1, forward strand.
TTCGCTGCCCCGGTAGTGAAGGATTGAATGTTGGTGTATTATCTCACGGCGGAGAAGTGGTTGAATTAGCACCAACGAGTGGAAATGAAATAAAACAAAAACAAAAGAGAAGAAAAGGAAAGACAAGTTACAGAGTGGTCATCTAAATGAAGTTTTTCGAGTGCCAGCAGTAGTTCTTTTTGTCTTTTGGAAAAGGAAAAGAAATTTTGTGCGGAAGGTGTGTTGTGTACAAGATTTGCTGTAGCGAAGAAAAGGGCTAAGAAGGAACAAATGAAAAGTGGGAAAGAATGACAGTGAGGAGAAACAATGAAACGAAAAGAACGGAATACAATATCCACAGATGAAGTACATCGACACCGCCTCTCGCAATTTCCTGGAGACAGTGGACTCCAACTCCTACAAATAAAGCACATCTGCACATCTGCACATCTGCATACTCTCCCCCTCACGGCGACACTGGTCCCGAACTCCCCCTCGAAATCTCCCGCGCATGTCCATTTCCATGTCCATGCCCCCTAACCACCTGACTCTGATGCGCCTCAATCTGCTGCTCCAACTGCTTCTGCAAATAACTATTAAACCTCCCCTCACCATTCCCCTCCCCCTCCCCTTCATTCCTATCCGCAACCCTACTCCTCTCCTGCATCTCCAACTGCCTAAACAACCACTTCTGCGTCTGCAGCGCCTCCGCCCTGGCCACCTGATGCTGCTCGCTATGCGCATTCCCGGCGACGGATCTACAGGTCAACGCTTCCCCGCTCATGGTGATGGAGGTTACGACGAGGCCTTCGTAAGCTTGTTGTGCGTGTTGCAGTGCGATGCGCGCGTTTTGGGCGGCGGCGATGGTGTTGTGGATGTCCGGGATGCGCAAGCGCAGTTGGCGGCGCGTGCGCGCGTCGGTGGTGTGGCGCACGAGTTCGACGAGGGTGAGGAGGGAGGAGGTCGCGCGGGAGAGGGCGGTGTCGAAGGTGGTGAGGTTGTTGGTGGGGGTGGGTTCGGGTGTGGGTGCGGGAGGGGGGATGTGGTTTGAGAGGTGGGGTGCGTCTGCGGTGACTTGGGTGGGTGTTTCGGGCTTCGCGTTAAGTTGCTGAGCGGCGGATGGGGGACGCGGAAAGCTGTAGCTTCTGGTTCGAGTGGCTTTGGGAGTGGTGGAAGCCTGGCTTGTGTCCTCGCAGATGACGAAAGTATCTTCGATCTCAGTTGGACTGACTGCTTCTCCAGCTGCATCTTCCTCTACGTTAATGAAAGCGGTGTCGTGAGAATGAGTGGCTTCTACAGCTCCAATGGCTGCAGAGGAGGTTGGTGCCGTTTCGGGGTTGTCATTGTCTTGACTTGGGGATTCGACGTCATGTCCTCCGAGAATGCTTGTATTTGTGGTAGAGGTAGACGTATGTTGATTGCCGCTCGTCACCTCTCGAGTGTTTTGATCCCAATCGACCTCTTTGAAGGCCGGCACAACGCTGGTAGAATAGGTGTCGTCAGAATCATCAATGTTGATTTCTGCAATGGTGTCGATAACCCTAGAGCTACCTGCATAACTTTCTGGTAAGTCATAGTAAAGACTAAGAACTTCGTCATTTGTGTCTACTCTACAAATAGAGTTGTGAACAGTGGTAGGCGAGACGTTGCTGTTGATGGCTTGCAGAACCGTAGTCTCCTCATGGACAACAGGGATATCACTACCACTGCCTTGCGTGCTGATAGATAATGGTGCGTAATGCTCGGCACGGCTCTGGCGCCCCGAACGAACCATAGCAGTAAACCGCTCTCTGAATCCTTTACCAGCATTCCTGACTGAGATCATTGTATCGGACTTGGCCAACGAAGTTCCAGAAACCCTTGGAGGTTTTTTCGCTGCGTCTTTGGGAGTGCTGGTATCGCCTTCGGACTCTCTCCTTCCTTTGCCAGCATTATTCTTTTCGATCTTCATCATGGACGACTTGGTTCTCGCAGAGCTTGAGGCTGTGGGTCGAGCCAGGCGAGAGAATACGGAAGATTGGTTGCTGGGTGCATTGGCTGTTGGCAGCTTTTCTTCTACTGATGCGGGCAACGATGATTTTCGCGGTGGATGAGGAAAAACTCGAAGAGGAAGATGAGCTTCTTGTGGGCGGAACAACTTTTCAAAGTCGTGGCTGACCTTTCGAGCTCGGTGCTTGCCGGAGAGCTGACGAGTTGGTTGATTGTTCGTGTCGACCGATTCTTTAGTCATAGAAGATACTGCACTGCTGTGCTCAATTAGTTTTGGTTTGTCCGTGGGATCATTGTCGGTGGCAGTGTCGACATCTTGACCTTCATCAGATGTCGTGGAAGCACTGTAAAATTCAAATTAGTGTCCATTGAATATCTCAATTGAGGTTCACTTACGTAGGGCAGCCGAAAATAACTTTGCCAGCATCTCTAGCAAATCTCATTGTCGGACCAACACCAAGTCTGGTGACGCGCTGCCTCATTGAGCTCACGGTGCCGCCACCGTTCATAGCAATTCCGATATCTTCTTCTTCTTCATTGTCGATTAAAGTAAATTCTTGGTCATCACTACTAACGGGAGAGGAAACTGCTGGTTCGGGAGAGAAACGAGACTTTAAAGTCTTGTCGCCTTTTTCGGTGTCATGATTTTGGTTGGCGTCCAAACTAATAGATCGAGTGGAACGACCTCTGCGTGCCACAGGACTGCCATTTTTCTGACTTGAAATATGATCAGCAGAAGAAGTACGGCGACCACTTTGGGGAACAGCAAGTGTGTAGTCTTGGCCCTCCTTGATCGTGGACTTGCTATACCTCTCACGAAGAAGGCTGGCGCGTGTTGGACGTATAACGAGTGATGACATTTCCGTGTTGCTGTCCAGGTGATTTTTGTCGCGAATGCTACCAGAAGTGCGGTTCATATCTTCGACACTTGACATTCCAGTTTCGCATTCGATCATTGTATCGGAGTTCGAAGAACTGGCAGATGATGATGGTGCAGTAACAGAGGTACCTTTCGAGTTGTTACGAGAATAATTTTTCACCATTGAATGTTTTGGCAAAGTCGAAATTGAATCTGTAGCATCAGACAAGGCACGTCGTCCAAGCGAGTTTTTTGCGCCAGGAAGTGGATCTGCCGGTAAGGGCTTCTCAACGCGTGAGGACCTTTTAACCTAATAATCGCGCGATTAATGAGTGAATTTATCTCCTGGAATGAATAAGGCGAGGTCACCTCGAACTTACCAATGTCATAGGTGGAGTAGATACAACTGCTGCTGTTGTTGCTACTTGGTAAGAGGCTGCCATGACCTTTGAAAGACTGGAAGGGATGCTTGGGGTAGTATCGTTGGGTGCGCGAAGTGGTCTGTTTATGTGAGCAAGCGCAATGTCCCGTGGTGATCTTGTGTTAGTATTGCGTCTTAACTCGCGATGAATGAGTCGTGCCTTGGACGGTACCGCGGTGTAGACAGTTCTAAGATTTTCCCCTAGAACAAGTCGAGGATCTGGAACAAAACTCGGCTTGACAAAGGTTGGCTTGCAGCTGGATGAACTGCGATTTATAGTTGTGTTGAGGCAGGCTGTTTTCGCGTTTACCAAAACACCCTCACCTTCACCAGTGGTCACCTCCCGGTAATTGGTCACCGCCATAAATCGGGGGTTAGTGGACTTTGAGATATTCGGCGTCCAGATTCCAGTCCGGACTTGTCATCAAAACGTCGCCGTCTCCGGAATGGGTGTACCCAAAATTAGTATGTTAGAACCAGTAAAACAGAAAGTGAACGCAGAACAAGATGGTGGAGGGAGAATTAAGTAAGGAATAGTAGGAGACCGGGCTGAGATAGTAGTAAACAAAAGTTGAACATATCTCCAGGTCGGCGAGGACGGTGGAATCTCGGCCATACATCGACAGATTAAAGGACAGAATAAAAATAAATTGGTGAATAGCTACCTACAGTAGCGGTCTATTTTGTAACGCTATCTCACAATCCAGAGATCGATACTGCACCTGCCAATGGTTGATTAGGTGATATCTATATACAACCCCGAATCACAACTTGGTCACAAATCTGGTGCAGATCTTCGTGTTCGAACTTCGAGGACACAAACAAAGTTTCCTAAGATCTAAGCGTATAGACAGGCTTCGACAGTACGCCGAAGAACGTCGGAAGAAGGTTGTACACACGCTGCTTTAATTCAGTCGGAAAGAAGGTTCAAGGTTATTCTGCCTCTGTCCCATGGTATTCAAGGTTCACCAATCCAGCTTTGGGGTGATAAGAGCTTATGCATTCCATTGCAACTTCTTATGAAGATTGGAAACGTCAGGAAATGAAACCGTGACAAGGTATGACATTGACACTTGGAAACCACCTTTTCAATCATGCTAAGCAGGAAAGACATGGCTAGCTGCTGCAAGTTGCCAACGTCGGGCAGACAACATTGGCTGCTCTCTTTTGCCTGTTGCGACTTTCGCAAGGCCATAATTCACTTTATATTCCCTGTCTTATCAAAATCCCCGTTCTTTGAGAGTCGTAGGATGGCCGCTCTGTACTGAACTCTCGGGGTGAATATGAGACGACGTCAAATTATGATTCTTTCGCGGATCCCCGCTGAATCAGCATTTAGTCATCAGTTTTCAATGAGACCCAAGGAACCCCGCTCCTGCCTCGCGACGCCCTTTGGATTGTCTTCTCAGGTTGAAGAAAATCTTCGAAGTATTTATCTGGCTTGATTTAGAAAACTTACAGAATGTAGGCTCAGCTATCCATCTCTTTAGTAGACATAACCATTAGATACACATAATAATACTACTGACGTTCATTAACCCCTCAAATCGGGCTTATCATGCGTTGAGAGCACTCGGCTCTTTTGACCCCTTTTCAGTCCGTTTCCCTCTCTCCGAGTTCCAAATCATGATCTGACACCATCTGTGGCTCACACTTCTTTTCCTTCCTCTTTTCAAGCCACTCACGATTTTCCTCTAATTTCTCAAGCGACAAGTTTCTCCTCTCTTCTGGCGGAGTGTAGGGCGGCGGCAACAAGCTTCTATCTGGATAAAGCCACTGCTCCTGTGGAATCTTGGTACCATCAACACCCCGATAATCAATCTCAGACTGAGGATTATGAGGGAAGCGATCGAGAAAGGCTTTCAAGAGCTCTGGCCGGAGAGCTACTGCGTCAACGACCTCGCGATCGGCCGTCAGGGAGCGAAGTATCCCGTCTTTGCCGAGGGCTAAGATGCCGTTGAGGATGGGATCATGTTTGATGTCTCTGAGCATCCGACTGAGCTCCTTTTAGTTTGCCATCTGTTGCTCCTTATCGTGAGACGGCAGTGGAGAAGTAGTGGGGATGCTTGAAGACATCTTTGCGGTGTTGTCTGCATAGATGAAGCAATGGGTTTGTAGTTGTAGAAGGTAGATTTCCTTGACAGCCTTACCTGATCAAATACATCAGAACTAGAAGTCAAGTGTAAGGTACAGTTTGACGATCTGCACACAGCAGCTGACGAACACCCATTATCCGCATATAGGCAGCACAACTCTGCATAATTGACGAGCAGAATTCAAACTTCTAATTTGCGGAATAGTCAGTGCGTGTTAGGTATTCCAGAACTGCCATTTTGACATGAGGCCATCCGGATCTATTGGTCTTCTTGTACCAGGAGTCATCGTCGGTGTTCCCCAATGCATTCTCACGTCGCGTTCATTTTGAAACCCGATAAGTGGGGCTTTTAGCGAATACCGACGATTATTTTTGCTTTGCAATGAAGTGCCGAAAGACCGAGTTGGAGGGATTTTATAAATGTAAGCCACGCCCACGGCACGGGCCAACAAGTAAGGTTCCTTGGTTTATACCCGTCGTCTACGTAACTGGACAGCTACCCACTTACCCACTCTCGCAATTGAAAGCTCAGATCTCAACACCTCTACGAAGGTAGATTTATTACCTCTCAATTCCTACAATCAGCCACCACTCACAATACACTGCCGAGTATCCTCGCAGATTCAATCATGTTCGCACGACAAGCTTTCAGAACGGCTCAGCCATTGAAGAATGTAAGACAACACCACATTTTATTTTCCTTCATTGCTCTGCCCCCATCTACGAATATCCTGGGTTTAGCCTTCCGGATGCACAGGAACATCGATTGAGATAGTCGAAGGTTATATATGCTAATGGTATATCTCTATAGCAATTTCGACGATATGCCACAGAGCCCTCGAACAATGGTGGATCAAATACCGCTTTATACGGAGGTTTAGCTGCAGCTGCAGCTGGAGGAGCATACTATTTCTTCAGCCAAGGAGACAACGCCGCCAAGGTAAAGGATGCTGCGAAGGACGCCGAAGCGAAGGCTAAGGCCGCTGTCGGTCAGGGCAAAGAGAAGGTTGAGGGAGCTGTTGGAAAATCTGCATTCACCGGTGGTGATCAGGGCTTCATCAGCTTAAAGCTGGACAGTGTAGAGCTCGTCAACCACAACACAAAGAAGTTGAGATTTGAACTACCTGAGCAAGATCAAGTCAGCGGCCTGCGTGTCGCATCTGCTCTCCTCACGAAGTACAAGGGCCCTGCCATGGAGAAGCCCGTTCTTCGTCCTTATACACCCGTTAGCGATGAAGGTTAGAAGATTCGTACTTTTCGCCAAGAACATTGCTGACGTATAATAGGCGAGAAGGGGTACATAGATTTGCTCATCAAGAAATATCCAAATGGACCAATGTCGGAGCACATGCACTGTTAGTATTCTTCCAACCTCGTTCTCGCACTTCCTTCCGTTTATATCCCTCCTTCACTCACGTTTGAAAGACGATACTGATTTTGAATACAGCCATGGAACCTGGTCAACGATTAGACTTCAAGGGACCTCTTCCAAAATACCAGTGGGAGACGAACAAGCATAACCACGTTGCATTCATCGCCGGAGGAACTGGAATCACTCCAATGTATCAACTCGCAAGAGCTATCTTCAACAACCCTGCAGATAAGACAAAGGTTACCTTGGTCTTCGGAAACATCAGCGAGGAAGATATCTTACTGAAGCGCGAATTCGAGCATCTTGAAAACACCTACCCTCAACGATTCAGAGCATTCTACGTTTTGGACAACCCACCAAAGGAATGGACTGGAGGAAAGGGATACATCAACAAAGAGTTATTGAAGACCGTCCTCCCAGAGCCTAAGTCTGAGAACATCAAGGTCTTCGTCTGCGGACCACCAGGAATGTACAAGGCTATTTCTGGTGCCAAGAAGTCCCCTCAAGACCAGGGTGAGATCGACGGTGCATTGAAGGAGCTTGGCTACACCAAAGACCAGGTCTACAAGTTCTAGATAGAACGAGCACCATAGATGTTTAGAACCTTGCTGTATGATAGACATAGATTTCAACAAGCTCAAAATAAAAACTTCAAGATATTTAACAGTGCTGGTAGCTCTAGCGGGCTCCTTATCTCAACACTCAACACTCAAAGCCTCCAATGTCTGTGGTGATGCACCAAGGGGTGTACTCACTATCCGACCAACTTCAAACCTCGATATTCTCAATATACAAATTTCATTTAGAGAATCAGATATACATTAGTTCATAATGTTCAAATATCACTTAAAAACTCAAAAGTTGGTCGGGGAGTGAGTGCACCCCCTGGTGATGCACGCTCGTATGCAGACTGCTTCTAAAGAAGGGTTTATTCCCAAGCATCCTTCCGTGCCTTCTTAGCAATATCTGCCACCGTTTTTGGTATTTGCCTAATATGGGAATTGTGACAAATGTGGTGCTCCATTTTTCGGCGTTATATCCGACACCTTAACATAAGCTTCGGTCAAAAAGACCCACGCGTCATTGATAGGAAGCGATTCTCGCAGCTACTGTAGCCGGAACTTAGCCGACCCACTATCACATCCAACGGCGCAGATCTATTGCGTTTCTTTTCAAAATTTCTCTATTTTGAACTCCACCCTGATATGACGGAGGAGACATACTCTACTGGGGTCTGCATTTTATTTCCGAGTGGTAGGTTGCGTTTTCTATTTGACTCATCTGTCGCTGTGGTAGGTCTGTTCTTTAAAAGTACTTCTCTCTTCATCCTCTTATCTCAAATTCCCAATCTTTCGGTCGTCTTGGTGAGCATATCAGGAAAGTTCCAATATGCAATCCCTACTAGCCCACAGACGCTTTGGACGATTGGTGCAAGAGCAATATGAAAGGGATAAACATCGCGCCGAGGCGATGGAAAGAGGCAATGCCTTGAATACTGAAGCCAATGCCAACGCCAACGATGTTGGTACCAATGGCCATCGAGCCTCCTCAATCGACACCACATCCTCAACCAACGTCGCCACCCCCGCCAGTTTCGACCCCCGCGACCCAGAGAAAGCAGAACAGCTCGACACACACTTCCCGCCCCACGACGACAACGTCGAACGCACCCCCACCCACGCCACCGCGCACACAACCCGCAGTTTCGGCACCCGTCTTGGGCACGCATTATCCGGGATCGAGGTCCGCGAGCTCTCCGCCCAATTAACCCGGACGCGCACGAAGAAGGGGAAACATATTCCCCCGCCCACGGATAAGCTCGGAGAAGGAGAGAAAGAGGTTGTATTCGTAGTAGGTTATGAAAGCGAGAGCGATCCGATGAATCCGCATAATTGGCCAGTTACGAAGCGTATTTTCTGCACGATTATGATTGCAAGTATTGGGTTTATCGTCGGCTTTGCGTCGTCGATTGATAGTGCGGCGTTGACGCAGGCGAGCGAGGAGTTTGGGGTTAGTGAGGTGGCGGAGAGTTTGGCTACGGGGCTTTTTCTTGTTGGGTTTGGGTTTGGGGCGTTGTTTGCGGGTGAGTATTGGGAGAAGTCATTTGATGAGGGCAGTGAGATACTGATGCTTGAATATAGGTCCAATCTCTGAAACCATTGGTCGCAATCCAGTGTATATCATCACCCTGCTCATCTACATGATATGGATCATGGCATCCGCACTTGCGCCCAACCTCGGCGCACAACTGGTATTCCGCTTCCTAGCCGGCTTCTTCGGTTCCACTCCCCTAACCTGCGCCGGCGGTTCGATTTCCGATCTCTGGAACCCGATGGAGCGAGTTTTCGCCTTCCCAGTGTTCGCCAACGCCGCATTCATGGGCCCGATCTTCGGTCCCGTGGTCGGTGGCTTCGTAGGACAGTCAAGTCTCGTGAGCTGGAGATGGTGTGAATGGGTATGTTATGTTCGATTCCGAGTCCGCTGTGGGGTGTACTCACTATCCGACCAACTTCAACTTCAACTTCGATATTCTCAATATCCGAATTTCATTTAAACAATCAGATATATAACTATACTGATATTTAAATTTCACTTGAACAATCAGAAGTTGGTCAGATAGTCAATACACCCCCTAGTGGTCCAATTCCCCCCTCCTTTATAATGCTAACCCCCCAACCCCAGATAACACTTATCCTCTCCGGCGCCATCCTCCTCCTAGTCTTCCTTTTCCAACCCGAAACCTTCGCCCCCATCCTCCTGAAATGGAAAGCCTCCCACCTGCGCCGCATCACCCACGACGAGCGCTACGTAGCCGAAGTCGAGATCCGCGCTGACTCTTTTGGGAAACGACTCATGCGCGCCTTGTACCGGCCGTTTATCCTCACGGCGCGCGAACCCATCGTCATGCTTTTTGCGCTGTACTTGACCGTTGTGTATATCATCCTGTTTACATTCTTGGATGGGTATACGTATATTTTTGGGGAGACGTATGGGTTTAGTGAGGGGTTGGTGGGGTTGTCGTTCTTGGGGATTGCGATTGGGCTTTGTTTTGCTAGTTTGTTGGTTGTGAGTCTTGTATTCCATATTCCCTTCTTTCGATCCCGTACTGATTCTCCATATCCAGCCCCTCATCTACTACTGGGCGCGCCGCGACCTCGCCAAACTCCGCGCAGAAAAAGGTCCCAACGCTCGTCTCCCCCCCGAACAACGCCTCTGGTTCGCCATGTTCGGCGCACCGTGAGTCTTCCCTCCCCCCTTCCTCATTCTCCTACCATAAATTTGACTAACACTTCACCTCCCTCAAAAGAGCCGTACCCATCTCCCTCTTCTGGATGGGCTGGACCAACTACCCCTCCATATCCCCGTGGTCAGGCCTCGTCGCCTCCCTCGTCTTCGGCTACGGCATCCTCTGCATCTTCATCTCCACCTACCAGTACATCATCGACTCCTACGAAATGTACGCTGCGTCTGCGCTGGCGAGTCTTACGCTAATTCGATATGTGGCTGCGGGGGGTATGGTCGAGGTTGGGATTCCGTGAGTGCTTTCCTGTTTTTGATGTTCGGCCTAGTGTGGAAGAATATAGTAGGAATGGTGGTTTGGGGATCTTGGAGAGGAATTTGCGCTAATGATGGTGATTGATTGATAGGTTTTACGAAAATATGGGTGTGCATTGGACACTCACGATCTTGGGCGCTATTTCTGCGGTGATGGTGCCGGTGCCATATCTGTTTTACATATATGGCCCGAAAATTAGAGGATGGTCGAAGTATGCTGCGAGGCATTAAGACGAGGTGCAGCTGCGTTTGTACTCGTATTACGTTCATGCTGGATAACGGGTAATGTTCGATATGATGACGCCTGGAGGAGAAAATAAAGATTGTGGTGTATTTTTTAGATTGCGATGTATTTTGTATATAGCGAAGCATAGCATAGCGACAGGCGAGCAAGGGGACAATAATGTGTAAATGAATTGATATTAAGTTATAAACCAGTCCGATCCCGTAATCTTTGGGGGTCATCGTATTGCACAAACTCAGCTCCGAACTCCGCCAAAATGTTAAACACCTGAACGGGATGGTACTTTAATTAGCACTTCCCACAGCATATGTAAACTCCTGCGCCTCTAGAATTCTCAAATACTCCGCTGCATTCCTCCATCTACTACCCAACCGCCTCAAGCAATGTCGAATAGAATCCAGCGCAGCCTGGTATTGCTGATCTCCGCTTTCCCGCACCAGCCATGCGTAGTTCGACGCAGCTGAATATAAAGCGTCCATGATTAATGGACTGACTTTATCTAGATCTTGCTGTGTTGGTGTCCCATTGATGAGCTTATCTGCGAATTCTACGGAGCTGTTCGAAACGCTCTTCAGTCCATCAAGTGCTTGGACTGTCATTGCTGCTCTCTCAGGGCTTGGGGGAGAAGTGCCAGATTTTTTTGCGGTACATGTGTAGGGTTCGCAGAGGGCATTGAGGGTGCTATAGATGAGTGCTAAGGAGGTGGCTAGTGTAAGGTATTCGGTGGAATCGCTTGCCTCTTCGTCGATTTTTCGAGCGAGGATTGAGCAATCGATGTAGAGCTGAGATGCTATGCTGAAGCGAGCAGTTTCTGACGGAATGTCTTCGGCATAGTGGTGACGCAGAACTTTGCCTAGCATTACGGATCCTTGGCAGAGGCGTGTGAAAGGCGAGACAGGCTCGCTGACTGGGTTGGATACATATCTTTGAAGCATCACGTCACCATTGTCCTATGATAGAGTTAGTATCACACTCCATAGTCGAGTATACCACCTTACCCATGCAATATCATCGGCAGGCAGAGGGTCTCCTTTTTGCGGCTCTTGGGCGGTTAAGATATGAGCTTTGCTTCCTATGGAAACCATCCTGCAACAAAGTTAGTGATTAAGTCGAACCATTTGCTGACAATCACTGTATCTAAATCTCTTTAGATTTGACCTGGCCATATGGTTCAAAACCAGTAGAGCAATTAGCTAAGAAACGTTGTCCCAAACCGACGGGACCATTGTGCACTGGGGAGTTCAGGAAGGTTTGTATTACCTGTCAATTATGAGAACACCCCACCAAGTACGTACGCGTTCTTCATACTCAGTCCTCGTACCCTTCCAAAGAGGTCAGTCTGATGTCAGCAATGGAGGGTATCATAGCTTACAAGTGGTCCAAGCAATTGAGGGGACTCGTCAAACCCGTTGATACCTAATAGAGTTCCATATCTAACACACCAGCCAGCGGACATCCAGGCCGCCGGATATATTGCCTGTCCATACTCATATAGAGTAACAAGGATATTGGATTGCAAAACTAATAGAGAGACCATGCCAGCGGCTTCCATCAGCGCAATGAAACGCTTCGCGGTAATGTAAACTGGGTTTTGTGCACATTCAAGCCCATCAACTGGTCTCGAAGTGATGAGTTTCATACAAAGGAAAAGCAGAGCGAGATCTGGTCCTGCTTCCCAGAATGGGTTGACTAGGTTTAAATCTAGTCGTTTCTGGGATATAATCGGATACCATTTGTGAATTGTGTTGAAGTATTCTGTGAGCATCGGCTGTATGACCGATACATCTCCCAGTATCTCCAGAACTTCCTGCAAAACAATTATCAGTCATCAAAGTCTAAGATGCGCATAATACTAAAATAGCAACCGAAGCAGAATATCAGGCTTGTTTCGCGCAGGAGACTGGACGACTTGACCACCTAATCTGTAATTGGTAAAGCAAAAGGAAACTGTTCTAAATCATGGAACAATCAATTGCACAAGCTTCCTGTGCACAATCCCCGTTGGATCAATAAATTGTATACTTACAATATATCCCAATCATAAATGGACAATTTTCTCACAAATTGGTCTCCCAGTTTCCCGCACTGCAGGACGGACGTCACAGCTATACGATGTGCTCCAACGCCCGAGATCAACGAAAGCGAAAATATGTGTATGTCAACTTACAACAGGTATATCCACAACAGGTTTCGGGACCGGAATGCTGAATCCACGAATCAGCAAAGCACAATCTACCTCTGAACAAGAATAGGAACCGCCTACCCTCCACTCTGAAAAGTCTCACTATCCAGCACTGCAATCGCCGGAAACCTGTTCTGTATAGTATGCCACGCGGAATCCTGCTGCGGGGCAGTCGAATACGCCTGCACCTGCTGGGCCGGCATACCGTCCGCACCATTAGCCAACGACGACGGCGTAGCAAACGGCGGGGTATGAGCCATTGAGTTCCCAGCATTTAACCGTCCCTCCAGCTCTATAACTCTTGTACGCAGCGCATTGAAATCATCGGATGTGGGAGCGGGCGAGGAATCCGAGTAGTCGCAGATGCGACCCATGCGTTTGCAGAGCGCACATTGCGGCAGGTCTTTGCTGCATTTGCGCTTTTGCTTCCGGCATGTTGCGCAGGCTTGGGATGCCCGCGGGGCTTCGTTCAATATGTTGTCGGGCGGGATTTGGTACATGGAGGCCATGATCGAGCGGGCGGTACTTATTTCAAGAAACTCGTACAATGCGGCCGCTCAGATGGGAAGTAAGGTTAGTTTCGGGAAATTTGGAGTTTTGGACTTAAATAAAAGGCAGGAATTGTTTAGCGGATTTTCTTTTACAGTATGGTTAGAGGCACAGGCCACACATCGTCTCCATTGCCCAACTCGCGGGTGCGAGGACAAGAAACACTTCACAAACAGATAATTTGGGTGTAGTCAATAATACTGAGACGGCTTTTTGAGCTCCGAGTTATTCAACTTGTAAGAAGGTATCATAACCCGAAGTATGGTCATTTAAGAGTCCCGATTGTAAGGAAGCGTGGTCAGCGCCTCGAACTGCTACTTATTTCTCCTCGACGTAGCAAAGGCTGAGGCTTTGAAAATAAATGCAAAGCAAATCAAAACGATACGAAAGCCCATTAAGTAGCACCTCCTCCTCCACCAATTCATTCAAAGCTCTTCTAACCCAAACTTCTCAGATTTTGTTGTTCCACCTCAGCTTCCGTTCCAGCGACGAAGAGCTCTACTGAGGCGTCGAAGGTGTTACAGAACTTAGGAACACGGTATTTTCAATTCTTAGAGCCCCGGTGGTCTGGGAGTCGACGGCGCTTGTTCCTCGGCGACCCGCCATTCTTGTAGTTGGTTGACGTTTCCATTTCAGTTGGAATAGGGGCCGCAGCGGTTGTAGAAGTGCTAGGTGCTGACACTCCTGAGCAAGTGACAGAGACGGGCACAGGTGCGGATACCGCAGCAAGTATTGGATCGATGTCTACACCTTGAGCTAAGGCAGCTTCTCGTAAGGCATTTATGTAACTTTCCACAGCAGAGTCCTTAATCATTCCATTAGTATCTGTTAAATATGGGAGCGAGCGCTCTGTGGAAGGAATGTGTGCAGCGAAGTGCTTACATGTGCCACCATGATCGCCTCTGTATGTGCCCCCTTAATTGCCTGGAGTTGCTCTCGGAGCATTTTCTTGTCATCTTCACGTATCTCCTCGTGTCTCTTCCGCATCTCGAGGTCCATTTTGTTAAAGCAATTTTTCCCTTTTGACCAATGCTTTTTCACACTGACTTCATATGCTTGCACTTCTTTCACAAACCACTGTAGATAACCTGCTGTTAGCGTTCGTCCTCTTAAACCGACAAGGAATGATCACGTATGACTGAGAGTTCATCTCATAAAGGGGAGAGGATGTACAGATCTGAAATAAAAAAAAGCCTAAATGTGTAACTTACAGTCTCCATATCATCTGCCAAGTTCTTAGGCAATGGCTCCGTGATGGAACCGATTGAAGCCAATCTAATTTTCATACCTCTCGCGATATTATCAAAGAAAGTTGTATTGCGCTCCTCCATGCCTTGCTTTTCATCGACCATTCGCTTATGGATCGTATGGTTAACACACTTCATGAAGTAGTCGTGTTTATCGTGCATGCATAGGACATGTGCACCAAATTTGGCGAGAGCTGGACCGACGGGATCATTCTCGACAGAAGCCAAGAATTTACTGATGTTTTTCGTGATGTCCTCCTTCTGCTGTTCTTCGGTTATGTCGACGAGCTGCCATGGATATTTGTTCCCGCAGGTGTTAGTCGATGGGATGCCAGGCGGATTGTTCGAGGGAGGCATCATTTCCCTTCGAGCGAGGCTATCTGGCGGTGAATATATCTCTTGCGGCCAACTGTAAATAGTATAAGGAAGATGATCGAAAGATAAAGTAGTTTAAATATCCAACGAAAGACTCAGCGGGTTGGTACAGACATTTATATTCGAGCCCCCATCGACTACTGTAGTTGTTTAGTGAATATAGAGTACCTTACCTAAACTCTCGAGTGAATATAGCACAGCATCCTTGCTATGGCAAAAATCTCGACGATGTTGCGGAAGGAGGTAGTTAAACTTAATTCAATTGCGGGAAAGTACTGTAGAGGGAAAGAACGAATGGATGTTGGAACAGCACTACCCTGACGTTGATGCCAAACTCACGCTTCAAATTCACCCAACTTACAGCACATAATCCCATTCGGTTCAATCATTCAATCCATCCTAGCCCAAGCAGTCCCATTCGCTTTTCACCCCAACTTTTCACTTTTCCAGATCTGCTGTAGGTCAAGGCTGAAGAACATATGGAAAGATGAGACGAGACGAGGCAAGAACGAGGAAAGGAGTCACATGAGCTAAAACATCAAGCTTAAATGTACGCCCATTAGTGCTTGGTTTGCAGTGCCGTAGATTGTGACGACAAAGATTGGATCTGCCATACCAAGGTGGATGGATGTTTTACTTATGTTTTCGATCACTGCCATAAATTAATGGCGGGATAGTTACTTGTTTTCCTTCGCATTACAGCAGAACTCCTTCGCGTTACAGCAGAACAAGAACAAACACGGTCCTGTAGCATGAAGCAGGATAGACATTCATGAACGCACTGCTGGATGAGAGTCAAGTGCTCTCGGATCAACCCAGATATTACAATGCAGGAGAAAACTCCGAAGAATGTCAAGTAAATCGCACACGAAGACATTGAATGTATACACATCGATTACATATTCATAAATGCATTACTGGCATCTAGGATCATCCCTCTATCTATATCATTTTCATCTTCCCCTCAAGACATCGCTCGCGTGTGCGCGTGTGTGCAGGTTCCCAAGCACCCTGAAAACAAAGGCTCAGCCGAAATACAATTTTGGGTGGCTGTGTTTTAAAATTTCTTTAAAAAAGCCAATAAGCTCTGGAACTTCCCAAAAAACGCCAGGAATGGAAAAAACCAAATGCTAATGAACAAATCTTCAGGCCATTAGGAAGGCAGACCCAAAACGCCTTGAGACCAGATGCATGTTTCTTTTTTAGGTAATTGTTGATACATTAACGGAGAAAATCGAAGTTTAATTTCCGCGAGGAGAACTGGGCCATGTTAGTATTGAGATATATTGGCAACATAGGGATCAGACTTACGTTGGAGAAAACTGGGGAGAAGTGGGAGAATATGAAGGGCTAGTAGGGGAACTATGTAAGGTTAGCTTAAATCCCATCATTTGTGTTTGTACAACATACTATTTCGGTGAAGTAACATTCCCCTGGTGCTGAGGAGAAGATGGACTCCAGTTCGGAGAAGATGGAGAGTAAACAGGGCTGGTAGGTGAGAGCCCTGAGCCCGGCGAGGTTTTATTGCTGGAGAAGTTTGGACTAGTCGGGCTGTAATTAGGCGAAGTGGGAGAGTAGGATGGTGAAGTAGGGCTGTACGACGGACTTGTGGGCGAGCCGTGCAGATTGGGAGACGTAGGTGAGTAGTTCGGTGATGTCGGACTGTATGAAGGTGAAGTAGGAGACACAAAGCTGGGACTCGTGGGACTGTAAGCAGGCGACGTAGGCGTGAATGCAGGACTGACAGGCGAAAAGCGTGGAGATACAGCGTAACCAGGGCTTGCGCTTCCCATCATTGGAGAAGTTGGACTGTATCCAGGGCTGGATGGAGAGAACTGCGGCGACACAGGAGATTGGTTGAACGGGCTTGTTGGGGAGTATCCACCACCTGGGCTTCGAGATCCAGCTCCATAATGACTCTGTGGACCAAAGCCAAGTGCACCACTGTACTCAGTAGCGAAGCCACTTGGGGTCTCTGAACCAGCACTTTGGATAGGAGAGAATGCAGCACCATAATCTGGAGTGCCAAGGTGGTATCCGCCTTCGTTGAGAGGTGAGCCACTATCATAAGGTGTTGCAGCACCACCATCACCACCCTTGACAGGAATTCCTGCCATAAGACCCATGCGACTGTTGTCAGAAATGACAGTTTCCAACATCTTAGGATCCAACAAGACATCCATCTCTCCAGTTCCCATCGGTGCGAGCTGACCGAGCATAACGTTTTCAGAAACACCACGGCAGTCATCTAACTCACCAACAGCGGCAGCCTCAAGCAGAATTTCAACAGTCTCCTCGAAAGAACATCTCATCAAAGCTCCAGTGTCTGCACGATTGATACCATGACGAGTGATAGCCATGAGATGACCTCGTGAAGTCATGATGTCGACAAGCAAAGAAAGATGGCGATGATTGACATAAGAACCGTCGAAAGCCAACACAAGGGTCAACTCGCGCATCAAAGCAGCACGCGCAGCCTCTATACCAAACACATCGAAGACTTGAATGAAGTGATTGGAGTAGGTTCTTCGGGTGTCGACACCAGGCACGGTCAGAACGTTTCTTAGGGAAGTTCCACTAGTATCAAGATACCATTCTTCACAGTCCTTGTCGTCCTTGCTTGCAACTAATTTACCATCAGGCTTTTCGAAAAGCTTAGCTTCCTTGTTCAGGAAAGCTCGATCAATGCCCTCGACACCACGAAGTGTGAGGGTATCAAGAATGTGTGCCTCGAGACGCTTGAGGATAGCGTCTTCCTCGACGCCGTCTTCATCATATTTGTTGTCGCTGCCGTTGATCATTCTGATACGAATGACTTGCTGCTCGGCATTGTTATCACTGAAGATGACAGCCAAGTCCTTTGGATAGTTCTCCTTGATTTTAAGAGCCACATCGTCGACCTTAAGTCCCTTATCCAACATCTTCTGACGATCAAGAATCAAACGTAGAAGCCATCTTGACTGACTGTCGATTGAATCGTGTTGCTCTTCCGGAATGATGAAGTAAGACTCAACCATATCAATATCATCTTCGATAGATGTAGATCTGATATCAGGGTCATGGTAAATTTCAGTAGCGTGCATGACAGAGCGCAATGTGGTATGCTCGACTGCGCTACGCAACAATTTTGCAGTCTCCTGGTTAGCACCTGCACCCTCCTGGTACACAACCATAGATGGTGTCTTGATGTTGGGAGCAATGTTCAGAATCTCCTTCAGACGAGGTACACCAAGTGTGACGTTCTTTGAGGAAATACCAGTGAAATGGAAAGTGTTCAACGTCATTTGCGTAGCCGGCTCTCCGATAGATTGTGCAGCAAGGACACCGACCATCTCACCTGGGTTGACCAAGGCTCTGGTGAAACGACTCTCCAATTCACCAAGGATATGCTCAAACGCGAGCTTGTTAAGGTGCATCTTGAGTGCGACACGCTTATAGGCAAGTCTGGAGCGAACCTGAGCCTTGATGAAAATCGTAGCATTATGCTGAGCTTCGAGCGATAATGGATCGTTGCCTCGGACAATAATCATGCGATCAAGCAACTGCTGCACTCTCGGAATGACATCCCTAGGGTGTAGGTCACTTCGCTTTTCGTCTTCTGTTCTAAATAGTCTTCTTGCACTGTCGATGATGCGCACAATGTTCAATGGGAGTTGGAAGTTGTCGTCATCCTTGTCCTTGGTTCTAGCACGTTGGAAATCACGCAGTGTTTTCCTGTCCGCTACCAACGCCTCCCATTCTTGGTCAAGCAGCTCTTGTGTCTGCGGATCTCCACGCATTTCATTGGCATGTTCCAGAAGCTCGGGAGCAATGGCGTCTGACATGATGTCGAGACGATAACGGTCCTCGAATGCGGCGTTGCTGATGTTGATATGATCGACCTTCTGTTTTTCTATGTAAACACCGTCCAAACCATCTTCACCATAGACAAACTGTACGATGTCGCCAAGTGAGTTTCGGACTGTACCATCATATTTCGCCATAACATCTTCCAAAGCTTTAACAAGACGACGTTGGATGTAACCTGTTTCTGCAGTCTTGACTGCGGTATCGATCAAACCTTCACGACCAGCCATGGCGTGGAAGAAGAACTCAGTTGGGGTAAGACCTCGAAGATATGAATTCTCGACGAAACCTCTCGATTCAGGAGAGTAATCGTCCTTGGTGAAATGCGGCAGGGTTCTGTATTTGAAACCGAACGGAATACGTTTACCCTCAACAGACTGTTGACCCACAAGCGCAGACATCTGGGAAATATTGATAGTAGATCCTTTGGAACCAGAGCGAGCCATTTGCACAGCGTTGTTGATATCCAAGAGACCATCCTCAGTCTTAGTACCAGCCTTGTTACGAGCCTCGTTCAAAGCTTTGGAGACCTGACTCTCGAAGGTTTCTCGAACGTTCATACCAGGTAGAGATTCAAGTTGATTGCTTGTAGCCTTCTCTACGAGCTCAGTAACCTCCGCCTTCTGCTTTGCAATGGCTTCTTCGATCTTCTTGATGGTCTGCTGATTAGGAATCGTGTCACCGATACCAATACTGAATCCATTGTGGAGAAGCCAATAGTTGACGACTCGTTGACAACCATTGAAGAAAGCCATCGCGGCATCTGAGCCTTGCTCGTTGAAGACAATGTGAACAATACCACCACCGGAAGCTCCGACGTTCTTCTTGGTCAAAAGACCAAACATGAGTTCTCCCTCACGAATCATAACTCCATCATCCTTTAATGGGGCATCCTCACGGTTCTCATTAAGACTGACAGTGTTGACAATCTTTGGAATAATCATACTGACGACTTGCTTACCAGTCCATCTTGGTCGAGGCTTTAGGATAGCAGGCTGAGGAATCACGCCGTCCCATTCCGGAACCCAAAGCAAGATGTTCATCAAGTGTTCTTTGGTGATGAACACATCTCTTCTGCAGATCTTGTAGATACCAGCCAATGTATCTTGGACAATACCCATGAGAGGTCCGTTTCGTTGAGGAGACACAATGTTCAGTGGCACCATACAAAGGTTCATGACCTCAGCACGAGTTTCCTCTGTTTGTGGAACGTGCAAGTTCATCTCGTCTCCATCGAAATCTGCGTTATAGGGGGAAGTGACAGAGAGATTCAATCGGAAAGTCGAATAGGGCATAACACGGACTCTGTGTCCCATCATGGATTCCTTGTGCAAAGAAGGTTGACGATTGAAGATAATGAAGTCGCCATCAATGATATGTCGCTCGACTTTCCATCCATACTCAAGAGAAATTGCCCCAGCGCGCTTGTGATGTCGAAGATCGATACGAACACCGTCGGAACGAATAACATACTTAGCACCCGGATGCTCATCCGGACCATTCTTGACAAGCTGATGCAATCTATCGATGTTGAGTGGAGTTACGGTTTCAGGATATGTCAAGATTCTGGCAATACTTCGTGGCACACCAACCTCGTCGAGCGACAAGTTGGGATCACCAGTAATAACAGTACGAGCAGAGAAATCCACACGCTTTCCCATCAAGTTTCCACGAAGTCGACCTTCCTTTCCCTTTAGACGAGCTCTGATAGACTTGACAGGTCTGCCCGACTTTTGTAGAGCTTGTGGCTGTCCAGCAATATCGTTATCCATGTAGGTTGCAACATGGTATTGAAGCAAAGCCTCAAAATCCTGTAGAATGTGCTGGGGCGAGCCTTCTTGTTGTGCTTGTCTGACATTGCCGTTGGCGCGAATAATATCACCCAATTTGTACGTAAGATCGTCCTCTCCACGCATTCCTTGACCGGTGCCATCCATAGAAATACTTGGTCTGACGGGTGGCGGTGGAACTGGAAGGACAGTAATAATCATCCATTCAGGGCGAGCATAATCTGCGTTCAATCCGAGGTCTCGAATCTCTTCAGTAGATATACTACGGAAGACTTGCAGAGCCATTTCAGGAGTGATCTGCCGCTTATCAGGAGAGACGGTCTCGCCGTCCTCATCCTTAGGGACCTTCCAGGTACCCCACAGCTGCAGAGCCGTTTGTCGTACTTCAGGTTGAGTATTTCCACAGCCTCCGTGAGATGGCTTTAAATCCTTTGGATCTGCGTTGGGCTCCTCTTTGTTCTCTGTGGTACTATTGTCGCAAACCATCTTAGGCTTGCAGAGCTTCCATATCGCCTCAAATCTACGTTTCGGATCCCGAATAGAAACGGCTGCCTTGTAAGCTGGGTTGCCCTGATTTTGTGATGTTAGCACAATTGTGGACAGCACGCGTAACCTCCTCCAGGTTAACTGACCCTGTCCAGTAGTACTTTACCACAGTTGTGGCAAACCATTTCTAACAGTTTCTTGACCTTTTTCAAGAATCCTGGGTGGTAAACGGGTTTGGCCAACTCGATATGACCAAAATGACCAGGACACTCAGACATATTTTGATCACAGGTAGCACATTTAAATTGTCTATCGATGGAACCGAGTCGAGGGTCGTTGAGACCTTGTTCCCTAGGCTTCATCTTGCTCTCATCCATAGTTTCTGGGTATAAAATGTGGGCAACACTCATATTCTTAATCTCCTCCGGAGAAAAGAGACCGAATTGGATCTCTTGAATCGTGCGCAAAGGCGCATCCGAGTGGGCAAAATTAAGATTCGCCATGTTGACGGTTGTTGAAGAAAGTTGACAAAGAGATGAAGTTGAAGTTGAAGCTGGGTGGCGAGCGGTGATCTAATCAGACCTAAAAGTCGACGTAAGAACGCGATGTTTATCTTAAAACTATCGTCGCAGTGCTCCAACCTAGATTCTATACCAATATCAAACGGGCTATATGTGCAAGATATGCGAAAAGGTCGAAGTCGCGAAGGGCGCAGGAGGCCAGGCCGGAGGCCTGAAGGACAATTTTCGATATCTCCGACCGTAAGAGCTGCAGTCCTGTGGAGAAGACGTTCAAAGGAGTGTATACGATGTCTTCCTCGTTAGAAAGATCAGCAATGAGGAATCCACGTAGACCTTCGTGCGATCCCACAAGTTGACGAGTGTTGTTGATGGAGGTGGATGGGTTCGTAAGGACGAGATTCCTTTGACAATCGCGCAAAGAAGATGATGGAGGCTCTCAGGAAATTCGGTAAGCTAGATTGGGTTAGACCAGTAGTTTATTCTTGTGGGCCAATAACAAACGACATGTGTGGCTGTTTGTATGGCTAGTGTGTTTCAAGCATTTACCCTGACTTCATTTATAAAGATTGTCCCAATGCGGCGATTTATCACTTCTCCTTTGAATTATCTGCCAGATGAAAGCAGCTGCATCCAGAACGATGAAAGAGGACAATTTTTGATTAGGGAACACGTGAAAGGTTACTTTCAAAGAAGGAACTCTGTGGTGCTGCAGAAGTCCGATTATTCTGGAGTGGTATGCTACTTGGCATTGGCAACTGGGTGTCAATTTAACCTTGGACGATTTACGAGTAGAGAATTCATCCATTAGTCTGGGACAATGTATCCCGGTTGATCACTGTATACTTCATTCACCAGCCAAAGGCGCAGAAGGGACGAATACGGGACGCCGGTACCAGCAAGTGCTTGCCAGCATGATATATTCACTATTAGCTACTTGATCAAGGAGAATGATCGGTCTGTTTAATCCTCTATAAGAAATTTTAAATCAAAGTACCACCGTTCCAGTTTCGCTCTTGCCGTCTACGAGAACCGCTACTTCATGGTAACAATTTCCTCTGCGCTTGTAGGATGAATAGCCACACAAGCATCGAAGTCTCGCTTTCTCGCCCCCATCTTAATAGCCACACCAAAACCTTGCAACATCTCCCCCACCCCTAAGCCGATCAAGTGAAGTCCCACAATCTTCTCTTCTGGCCCTTCGCAGATAATCTTGAATTCGGTTGGGAGATGCTCCTTCTCTTCGGCTGGGAAGAAGTCATAGAACATGGCAGCGAACTTGGTATGATAGACTTTAATATTCCCTTGGCCATATTTGGCGATCGCCTCGGGTTCTGTAATGCCAATGGTACCGACCTCGGGATGGGCAAACACCACAGTTGGAACCAAGCTGTAAGAGAGTGCGGATTGCGCGAACTGCGGAGGTCCAAATATGCGGTTCGAGAGCTGTCGACCAGCTGCAATAGCAACTATTGCGTGTTAGATGAAGGATTTCTTTCGTGAAAGGTTTACATACCAGGAGTGAGCTCCAATTGTCCGGTCACATCCCCCAAGGCATATATACCTGGGACGCTCGTGTTCTGGAAGCCGTCCACTTTGATGTAGCCCCTCTCATTAATGTCTACTCCTACAACCTCTAGGTCTAGGTTCTCTATTGCCGGTTTTCTTCCTACTGCCCATAGGAGTTCATTAACCACCAAACCCTTACCATCGTCATCGTCCCATCTCAGATTTAAGACTTTCTCTTCAGCTTTCTTCTTTCCACTAAACATCTCAACTCTGGCAAATGTCTTATATCCCCTGTGGATTATAATGCCTGCTGCTTCGTATGTCTTCGTCATTGTCTCTGAGACCATCGGGTCGAACTTTCTGAGTAATTTATCTCCTCGGATAAACATATGCACTTCGATGCCACCAATCGTATTTAGCATCCCTGCCATTTCCACCGCAATATACTAACACATGTTAAACTTGGCATGTAGACGAAGAACATATACTTACCCCGGCACCAACAATAGCAATCTTCTTAGGGAGTTCCTCAAGCTCGAAGAATCCTTCATTGGTGATTCCATGCTGTCCTCCAGGAACACCTTTCGGTATGATTGGATATCCACCGGTAGCAATACAAATATGATCAGCTTTGAAAGTCTCCACGCCACTTCCATCTTCTAATGACACGGATATAGTTTGAGGCGATACAAATTTGGCGGTTCCATGAACAAGTGTGATACCTTCGCGAGACCAGTTCGATTCATACGCACGATTAAGACTAGCAATCTTAGCATCCCGTTTCTGCTTGAAAATAGGATACGAATATGCGATATTGGTGGGTGTATCGTAACCATAATGGCGACTGGCTCGGAGAGCTTCGGACATGGAGGAGAAATTCCAGGTGTGTTTCTTGGGTATGCAGCTAATAGTATGTGAGAAATATTCACAGCCGATAGAGACACAAAGGCAGCATTGATAACATGAATGTAAATCAGAACGATCACGTAAAAGCAAAGCAGAGGTAGTCCCATGAATAGAAAATTTGAATCCTGCTAAAGTCTCTCGTCCCATCGAGATATTTACCACCCATTTAGTGAGTCACTCGACTTGAAAGCTCCAACACATGCCGGCCTCCTACACAGGCTCAACTACTGCCCGCTCCTCCTCCAGACTCTCCAACGCTGATTTATCATGATCTTGAAGAATCGGCGAAACATACCCAACATTCACACAGCATCCACCACTCTTCCCGTCCTCCACAAGCAGAACATTCTTTCCCCACCCACCCTTTTCTATCGGCGCCGCCGCTCGTCTTGCTGTCCCGCTTCCACCACTACCACCCCCGATGACAATATAATCAAACTCCTTCACCGCACC
This sequence comes from Rutstroemia sp. NJR-2017a WRK4, assembly GCA_002946385.1. Taxonomy (NCBI): domain Eukaryota; kingdom Fungi; phylum Ascomycota; class Leotiomycetes; order Helotiales; family Rutstroemiaceae; genus Rutstroemia; species Rutstroemia sp. NJR-2017a WRK4. The sequence goes on from NJPR01000057.1 coordinate 69,042, forward strand.
CCCTGAATTGCCATTCATTCCCGACATTTTTCTCGTCAGACCCGCACGTGATATGGGGAGTGCGGATTTGGCGACTGAAGAAATAGCTGAAAGCGTGGTTGCTGATGTTGACGAAGAATTCGGATCTGAAGTTACTATTGTCAAATTCGGCGGAGGTAAGGAGCCGAGCGAGAGAGTAAGCGGGGGAGGACGGGTTTGTGTGGGCGAAGACATCTTTAAAGCACCGATAGTACGTAGTAAATCGTCGATAGAGGGGAATGTGAGGGGTAATTGTTACACCGTAGTTTGGACGGGAATGTAAGCAAAGAAAGTTGGAATGAGAAGACGGTTCGGGTTGGTGCAGGTCAAGAATGGCTTAGTATGTTGGTATGTAAGCGCTCCGCAGCATGTGGAAGTATAATGAGGCGTTTTTGTGCTTCCCTCATATCTAGGACCTCCATGCACTTTATACTTATGCTCTCACAAAACGTAGTCGTGTATTATCACAATCATATGTTGGTGAGATAAGATAAAGGGGTGATTTGCTGGGCCGACTTGTTGTGCTAGATCACTGATATCTTGATGTGTGAAGTATTAATTGGTTGAGCCATGCATATCAAGTATGCAAGGCAGTGGAAGTACCCACCATAGTTCGCCTTGTCGCCATATACGCCGAACCGTTCCTTGAACCTCCCTACCCAAACACCTATGTGTTGTACTTTATAAAAATGAGGTCGTGAAAATTAACATTATTGGCGTTTTCTACCTTTCTTTTTTCGCGGCAGTTCGTCGGCGCTTCCGATAGCTTCCGTGTCCAGCTGGTGGTTGGTAGGGCTCTTCCTTCTCATCTCGCCTCGTCCTACCGCCACGAATTCTTCTTCGCTTTCACTATCTCCGCCATCCAGTTGTACCGGCATCCTGAACGCATTCTCCTCCTCGACTATTTCACCCTTGACAGGCTCCACTGTCAGTACATCTACATCTTCATCTTCTAGATCCAATCTCCGTTTGTGAATTTCTTCCTGGGGATGGATGTCGAATTCGTCTTCGCGCTCAATGTATTCGACGTTTTCTTCCACTTCTGCGAAATCCGGTGCCAACGCAGACCACCTTTGCTGTGGGATGATCGACCAGATATGTATCCTCCCAGACTCTAAGCCACACGCAGCAATCATAGGTCTATGTGGATGCCATTCAACCACTCCATGTTCCTCCTTCGGCCCCTCTAGAATCTTTACTAAACTCCCATGGTTCCTTTCCCATATGTAAATGTCATGGTTGTTGTACGTGGATGCAGTCACATATTCGCCGGTCGCGCTAAATGCAACATGATTCCAGCTCAGTCTATTAACCACATCTTGGAATTTGTGCTCGACCTCGATGTCGATCGTATCTGGATCCAGGTCTTCTGCTGACAGATTTGGCATCTGTATCGTCCTTATGATTCTGTCCTGCGCATTGACTACCACATCCCTTCCTGAAGTTGTAAGTCGCATGTAAATCAATACTCCCTGACATAATTTCGTAGAATATATCACAGTCCTCGTCGCGACTTCAATGATGTTAAGCCATCCTTTATTCGTGCCCGAAAGTATGTGATCTCCGGACGCAGTGAAAATAGCTACTGTTGTCGTTTGCTTGACCTCTTGTGCTGCTTGCTTAGGCTCATCTTCAGCATAGTGTGTCCTCTTCTTGATCGTAGACGGTAAGGTATATCTCACAGCCTCCGGATTCGTCAGGTCTACTAATAACGGCGGATCTTCAAAAAGAGAAACCAGTAGCTTGAGACTGTCGATTGCATGTCAGCACTTGCCATTTCCCTACCAGCCCAAACATGTCAAATGCGACTCACTGCGTCCAGGGATGGAATTCTGCAAGGTATACTGGTGCCTCGAATCTCACGCTCCTCATGATACTCCCATCCATCAAATCCCAAACATTGCATGTCCAGTCCTGACTTGAGGTGAGAAGGAATCTGCCATCTCGCGACCAACTTAGAGATTGAACTTGGCGCGTGTGCCCCTTGAGTTTCCGTGCTATGCCATTGGTCTCGACATCGAAGATAACGACAGTGCCGTCTGTACGGCCAGCGGCGAGGAAATCGCCCTTTCTACTAAAACGAACGCAAGTCGCATGGCCACTGCGTAAAGTAAGTGTTGTAGATTCTGGGTAGTCTTGGGCTAGAACGAATGGATCAGTTAAAGAGAGATTCATGGTATATATGGTATAATGATTAGTGTGAAAGGAAGAACGAATCTACAATCAAACGTAGAATTGAGAGACGATTACAGCCTTGCTCGCAAGACTGCAGGCACGACAGGGCTACCTACCAGCCACAAATAACCTTAGCCACACCAAGTCCCTACCGGATCTAGACCCTGTCCCTGCTTGCGCTTTCTCGGTTTACAGTTCTCTACGCAAGTACTTCCATACTGTGCCATATTCCAAATTATACGGCACACACTCTTTAAGATGGCCCGACATCACAAGGTACTCAATGGTGATAGGCGGCTTGTATCCAGGTTTACTGCCAAGCCCTACCGATGTGTCGCAGCAACGTGATGCGCCATTGAATCACTTCCAAGCTTAGTTTACACAGCCCACGATCACAGAATCGTCATTCACAGAGCCACCAAACCTACAACTACTTCCTCACAACAACTTCAGAATGTGTTTTGGGAACAAGCTGAAGGGAGACGCACCTACAGGTTTGCACGACGATACCTTGAATTCCCGCCCTATCGAAACAAACAAAGGAAGACCGACATCAGTCAAGATGCCTCAGAACGAGTCTTATGCACCACCCGCGGGTCCTCCGCCTTCGCATCAATCGCATCAATCGCATCAACAACCTTACAATGACCAGTATGTTGCCCCACCGGGACCACCACCTTCTCATGAATATGCCCCTCCTCCCGGTCCACCTCCATCGCATACTCAAGTTCCATATCACGACTGGCAAACGGCCGTGCCAGATACTTCTCTGCTACCGCCTCCTCCATCTCTGGGGCATCAGCGCAGTTCGACCAACAATGCTACCGAGGAAGAAGCGCTCCAAGGAAAGGCATGGTGTGAGCAGAATCCTCTAGGGCCAGCGATTCAATTTCCACAAGCTGCTCTGGAAGCTCTTGCGGCAGGCAATATTGGCGTCATCAAACCTCGGTCATACAATGGTGACCTCACGCCTTTGCGACCGGGGGTGTGGGCTGGCAAGACCAAGTCATACAGCAAAGATTCATCTATTATTTCTACACTCCCTCTGTATTCCGTGTATGAACACTCTCCTTTAAGAACTGAGATGGGAAAGACAATTTACTACGAAGTGAGAATTTCCAATAGAAATCGTGGAGAAGTCAGTCTGGCACTCGGTTTTGTCGCCCAGCCATATCCGACTTTTAGGCTTCCGGGCTGGCACAGAGGTTCTCTAGGTGTTCACGGGGATGATGGTCACAAATACATCAATGATCTATGGGGAGGCAAAGACTTCACTACGCCCTTCCGACCAGGGCAAACCCTCGGAATCGGTATGACGTTTACGCCTAGAAATTCTGACAAGCCACCTGCATATGATTCAGGGCCAGCTCAAACCACTGCCACAACCCCAATCAATGTCGAAATATTCTTCACTCGTGATGGTAGGAAAGATGGTGGATGGAACCTACACGAAGAAGGCGATGCCGTGGAAGATCTACCTGTTACTGGATTGGAAGGGATGCACGATTTGTATGCGGCTGTCGGGTCCTTTGAGAATGTTGAATTCGAGATTGTCTTCAATGAGGGAGAATGGATGTATCATCCGTAATTAAATTGGAGTTGGAGGGCTTGGTAGAAACGACCAAGCAGGAAAGCATGGATTTGGTTCAAATTAACAAATATAATTATTATTACTTCCAGTGAAACGACTTGTTCGAACCATGAATAATCGCTCTTGGACCAAGTCTGGCTATTCGTTTTTTTTTTCAGTCCGGTTCTGTAGCGGTTTTTTTGTTTTTGTTTTTTTGGTCTCTCTTACGGATCGTTCTCGAGCACTTCTATCAATTGCATCTAAACGCCTCGGTCCCAAGGTTTATTGCAGTCAAATGAGTCATCATATGTTACTCTAGACTACACCATGGAACCGTGGGAAACACTTGAAAGGGAACTTTGGGTCAAATTAGGTCAAAGATCATGTGAATGATGAACCAAACTTCATGTTGCACGCTAAAAGTGCTTGGTATCACAACCACTTCCGGCGAGCCTTATGGGGGAAGATCACGTTATTGAAGTTCTGGAAGACATGCGGCTCCTTGCCTAATACTCGATCTCAATATGCTTCTTGCCCAATTCGTGGTACGCTAAGCTCACGCCTGATTTCGGCGTGTATCTTACTTTCCTCTCGCCGATCTCAGAATCGTTAGGCGTGTGTGCAATAGTAGCAATACTTCTGTCATTCTACACAATCGAGATTTCTCCTATTTTCCGCTAAGATTGCGCCAAAGGTGTTACTGTAACGTCCAGAGAATCCACGAAGAACGGATGAAGCGGCTACTAAAAGAGGGAAAAATGTTCTTCGAGGGGATGCTTTTGTATTTCTGGTTGCCTAGATGACTAGTTTTCTACCGGTGTGCAGTCCGGCCTGCACAACCTGTGTCTCGTGAAGGGAAAAGGAGGTTTCGCGTAACTGTTATACACCTTCAGTCAAGTACCATGGTAGTAAACCTGTGGTTACCCTCAGAAGAGGGCAGGCTAATCGTCAGTTCGTCCAAATGGACGAAATCGACGAGCGATCCAGATCAGAACTTGGGAGTTATAAATTTCTCCTCATCCATCTATCATCCTGTCTTGTTTCTTCTCTCTACACTCTCACGAACTTACTACTGCTGATACCCAACTTTCAACAATCACTTATCACTTCTCGCATCATTCATATCTTCAACTAACTATCATTCTTTAACTTCTTCTATTGTTCATAACTTTCAACAGTCATCCTTAACTCACTCAACATCTACATCTATACCACCAACAAGATGTCTTCTTCAGTTGAACTCTCGGCCGTCTCCAAGATCATGGACCTGGCAGCAGGACCAAACGCCATGATTGGCAAACCCGAATTCAGATACAACCAAAATCTGAGTTCAATATGGTCGGTCGACCTAATTGTCGACTACTACGACAACAATGGTGTCATGAACACCATTTCCATGACAGGTCAAGGCCAAAAGAAAGCGGCCGCTAAGCTCGAATCCTGCCAGTACATATACGGCAGACTGTCCGACCTTCTCTTCCCACGTAAGGGAGGATGTAAGTTATCTTCTTTCTCAACTCTGCTTGCTCCACCCTGAACTAACGAGGGTAGGTAAAATCATGAAATGGCAGGAGGGAAAGACCGCCGAGAAAGGCAAGATTGCCGAGAAGGCAACGCTTGTTAGGGAGACTACTTCGGTAGAACCTTCTTCTCCAGATGGATCTGCTTTGGATTCATCATCGGCAACCTCTGCCGACTGTAAGTAGCCTACCCCTGTCTAATCTAACAATCCTGTCGTCTTCTAACACCCTTATAGCAACCTCGCGGCCATCAACTCCGGAGGTTGAGCCAGTTCCGGTGCCACCGACACCAAGACAGCGACAGCTGTATAAAGATGGTGTGCGACACACCAGCCGCCTGTTTGAAACGGCGACATGGGCCTCCACCTCCCCCTCCTCCTCCAACGAGCTCACCACCCAGCTCCAAAACCTCAACATCAACACCCCTTCCCTACCCAAAGGTCGAGTCTACATATCCTTCGATCTTGAAGCCACCACCGACAGCTACAAAGGTCACTCCAGCGGCACCCCCACCCAACTCGGCCTCACCATCTTCCGGGGCACCACCCCCAACCTCTCCGCCCTCATTTCCGGCCCTCCCACCCCCGCCCTCACCACCAGCACCTCGATCCAACCCCTGCACTACCAATTCTCCGAGTTCACCCAGTACCGCTCCCGCATCGGCAAACTCGCCAAAAGCGGGCGCTTCCTCTACGGGCGCACGCAAGTCGTCCCCGCCGCGGAGATGAACGCTATCTGCAAGGATATCGTGGAGCGGGAGTCCCAGCACGGGGAGATCGTCCTCGTGGGGCATGCCGTGACGAACGATATCCGGTATCTGCTGAAAGCGGGCATCTATGCGTTCTGTCCGTATTTTGAGGGAGCGCTGGACACGCAGCAGATATTTCTGGATGAGTACGGCCGGGCAAAGGGGCTGAAGGCGTTGGTGGAAGGGTATGGGGGTCGGATGGAGGGGTGGCATAATGCGGGGAATGATGCGGTGTGGACGATGTGGGTGGTGATGAAGAGGTTGGCGGATGGGAAGGGGGAGGTGGTGGAGAGGATGGAGGACAGGGAGAGGAGGAAGGTGGAGGAGGAGAGGAGGAGGGAGGGGGAGTGGGAGGCGGTGGAGAAGAAGGGTGGGAACCCTTGGGTGGTGGGGGAGGGAGGATGGGATTGGGGGAGCGGATATACGGCTCCGGTGGATTACAAGTGATAGATGGGGGGTTGGGGGTTAAGAGATGGATGGATATGAATTTCTTGTAATGTTTAGGTCATGTACTTGGTCATGTCTTTGTAATTTTAGTAAATGATGTATGAGAACAGAAGTAGTAATACCTGCCGGACAGAGTAAATAGCGTTAGAAACCAAACCCAATACCATAAATTTTTTTGACAAACCTCCCACCTCTACATGCTACGCACTTGCACAACATGACACCCCAACATCCAGCTACACACTCATCCACAACCCATCCAGCTGACCTACTCCAAACCTCTTCTTTTTGCCACCGGCGGTGCCATCCTAGTCGCCCTCACAGTTACATATCCCCGTCTCTCCGGGTCCCACCTTCACCCAAAAGTAATCACCATCAGCGCCCAGCTTCCACCATACGATAATACTTGACAAAAGCAATACATCCACATGACCAGCAAATCTTCCCTCACAGCCTCCGACCATGACCTTCCCTTTCCCACCGCCAATACACACCACAGATCCCCATCTCTCCCACCTTCACTCACAAGTAATCACTACCAGCGCCGAGCGCCCAGCTTCCACTTGACAAATCCATACATACATATGACCTCACAGCCTCTGAGCATGACCATCTCACATCTGACACACTATAGATAGATATCATATCACATCATCACACCACCTCCGTCCGCTTCTCTCCGAGCTTCAAGCCATCATATCATATCATATTATATAATATCGCATCATCAATAATCATAATCATATTCCATCCAAGTGAGAAATGAATCACGCAAATTATGTTGTCTTCTCTTTTCTGCCTGCCTGGCTATTATTAATCTACATACACACTCTAACCCTCACTCTAACCCTCACTCTAACCCTCACTCTAACCCTCACCAACAAATGCACCCCCAATCTCATCTCCACAAAACTAAAATGCTAGCTAATGCTCCCATGTAAATGCTCATTCATGCAACCAGACAACTTCCATTCCATGCCAAAAGTGGTGAAGAAAAAAAAAACTTTTGATAGGGGTATTGGGTATCGTCGTTTTCATGACCTCATTTCGTCTTCTTCGTCTGATTTCTTTGGTGTATGTAAAAGAAAAGATTATAACCGGCCCCGACTACTTTCTTGTTTTGTTCTTCCCATCTTCGATTATTTTCATCCACCCTTTATGATGTATGTCGTATGCATAGGACTTGTTGGAAAAATATACGCATACTCCTGACTCCCATCCACACCATAAGCTCCCCATCCACACCCACCCACCCCCTTTACCCTCCCCCCCTTCACCCAACCATCGCCTCCTCCCCCTTCCCAAACTTCACTCCCCCCTCCGCCTTCTCCTTCTTCTTCCCCTCCACCCACGCCGCAATCTCCTCGACCGCCTTCCTAGGATGTTTCTTCCTAGTCAACAAAAACCCCTGAATCTCCGCTGGACTAAACATTAAATCCTCGACATGGCCCGAGAATTCCCTCGCCATCAACTCCAGCTCGCCCGGCTGCAGCACATCCTTCGCCTCGCCGAGTTTAGTCATATGCTTCGCAGCTTGGTCCGGGGTTCTAGAATTCGACCGCGATGTCTTTTCCGTTTCCGTCTCGGCTCCGTTCTCTGACTGTGCGGTCGATGGCGTATCAGGTGGTGTAAGAGGGCGTTTGTCGTTCACTGTGGCTGCTGCTTTCTTCACTTCCGGGGATTGGGGCGCAGGGATCGAGGCTTTGTGTAACGATGCAGGGAGGGGCTCGCGTGGTGGATCATTACTGTACATGCGCTTGAAAATTTCCTGAACTTGGTAGCGAGTGGCGTTGGTGAAGGCAACCTGGAGGTCGACGCGTCCTGGTCGGATTAAGGCTTCGTCAAGCTTTTCTGGGTGATTAGTAGTCATTACAAGCACGCGGCCTTCATGCGAGGCTACCCCGTCGATAATCTATTTTATTTTCAGCTCTGCAGGGGAATGGATTAAGGGGGGCAACGTACGTTCAGCAAGCCAGACAGGGAGATCCCCTTCTTGTCGTCATCCTTTTCTTTGCCTCCTGTTGCTTTCTTGTGTGCTTTCTTCTTACCGCTCTTTCCACGCTTATTCGCCTTGCTGTTTCTCAAAATGTGCTGAGTGAGTATGACGGCCAAGTCTTGCTTCTCATCGATGGGAGGGTCATCATCTTCATCAGATGACTCATCGACGGCCTCGTCTTTAGTTTCCACGCGGGTCAAGCCGGCTGTGTCGATATCTTCGAGTAGCACAATACATCTTGGAGGCAAATGCGTGAAGAGATTTCCCAGCTCTTCCTCCGTAAGCGTTGGTTCCAGTAAACTGACCACGTAGATATTCAACCCGAAAACTCCAGCAAGTGCGAACGTGAGGGATGTTTTCCCTGTTCCAGGCGGTCCATGAAGCAGATAGCCGCGACGGTAAGGAATACCACGAATAGCATACCAACGCGCAGTAGATGGATCAAGGTACTCGTTGATGTCTAGCATAACTTGAAACTTCACATCTTCGTCCAGAACCACAGTGTTCATAGGTCTGCAAGGCCGCCTTGCTACCTCAGTCCAAGCCGCTCGACCTCCCCAGCTTCGACGTTCCTTGGTCGCCGGTCTTCGGATGACGGTCTTCGCGCTGTGGTTTCTATGTGCATGATCTTTAGCTTCTTGGAGGAAGCGCTTGATGGGTTCCGTAGAGCGACCAAAGCAGGAAATGATCAGCTTTTCTTGATTCGTAATTGGACTATCTCCATACGATGAGGTACCGAAAACCACAACCTCTTGTCGTTTGATCCTGAAGTATGTCCTATTATGCCAAAAATCATGAGATCCCATGGCTGGAGTGAACTGTGGTTCCGTTTTTGCATCTTGATTTGCGAAATTTAGCCATTGCACGCTGCCGTTCGTATTGGTCGTGCTTCTGGTAATAGTATTATCATTTTCAAGCTCCCAATAGCCCCGCCTGGGTGTTTCCGCCATTAATGAGCGCGAAGGTCGCATTTTGTATTTGTGTGCCAGAAATTCTATAACTTGATCGTGGATCTCGTCTCTGCTGCTGATGGAAACATCTGCCATGTAGTATGAAAGGAGAAAATTCCAAGCAAATGAATAGAGATAGTTGTACACCTTCTTTAACAACCACAAAGCCACAGCCAGAGTGACCAGAATTGTGATGTCGAAGCCAATAGTTTGGTAGACGATCTTGTGAATGTATCCGTAGCCCGGAATGAAGCTCTCTAGGATCATGGTTGGAATTAATCCCGTAATCATAGTTGCAGTCGACTCGCCAGCAGACGACATCGCTAACTTCGCTTGCGCATTCTCTAATATCGCTTTGAGATCTAGTCCCTCCATTCTCTTTGCTTTCATCGCTTCCCACACAGAGAAGCAGCTAAGATGATGGCCGATGATCCTTTTCGAGGGCTTGGAAAGAATAAGGAAGATAGAGAAGTCTGGAGCAGCCGGTGGTGAACCACAGAAGACCAAGAAACCCTTAAAGAGTGCAGTATCCGGCAGGTGTATCGCCGTGTGCTGAATGAAATAGAGATAGAAATTTCAAATAGGTAGTGGTTTGGAAATAAACGCAAAGAGCTTCGAGACAGAAGTAATGTAGTCAATCTATAGAAAAGGGAAGCTGCATGAAATATGTCGTGCAAGGAAAGGACGTGAATCAGAGGCAGGCGGCAGGTCCCAAAAGGAAAGCTAATGGCCACGTAAAAAATAGAAAAAATATCCTTCGATTATTAGTCTTTGCGAGTCATTTTCATATAGTCATAATCATAGTCGTCATAGTCGCCATATAGTGATTCAGTCATGCGCGGTGAATCGAGGGGAAGAGGGAATGGTGAGTCGTGACAAGGAGGAGGAAAACAGGAGAAGGCAAATCGACGCCTCTGTGTGTTAGAATAGCGAGCCGAGTTTGAAAAGAAGACTCAAGTCGAGAGGAGCTGGAGAGGCGAGGTAGAATCGTATGCTCCCGTAGTGGCGCGGATTATCGTAGGCAGCAAAATAGGGTTGGAGGTGGAACTCTGCTGATAAGTCTAGTATAGTGATAGAACCGGGTTTCTTGGCTGCTTGAAATCTTGAAGAGCTTGCTATTTAGAGCCCGTCTTAAGTTATACGAACCGAAGTCGAAGAAGCTATTGCTACGGAAATATACCCGTCCTTAAAGAGTCCGGTGACATGGTTCAATAACGATTGGGCTCTCATATCTCTGTATAAGGTGGCGGGGATCCAAGAGGGGCTGGGCTTGGCTGTCAACGGCCACGTTCCATGCTCATTTTGTTCTACCGTGACGGTCAAGCCACGACGCTTGTATGTATCCCGATCCGGATTCCTGGGTTAAAACTCATGTCCTCGTATCTTTGGTTGAGACAAACGAGCTGGGCATAGACAAAGGCATAACAGTGGGAATGGGAGTGTGGTGTTAGCGAGTCTGAGGGATGGAATCACTAAGAGAAAGTCTGAATCACCCCGTTCCTACAAATAACCATCTCGAGGGAGTTTACCGTACAGAGCCAGCAGTTCGTACTACGTGAAGGTTTGGGCACTCATGAATGGTAGCGAGGCGTGTACATTTAGTACGTATATATGCACATGGCCATTCACGGTGCGTTGTAAGGCGACCTGCATGGATATCGGCGACGTCGCACCAGTTCGTCGCCAACGATTGGCTTCTGTCATATGGCTTTACTTGCCATTGACTTTTGTGCGTGTAAATGGGTAATACACGTAGAGCATCGTGTAACAGCCTATATTCTTCGTTTTTACGGACTAATCCTTTCGCAACTGCAGCTGAAAACCGACGGTAAAAATGTACGAAGCTCAACGGCTGGCCTAGTTGAGGGTACAGTACTATGGTACAGTACTATGGTACAGTACTATGGTACAGTACTATGGTACAGTACTATGGTACAGTACTATGGTACAGTACCTACAACATCACGTAAGCAAAGAATTGGAGCTTGAATCCACCTGTGCAGCTCAGCCGCCTCTCTCCCCCTGCGTTGTCCAGTCAGTCCTACTTCTTCCCCCAAACACGCAAATCCATCAGCCTTACATACCCACACCCATGCGTACCCACCAGCTTGGGAGGTATCTTCTCATGCATACGCATCCTACTCTAATCATACGGCTATCAAATCTCACTTCGCTTGCCTGATGCGGCTTGTGCTCATACGACGCCGGCTGACATTGCGAGACAATTACCACTTATCCAAACGAACGACACAAGCTAGCTGTCTCAGTTGAGGACTTTAGTCAATTGAGGCTGGTTTCGCACTCCAAATATATCGACGGATCTGCTACTCTTGCCTCCCAAAGAGTGTTACGACGGATAGCTGCCCAGGATGATGTCCTCTACCAATGAAGATGATCCTTTTTTACAGGTTCAGGCGTAAGTTGAACTTCACTTTCTGCGGCTCTGTTATCGTCTTGCGGCTCTTTTCTCTTCTTGCAATTGGCAGCTGGGCTCATCTACTATTGTTTGGCTGCATGGCCCCACTACCTACACAGCTCTCTCATGCTTGCACCCCGCGCTCTTGAGGCTCTGTTCGCCATTTACGCTGTGCTCAAGCCGTCCACAGCGTTGCGCCATGGCTTGTGCATTCAATGGCAGATGACATTGCCTATCTAGCCTTCTTTCACACACCGTCCTTATCCTCTTTTCACATACTGTCCTATTCTCTTCTATCCACACTGTCTTTCTATTCTCCCCATATTCATCCCTCCCTACCATCTCTCTCACCCCCAACTAACATCCCACAGCGATGTCCTCCACCAACTCTCCCTCACCCGCCCCCTCTTCACCTCCTACCTGCGCATCCACTCCCTCACCAAATCCCCGCACCCCACCCCAGAACTCCTCTCCGCCCGGTCCGACCTAACCAGCTCCCTCTCCCTCCTAACCGACGACCTCTCCGACCTACGCGACAGCATCGCCGCCATCCAATCCGACCCCTACAAATATGGTCTCCAGGTCGAAGAAGTCGCGCGGCGGGTGCGGCTTATCGAAGAGATCGGCGGGGAAGTAGACGACATGCGGGAAGAGTTAGAAAAGACCATGAAGAAGTCCCGAGGCGGTAGCACAAATGCAAACAGCTACGATTCAGCCACCGGAGGAGGAGAAGCCGAAGATTCCGACTACGCGGCGGAATTCGAGCACCAGCAGCAACTTCAGATAATGAAAGAACAAGACGAGCAGCTCGAATCCGTGTTCCACACAGTCGGAAACCTGCGGCAACAAGCGGATGATATGGGCAGGGAACTGGAAGAGCAGACGGGGATGCTGGCCGAGGTGGAGACGGTGACGGATAGAGTGAGCGGGCGGTTGCAGGGGGGTATGAAGAGGATGAATAAGCTTGTGAGGGATAATGAGGATCCGTTGAGCAGTTGTTGTATTGGGGTGTTGATATTCATTTTGATCTTGCTGCTTATTTTGGTTTTGGTTTTATGAAGAAGGGGAGAAGCAAAAGAGGGCTTTGGTTTAGTATGCCTGTAATTTTACATTGATGAATGGGAGAGGAGTCTGGCGAATGGTGGACAGAGATATTAATGGAATACCTATGTGGAGTTCTGGAACTGGAGTGGTCATGAAATGGAAAGAAATGGATATACATCTTGGCATCTATATTAATACAGCAGAGTAGTTAGAGTAGCAGCAGCAGCAAGGAGACGCATAATTAGATAAATAGAAAGCGAAATCAATATAGGAGAAAGCACACAAAAAGCACAACCATCTATCTAACTACTTCCTCTCAGAACCAATATCCAATAATATTTATATCGATACTCAATTAACCACCCCGCCCCAACCCAACCGCTCGCATCCCCTCACCGAAGAGAAAAATCACCATTCATTCTCGACTAGAACCCATTCATCCATTCATCCACCCATACCCCGTCGTCTACGAACCCCACTCAGAACCCACCCAGAGCCTCACGTCAAAGCCGTAGTCCCTCTTCGTCTCCCCAGCCTCCGCCTGCTCTCTCTGCTGCCTGCTCGTCTACACGTCGTTCGTAAGCACTTAAATCTCATCCTACATCACGCTTCCGTTCCTTCCTGTCCCCTCCCACGTCCACGCATACGCACATCGGAGCGGATCTTAGGGTGCCCGTCCCCGCACATACATACGCATACGCAGCGTATGGTGCCTGCTGGAGATGAACGTGGGCGTATTGAGGTAAGGTAACTGATTGGAATGGTTGGTTAGCTGGCTGGGTGGCTGGCTAGGTTGATTGGATGACTGGCTGGGCAGTCGTGGGTTGGAGGGTGTTGAGGTTACCTAAGTTACCTGACCATCTATCCATTTTTGCCTACAGTATTTGTTTGTTGCGTAGCCATGTATCCATCATAAAGCTCAGTCGATTCACACACCAGAATACACAATACCTTTCTCAACGATTCCCCACGCCCATACCCCATTTCTTTTCCTCTCCACTTCTATCTCCAACACCCTCCTTCGACACCCAAACAGAGAGTTCCAGTTACCCCTCCCTCACTCAGCAAAAAGCCCAACAAAGCTCAAGACCAACACCAAAGGTCAACATCAACACCAACTCATATCAATATCATCAACATCATCATACTTTTAATTTTCTCATTCAATCCCATTGCAAAAAGAGGTGTTAGTTAACTTTCAACTCCAACCCCAACCCATCCCGCCCCTTTCCATTTCTTTCCACCACTGCCTAAGTTTAAGATCATCATCCATCCCATTCCAATATGCCATGCATTGCGTTCCATCAACCAACGAACCAACCAACCACAAAAAATTTTCACTCTCTACTTAATATATGCTCCTCCCGCCGCCCTCCTCCCATCCTCGCTCGCTCGACCAGCCACAAACAAGAGAGAAGAGAGAAAAAAGGATGACCTATCTTACCAAACCATCCATCCCTCCAACCCTCCACCAATCCATCCATCGCCCCACAATCTATCATCCCAATCCCCATATAAAAGACTCAGAGAGAGAAAAAAAAACCAAATGCCCCCTTATTCTCAGGCCGCACATGCGCTTCAACAAGTATAAGTAAGAGTGTGTATCAAGAAAGATGCGTAGCCTGATCGTCGATAAAAGAATGATCCGCCCCCGCCGGCTCACCCTCCGCCATAGAAGCCGAGTTCCCAACCCGCATAGTAGTATCGTCCTCGGCCGGATTCTGAAGTAATTTGTTCGTCAACTTTTATTTGCTCTCTGGTTTGGAGCGAGCGAGCAGCGCATAGACAAAAACAAAATCTTGTGTGGTGGGAAGATCGAGAAAAACACTAGACACGCAAGGACAAAATACACCAAAGGGGGGGGTAATTGTGTACATGGAAACCCGGAAAAAAAGACGATTCTAAACTGTGGGACAATGATGGACTTGCACATTCCACAAGGGGGAGGGACATCCTTAAAAAACAGAAACAAAAGTGACAGAGATAACGGTGATCATCGCTGGCTTCTGGAGGATCCTACCGAATTCTGTCGATCATGAGCTGGCTTTCTGTCTCTCCGATCTCCATCTTGAAGCTTCAACGAATCCAATCTCTTTGAATTTTCGTCCGCCGTTGGATCCTCTTCATCGGCGCGTATTGGCGTCGCCTTGTTTCTGTTCGGTGAGATGGGTAGGACTGATCCATTGGCCTTTCCCCTTCCTGCTTGTTCGGCCAAAGCTTTCCATTTGTTCTCTCGGGCTTGTTCTCTAGCTTCGGCATTATTTTGATGCTCGGTGTAGTCGTGCGAGCAATCATCGAAAAGCTGAGGATTAATCTCCATGAACAATTTCATCGCGTTGTAAACCATTCCATGAATCGTTCTAGTATAAAAGTAAGTATTGGCTGGAGTTACAGAAGCAAATAACTTACCTGTTCCAGTGACCCTTAGAATTCTCATATAATGGAGCAAACATGATGGGCAAGATGATTTCGACATTGTCGCTAACCAAATTGCAGAAGTATTCGTTATTCCAGAAATACAAAGCACGTTCGGCCACCTGGAAGTGAGGGCTGGCTACTGATTTTGCCAGTTGGTGGAAAAGTGGCTCTTGCACTTTAGCAAATTCGGCTGGGTCCATGACTTCGAAAATATCTTCCACTTCGTTAAGGAACATCACTTCCTTGGTACTGTTGACCTTTGGCCAATAGCGGAGCAGTCCAAGAACAACCTAACCATGTTAGCAAATCGAACGTCAGCACTCCGACGCAAAACATACCTCTTCGGTCAATGCTGCATCTTTCTCCAGGAATTGCACAATACAATAGGCAAGCTGAGGATGATACATACTCAAACTCTTCACTTTATGCAAGGGTATCAGGACTCTTGTCAAGAACAATTTGTGCTCCTCCTTCAATGGCAAGGCAAAACCGTTAATAATGGATCCCAGTATTTCCAGCAGCTCGGCAATTCCATTGAATCGTTCGGTTTCGTAGACAAATTGGAAGAAGACGTTGTTGATTGACCTTCTGATATAAGAACGAAGATTCAAGAATTTTCCGTAGATTCTGTGGAGGGTTGTCTTCAAAAAGTCTCGTTCTCGAGGATCTTCAGAATCAAAGAGCTCCAGTAATTGCAAGACAAAGCTGTGGTCTATATATGCCTTTGCGATGTTGGTGTTGAAGTCTTGACTCTCAATGAATCTTAAGAAGAATTCATAGACAACCTGAATATGTGGCCATGCGACTTCAAGAACTGGCTCATCTTCTTCCGGGTCGAACGCCTCACCTTGAGGATTCATTGGTGGAGGAATAGGCCTGAACAGATTCTTGCTAAACATCTCGACTACCTTTGGATACATAGCTTCAGTAATAACTTGTCTGTTGTTCGCCACGTAGTCCAGGAGTTCGTGTAATGCTAATCTCTTGATCTCCTTCGACTTCATGTCCCCGCTCGCATCGTTGAAATCGAAGATGACATTACACTGATCGATCTTTTGCATGAAGAGCTCCTGGCGGCGACCCGGCGGGACTTCATGGAACCCTGGCAATTTCTCTAGTTCTCGGAGTGGTGAAATATCGAACCTCGAGGAGTGTTGTCTTTTCGGTGTCCTAATACCCTCTGGAACATCCTTTGGCGTCGTTTGTAGTCTATCAAACATAAGCGATTTCTGACCAGCCTTGGGAGGCGCAAGATCGTGAGGCATCGTTTCTGCAGCGCCTGGAGGTGGAATATGCTATATCGAAATATTAGTACTACACATATCGTGCTCGAGCTCTGTCCAACTCACCGGTGCGCTTGGGCTGATAACAACACTGGGAGGAAGTGCTCCATGACGGTTTGGCGTGCCGGGACTTGGGGAACCCCCTCCAGTGTTGAAACGATCTTGAGCCACCATTGTATTTAGAGTCGGATTTTGTTGTGATTGCGCAGCAGAGCCGGCTGAGTTTGATGCTGCCCCATCGTTGGGTGGTAGTGGTTTATTTCGCAAGTCATTGAGTGTTGTGCTGGAGGATGACGGTGTTACCGCAGGCGATTGTGCGGCATTCTGCGAATTGGACTGCGAAGGTGAAGACGTGCCGTCTTTAGATTCCTTATTCTTAGACTTGGACTTGTTGGGGTCTTTTGTGCGCGAGAGCTGCTCATGCTAATGGAGTTAGCAGCCGATCAGCATCCAACATGTTACGAAATATAATATATGCTTCTTGATTGATATGTGGGGGACAGGTAGCATCGACGTGACTTACAACCCTCTGTCTGAAGCCCTTCATGTTTAAGAATAACTATAGGTAACTCTGTTGTATGCTTTCCCTCTTTCTGCTTCGAAATACCCAATCGATCGAATAAGACTCGTGCTTTCTATTTACCGCTTTCCGAAATGGATATTGGCGCGTCTCTGCAGTTCGTCGAGAAGATTATATGGCATCCAAACAAGGTCCTCTCGCAAAAACGCAATCGAGTATTAGATAGAATAGACCCGTCTCTGATTCGCTGATGAATGGTTGTATGATCGAGTGGTTTAATTCACTGAGAGAGATGATTTGGTGGTGCAGAAGACGATAGAAAAGCTAGAAGTCCAATGGGTCTTTCTATTGTATGCGGAAGGTGTCACAAAGGTCGATGCAACGACGTTGGTGAAGTTGTCGATAGAAGATAGTAGAGGCGCCAATGGTATCTAGGACATCTGACCAGTTGTGTTGTCTTCTGAATGCTCGAGAGGGGTCGGGGTCGGGGGTGAATTATTGATTATTGGCGCACAAAACGATCGAGCTCTAGCTTCTATGCAATTGCAATCAGTGGATAGTCGAGAAGGAAAAGATAAAATAAAGGAGCCAAAAAAGAGTAGAAGGAGCATGAGAGGATTTACCTACACATAAGCCAACACCGATGCACATACAGTTGTTGCTGGTTGAGTAAAGTTTGGGGGGACAGGGCAGCGCAGAATGAATGGCCTTGGGGAAGGTTGGACGATGGTACGGCGGCAGCGGTTGTTGAGATAGGTCAGAGGGCAGAGGGTGGAGTAGCGTAGATGGAAGTTATTTTCGGGCGGTGAATTGGGCTGCTCCACGCCGAAGTTGGGATTTGGTGCAATGCTGCTTGTACTGTTTGGACTGTTCAGAGCAGAGCAAAGCCAACGCGTTTGGCGCCTTCCTCGTCACTCGTAGTAGTAAGGTTACCGCAGTACTGCGTACCGTCGATGTGGATATGGATATATTTCCGCAAAAGAGACAGCAGAGTAAACAAGAATTTCTTCGCCTTTTGGTGAATTAATCGCAGAGCTTCGGTTACTCAATCAGTTCTTCTTAATTATGCCAGAGCTACTGAATAGGTCATGAGCACGAGCACGAGCACAAGCACAAGCACAAGCACAAGCATGAGCACTCTTGCTTCGTACACGCAGAACAACACAACAGCAACCTTCAACAGCGAAGTGTGCCATGCAAGTGGTTCCCCTCCACTATTATGCCAATGCTAGTCCCAGTCCGTCGTGCCAGCCGTCCCAGTACCAGTACCAGTACCAGTCCCAGTCATCGCAGTCCCGGCTTCAAATTAAACCACCAGAATTCAGTACCAACGCAACGGAGTAACTGACAAGTACCTCTGTATTAACTATGACTAAGGTTAACGTCGCGTGCCTAAGGCTATGACGATAGCATAGAATCAACACATCAACTACCAGATCTCGGAAAGGGAGATGATGAAAATCGGAAGCTTTAAATTTCTGATTGGTTAATTGGTCCACAGCAAAACAACTTCTTCCCATTCAATATCGACAGTCACGAGTCACGACTGAGTACCAACTTCAAGTGCTGTCTTTCGGAGAATATCACCTAGGTACGTACATCTGTGATTTTTCAGGTTGTGCTACTTTATGATTTCATTGTTCTCAAATTCCACGTTGAAATACCAGTGACTCTTGCTACCCATACCCGCTCCCATACTAGCCATCACTAACCTCGATCTAAAAGGTACCCAATATGTCAGACTATGAGGATGACGAGGTGGATGCCGACGATATGGATGATATGGAAGGGGAAGCAGAAGCAGGTCCAGAGGAGATTGAAGAGGAGATGGAAGGAGAAGATTATGCAGAAGAATCTTCGGCTCCAACTTATGCTATTCCGTCGAGAGAAGTCGTTTCCGTGGAGCATCCACTGATCATACAGAACCTTGACAATGGTATCAAAACTTTTGGCCGCGCACCGAATTGGAGCAAGGTATGTGGACCGTTGAGGAAACCACCCAATCTCGTGACTTTCCATTCCCTCTGAATTGAAGCTGATCAGTCAGATACTTAAACTCGCAATACTGACTTTTGATTAAGATCCTTGAGGGAACTGAAGATGAATGTCTACCTCTCTATCTACGCATCCGGGATCCTTCCTGCATACCCATTCTCTCATATAACAGCATCACCAACAATGTCCTTCTCAAGATCACTGTTCCAAAGCGAACAGGGAGAAAGCGAAAGCGTGGATCACAGGACCCTTATACTGATGATAGTCAAGCACGTTCTACTGCTACAACTGAGCAAGACTCAGCAAACAATGTCCAATCCCATTCCAGGAATGACAAACCAGCCAGCATTCTGAGAAAGATGCGAGATAACGTGGATAAATACACTGTAGAAGCAGTTGGAGCCATTGAACAAAGTCATCGCTATCGAGGTATGTCCTTCGCTGAAGATGCTCTTAGAACTGTACCAACCTTGTTTAGGTCTTTCGGAATTCCATCAATCTACTTCTTCTGCACCCTTCATGTCACATTTCCAGGAAACTGCCTTCTCTGGAAACTGTAAGTATCTCCACCTATGATTATATTATTGTTACATCTTCTTACTCGATTCAGGGGGCAAAATGCGAGAGTTCAGGTTAGGCACCGACAAAGGCTGGAAGAAGAATGAAGAGATTGTTCCTCCACCAACATACACACATCACCCCTTACCATTCAACTGGGCATATCGACAGAACCCTCTTATTACTTCTGAAATCGACGCCGAAACAGGAGAAACTAACGTTATCAATCGGTCAAAAATGCCAAAACTCGACACATATTACATCCACAACGACGATGGTGAAGTCCCCACAAAGCCACCACATGCAGTCCCCGGAGATCCTGTACTCAGAGATTTCGTTGGTGCGCTCCAGCAGGTGATGAACGAGCGCCCAATTTGGACCCGTCGAGCATTGGCAAATCGTCTCGCGAACGAAACGGGTTTATACTTGATGAAACCTGCACTTTCATACGTGGGTTATCAATTCCGTGCTGGCCCATGGCGTGATGCTGTAATAAGATACGGAGTCGACCCACGCAAGGACCCCACATGCCGTATATATCAAACCCTCTTTTTCAAACTCTACGAGGACGATGAACGAGCCGGTGAAGGAAAATGGAAGGACAATCGCAGTCAATATACCCGCAACCAAACCTACGGCACAGGGGATGTGCCCTCACACATGTTTAACGGGACATCGCTCACCCTCGACGGCAAAGTATGGCAACTCTGCGACATTACCGACCCTTTACTGGTTCCCCTCATCCATGATTCGCCCGTGGCAATCGAATACGATAACAACTCGGACGGCTACTACAATAACGGCACGATGGCCAAAATCCGCGCCATCATGAAAACCAAACTCATCGCCATCCGCAGCCACAAAGTCATCCCCGAAAACGCATTCAACATCGCTCTCAGCATTCCCGATTTCGTCCCTGACAAGAAAGGAAGGAAAGTGCACGTTCCCGTCCCGGATATGCGATTAACAGACGACGAAGTTGCCGAGCTAAGAGCCAAGGGCGTCATCAGTGGTTTAAGCGGCAAAGGTGTACGAAGACTTGATAGTCGATCGAAGAGGAAGAAGTACCGACGAAAGAGAACGGGGAAGGGGTTGACATATGGATTGATGATGGGTCCGAAGAATAGCAGACAATCGGATCCGGCGAAGACGGAGAAGAAGGATAAGGATGTGAAGGGGAAGGGGAAGAGTACGGTGGTGAGTGGGGAGGGGGATATTTCGATTAGGGAGGCGATGAAGACGATGGATGAGTGGCAGGATGATGAGGATGAAGAAGATGAGGATGAGGATATGGAGGGCGAAGAGGAGAGAGGTGAGGATGGATGGGGTTCGGAGAATGAGACGACGGGGTCGGAGGATGAATCCGAGGCAGAGAGGGAAAAGGAGATGTTTAGGATGAATTATGAGGCGAGGAATTTACAGGCGGAGAAGAAGTAGGCTAGGGAAGCTAGGTGTATATATTAAGCGGATAAATGGCTAGTACGTCATATATCTACGGAGGTTTACCATAACGATGTCCGCTAAGGCGAGAAGATCAAATAGAGAATGTAGCTAAAGAAGCAGGCCCAAAGAGCCCAGTTATACTCATAGCAAGAAATTCAAGAGTCAACTGATACGAAGATACATCATATGAAGATAAATTCTAGGAAGACAACGATATAAATACAATTCTAGTATCTACCAAATCTTTCCATCTATAACGCATTTCCCCATCTTAAAACGCCCCTACCTACAGTATAGCACAACCTCTTCTTTTTCTCTTCTCCACCTATTCCCCTTCCCCTTTCCCTTCCTCTCCCATTCACCCCCACCCCCTTCCCTCCTCCCTCTCAGCCTATCATTTAACCCCCACAACAACCAAATTCCTCGGACTCACCCCATACTCAAAAACCCCCTCCACCCACGCCCTGCGTACCTCCCCCCTGCGTACCGCCTCCCGCAAAAACTCCCACCGATCAACTACAACTAAACTCTCTACCACTCCCGCACTAAACGCCATGAGACTCCAGACGACGCTGAGTTCTTGTTTTTTGTGCCCGTAGCGCTGTTCGTATCCCTTGATCTCTTCGTCGGTGATGCTGCCGAGTTGGGTTTGGATGAGAGAGGAGACGGAGTGTCGGATATCGGGGTGCGGAGAAGTAGAGGGGAGAGTGAGTTTGGAGATGGCGCCCCGGACGTAGCTGGTGAAGGATGTGTAAGCCGATTTACGCAGGGAACCGATTATTATAGGGGTGGTGGTGTATTCTTTTTCTTCCCCCTCGCCCTCCTCCCCATCAAACAACGCAACCCGCTCCACAACCCCATAATCCAAAAACAGCCGTTGCAACAAAGCGCGGAAATAATGGCGTGTAAAAAAATCCTCACTTTCTTTAGAAGCCCAATTCGCAGGCGCTTGCACACCCATCATGCGCGCGGTGATGTTCAGCGGGATACCGGTTTTGTTGTGGGTGCGGAGGCGAGTGGACATGGGGTACCCGTGCGGGTCGGGGTGGGTGGGGAGGGAGGGGGAGGGGAGGTTGATGGCGCGGAGGTTGGGGCGGAGGAGGGGGTGTTTGGGGGTGGAGTTGGGTGAGGGGGAGGTGGATTGGGTATGGGTGCAAGGAGGGGAAATACTCTCGGTTAGAAGGTTGTAGCAGCAGCCTACGATGGCGATGGCGTGGACGGAGGGATTGAGGAGGAGGGAGCGGATGCCGTGGTGGGAGAGGTTGCCGCAGGAGTGGATGGAGATGGCCATGAGGGAGGGTGAGGGTTCGGGGGCGGGGGTCGGGACGGAGGAATCGGAGGCGGAGAGTTGGAGGTTTTGGATCTGTGAGACGACGGAGGAGAGGTCGCCGTTTTCGAGGCGGTGCTCCACGTATTGGATGTTTCCTTTGCCGGAGCTGGGAGTGTAGATGGTGGCGAGGGATTTGGTGGGACGGGTGTCGTATTGGATGTCGGGGCGGGGTTGTTTTGGCTTTTTGGGGGCTTGTTCTTCTTCCTGTTCCTGTTCCTTTTCTCTTTGATTATCCTCTTCTTTTTTAGCCCCCCTTTCGTCTGTGGTTGACTTTTCTTCTCCGTTCACCTCTTGCTTTTGCTCTTCTTTTTCGTTCGTATTCTCTTTTTCACCCCCCTTTTGACTTTCCGTCTCATTCTCTCCTCCATTCTCCGTTAGACTCTCCCTCCCCACCCCCTGTTCTCCATCCGGCACCCCCCCAACCCCATTCCCATTCGCCTCCCCCTCCCCCTCTCCCTCCTTCTTCTTCTTCCCCACCCCCCTTTCCCTTGCCTCCCTCTCCCTAAACATCTTCTTATTCCTCATAACCTTCTCCCTCTCCGCCACCCCCGCCAACACATCCATATTCCTCGCCCCACTAATATTCCCCCCCTTACTCTCCACCGCCACAATATTCCTCTGATAGGGCGGACTCGCTAGCGCCCGCCCAAGATAATTCTGCCCGCTGCCAAAATCCACAAAATGCGTGATGGGACTCCCCCTCTCGGCTGCTACCTCGTCCGCTACTTGCACGACATAATCCGCAAAGTTAGCCACCTCGTGGATCTTCTTGGGCACCATCCCAACAGCGATATTCCGCGGGAGGGAGCGCGGCTTTGCCCGCGATGGGGGCACGGAACGGATCAGTGAGTGCATGCGGATGGAGCGGATGTAAGTGAGGAGAGAGGCAGGCGGGTGATCAGCACGTGAGAGGGAGAGGTCGTCCCGCATGAGAAGGTCAAGGAGCGTGCTGGAGGGGCACGAGAGAAGCCATTCTTGCCATTCCGGGGGGATGACTTTGTGGTAGAGGCTGGGCTCGCGGGTGAAGAAGTCCAGGATATGAACACCGCCGCACAGGGTCTGGAAGATGGTGGAGGTGCTGGCGAAGTGCAGGAGGGAGTCGACGTATTCGTCTTCAGAGGAGAAATCGTCGGGGTAGGGGATGGGTTTGGAGGGGGGCATGATGGGCTGGGAGATTGATCGCTGAATCAATCAATGGTTGGGATGGTGAGGTCTGGGAGTGTGCGTGGGTTGCATGTGATGGGATTTGATATTTGCTTGGGGAGTTTTGGGATGTGGTGGGGGTGGATTATTTTTTGCACCAACTTTTTAAGCGAGGAGCTGATCGTTTGTGGTCGCCGCGCCGAGAAAATGAGGGGTACTTTGGCCTTAAGCATCCGAAACTCTATATATCTACCGACATATTTTTGTTCGTGAAGACTTGGAAGCAGCAGATTGAGCTGAAGATATTAGGCAGTGGTAGCTAAGTAGTGAAATTACTATTCGAATTAAGCACGAAGCCCTATATACTAAGGAAATCCATCTGACTCGGACTATATAGACCTTCGCTCTTCAGGAGCCCAAGGAGCCCTCAGGGTCTGCTCGCTCTAGGAGCGCCGGAAGCTTTCAGAATCTAACGGATCCTCTGGGTCATATGACTTTGGATATAGGTAGAGTCCTACTGATTCAACTGCTATTTACCTCCTCAACTCTCCAACTAGATAAAGTTAGATCTTGTATACTTTAACCAAGTTGATATTGCAGCATGTAAAACGTAAGATCTTACTTACATAGTAACTATTCCATCATCGCATGCAGTTGCGATCATATGGGGAGATTGTGGATTCCAGTTGGCACTATTGCAACATATGTTTTCATTGCAGACTATATGTTTGTTCACTAACTCTTTAGTCTCCCAATTCCATATACACATGTGGCCGGCTATATCATAGTATTAGCATGCTAGTTGCTCCAGAAGATCAAGAGTTCTTGTTAGGATTAAACTTACTATGGCTACCACTTGCAATATACTTGTTCTGAGCACCCCCAAAATGAAGCCCTGATGACAAATTCGGCCCCCTTCTCGGTCTCGAATATTCTTGAGACCTCGAGCGTATCAAGACAGAGGGCGACTAATCTGCCATTCAGTTGTAGCAACACATACCGGCTTGATTGACTTGTAGATATAGACTGTATCGCAAAACCGAAATCTTCAAGATCCTTGGTGGCGAGTAGTGAGAATGTTTCCGGATGGTAAACATAAATTATTTCGCGACCGAAAGCAAGGAAATTTCCTGTCTGAGGCGAGATGGCACAGCCATATATTCTATCAGGGGCTTGAAAATCGTGTATAAGCTCACCATCTGCTGACCATAGGCATAAGTTTCTCTTACGGTCCACGCAGCTAATTATAAACCGAGGCTTATCAGGGACCCAAGAGCAGTCAGAAAACGATTCCGCGAGTCGCGGAAGTGTTGCTATCAATTTTCCGTTCTAAATAGAGGTCAATGAGTTGATGGATGAATTCGAGCGAGGATTTACGATTTACGTATACTTACTATTGCATCCCAGATCCGTACATACCGATCCCGGTGGCTCGTCACGAAGTTGGAATCATCCGAACTCCAGTCAAAAGCTGTGATCGCAGAATTGCTTTGCAAAACTTGTAGACGACCAAAATGCACTGTCTCATAGATAATGATAACACCCTTAACTCCAAATGTCGCTATACGTCTACCATTATTTGAGAAGGTGGCACCCCATGCTTCGCCACTCTGATCTTTAAGACAGAATTGCTCCTGTATCTGTAGCGAGGAAGCTCCCTTGTGAGATGACTGGCCTAATCTCAGTGACTCAGATACTGGAACGCGAGACACGGTACTAGGGAGAGATGCGAGATAATCTGCAATCCCATCATGACCATGCATTTTTGCTTTGTCCATAGGAGTGTGTCCTTCTAATGTTTTAGCGTTCAAGTCCCCACCATGCTGGATCAGTAATTTGACTGCTGCGGCATTGCCAAATGAAGCAGCACAGTGGAGAGGTGTTTCGCCTGACCGTGCGGCAGAGTTGATATCTGACCCATGCAAAATGCAAAGTTCCACCCATGTGGCCCATCTTTCGTTGGAACAGACAGTATGGAGGAATGTCCATCCGAGCCAATCCTCTCTAGGCATAGATGCTCCGGCTTTGAAGAGGATCTGAGCTAGTCTATCATCTCTAAAGTTAAAGGAGACTTGCAGCGGGGTGTCACCACTAGAATTTTCTGCTTCAACATTGGCACCAGCCTCAAGGAGCATAGATACAATGACTAGACCCTGCTCTAGACTAGCTCGTTCTGACTGGGAGGCGTATCTGGTAGTCTTTGTCATGAAATCAGCTTCAGAACTTTGTAAAACTGGCATACATACTTCTACTCTTTGCGCCACTGCCAGCCCTAGTGCTGTACCACTAGGTGCCCGCCAAAACTCAACATCAGATCCACGGTCGATCAAATATCGGCAAGTTGCCACTGACTGACCAACAACTGCAGCTCGGAGAACACTCCCATAGACTGGGTCCGGGGCATGAATAATATTGCAATCTTTGTCAACAAGCATTTGGACAAGCTCTAATTGACCCTTGAGCGCGGCGAGCGCTGGTAGAGTCGTCTCCCTTTCCCTTGTGTTGTTGATGATTGCTCCATTATCTAAAAGAAGCTTGAAGATCTGCCCATTCCCAATTGTGCAAGCGTTTCTTATGGCCGAGTAGGATACCTCCGATTCCGGGACCCAGATTTTGACGTTGACATCCGCTCCCTCTAAGAGAAGAGATTGAGCCACTTGAGTGAGACCAAAGAATGACGCCAACCACAGGCTGGAGTCTAGTGAGTTAAGGGCAACTCTTCGTACCATATTCCTGGAAGAATCGCTTTTATAGAATTGTGCAAATTATGAGTCAAGCCGAAGAACTGGCTGAGTTCTTTTGAAGCCTCCTTCTCTGGACTATGTGCCACATGGAAGCCCCAATTGGTCGCTGCGTAACTAAAAAGGGGGCTTTCGAATTCGCGTCCGAGTGAGAACTCTTCGAGAGATAAATATCGTATAACATGCCCTGGAGATTTGCGTTTGGGCGTCCGGGAATATAGTAGCCCTGTTTCTCTCAAAGTATTGCTGGGTAGTGTAATGTACAAGGCGAATGATACTAGTATCACTCTCCAGGTCGGTCGTGACAATGCCTGCACACACGTCGACGAGTATTTCTTTGTCTACAAATGCTTCATCATCCATGCATTTTTCATCTGGGTCAAGTCTTCCAACAGCAACTGCACATCTCAACTCTGTGCGAGATCAGCCAAGTGTGCCTCTGTGATCATAAACTTTAAACAGAGGTGATGGACGAATGAAAGGCGGGTGTGCGGCATGGTCCAGTAGAACAGTGCAATGCCATGGTATCTTGTCAAGCGTAGTTGATTTGTCTGATCATGTTGCACTTGAATTTCAAGATCGAACGCAACGGAATGTTATTGTACAGACGGCATTTCCAATTAAAGTCCTTGGTCAGAAATAAGAATGAGATACGAGACATACCAGTCACTGTCAGTGGCCTTGATGCAAACGAGATCCAGTAGAGCACTTGTTCTGCAAGTTCAACTTCATCCTGATCTTGAGTACGGATTCTCTTAAGCGCTTCGTCATATGTAGCATCGAGAGTAGTGGGCAGAGATGCTAGCGCTCGTCGAATGGATCTCCGATCCAGCTTTTTGGACAATATTTCTATGTGCAGTTGCGCAAGAAGAAACCTGCATGTAATGTTATTGTTAAAGAAGCATGGGATAAGATCATAAGAGAAAGATTACGCACATTCCATCGACTCTGTCCACAATTGTTTTCACAATGTGTTGTTGAAGGGTTGGATCGGCTCGGACATGATTCCGCAATCTCGTACTCTTTTCAATTTGTCCCTCTAGGTACTTCTCAACGTCAGTCTCTCGGGCATAGAT
This sequence comes from Rutstroemia sp. NJR-2017a WRK4, assembly GCA_002946385.1. Taxonomy (NCBI): domain Eukaryota; kingdom Fungi; phylum Ascomycota; class Leotiomycetes; order Helotiales; family Rutstroemiaceae; genus Rutstroemia; species Rutstroemia sp. NJR-2017a WRK4. The sequence continues at coordinate 96,433 of NJPR01000057.1, forward strand.
ATATACTTTGCCTGATTCAGCAAATAGCTTCTCGATATCGGGCAACTCCCTGGATGTGCAGAGTATTTTCAAATTTGAGGGCATTTTCCTTAAGTATCCGATCAATTCACTCCTCTCTCCATTACCTTCGGAGCACTCATCCAAAGCATCGATAACGACATAAGCTGTTTGGTAGGTGGAGACGATTGCTCTTAGTGTATCTAGAGCGTCAACCATAGAAGGCCGAATTTGCTTTTGGTGGTTTTCTATGAGCCTACGCATCACATCTTTAGCTATTTCCGGGGCCCCGACAGTGAGTTGATGCAAAATACTGGACATTAGATTGGGTATCGTTTGCTCATCTTGTTCCTTGTAATTACAGTAGATGAAGGCGACTCCAAGTCCTCCATCTTGGCGTAATCGTTGAAGGCCAAGAAGATGACTGATAATTACAGATCTAGTACGATCAGAAACATTCATTACTAAGGGCCTTCTATGATAAGGAACATACGCAATAACAGTCTTTCCTGCCCCGGCTAATATATGGTTAGTAAAGAATACTATAGATTAAAGGGGGCTCCCGGGTCTTACGAATCCCTGGACACCAGAGAGTCCGTCTGCTGCCGTTAAGCCACTCGTCGAAAAATGGATGTTGAAGAATCCATTCACTGGTTCCTGGCACTCGGGCACTTTCAACATTCGACTGCTTTCCCCCGAAATCTACTGCAGATATCCATTCAATTGCTTCCTTTGCTTCCTTATCACGAAGGTGTTCCTCATGACGCTTGTGATCTGAGCAATTCAATCTGACGTTAGCAAGTTGATTCTATACTTAATAGGGTTCATCAGCTCAACGGACCGAGTCGAAGTTCGTTTACATCGTCCTTTATGGACTGGCTCAGGCGCCTTTACCCACTGTCAGCTAAGGTTATGAAGCATAGCAGTGACAGAACTAGCTGTCTCTTACATGTGGTTATTCTCCATAGCAAGAGTAAGGTGGCTTTTCTGCCTCTCAATGCTTGAAAGCAAGTCTTTTACTTCCCCTTTAGTAAATGGCCACGCAAGATTCTGCATCGCTCTTTGCGCCTTGCTTGCCGGCGCCAGTTTGCCCACAAGTTTCTCAAGTACCCTCTGCAGCTCTCTCAACGGTGCTTTGACATCCATCTTGATTTCGGAAGACAATTTGACTCCATCCACTGTTGCATCCTCAAATCGAAACTTAAGCATTTCCAACAATGAAATAGTGCTCCAAATGTTGTCCCGTAGCCTGACCCGGTCATCTGACCCCCCTTGACATCCTTCACGTATTCTACCACCGATTTTGTGAGTTGGAGGAGAGCAACGATGCTGGCTGTGATGCTCAAAGGATCAGACATCACGAATATATGTCAGGTATGCTCTAAGGTCGGATTCTGGAAGAGAGCTGGCGACATGATTTCCTTGTGAATGAAACCGTAAGCATGAATATATATCTCTTCCATCTACCCCACCCCTGTGACACTCGAGTATCACGTTACTTTTATCATGTGGTAATTGGTCCTGGATAGATCCAGTGCAGAACAAGCACATCCTCCAAAATGGTCTTCCCAGTGTGTATCGAGATCATATAGAAAAGATGGCCTGATTATCTACGATCCGAACAGGTATCGTCGTATAAATCCAAATAAAATGCATGAATGAAGCCTTGGCCCAGCACACGTGATGGCGAAAAAAACACCCCTACCCCAAAATAATCAAAATACTCATTTACTATTTTTTAATCAACAACAACATCATGAACCAATCTAAAAAACGACGGCATACTCTTCCTGAGTCCATTGGGCTCAGGGAACCAAAGGAGCACTACAAAACCTCCCATCAGAACGGCTGTGCGGACGATAATATGGTGGGAGAACCGCAAACCTGCGTCCGAACTCATCTAGCAAAAATAGCCAAACGTTATCTTTCACCCACCTGCGCACATAGTCGCACAACCCAATAATTCACTATCCCACTCACCCAATCCCATCCCTTCCTTCCATAGCCCAGAGTCAGCGCATCCCTTGGCGGCTATTCGCGAGCAAATACTAAACATGCGCTTGCAAACTGTCCCGCATGCATCGTCTTATGACAGGCCGTGGTCGACATCGAGGTTGTTCATTTTCCCCACCTCGAAGAGTGCGGGGTTGGCAGCGATTCAGTGTTGGGACAGGGACAGCTGTGGTTTTAGGTTTATGGTAGGTTTCCGCTAAGCTCTTATCAAGAGATGGTCGTATGTTAGGGTTCAGAGCTGGGAGCTGAGAATGTGAGGTGATGGAGGCGCACTTCGTACGTGGATGGCCATACAGCTTTCACATGCGATTGCGAACTGTATACTGCAAACGGATGGTTGTTGGGAGGTACTCTGCTGATTGTACTGTTGGAAGTTGGGACGTGTTGGGTTGGCTAACGCCAGGGTTTGCGTTTCGTCTTGGACGCGTATGCCATTGGTGCCATTATTGATTAGTAGTTCATGACAGGTAACCTAAGCAGCTTGTTTAGATGATGGTGCCGAGATGATACGGCGTGTACAGTTGGACACCTAAACCAGCTAAATATCCGACCTTGGCGTTTATCAGATGGATGGATTCATGGAATGTTTTGGCGAGACAGGAACACGGCGGCACGGCCTTGTAAGGAAATATCGGTAAGCACTCAAAGCAGGTAAGTACCAGCAAATACCTGGCAGCTAATTAAAGGTCGGCCAATGCTCTCAGACATATGATGCTACATGAGCAAAAAGATGACGATGTTTCTTATTTGCCGGTGTAACGGCGATTAGAAGGAGCAATGATTTCCGACAAGTACGGAAGATTATTGTACTTGTATGTACATTCATTGTACACGCACTCGACTCAGTATCAGATCGTACACAGCCACAGCTAGATAATACAAGTAGGTAGGTACCAACTACGCCACATCTTTTCCACACATCCACACATTCACACTTGTACAAGTTCCAAAAGTATCTTTTGTTTCCCTAGACTAACTCCTATCGGTTACCTCCCTCTGCCCTGTCCAATCACACGGTTCCATTCGGATCCCAACTTACTCGCCTTACTCGCCTCACTGTAATCTCTTGCTCCACTTCTCGGCGGATAAGTGCTAGCACAATCTTAGCTCAGCCTTGGCAGCATGGATCCTTGCAGCAGGTAACCTTTAGCGCACTGATGGCTCACGTTGTTATGTGTGATTCCCTTCGTTCCAAGGTTAAAGACTGCCGCAAGCTCCCATCCATTCGTCTTTCCTTTGTTTCTAGAATCTCTTCTGCAAGTCCCGACTACAACTACAACTACGACATCTACCTCTACCTCTACTTCTCTCACCACTTTCGTCCTTTTCTAACAACAGCGAGTCATTGTTTTACCACTTTCTAATCTCCACTTTCCTCTTCCACCTCACCGAATAATCAACTTTTCCCGACTCTCTTGATTCTACATCGATGAAGGAAACTTCGTCTGACTCGCCTTCATTCTTAGATCGTGTAGGCCTTGGGAACAAATCCAAGGCGCATGGCAACCCCTCGCACTCAGCAGATTCGCGAGGTGATTCGACTCTCCCCGTGAGCCACTCGACCACCACCACTTCCACAACAACAGATCCAGAGAAGCAGAACAACAAGTCTGCCACCTCGTTTCGAAATGATACAACCAATATTCCCACCGGCGGTGCAAACCATCACAATGGCCTCTCGCCTCAACGCTCGCATCCCACATCAAATAATGTGGCAGACAATACATCGAATGAGCATCCGCCACCAGCTCCACCTCCGCAAACTGAGGGAGAAGGGAATATCATAGGAACTACCGAAGACGAGAAACCGAAAAAGAATGTTGCCATGCGATTTTGGCTCACGAGTAAACATATCATACTCTCAAGTTATATCAATATTTTATTGGTTTTTGTACCAGTGGGTATTGCTTCCTATGCAGCAGGACTCAGTCCTGGACTCATCTTCGCGATGAACGCCATTGCTATCATACCATTGGCAGGTTTGCTCAGTCATGCTACCGAAAGTGTGGCTAAGAGAATGGGGGATACTGTTGGAGCCTTGATGAATGTTACTTTTGGTAATGCTGTTGAGCTTATCATATTGTACGTCCCTGTCTACCCTTTGATATCCATAGCCGTCGCTAACAGCTCTCTAGTATGTATGTCTACCTCGTAAGAGATCAAGACAAGAAAGAGCGAGAAGCCCTCTTAAAGGCATTATCATATCAATCGCGTCCCATATCATCCAAACATTCCCCTTTTCATTTGTTCTCTCCCCTTGGTGCCAATCTCCCGTTGTGATATCTTTCCAAAACCTAAGCTCACCTGTTATCTTCTAACCCTATAGCATTGCCCTTTCTAAGGTCAGTCCCATCATCCCATTCTGATCTCCTTCCCACACATGCTAACATTCATATAGAATGAAATCCGTATCGTCCAAGCTTCCCTACTAGGCTCGATTCTTGCAAATCTACTTCTGATTCTAGGCATGTGTTTCTTGGTCGGTGGACTACGCTTCCGTGAGCAGGTATGATATTCCTTAGGTTTTGTGATGGCCTCTGCTAACGGCTACATAGATCTACAATAGCACTGTCACACAAATGAGCGCTTGTCTACTCAGTTTGAGTGTGATGAGTTTGTTGCTGCCGGTATGTGTTCCCTGTTTACTGATTAATTTCCTTTCTAACGAATGTAGACCGCTTTCCATGCATCTTTCAGCAGTGAGCAGGAGAGCAAAGCAACAAAAGCCGTCCTGCAAGTTAGCCGTGGTACCAGTGTCGTAAGTCAAACTCCAATCGTAGCCCCTTGCAGCGTATTGATCGTCTTAGGTTCTCCTATTAGTTTACTTCATGTATCTACTATTCCAGCTCAAGTCTCATGCATACATGTATGAGAGTACCCCTCAACATATCATCGATGAGGAATCTGCTCCTGGTCCTGTTGCAGCTTGGATGGATACCTCTTCAGACGACTCTTCTTCAAGTTCCGACTCGGATAGCTCTAGCGGTTCTAATACAACTGCTAAGCGTGTCAAGCGTCTCATTCGAGGTGGTAGACGTCGCAAGTCAAGCTCTGCATCGAAAGACACTGCTGAAGTCGAAGCTCTACGTACACCCTCTTTCGGTAATGGTAGCATGAGTCCAGTTGAGGGCAACAGTGCAAATGGAGACCACGCTCAGTTTGGCCATCGTTCGGGTGCGGTCATTGACTTTGCTGAGGATGGCGACGACGAGCGCCCAAGACCAAGCAGAAGTCGTCAAGGATCCTTCACGAACTACGTCATGACCAAGAAAGAACATAAGAGAGAACGTAAACAACAGAAGAAGGAAAAACGTGAGGAAAAACGTGAACGCAAAAGAGCTCTTCGCCATCAACTCCAAGAGACAATCAATGAAGGTATTGTCCGCGATGCCAATAACGAGAAGGCTCCGGAGGAAAGAGCAGAGTCAGGACCTGACCAACCACGTCGTGTTGACTTCGCTATTGTTGACGATGTCGAAGCTCAGCAAGATGGCGCACCGAAACGACCCTTTACACTCCGCGGAATTACTTCTATCCGACCACAAATTCCTAAGCCGTTCGCCCAAAATGTCTTCACCAACCCCGCTACTCCAGGTGCCCCAGCTCCCGGCTCTATTCCTCGTGTTCGCTATGGCATTCGTCGCACCAACTCCTTACCCGATCGTCTCAACCAAACAATGTCAAATCCAACTCGCCTTCCTCCGTCTGCAAGCCTTGCTCCTATTCGTGTCGGCAGTGCGGCTGTTGCAGCTAACAAGGTGCCTATGGATGATGATGATGAAAATATCTCTCGTACTACTGCCGTCTTCCTTCTGCTTATCTCCACTGCTCTTGTTGCTGTTTGTGCCGAATTCATGGTTGACAGTATCAATGCTGTCGTAAATGGTAACTCTGGTTTGAGTGAAGCTTTCATCGGTCTCATCATTCTGCCCATTGTCGGTAACGCTGCCGAGCACGTCACTGCCGTTACAGTCGCAAGCAAGAACAAAATGGATTTGGCTATCGGTGTTGCCGTAGGATCATCTATTCAAATTGGTATGTTCCTTTCATTTCCCTCCATTCCATTCTTTCCAGAACTCCCTTCCTAACAATGAATAGCCCTTTTCGTCACTCCATTCATCGTCCTTCTCGGTTGGTGCATGAGCAGAGAGATGTCCTTGTATTTCACCCTCTTCGAAACCGTCTCCCTCTTCGTCTCGGCTTTCATCGTCAACTTCTTGGTGCTGGACGGTCGCTCCAATTATCTTGAAGGTGCCCTGCTTTGCGCTGCGTATGTCATTATTGCGGTGGCAGCGTTCTTTTATCCGAATACGGAGGATCAGAGTAATTTGGGTGGGAATCCGGATGCGGCGAAGATGATTAGGAGTTTGGTTGGGATGTAGGAAATGAGGGGAGAAGGTGAGTTTAGGGGGAGAGGGAGCTTGAGATGGGGGTTTTGATAGGGCTGGCGGACGAGGTGCGGGTGCGGGTGGGTATGGTTGCGTAACGATGTATTGACATGGGATTTGGCATGGGCTTTATGAAATATGGTGGATGAGATGATGGTTATCTTTCGTTTCTTTGATGTGGAATTTTTTGATCGATGAGTGGATGGATATTTTTTACTTTTATGGTGGTATGAATGATATGAGAGAGATGAGTCGATGATATTGATAAAGCAGGCGGTGGATGGGTTATCTAGTCGTTACCTTACGGCCTTTCTACATCTTTTCTTCTAGCTACCTAACGGTGGATAGGATGAGTGAAGGGAGCATTTAACTTGAGATACTCTCTTTTTATTAACTTTAACTATGGTTTTATCTTGCAATATATTTGAGGTTTGAGGTCTTTGTGATGTGATTGTGATTATGGTTGTGATAGTGATTATGATGTGGTGATTTAATTTGGTTCTATATAGATGGCTTAACGGGAGTGAGAGGATGGGTGTTTGGAAGAGGGGGCCGGTGAGAGAGGAGGTTGGGGAGGGGGCAGAGAAGGGAAGAAAGAGGATAGACGATGTATTTATTATAATTAGTTGGTTGCTAGTTCGGATTGGAGTGAAAGTATATAGGAAAAGAAAGAAAAACTGAAGTGGTGATGGATTTCTTCAGTAGCAAGTCAGATCCAGTGAGATATGATGAGTTGATGATTTAATCAGAGAGTGATTAGGTACAAGTTGAGTTTGATCTTGATGCTGTTGGAACTTGCTTACTTGCTTGTCTACTCGTTGTTGCTGGTGTTGTTCGATATATATATATCATGGTGGGTAACAGTAATTCTCTCTCTCGGAGGAGGAGGAATAGAAGATATGATTTGATGATTTCACTTGATTCGACTTCATTCCACTTAACTCCCTTGACTCGATTCGTATATCCAACTCCCTTCAAAACAACCGTATAGGCATCACATCATGTAGATATAGACAAACCTCAACAAATACCAACCCACCCTCAAAGACAGTTGATTGTAGGAATCAAAGGTAGGACTACAAGTGCAGTATAGTCAGCCATTGAAAGTATCCGGCCAGCCACCCAACTCCATCATTCGTAGGCTGATTGCATAATATATATTCCAGATATTCTCGGTTCTGGGTATTGTATACGTCCAAACAGGTAGTCAACTTGGATGTGTGGGCAGAATGTTTTTATTTTTCGGGTTTGGGTTGATATTTTTTAGTCAGGCAATCATTAGATATATATATCAACAAAGCAATCTCTATCTCTTTATATCTTCTCCCTTTGCCATCTCCACTCCAGTCTCCGCTCCCTCCTTCCTCTTCCATAAGTCATACCATTGCATCCCGCTCCCACCTCACTCCTCTTATTATACCCCCGTAGGTAACTCTCTCCTCTCATCATACCCCCCCGCACACGTCCTCAACCCTTCTTAAATATCTATTTCCGCTCTACAATAAACACTATATAAACCCAGCACGCGAAACCCTTCCCTTCATTCCTCCTTCCATTCATCCATCCCGCCCCGCCCCGCCCCGCCTAGCCTCAACCACAGCCCCGCCCCCTTTTCCATATCCTCTCTCTCCCTCACTCAACCTATCTACTCACCCAGTCCTTCTATTCCCATCTACTTATTCCCATCCCATCCCATCCATCCTATTCCAATCCATAGCCCACAACCCCCCTTACCTATCCACCCCTCGGCTACTCCGAAACGCCCCTCCTCCCACCCACCTACACCGCAACTTCCCAAACTATCGATCCCTCGCCCAAACAATAGCCAGTGGGACTCGCCCACTCACTCACTCACCCAAATCCATCCATCCCTCTCGCTTCTACGCTCGCTCTATGCGATCCACCAGAAACCGGATCCAGACAAGAACTAGAAAGAAATAAAATACCCCTATATCGCCCCGCATATCTATTATACTGTAGTAAAGTACTGATTCCGTACATACGGATAGATATGCATACAAAACAAAAGTATTACTTACATTACACAAACCCAGACCAGTGCAGTCAATTAACCCACTCATCAAATAAAATCCAAGTAAATCAAATACACAGCATAGCACAACCTCCTCCCCTCCCACCTAACTTTCACAACTACCTATCCCCCCTCCCCCAAAAAACACCCAGCACGCGAAATATCTCATCTACATCTCATCAATCACCTTATGGAATTTCCCCAATAATGAATGAACAATACTTTCATTTTCTCTCCCTATCTTAATCTTACTCTCACTCATACTCTCACTATACTCTTACTCTGATTCCACATCCGCCTCGATTATTACAAATAGTTCTCTTTTCCTTCCCTCCACCCACAGCCTCCTCCCCACCCACTCCACCGTCGAGGAAGTGATTGATCTACCATACATCCTCGCGTATCTTGCATCTCGGCTGGCTGGCGTCCCCCCATCCCGTCCATCCGATCCGATCCAACAGCATCTGAGCCCTCTCTCTGATAAAAGCGGGCTCAGAAACTTCCATCTGCCCCCTCATTCACCCCTTTCCCTACCCCCCAAAAAGGAAAGAAGATTCCTTTCCCCCTCCGCGAAAAGCCTCTCTCCCTCTCCATCATCCTCTCCCCTTCCAAACCAATTACCTCCCCCCCCCCCCCCCCCCCCCCCCCCCCCCCCCCCCCCCACACCCCCCCCCACCCCCCCCCCCCCCCCCCCCCACCCCTTCTCACCCCTCATCCTCCTCAGAAACCCCCCACCCACAAGAAGCAAACCAAACCAAATCAAAATAATAAAAAAATTAACACAGAAAAAAAAACCCTCGCAAGAATACTTAAAAACACAAATTAAAAAAACCACACTTAATTCCATATTCCACACAGACACACACACCCAAAAAATGCTATTTATTTAAAATATTCTCTTCTCAGCTCATCTCATCTCTCAACTCCCCGTCCATCCATCCATCCATCCATCCATCCCTAACCCCAAGAATATAAAAGCTTTGTTCTTTATCCACAGCGAAAAGTAATAGTTTAACATACGCATATGCGTATAAGTAGAGTGAGGAGAGGAGAGAAGGTGGAGGGTAGAAGAGTAGAACCGCATAGACACAGAGGTATATGATATGATGGATATAGACAGAGGGAGTCGCGGTCCCAAAGCACCAAGCACCAAGCAGCAACATAGATGAATGAATCAAATGCAACAAGACTCCACAAGCATTCCATCCATCTACGCCATCCATCCATCCCTCCCTCCCTCCATCCCTCCATCCACATCAGCGCCACCCCTCCCCCCCTTCCTAATCCCCACCGAGAAAGTAAAACAAGAAGTTTTCAGCAGGCCCGCCCAAGCCAATATAGTCGAGAAGGAGAACAAAAAGACCGAGAGAAACAGACCGACAATCCAAGCTATCAGATCAGGCCCAAAGCTGAATCGCAAGTCTCTCTTCTTTTTTTCGAATTCGACATAAAGATTCTCTCAATGTCGCTACAAGCGTATTATTACCACAATCCAGAAGTAAAATAAAAATAAAAAATTGAAGCATACAAGGTTATTTTCTTGTTGTAAAATGTAAGATGTTCATTGAGCAGCAGCAGCAGCATCAATTGCTGTTCCCACTTCATTCCCCACGAGCCTTTCCGCGTCTACGGAAGAAGTCCATTACTTTTCTCGCCGCACCACTACTTCCACCGTGATCCGTGTGTGATGTCCCAAATGCATTGTTGTTCTCCTGCTCATAAGCCTCCGTGAACTTTCTATTGTTCTTCTGTAGAACACCTCTAGCATTACTATTACCGCGCCCAATTGGTCTTCGCGAGTCCTCATAAGAATTGTTGTATTCATTCTGGTAAGGACCGCCGCGTTGACTTTGGCTGAGTGATGATTCTGACCCAGTCGTCATACCAGACTCGTTCTGGCGGAAGTTCCCAGGTGGCAAGAACTGTTGCGGTGCTCCGGTCCGGGTATCCTGCATCTGTTGTGGCTGCGCAAAACGCTGTTGATTTTGCATCGTAGGACTATCACGACTGCGTTCATATGAACCATCTGCTGTGTTTTGTGTGTAGTCGGCGGTGCTTCCACTAATGTTTCTCGTCGCATTTTGAGGTGCGTCCAGATAATTGTTTTGATCCTCAGGATACTGGTCGTAATGACCTTCAGTCGGAGTGCTGGAAGGAGGGGTACCAGGGTCCTTGCCAATTCCAATGGATTTGAGAGAAAATGAAGCCGGAAGTAGAGAGAATCTCTTAGACTGTTTCCCAGTGGAACCAGTCTGAGAACGTCCCGCAATACTTCCACTTCTCTTCTTTCCGAAGCCAAACGAGATCGAACGTCTTGAGTCGATCGAGGGTCTTGGATCGTCCCCACTGGGAATGTTTGCATTGGACATGCTGACAGGTGGGTACGACTTCTTGGGCTTTTCGGATGACTTCTCCTGATGGGTCTTACCTCCAAAGAAGGAATTAGTCCTACTGAAAAGTCCACCGATAGTGTTAGACCTCTTGTGGGAGGTAGTTTTGCTGCCTTCTGAGGGTACAGTTGAAGTGCCTGCTGGGAGCCCAGCAACTTTAGCAAACTTCGAGGAGACCGGTTGTGAGGTTTCGTGGGTTGGGTATGTCTCCTCCTGGCCTGGAATACCGTAGTTCTTCGAGCCCTGGGTTTGTGGCTGAGCCATACGACCGTGTGCATTAGTACCGGCAACAGTTGGTGCAACCGGCGTGCTATACGATCCTCTGCTGGGGAAGCCCATGGATCCGGATCTATTTGAAGTCATCGAACCGCCTGTATTTGGTCGAGCAAAGGTTTGTTGTCCAGCCACTGGAGCCATGTAGTTAGCATCAGAAACAGAGCGTGGTTCTCGGGTGGTTCTGTTTGGTGGAGGCATGCCTTGTTGTTGACGTTGTGAACTTCCTGGTCTTCCTGCATTTGCATATTGAGCATTCCTTGAATTTTGAGGGTCATGAGGTAATGGTTTATCTGCTGTTGGTACAGCTCTTCTCGAGCTAGATTGGCCTGCTGGAACTTCCACTGGTCCTTGGCTTCCAGTGCGGGCACGGGTCCTAGAATTACTTGGGGCAGTAGAAGATGAGGCAGCACCTCTTTGGGTCTCCGATCTTGGAGCGACATATTCGACTTGAACGGTTCTTCTCTTGTTGTCCTTGGAAGTCTTGGGTTGTGCCTCTTCTCCGTCCTGGTCCACATTACCATGTTTTCGAGCAAGATCACCCACAGCAGCAGGCGACTTCTGCGACTTAGGTTCCCGAACGGAAGCACTTCTAGCCAGTAATGGCGCATCCTGTGGATCATCAGATGGGACAGTAGTGTTAGCAATGTCTCCAGTAGTCGTAGTGCTACTGGTAATGAAGCCAACGACATGTGAATATTCGCTCAACCAGCTATGACGGGCAACCTCGAACAAATCTGCGCGTTTTCGTGGGTCGGGAACAAGGATCCGACGGAGAAGATCTCGCGCATGCGGTGTAACGTACTCAGGGAATGTTAGGGGTGTCGAAACGATGTATTTATAGAGGAGGTTAATGTTGTCGCCTTCAGGATTGGCTGGGTCGTCATCAAAGGGTAAATACCCAGCAAGCATTGCATACTAGATTCGCGTGAGCAAACACTTACCAATGGGCTGAATGACCTCAAAAAACATACCAAAATCACACCGCAGCTCCAGACATCCACTTTGCGACCAGTGTACAATGAATCACTGACGACCAATTCTGGAGCTGCATAACAAGGACTTCCGCAACTCGTCTGCATCAAGTCACCTCTGCGCACACCGCCAGGTAGGATCTTGTCCAATTCCATGCGCTTCACATATTCGCGATTCGATAAGTTGTACTCAATCTCGTCCCCAAGCTCATCATCAGGGTTAAAGGTATTGGCAAAACCAAAATCAGTGATGATAATGTTCCGGTTTCGGTCCAGGAGCAAGTTCTCGAGCTTCAAGTCTCGATGCACTATTCCTTTCTTATGTAAGTAGCCTACCCCGGACACCAATTGAGCGAACAGCCGACGGGCAGCATTGTCCTTAAGGTATCTGTGGTTGAGGATGTAATCGAAGAGTTCTCCACCTGAAGCATACTCGAGAATGATTCCGATTTGCCTCTCGGTTTCCACCATTTCGTGTAATCGAACGATGTTCGGGTGGGATATTTCTCGGAGAATCGCAATCTCTCGGTAGATCTTGGCAAGTCTGGTCGGGTTCGTTCCTACACTGTCACGTCGAATGAGCTTGATAGCAACCTATAAGAAGGCATTGGTTAGTATAGAAGAGCATTGAAAGGACGAAGACCGTTTACTTGGACACCGCCTTCTTGCTTCCACCCCATCTTGACCTTGCCGAATTCACCCTCTCCCAGCGTGTTGCCCAGGTAGTATTCTCCAAACTTGGTGTTCTTTTCCCGCTTCCCAGAGCTCGCTGTGTGATCATGTCTCGACCTCCCCTGACGGGGAACTTCTTGAACAGGCTCGTGGACGATAGCATTGGAGCTTCCCTGGTTAGCATGAGCTTCAACGGAAGCAGGTACAGCTTCCGCCATGCGCTCTCTTTCCCGTTCTAAATCGACCTTAGGATCGCTGATCATGACACGATTTAGAACTTCACTGGCTTCCCTGGACAAGCCATTGGGGTCGATTTGGCCCCTGTTTGCATTGGCGGAAGAAGATTGTCCGGATCTTTGTTCGCGACTGCCACTCGGCCTCTGTTGTGACCCATCTTGCGGTGACTGCTGTGCCCTACGTCTGGCTCTTGCTGCTGCATTTGCGGCGTTCACAGCTTCATCCTTACTCCGGTCTGTACCATTGGTTTGTGCGTTACTTCCCTCGGCGTACCGTCCGTCTGCGGATTGTGCCCTCGAAGCTTCCTTCCCCCTTTCATCATTGCTGTATCCTCTCCTTGTGCTTGAGCTTCGCTCCGCGGCAGAGGCGGCAGCCATTGCTGGATTTTGTCGGGTTGAAGATGTTCTCGCGGAAACGACTGGTGGGACGCCTCTTTGGTGGTCACCCGGAGACATTGAATTAAAGTTAGAAATCGGAGGGGAGGTTTGGTGCGAAGAATTGGGAGGTCGAGAATTTACTGGAGCTGGATTTGTGCCGGAAGGTGAGAAGGATTGAGCTTGTTGAGAATTGTTTGGAGACGCGCCATTGCCGCTCGGCCTTCGCGAAGGTTTTCGTGTCGAAGTCGGTGAAGCGTTCGTAGAGTTTTGATTGTAATAAGGATCCCGGAATTGTGATGAACCTGAGGTGTAAGGTCGATTCGATGATGACGGTGCAGCAACTGGAGATTGCGATCCTATCGAGGTTGGTTGATGAGGTGCAGATTGCAATGCGGCTGAAGACATTATTATTTCTTCCAACTGTTGCACACCGTTGTCAACCGCAGATTGGATAACAGGAACCAGCGGGCGAGAATTGCAGTCTAAAAGATTATAATGACCGTTGCAGAGGTACACTCCAAGAATTGCCTGCGACCGGGCGACCTGCTAGCTACCGGAGTTCTGCGTCTTCTTCGTATGGGATGGATTGCGAAATTGTCGCTGTTCACCAAATGTCTCCACCAACTAACATCATGAGACGGGATGCGAAATTGGGTACTGTCAAGGAGGGGACCTGGATGTAAAGTGTTTTGGGTATCTATCAACCAGCAGAATTAGAACAGGCCAATGTCAGAATTATTTTGAAGGAATTGGAATTAAAGGTCGCGGGCTGGCAGGCGAGAGCGAGTCGAGCGAATCGGTAGGGAGGTATGAGCTGGGCGACTATTAATTTTTTTTCTCTGGTTTGGATGTCGAAGCTCCCTCTGTTCTTACACAGGAAAATAAGCGGTGGATGAGATGGGATGGGTTGGGATGGGTTCGGTCGAGGTTCGCTGGGTGGAGGGCGAGGGTGGAGGGTGGTGGATAGAGTAGTAGTGGATGGGGGTAAGTGGTAAGTACTCCGTACTGGTAGTATGGACGAAGTGGTATGGCGGTACGGCTCTTCTCGTCCAATTTTAGCGTTTTTCCTGTACCTGTATGTCTCTCGCGGTTGGCCGATCAATTGCAGGTCGAACTTGATTCGATATTATTCGTAAGGGAAAGTAAGTGGGTGGCTGGGGAAACGACCAAGAAAAGAATCCCACGATGTCCGCGTCTCTGGCTGTATGGTGTTTGCGGTTGCGGTCGCGGTTTACGGTTTGCGCTTCTGCTTGTAATAAAAGTCGATATGACCGAGAGATTGGTAGAAGAGTTGGGGAAATTGGAAGTGCTGGTGCGCTGATGATCGTATGGTTAAGTAAGGTTGCTTGCTCTCGGTCTCTGATATGATATGCTACGAGATGAGATTAGATGCGAGCCTGCTGTGTTCTTTTCCTTTTTGCTCTTTTGCTTTTTCCCTTGGGTGGCTAACGACAGTATGTAATTTGGATTTGCTGTATAAGACTCGGTATAAACAAGACTGGACTGGGCGGACCGGACTGGACACAAACAATGGGCGGAGGGAAAGATATGAAAGTTGATATTGATTAGAGTTTGGGTGGCACCAGCTGAGGCTTGGTCCGTCTGCTTCTATGTTTATGGCTGACGAGAAGACGCAAGGATAACTTACTATAGGTATGGCTGTTTATATGTTTATACACCCATAAACTTCTCCTCCAAGGAAAACCCAACGACAGATCGAAAGTCCGGTACAGGGCCGTAGGGGTACTGTCTGTCAGTAAGTTTATCTGCTCGTAAACTGCGTCCTCTCTACGACTCGGTTTCGCGACTCCCAGAGAAATTCCTGGTTCGTTGTGCCTGTGCTTGTACCTCTAATTTCCTTTTTGATGACTTAGCGAGGTTGGATGTGGTTAAAGGAGAAAGCGCTGGTCATATCCTGAACTGAGCAAAGGAGCTCTAGAAGACTTTGGGCAATGGGAAAGCAAAAAAACTGATGGAAAAGCTTCAAAGCCTTGTACGGTGGTGTAGCTATGCCGGCTGACCTCGTATGCCCTATTCCGAAGAAGATCAGGACACTTGCATAGGCACTGGCACAAAATAGAGCAGGGCAGATTGACTTGACCCGTGAGACACACTGGCCAGAGACGGTAAGACGGTGACGGTGCGTGTGTTGAGATAACGGACTTGGGGGAAGTGGTAGTTCGATGGAGTGAGTGTGTTGATTGTACGTGATAGGAAGAGGAGGGGCGATCAATGAATAGACCCGTTTTGCTTGTGATATTGATATCGAAGGAGGGGAGTGGAGGGAAAGGAGGACGAACATAAAACTGACGAACCTCTCGAATTGTGAATGCACATACGTAAGACTACCTATCTGAAGCAGGAGATAGCAGCGAGGCGATTGTGCTGTGTAGAAGTAAGGAGAATCCAGTCGTTGATATTAGACATTGACTTTTAGACGTAAGAATGGCGGTGACTCCAGTAGGTTCGAGGTTCGAGGTTCGAGGTTCGAGGTCCGATTATCGTTACGGCGTGCCTGCAGTATTGGCTGCTTTCGCGATGTGGGTGCTTGGTGCAGCAAAGGTACGTAGGTACGATGCAGATGGATACGGTCCTCCTGTCGCTCGATAAGGGTCAAAAGGAGTGGGACGAGTGAGTGGTGAGGAGAGAAATGTGTCCAACAGGAACCAAAGATTTTGCAGGATTTTATTTTCTACACACGAACAGGGACCACAGAAGTTTTATCAAAATCGAACGCATGAAAATGATTCCTGGAACTACAAACAAGCACTGTACAATACAACTAGTCTTCGTGGATGTATATCTCTCCTGTCACCTTCTTAGCAATCGAAAGGGGGGAAGGAGACGGCGACAGGCAGTTCCTTGATATCAGACGAAAGTGACTACTTCTACCCTACTTACATCAAGCATCCCATGATTTCATCGCGACTTTACGCGTCTTCTAACGGCGGGAAACTTTTTGACAGCAGTCTACCTGGGAAGTCCGGCCATAGAGGAGGCCGGCTATGGGACGAATCTTATGTGGTTAAATCAACAATGCAAAGCTGGCATAAACATCACAAAGTTGTATTCTTTTGCATTGACGTGGCACTCAAACCAAGTAGAAGGATCCCTGGTCCTAGCTGTTGACGTCTATGAGTATTTACATCGACTCCAATTGGCCTTTGGCCTTTTATCCAGGATTCCCATGGTAAAATATCATCTTAGTTCCTTAGCAGCAAGAACCATGATAACGGACCATGAAAGAGATCTCGGAACTAAACAAAAAGGCACAATGTGAAGTCATAAGCATCAACTATCGGCGATTTTAATATAATTTTCCGTTTGCATGAAGCTATCGTCGCATCAAATGATCCTCGACACATCCTCCATCTTTTTCCCTCCGTCCAAAGAATCCACGCGCATCCACATATCCACCCTTGGGTCTTGGGTCTTGGTTAATATTTAGTGGATACAAACCATTCGGAACATCTTCGTCGTGACTTTTTCTCGAAAGAAAGTCTAAGTTCTAGAGGGTCTCAGGTCTTACCTTGGAAGAGTTGTTTTCGGTACAGGCTATATCGGAACGTATTCAGCTTCTTCGAATCCTAAAAGAAGACGAAGAGGGCGAAAGAAGAAAAGCAAGTTGTGGGTTGCCTTGTTAAGGTTCCTGCATTGACATCGGAGATGAGGCGTTTGTCTTGGGAAGTAAACAGTGTATGCAAGTGTTCAGGAACCAATAACAAGTCTTACCGTGAATTGAGAATCCGAGCGATCATCAGCTTGTTCTTTAAATCTACCTGGAGGGCTTGAAGTCCCCGGGTCGTGTTGCTATAATAAGTCTCACTCTTCTCTTTCCGGACTGAAGCAGGCACCAACAATACCTGGATGTGACAGTTCTGGTGGTTTTGTGCCATGAAAAGAGTGCAGACTTCAAAGACGGCCTGCCGCATCAGATTGACATTCTGCAGGCGTTGTTGTTTTTGATATCCCTGGTAGTCGAGTGCGTTGGTGTGAGTATGTGGTGTGGTGTGTGAGATGAGACACGATCATAGACAATTGGAGATGGATCACATCGTAAAGGCCAGGTACTATTCGAGTCCATTCCAAAGTTGTTGACGAAATAGCATCGTTCTGCAGCAAAACATCAAAAGGAGGTTTGGAGCTATGGTTTTCCTAGTGGTAGTACCTGGCATGAGTCTCCGTTACGATGACACAAGGCTAGCATTGAAAATGCCCGTTTCAGTCAGAGTGGGACAGACTGACCAGTGCAGGTACCGCAGAAAAAGAGGAACCTCGATCCCTCATCTGGTTAAGGTCGTATTGCAGACGGGTGCCTGCACCCGTTGATTCTCCCCGATTGCACGAATCACAAATCGGCGTTTTGGACAACCGATGCAAGACAATCCAACCGGTACGAAGTACATGAATGAAGATAAACATCCAGATGGCCAGCCTTGTTAAGTATGAAAGCTTCCTCTGTGTTTTAGTACGGCCATTCTTGTTTCCCTGAGTTCGGTCCAGTCCACTATTCGGAAGTCTACGAAGGAGTGATGAGTGATCTTGAATTAACCCCGCTATGCCACGGTCGAGTATGTAAAAGTAGTGACCTCAATACTAATTTATATTAAAGGCTTATGCTTAGAATTGTGAGTTAACGACTCTAGCAATCTTCAGACGGGGATGCCGAAATTTGATCGACTCATCTTGCCAACCCCGACATGAATCAGAATTCTCAGAGTAAGGTCGAGCCTGGTCCTGAAGATCTTGGAGATATCTGTTTCCTGTTTCAACTGCCTTCGTCGGATGGACAGATGTTTGGAACTGTGAAGTCAGCTCCGTAGGTTCTGGCCCGGAAAATACAAGTCTTCTGTACAGTACAAGGTCTATCGGTGTTTGATCTCCGGAGGCATGAGGCTGCAAGGCACAAGCTGAAGATAAATTACAGATTTGCTACAAGGTTAACACTTCCATGCATCTCTACATCTTGATCGATATGTCGTACGCATCCAACCCCACCGCAAGACCCGTCAAGGCCAAGGCATAAATTAATAATATGCCCATAGCTTGGAGGTTGCTAACATGTAGAGTTGGAATGGTGAGGTTGACGAGTCCTGTCAGTAAGTTTGCAGCTAAGAAGATGGCTAGACCGTTCCTGTTGAAAGCTTCGAGGACTCTACTTGTTGAGACTCGATAGTTTTCCTTCTCCTTTTCTGGGCTGGGGGACTTTTGCGTCGCTGGGCAGAAAATTGTTTCCACCAAATAGAATGCCGTTAGTTGTGAGCAATTGAAGGCTGCGATCCATAGGAAATATGGTAGGTTGGCAAGGCGCCGTGAAACACTCAGGGACAATCCGTAGGAGTAGCTTGTGGAGAAGATGAACAATATGATCCAGATACCTGACCAGGCGCCCAAGGTCAACAGGAGATTGTTTCTCTGCCCCACCCCGTCGTCTTTGTGTGCAACTCTTATAGAGCCGATCGAACGAGGCATCGTGCGCGGCAATACGAACATCCCGGTAGATTGGCCAGCGAGGAAGATCGCAAGGTACCCAAAAAAGCTGAAAATACCTTCTCGGTTTTTCGAGAACAGATCAGTTCTTGGGGCTGTGAGAATGAAAGCTTTAAGACTTGTGAATTCCAAGGCAGTTTGATAGAGAGAGCCCAGAATTATTGCCAGTAATGCAAAAGACGGCACGAGTTGGAAGGCCGATTGGAAAACTGCCATGAAGGGAGGTAAAAACGCGAGCGTGAAGAAAAAGTTCCAATGGACGCCATATTCTGTGACATGCTCTGCATAATCCAACCCTTTCACGCTGTACAATCTTATGAGGCCTAACACGAACAACGGCACAGAATGGCGTATTGATCCATATAGACGAGTGCTTAAACTCGAGGTGCGACCAGTCGCCTGTTGTTTGAGTACTGGCCGAGCTGCCACAAGTCCAGCAGAAAAGACAAATGAGCCTACTCCAACATCCATCAATGAAGTCCCCCAATTCTCGACCTTCGCGAATCTGCGGGGAAATATTCTGAAATCAACAGCAAGGATGGCCAAGCATGTAATAACCATCATCGCACCTCTGTAAGTAGTGAGAAATGGCTTCTTCGGTAAAGGATCAAGTTGAGCCGGCTCTTTTGTTTTCGACTGGGGAACCTTTACTTTCTTCGATGCAGTTTTCTGTGAAGGGATGGCGTACAAAAGAAGAACCGGTGCGATGAGGAGGAGGTTCAGTATGAGGGGCATGTCGGCGTAAAGGGTGGTCGCAAGAAGAATAGCTCCCACATTGAGAAGAAAGTCGACCGCAAATGCAATGGGCGTATACGGAGTGAAAAACGATTGCCTAGCCTGCAAGGTCGACCAAAGTATAACGGCGACCTGTTCCAGGTAAATTAGTAGGTTGAGACAAACGTTTATGATGCAGGACATACTGGAGCTACAGCAGTAACGAGATTGATTTCCCCAATTTCTCCACCTGTCAAATTGGACACGAAATCCTCTTTTAGAGCCTTATAGCTCGCTGCCATAGCTGCTTCTGCTGCCCGCGACATAGCGACAATATCAAACCTATGTTGCTAGGTGGAGAGGATGATGAGGGGTCCGTGAGAAAAGGTTGTGAAAGTTAAAGGTGGCATACTGTAAGTTCCACCTAACTAACCTTAGAACTAGCGTGGGTCCCAAATTTAGAGCACAGTAGTATTTCTTCACACACTCGAAAACCCTTCTTTACTTTCATCAAAAGTCTTGCCATTCACATACTCGAGAATATCTGATTTTTCATGGCCGCATATCTTTCCATCTGGCTCAAGTCAACTCACGCACAATTATGATGCAAAAGCCGACGCATCTTGACTATCTCGGTCGCTAATTTCAACTGCGGTTCATGCATGAGGTATACAAGGTCGACCTCACTGTGGGATACCCCATTGACCTGTTTCTTTGTTGTCAATACCCAGATTTGCTCTGCTACAACTTGGGCGTCAATTGAGATGCGTATGATGAATCCTGGGGATGCAAAGAGGAGCCAATCACCAACGAAGTCTCGTTGGTGAGGAAAGCACTACCATTGAGAAACCTCTACGATGCGATATCATTTTCTGGGCGAAGCCGCAACCAGACTTAAATGCTTTAAATTAGCATTGGACAAAAAGTACGCGATGTGTGAGAATTTTATGAGGAGTTTTGTTTGAGGCACAGATGCTATTCTGATATTGACTTTAAGCCTTATATTGTATCAACTCGGCATTTTCAATCTGTGATATATGCCAGATGAATGTTGGTGCATGTGTCAACAGACGCTGTCCTTGCAATACGACCACGGACAAGCTAGTATAAGCTACAGATTCTTTCTTTACGTAGCCAACCCCGATTAGGAAGTTAAAACGATAGATAGGTGAGCTTCACAGAAGGGGTTGAGGAGACACCTTCTCTACATACACTCGCTTCCATGATTGGGTGGACTGAAGCACGATCGTTTTCTTGTTACCTTGAAGTACCACGATACGTTGTTCCCCACGATTTCAGAGGTTCGCAGCCCTCACTGCGATGTGGCTAACCACGATTTTTCATTCTATGGTGGGCATCTTCTTAGTCCAGGTGCTGCTGCAGCATGAGCCTTTCTGTCGGAATCTAGTCGGCTATCCACCATGAAATGCTGTTTCTTGCACAAAAACTTGGTAGAAGAGACTTAGAAGTAGCACGCGCGGCAATCTTCACAGCTTGCATAGACGCCGCACTTCAACGCTAAGCCCCTTCCAAGTTCAGTCTCACTATTAGACTTACTACAGTCACTGTGGGCGAGACACGCAGACCTGGGCGATTCATAGCTACTGCTGATAGTGAAATCACCCACTGTGGAACAGCATATTGCTGCTGAAGCACAATAGCTCGAAGGGATGTTATTTTAACCCATCGACTGCCATTCAAGCATACGTACAACCATTTGAACAACTGGAACTTCTCATACCTCGAGGACATTGCTGCTGATAAGGCCATTTTCAGAGCATTGCCTCTTCGCTGGCTAAACTTGACTGTCGCTACGCGGGGACTATGTGGAAGTCAGTTGATTAGCTAGATCTAACATTATACAAGCGAGAAGAATACTCGGAGCCAGGGCCGCTAACCTTTCTTCGTTTGAAGCCGAGTTTGATATCGATGATCGAGAAAGAAATCAGTAGGCCCAATTGCAGGAAACACCTGTTTCAAATGTTCTACTTGACCACGTAAGGAAACATCAGAAAGATCAAGATCGCTTGGCGAGATGGTCTGCATTGGAGGGAGCTCCGGTGTGATCACATGGCAGTTCTAATTCGTGAGTCTGTCATTGGTTCATATCTTGAGTGGGTGACTAAACAGAGTATCACTACCCATAGGCACGAATACGCATTACGCTGCTCTCATGCTATCAAATCAAGTTCGGAAGGGTAATTGGCCATCTTTACCTCGTGCCGGGGAATGGATCGACACAATTGCATGTCTCCCCGGCATTTGGGATGTCACAACCGGCATAAAGGAAAATATTCTGTTCCTAGCCGGCACGATTGGGGAGTTTCGAGATGTTCCGGGGGAGTCGGGATAGCGATCCGACCCGTAACAGGCTGCAGTGAGGAGTCCTTCTCCCGGCCCTTTTTGTAACATGTCGGCATTTCATGCATAGCATCTTAGAGTGGGATCGGGACACGTGTTTATTAAGGGTATTACGCATTGCATTTCGCACCGGAATGCGGCACGAAATCTCGTCAATTTCTCAGTTGATCGTCCGAGAATACGACGGTAAGCACTTTCATGTGAGTCGCTAATACACGGACTTCAGCCTAGTTTTCGACAAGTACATACATTTCTTCAGCATCTCAGTCATTAGTCCGGAGAACGTGCAGAGTCTCGCAGCGGTAGAATATTGATCCAAGACCTTATTGTGCTAAATGTTTGTCACGATATTGAGCTTTGATGGTGCATGCCTAGGTGGGTTTCTTGATAAGATAAATCGGGACCCAACACCGATAGCTTCCTTTCACCTGTTTGGACAGCACAGGGAGCGGAGTACAGAAGACTATCGACGGCCAAGGTACATGAGTACAAATATCAGCAAGGATCCTCAAGAATCTAGACTTTCCCATCCTCCAGAACATCTATGTCATCGAGGAAAGTCATTAACCCACTCCATGTTTCCTCCCGAATATTCGGCAGAATGAAGCGACTCGGCTAGAGAAGATGGCCGAGAGGACGGGCAATCCGGCGAAAATATACTTCAATTCTAGTAAATTGAGGGGATTTATTCGGGAGCTAATGCCTATCACAACAAAGGCTCTCTGCCCTATGTGATTGGGCCCATGTTTTCCAAAAGCCGGTAGAAGTGTGATGAGGAGTTTTGACTCGCCTATCAATGTCCAAGGGTACCGGTCTATTTACTCACTTCTGTCTAGCTTCTTGTTCCAGAATACCCTGCCGTTTTCTTAACGGTCCGAGAAGAAGTATCTTGTCAACATAAACCTTGGGTTTCTCGTCACAGCCGAGGCTTCAATGCACTACGATACAACGTTAAAGTCTCAGGCATTGTACATTGACTTGGATGTATCTCTACTTCATGCGGACATTAACCTCATTGCAGACATCGAACGTCACCTTCCCCAATACCCCACAATTTCCAACCCCATTTCGGAGGAAATAAAGTATTCGGCCCCTCTACGATCGACAAATGGGTCAAGAAAAACCATCGCTTCACAGTATATGGTCCAAGCATTTTGAATGCCCCGCTACCACTATTGCTTTCAGCGAGTTGCGCTTATTGCCCCTTTGGGTAGTGTAGCAAGTTAGCAACTGAATAGAAATGTCAATCTCGAGAGGAAGGATATACCTAAGCCCCAAATGCAGGTCCCTCCGATCAGAGTTATATTCTCCCGCCCTCACGTGTTCCATTCTTACTGTCACACCCTTCCTCCTGATATATCACAATCCTCTTCGTATTTGTACTACTAACATCATCTCATATTTACTCCGTCTCCCCGAGCTCCTCCAATCAGCATTATGTTGTGGTTTCGTCATATTGAACCCAAAGCTCAAAGTTTCTAGACCATAGACGACACATACATGTGAATATGATATTTAATTCTCTTCATCTATCCTTCCTGTAATAAGCTCTGAAAATAGCTAATATCACTCAAACTATCGTTGCTGCCGTCTTTCATCCATGGAACAGCTCATTTCTTCATACGAGCAAGAAACATACCTACCATTGTATGGACAGGATCTCGAAATAGCCTGAAGCGCCTTTGTCCGCACATTCCCACTCCGACTCCACTTGCCAAAGGTCAGTTCAGCTTGACAAGTCCTCCAGACCATTCCATCACCTCACATCACCTCAAATCACCACATACGAGATGAGATCATGTCAAACGATCAAGCAAAACTTCACGACTCGGCCGCCACAGCCTACCAACCAGCAAAGTCAACTCAACCCACCCGCTCACACGCCCACCCGCCTGCACCTCCGCCGTTGAGTTTCGGTCCCGGATCGGATAAAAACCTCAGCAGCCCAAAGCCGCACACGCGCGAAAACCAGGAGGGTGAGTGAGTGAGAAAGTGACTAAAAGCTCTCCCGAACATCATTGGAACACCCCAACCACCCCACCCACCTCTTCAGATGCCGAGTGCGACTCTCCTTCCTTTCGGCTTGTCATATGTGTATGTAATTGCATCGCATACCATTACCTGTCTATGTACATACATGACACAATATTTGCCGATAGGTCGGAGCAGCAGCTCATGCTTCTGTTTTCTGATTTTTGCTCGCTTCGTTCTGCTTGCTTGCTCGTTCGTAGGTGTGGTACTTAGTCGTGTACTGCCGTGTTTTACTTGACTCTTTGGACAGCTTTGGTGGAGTCTACGTTGAGACGTTTGCGAATGAAGATACCGTGCCGTGCCGGTAACGGTGGGTTTTTTCGGCCCACTCATCTCTGCCTACTAATCCCGTGGGCGAAAAGAATGAACGAGTAGTTTTCCACCTTTCGTTGCACTACGTATGCAAAATTTGGCGAGAAAAAGTCTTGGAATCTCTTCGATAGACGGATAATGTAAAAGTAATAGCCTTTCTGCAATTTTCTTCATCCTTTTCCGATATTCGCAAAAATACCTCCAGAGTACCTGCCTATCTCCAGCGCGACTTCCGTATTCACTGCGTACTACTCATTCATTCCAATAACCCCCTCTGCACCCCACCAACCACCACCCATCATCATCAGCCCCCTCCCCCAGCTAGCTACCAACCAAGCTACTCTCGTCCACTCCCTAAACCAACTTAGCTACCCCTCCAAACTCCCCCCCTCCCTTGCACTCGCATCCCGCATATGCATCTGCGTCTGTCAAAACCGGCACTAAAACTACACCACCTCCCTCATGCATTATCATATATCACCACATCCTATCCCATCCATACCCCATTTTCCCTGGCAGCAGCTGCATTATCTGCATTACCGAAACGCATATTTATCTAGCCCTCTATCAGTCAGTCAGTCGCTCAGTCAGTCTTTTCCACTATACTATAGCATTCCCTCTACTTCTCTTGCTCGCTCGGAGCAAGCTCCACTCCACCCCACTCATTACCTGCTTGCTTGCTTGATTGCTTGAAGATATTTCCTGTTCTTCAACCGCACCGTGGAGTGCGTGGAGATTTGCCGCCCCTCCCTGGATATGCATACATACATACACGCATACAGGGAAGAAGCGTACTCACTCACTCTCTCACTCACTCTCTCACTCACTTAGCTCGGTATTGCCGAACAAGGCACTTGCTGTATGCTATGTACACATCCATATACATCCATACAGAACATACATACATACGGTACCAAAGTTCTCCCACACACACAGACAAACAGAACGAAAGAGAGTGAGAGACAGTAGCACGATACCATACCATACCGGCCAGACTTCGACCGAAGTACATGAGTAGCATTGCATTACTACCTCTCTGTATGCATTTCCATTTCCGGAGAAATGCAGTTTGAGATAGAGTGTAGAGTTCGAGTAGAGTAGAGATGCTTTGAGGACATTCTGTTCTGTTTTGCACGGCTGGCTGGCTGGCTGGCTGGTGCTGCATTTTTCATATGTTTTGCTTCGCTTCCCGTCGAAACGTACAGTAAGATTATATAGCTCCCGCTACTGCATAATGCCGTCCTCCCTCGCCTTATCTCGTCTGGTGCTCGTCTCCAAACTTGCCGCCTGTATCTACCAGTATAACCGCCATGACATATTG
This sequence comes from Rutstroemia sp. NJR-2017a WRK4, assembly GCA_002946385.1. Classification (NCBI taxonomy): domain Eukaryota; kingdom Fungi; phylum Ascomycota; class Leotiomycetes; order Helotiales; family Rutstroemiaceae; genus Rutstroemia; species Rutstroemia sp. NJR-2017a WRK4. The sequence goes on from NJPR01000057.1 coordinate 122,015, forward strand.
CCCATTGCACTTCACCTAGTATAAGTGATGTTTTAAAACTGCAGGGACTTTCTAATATCTGTTTCCCAGAAGCAATATCACATGGGGGGGAAGGCATATTTCGAATAAATTTGTTGAATATTATTCATTCTATATCCACACTTCAACGAAACCGATCTTTTCTCATGATCTTGGAAAATCCACACCCCTTTTTATCTTATCATCCTTCTCTGTCTCTCCACTCAATTTAGAATTAATACTTTCTAATCTATAGCATTCAGTCCTGGAAGACCGCGCACAAGGTCCTCTTCTCTGCTGCTCCCCTAGCCTTCCCCTCCCTTCTGTAGCCATGCATAACCATTATATCCTTTCCCCATATTGACGCGACATATGAGCGCTGCCTGTATTGAGGTCCCATCCAGAATCCAAGAAAAATTAAACGAAAAACCAAGGAAAAATGACCAAGTGAAGACCCAAGTAGAAAGATTCCATCCAAAGAGATGCCAATTTTGAGTTTTTTTTTGGGTGGAAAATTTTGGGGGAACACAAGGACTTTTTTTTTTCTGCATCTTCCCCATCCACCATCGAAACCAATTTATCCATCCATCCATCCATCCCATTTCATTCCCATTTCATCCTGGCAAAAAACGCGCAGGCCACGAGCAAATGAAACCAGAAAGAACACAAGAACTAAAACCGAAACAGCAAAGAAAACGAGTTCTTGGGGGTACAGGTTACATTAGGACCCTAGAAAGGCAGGAAACCCCGCCATTTCTTTCAAAACGAAAAATCAATCTGCAAGCGCAGTAATGACCTGCGATGACCAGAGAAACCCCTGAAACGAAACATAAAAGCGAAGCAGACCCCAAAGGAAACGCCAATACCCGGACTCAGTAGGGTGGAAAACGCCCGATAGATGCAGGTATATCTAATACCAAGAGAATCATTACCAGCTAATGATTCTCGCATGTTTTTCCTTCTCATCCGCCTAACCCAATTTCCCGGAAGCTCCCTTTGGTAAATTTTCATGCGCGCGCGCTCTGATAATAAAAAAGACAAACTGGTGAAAGAATATGAAAACACATTTCAAATGTAAATAATGGCCTAAATGTAAAAAGAATGCAACCGACCCCAAGGACCATAATGCTGCACTAGCTGGCCATGGGGTGATCGGTGAATCTTTTTCTAACTGTGCTTCATCCATCAATCAAAATCAAGAAGAATCGTCCGAAGAATGGCAAGAGAAATCATCATGGGAATCGTAGGCATCATAGGAGACGTCGGTGGCAGCGTCGAGATTACTCTCGGCATATGCACTTTCGACATATGCATTGTCGACGACGTAGTAATCAGGAGGGTATTCGAGATCGATCGGCGGTTTTTCCGAAATGCTATCGCACGCACCGTCGACGTCGGAGTCATCAGGAGGGTAGTAAAGATCGATCGGCGGTTTTTCCGAAGTGCTTTCGCACATGTCGGAAGGCTCGACCGCGACTGCGACTTCGTCTTTATAGCGGATGAGTCCCGGGTAGTCTCCGGGTGGATTCGTAGTGCTTTCGCTGCGACGAGCTCGAGGACTCATACGATGGCTATCATTGGCGTCTCCATCTGCACGGCTGCCCCATGATGTCTGTGTAATGGCCGTTAGCTAAGCCGACAGGAGAGATTATTTGGGTAAGGTGCGGGGTCTGAGGTAGCTTACCATCCGAAGTGTCAGCAATGCATAAAGCTTTATCCACCCATGGAAATACCCGAAAAGAATCGATACTGGAAGGAAGCCAATATCTTTAGGTTCTCGCATGAATAAGCCTATTAATTTCACGACCTTGGAAATGAACATGAAGACCAATTGTGCAATGATTGCTGTCATCTGGTGATCTGGGGACATTGATGCAGTTGCCTTGAAGGACAAGAAGATGATGAGAGGATCGAAGACGAAGGACAGGGAAGTGAAAGTGGCGATATGCAAGGCATAAACACACCAAGGTTGTTGACTATTCGGATCAGCAAAAGCTCACTCGTGACCAACATTTTACTTTAGAACTTACCGCCAGACATGTCTCTCCGTAACCAAACTGGTATAGTTACTTCTCCAGTTACTACGCGCCCATCTCGAGCATTGGTAGAGATATTTGATATTGTTCTCGAGAGTCGTCTCGATTTCACACTCTCGGTTGTATTGGATCCATGTGGACCACTGGTTTGTCACAAGCCATCTCGTCACGAAGTTGTCATCATCGGCATTAAGTTGGTATTGCCCCCACCTCTCGGTTCTAAAGCCATCGAGGAACAGAGGACTTTGTAGAATCTCGGACCTGAATGCGCAGGTTCGCCCAGACATGCAGGATGTTCCACCGTCAATGCCGTGAGTTGCCGAGATTTCAAAGTTGCGTCTCTCAATGTAAGCTGCGCCAAGCCAATTGAATGCACGCTCAGCAAATGTGCCGTTCCGTACTCGTTGAACACGCTGACACGGCCCAACCGCACCTATTCTTGCATTTTCGAAAGGAGCGAGGAGCCAGGGGAGAATCGTCTTTGGCCACGTGACGTCGTCGTCTGCCATGACTATGATGCGAGTCTTCACTTTGGGAATGACTTCGCATACTTGAATGCGTTTGTTCGCAATCGGTGCGTGAAAAACACTAATGTTTGGTGCTTCGAGTGATTTGGTGAAATGTAGAAGCTTTTGATATTTGTCGGCCGTAGTTACGAGGATCAACTCGTGTGGTTGGCAAGTGAGGATACTTTGTAAGGAGTCTTTCAACTCTTCGAAGTTGTTGTGAATGGTGGGGATGATCACTGTAACATCTTTCGATGTGAATGATGGGTTTGCCGGTATAGGTACTGATTTGTAGACCCAATGACTGATTGTATTGACGATAAAGCGAACATAGCGATGGAGCCTACGGGTTCACAAATGAATCAGTCTTTTGCACCATTTCGAGGTGCACTAAGTAGCGGTGCGTAAACGGGACTTCTTAACGAATCAGGCCCAAACTCACCAAAGTATTATGAAGGCCCATTGCCAACAATCCAGATATGATAGGTAGGTCATCATGGCGAGAGTAGATCGCAGTGTTGGCGAACTGGGGAATCTGCCAGTAATATCCAGGGAAAGGTGAAAACTGAAGACGCAGGTGCTCGCAAAGAATCCAGGTTTGAGATTATGTAGCCGACGCGGGAATAGATGTGATATGTACGGCGAGGAATGAGAGAAAGAGAGGGACAAGTCTCAACCAAAGCTAGCAAAGCAAGGTCTTTTAAGGTAGAAGCTCTCAAAGTAGTCGTAGTTGCTCTCAAGGTAGGGGTCCGGAAAGAGGCCTAAGAACGTCAAATGGGTGCCCAGTTCTCACTAAAGAAGTGAAGAGTTTTCAGGAGGCCGAAAACACATATGACGCGACTTGGGTCTATGAGACGATACTCTGTTAGAGACGACCTGCAGCGCTTAGCAAAGTACCGATTTGTCGAGTCCTGGATATATCGTTGACTGCCTAGCAGTATGGAGCGCCGAATGGAACCTATGTCGTCCACAAAGGTAGAATAAGCGCTGTAGACGCCTTCGTTGTGGTCGTTTTGTGCAGGAGAGTCCAGAACAAGAAGTGGCCGTCGAAGAGGGACCGAAGTTGTTGGTTCCGTTGCCTTTGTAAGAAAAAATTGCCGCGATTCAGATAATTGGTTGGTAGTCTGGCTCCTTTTCTCTCAATCTGTGAATCTTGAGGAAACAGCGGTTTTCACTGGAATCCGGCCGTGAAGTAGTCCTCGTAACAAAGATATGGGGGAGTACGGAAAATCGAGGTGGGAGGTGAAGTGGGTGAGGTTCCTTTTTCAATTTTCGTTTGCTGCAAATCCAAAAACCAAAATACAAAAACTTTTCTTATTCCCAAGAGGCCTGCCAAGGGGTATAAATAACAACCAACGAAGGACAAAGACGAAGAGATCACCAAACGACAGTCATCCTCGTGTACCTGGGTTTTCAATTGTTATATATACAAAATGGCGAAGGCGAGCAAAGACAGGAGGTTCGGATCCCTTTTGTACATGTACATATGATATGACACACACTACCACGATGGGAGACGATGAGATGTCATGCTGCTGCTTTGGAGAGTGGAACCAGAAAACAAAGGGTCTGGATGAGGTCTATATAAGAACGAACCAACAGGACCAGGACCATGAATATGAATATGACAATGAGGGAGAATCGAGCAGGAGCATAACCATATACGGCTGAACCCAAGTAGGTAGACCAGGCAGGTTGGTATGGTAGATGAGTAGCGTCGAGATAATTAATATTTTTCTCTCTCATTATCAACTCCTGCATGTCTAATTCTTCCCTCTTTGCTACATACAGTAGCAAGTTAGCCGTTAGTAGGAGGAGGAAGACGGGGCCGGACTATCAGGGATCGAAGATGGATGGATAGGTAGTAGTGGTATTGGTAGTGGTTAAGTGGCAGTGGAGCAAAATCTGGAGACAAATAATGGCGCTTCTTTTACGAGGCGAAGTACCATTATTGTACACATGTATCAAAATGGGTTTGGCTCGATTTCTTTTCACGGTGCTAGGTAGGTACCGGGTACTACTGGCTATTTTGTTTGACGACTAGGGGGAGGGATTTGTTCGGGTTGTTGTTAGGAAAGGATGGGATGGGATGTGATGGAAAGGACAGGATAGGACCGGATGGGATAAGATGGGGTAAGGGAAAAAGGGCGCGCGAGGAAATGAGAAACAGCACAGAATAACAAGGGACCAGACCATATGAAGTCAGGTCAGTTAGCTGTTGTTGAATGAGCCTGTCTACCTTGCCTGACCTGTCTGTACAGATCAGTGCGGTTTTTACTCGCTCCTACAGTAACGCTTGCCGGGAGCGCCACAAATTTGCGAGAGAAGTGAAAGGGTTGGAAGGGCTAAAATAGATGTGAGGGTTAGTTCTAACCTGATATGTAACATTTCGAAATGATTAAAATGGAGCTCAAGCGCGCAAGTGTGGGTGTATGGATTTCATGGATGTTGTGGACGCTGTGGATGTTGTGGATGCTGTGGATGCTGTTAGTATGGGAAGTTTATGGGATGGGGTGTATGGAGCATGGACTGTGCTTTGTACACCTAGGCAGATACTGAATGGACTGAATGGGTTGGTGGTAGGGGTGTTGTGGATTGGCAGCTTCCACTGTAGGCCACTCGTGGTTGGGCAGTCTAGATGGCAAAGGACATTGAACATATCGACTTTGAACAAGTGTTCCCGCTGAGGCTATACTCTTGGGGGTTGAGGATTGGCCAAACAGAGGACAAGGTGATTTGATATTCCCGTAGTTACTTGTGCATGTACAACGGAAAAAGAATGATGATGGCACGCACATACATACATACATACGTATGAAGTTTAAAGGCAAGCACCTTCACAGGCTGAATTGGCAGCTAACTAGGGCCTAGGTACAGTAGCACCATAGTACCTTGTAGCTACATATCTAGGACTCGAAAATATCGGACTACTTCCTCTACTCCGTACACCTTATGAGGTACTCTACTACGACGATGGAACTGAAGACGTTTCTTTCTTGTCCACTTTCGTGTTATTATTTCTCTTGCCGGCTTGCGACCTTCTCTCTCAGCTATTGCCTAGCTGGTTTTAATTAGAGCTCTTGATCTTAAGGTATATATTTCGCGATATCGCTTCTAGTCTTCTTGAAGTCAAGTGGCCAGATGTACTGTCGGAGCCAAGCCAACCTTGAATAATAATGCCTGCTCATTTGCGCAATTATGGCTGACTGGGATTGCTTCTTAGCTCCAGTCCTAAATCCAAACAGATACATGGCCCGCTGCAGGCGCCTGCATTTGTGCTTTTTCAGGGACGCCTTCGATGCAACAAAGGCCTTAGCGAAGGTGGTTCTAAAAGTCCTTCCCCAGTTATTCCCACAAAGGACAGGGCAGAGAGCATTGCCCTCAACGTCTAGGAAGGCGTTTTTATCCTCCTCGTCGAGTAATCTCAGTTTGTCGGGGTAGGAGCAGCTGCCAAAGTGTGCCTGGCCGTTAACTCAATCTATCAGAGCCATAGACTAGGCTATTGCGGCAAGAGAGACGATGAAGATCATGACGGCCCCGAACCCCTTCATTATTGGCAGCCTCAGTATCATTTGCTACCGTAGGATGGCAAAATAGTCCAGAGAGGGAATTGAGGGGCAATCTGGTGACTACAGAGTCATCATGGATTTGCATTTACACAGCAGTGTACCAGCCCGAACATCAGAATCCCATGAATCTCAAACCGGAACATTGGCAATCATACCTCAAGAAGGAACCTTTGAGAGATTAACAGCTATCACGAGCGGGGGATGATCATCTAAGAAACGCCGGAGTAATCGAAAGTTTGAGCATCGAACCACATGCCATAATTCATACTCCGGGAAGAAAGATATCGTGGCAGACTATAATATACGTGCTAACTATTGTTTTCTGGCTTCTAATACCCCCTTCGTCAAGTATAGCTACCTTCGGAGGACTCCTTTCTTTCCTCCAGATTTCGGCGGTAATGTATGCAATGCGGTAGCCGTTTTTGTGCTACCCCAAACCCTCAACCGCATCTCAGCCCGCAAATGGTAATGCATCCAGGTGTGAGTGAGTACCGTAAAGAAGCAAGACCGCTCCGAGCACTCCGAACGATCCCTACAATGATCCGACAGCTCTTATTTTCGGAGGAACTAATTTCCTGAACATGCCTGCCCAGTATTCAACGTCTTTCGCATGCGCGTTGAGGTTATACGATACCCCAGCATTCCCTCCACAAGATAGTGCCGAAGTCTACTATGCGAAATACGTACAATGGGATACGGAAAAGTCGATAGCCTCGATATAGTAGCACGATAGCTCGATTTTTGCTCACGCTCTTGCCGCCTCGATATTTCTTGATCAGTCGTAATTTCCGAGCCTAGTTTGCAATAGACTTGTGTGCTCGCTGTATCTGCTGCCCAGTATCGGGATCGTAATAGAGCAGACGGAGGCAATTGGAAGGATAAGGAACTGTGCTACGAGATGGGGGATGGGATGACTCGCCTTGCTTTCAGCGAACGTCCATGTTACAATAGCATTCTTTCCAAATTTCGAGCTTCTTACTCAAATCGAGTATTATTTGTCGCAGCTATTCCGAGACAAACGAGAATGGCTGAAGAGCGGGGTTTTCCTCAAACCAGTCTGCGAGTCTGCCAGCCAAATGGCCAAATGGCCGAACGGACCAACTCACTCTGCTGACTACTTCGTGAGAAACTAAGAATAGTGGACACTATGGTCGAGGCCGAGTCCGTGGGTTCCCTTCCCAGTCTCTCCCTCCAAGGATGAAGGGTGGAAGGCTTGAGCCAAAAGAATGTGGAGATGTCAAACGAATCGCTAGCTCTAGCTCAGTCTGACGATAGCGAGGTAATTTTACGATCAAACGATTTGTGGCTTCTGACCATTCGTGTTTTCGACGTCTAGCAGATTCGTCCTGTCCTGTAGATTCGTAGCAGCGGTCCAGCTGGATCTGGGGCACGAGTTGGCACGGGAGCTCTGGGTGAGTTCAGCTGATGTACATATTCGTACCGTCTGGACGCACTCGTAAAACGGCTGTCACTGGTGTCTGACTTTACGAACTTACAAAGCATTACATGACAAGACAATTCGTTACTCACGACAACCACGGCAGTTCTGCAACTTGGAGGTCCCTACCTCTGACACTTACAGTAGAATTCTCGGGAGGGCAAAGTATGGATTAGGGAAGTCGTGCATACCTTGTCGCAGACTCCGTAGTGTGCCTAGTGTATATCTCCAGCATCTGGCTAAAATTCTTCACTGCTACCCGTAACCCATACAGGATCGTTACGTCGTCCGAGGATTAACAGAGATAATTTTTTCATTTTTCACAACCACTACCAACTACGGGTCTATTATCGAACCTATGACAGCACAATCCACTCTGCATAACGGGATGATCCGCTTCATCCTCTGCAATCATATTGAACCTTTACGTGTTATTCCGCAGAGTGTACGAGGTACATACAGATACACGCACGTACAGGTCGAGGTCAAGGTCAAGGTCAAGGTAAACGGTCGAGGTCGTTAATTGCCAATGCAACCAGAGGTCGTTTCATCGAATCTAGGTACGGGCGGAACTGTCAGGGCGCATTCCCGGATGACATATAACATGGGGAGCTACATATTCCCATGTACCTCTTATGTATATCTCATGTATAGGATACACGAAGACGCAGCCGCCGGCGTATCTACATCTACAACAGGCGCAATCCTACGTTGCGATTGACATAACCGGACGGCAATGAACACTTCCTGGTATGTGCTCCTGCTGAACCATGTCTAGGTGAGGTTTATCTTGCCTTACTTCCCGTAATCCAGATTAATGCATCGTAGCATCATCCACTCTTTGGTCGATGCTCAACAAGTCAAGATTTTTAGATGTTTGAACAGCCGCTGGAGGCACTACACCTCCTTGCACTATCTACTTTTGTTGCGTCCTGCTGTATGACTACAGGCTTCATCCATGCGGCCGTTGATCTTCATCATCGTCTGCATGTCAACGAGTAATGGGTGGGATTACATTCGTTAGACTATCCGATGGGCGGAGTATGGATAATCCACCACCACCAGACCACAACCAACCGACGCGCGCCAGCGTGCTCAAGGAATAGATTATACCTCTACGGGAAAATCGTCAAACCGCAGGGCACCGGTGCTGTGCGCCATTTCTATGCAATGAGGGTGCGGCTCATTCGTGCAAAGATTTCGCAAGCATTGCAGAAGTCTCCAGTAATTCTAGTGCACCAACACAAATCCAAACGAGAGTACATATGATCTCGAATCCATGACCCTGAAGAAAAGATCCTTGACACTTCAAGATAAGGCAATAAAGGTATCCATGATCCATTTTCAAAATAGCTTCATGTCCGCGATCTACGTTTCGCTAGCCCATCATGATTTTCTTGAACAAAATCCACCTTAGAACGGTTCTAGCACTGCGCCCTCTTTGGCAAGAACTCGACGAAATCAGGTTCCTACGTGAGCCTACTTCATGCAAGTGATTGATACAGATCTTCCTTGCCAGTTAGCAGGCAGGGAATGGAGGGGAAATTGCGAAAGTCAATTAACAAAACAAGATCAATAGTGGGAGGATGGCATCCTAACATCCGGGAATCGGTCTCCATCAAGGTCGAGTTCATGCAGCTTACAATCATAATTGTGGTCGTACTCTTTCGCAAATGTATGCAACATCATCGGTACTTGTTGGATGATACCTTCAAGACTGATAGTGCCCTCCATCAGGCAGGTGACTAGGGGTGCAATGAGGTGATGGGGATCGCGATGAACAACCGTAATGACCAGTGACATGATATTGTGTGATAGTGGCTTTTTCACAGGAGCAGACGAAGGATTGCATTGCATCTGGTGCATCTGGGAAGAGGAGAAGAGAAAGGGGAGCTGGAGAAAGAGGAAATGTTTCCCCGAGTCGTTGCAATTGACAGGAGACGGAAAAGTCGAGCCCCCGGGTGCAGTAGGAACAGAGCTCCGCGATAGGTGCAGAATCGAAAACTGGAGAAAAGACCATTCATTCTCTTCCTGCATCATCTGCGACAAAACAACTGGCTCGCTTTCGCCGACCCAAGCATCCGGATCTTCAAAGCTCACGGAAGTACGGACAGCCAAAGGAGGGCAAGGGCAAGTTACTGTATTCATGCTGACTCCTGAGCAAACCTGAGACGGGCCTTTGAACCGCCGCATGTATAACCTTACAGCGCACAGCACAACACAACGCAGCACAGCACGCACAGCACAACACAACACCGCACATATAACCTTACGTATTATCCAACCTGTCAATGGATATAAGTTAATCCTTTCATCCGCCTATCGTTGTCACCTTCTCAAAGTTTCATCGCTGGCAAGGGTTTCACATTTTGGGTTCTTCCAGACCGCGGGCCTTGGGGGTGTAGAATCCGGGACGAAAACCTATAGGTACATTGGTACTTTACTCCACAAACGTCCAATTGTCCAGATGGAGACCAGGCCAGCGATGCAGCAGTTTTACCGTGTTGCCGATATCCCATTCGAGGATTGCGAGTGTCCGTCGTAGACCTAGACTAGCCAGCGGAGATCCCTCCTGGATGGCCGTCAGCACACGATATCTCATTGTATTGTCTGTATGATTACCTCTCCCTACGTGCATGCTACGCTGTATGTATGTAGGTCAGCACCAAGTCCAGGCGAAAGCAGGAAAGGAGCGACGAGTTAGCCGTTAGATGAATGTGAATGATTTGATATCGAGAAGCGCCAGCTCATTTAACCATGGTGATGACCCCCAAAGTTCCAAACACACACAATAATAAGCTGCTGCGATTTGTTGTTCTCACCAGCTGGACATCAAACTTGCCCACAGACAAAAAGCTGGAGGATCTCCCGGTACCGGCAGCGAAGAATGGATTCCGAGTTAATTCGTTGTCAGTAGCGGACGAAGAAGAGGAAGAAAGAAAAAAATTTCTTTCAAAGTATTTTCCCATCACATTCATTCATCTCTTCTCACATTTCCTTACTCTGTTTTCTTCTGAATACCTACAATATCTATCATCGCCGCCACCTGTCCGACATAGAACCTGCCGCGATGTCCTGTACAAGGACAAAGCCATCCCACCCCTCCCATCCTTATTTTCGTTTTGTACCAGCTGAACATCGTGACGACTCTTTTTCGCATACACAAGTTGCACCCCTCCATGGATCATTGTTGTACGAATACTCTTATGATTACAGTGTGGGGTGGGAAGATGGAAGCTTCAAGGCAAAACGAAAGCCAAAACCAAGTCTTTTATCACCGATGCCAAACCAAGATTCTGGGATCTATTCCAAATCAATGACTACTCTCCTAATAAGCGTCGGTAAGGTATCAAAGGTAACACGAGAGCGAGCGAAAGGAGCGGAGGCCTCGGCCAAACTACCACCCGTCCGTACGAACGAAATGCGCTACTACAACACACCTAGAAAGAGGAGCATGGTAGCCGACGGTGTCTCTGGAATTTGGAGGCTTGTGAGGCTTTGGAAGTTTGAGGCTTGAGTTGAGGGGAAACACCATCTGCGCCGCCTTCTGGCATGCTGGTTGTGGTTCCGATTCCGATTCCTTTTCCCTTTCCCTCTTCCTAAGTTCTTCCTCCTCTTCCTTCCCCTCTTCCCCAAGCGACTAAGTTGAGTTGTTTGTTGTTTGTTGTTTGCTGAAATCCTGTTCCCCCCATTCTTCGGCTCACGTCTAGCAAACCAAAAGGCAAAGAGCGCTCCTATTCTCCATACTAACTTTGCACTTACCTCCATATCTCCCTATCTCCCTACTCGGCCACCGCTTTGAACCCTCTCGCCACAACAATTCACTCATTTAGGACGGAATCGCTTCAGTCAATTCTGCACCGTACATATGCAGTGACAGCAATTCTCCATCTATTCGGCGCAACGACGTTCACCGATTTGCAAAAAAGGGAGAGTACACGGTACACGGTTCGCGTTGGCGTTGTGAGGGGAAAAGAAGGGGTTCTTCAATTGCACTGTTATCACCTGTTATCTCCTGTTATCACCTGCTATCACCTGCTTGCTATCACCCTCACCTCACCAACTCGTAATCTCTTTCCACCAGTTCCGTTTTCCGATAACTACCAATCTCTGGTAACTGTACATAGGGAATAGGGATTGCGAAAAAGGGTCGTGGATCTATTTGTATCGTGGCGTCATTCACTCTTCATTGATTGTACGACATCATTCTCATTTTTTTCACGGCGCAGTGATGCAAAGTAGATGAATCCTGTGTCTCTATAACGGGGCCGATTCTGTCCCTTGGTCGTGGGCTGTGTTAAGTCGTCGCGCGCTCCTTTTTTGCCTTGCTATCGCCAGTTTTTGTTGTTTATTGTTTTTGCTCTCACCGTACTTCCGTATCGTCGTCGCAACCACCCGACACCGACCAACACCAACACGAAAAACGAAACGAAACGAAACGAAACGAAACGCAATCGCAAACGAAATAAAAATATATCGAAACAATGTCCGCCTACCATGCGGATATCGCCAAATCTAGGTCCAAGGTCAAACCCATCTTCAAGAAATTGACCCAGAGCGAAAAGAATTCCCTGGATCTGGACCGGCCTTTAGAGCAACAAGATGGGCTCGGTGTTTACGACTACGGAAGCGGTACCACCTCTCGCTCTTCTCACGATATCGCATACAACAGTCAACTCGCGGCTAGGAAGGCATTTCACGCTCGTTCAACTAGCGGCACGTCGCAATTTTCTACGGCAACAACAGGAAGTGGTCATCGCGCCGGATCATTCGTTCATCCCTTTCAGCAAACTCCGAGGCCGTACACTCCGCCGGTAGCAGCTTCCTACCAAAACTCCATCCGCGAAAGTGAACACTCAACCGACAGTCCTGCGCTTACCGAAGACGAGGACCAGCTGCGACATACTTATCGTAGCACAGCAAACTTATCGAACCATGCAAACTCAATGAGTGGCTCAACAAATCCTCTTCTGCAGCAAACTCTCCGACTCCAAACAAAGCTCCCCCCTACTTCCTCGCGCCTTGCTCTTGCTACCACCCATACCACTCCGGCCTTTTCTCCTGAATTGATCTCTCCCCTTGACAACATGTCGCCGGCCTCACCCTCTCTCCGTTCTTCAATTGATAAGGGGTTCCGCATTCGAAGTCGCAGCGGAGAAGTCGATACCCGGGTGCGTTCAGAAACAATACAAGAAGCTCGTCGCAAGTTCCAAGAAAAGGAGAAGCTAAAGGAGGAGAAGGCTGCTAAAGAAGAGATCCGAGCGATGGAGAAGAAGCAACAAAAGGAAGCTCGACAGATTGAGAAAGGACATCGTCAGTCGTCGGCCAGCGAATCAACAACGACAAGATCCAAGCGGTCGAAGTCGGATCTTACTATGCGTGAGAAAGGAGATGACTTCTTCGGAAGGGATTACAACACCGTCTCGATCTCTACACCGCCGTTCATCGCCGAAGAGCACGAACAACCCAATCGAAGCCACACTGCCATGTCGAATACAAAGAAGAAGACTCACAGTGCCTGGACTAAGTTGATGATGTGGTTGCGAACCCGGTTCATCCGATTGAAGAAGAAGAAGCGTACCTCGTAGGACTTGCTCGGGTCATTTACTGAACGGCATCATCGGCGCATTCGAGCAATTGAATGCAATGGAGTCGTCTGGTAAATACCCATACTATCCTACCACCCTATACCTATCATACTTTCCAACTACATACCTCGTCATCGCCGTCGGCGTCGACTCCTCCCCCATAGCGACTACTTTTCTCTACTTAGCAACGATTTTGGCACACACCTTTTTATCCATTGGCGTTTTTGGGCAGGCTTTATTATTTTAAAAACATCGATTTTACGGTTTATACCAGAGGGACGATCGATATCCGACGTTTACGTTTTCCCAATCACATGCGACACATCAGCGAGGAGTTTGGTTTATTGTCTTTCGTTATTTTTTGACTACTTCATGGGAAACAGGACCTCTGGTTAGGGTGATTACATTTACATACACACGGGACTTTAGGGGAGTTTTTTGTCGTCTTTTGAATCATTTTGATCAATCAGTCAGTCAGTGCAGCGCATGCAAAATAGCGATGGCACATCGTTTTTACTCTCCGGAGGATTGGGCTCGTTTTGGCGCGAATCATTTACATAGAGCGGGGAGGGTTTGGGCAATTCTGCTATGCTAGCAAGTCGGTCTTCGTCTTTGGAAGATGGTGTTGGGGCATCGTTTTGGGGGGAGATGTTTGGTGGTATGTGGATGCATAAAAGGGGGTGGTAGTTGTTAGGTAGATAAATAGCAATTGAGAAATATTCAAATCATCATTCATGTCTCTATGTTGTGAATGCTATGTGTATGTGATAAACTGAACTCGACCGCGTATGTTCATGCAGTAAGTATCATTGATGCTAACGCCTTCCCGCCCTATGCTGGAGTGAGTACCTTACTGAAGTCCCATCCGTATGAAGTTGGCTCAGGGCAAGCGAAACTCTATCATCATGTCTATCAAAAATCCGAACGTCAGAAGCATCCACAAACATATGGGAATCTAGTTTTCCCATCGTAATCACTCGATCTGTTCACCCGCAGTCGAAATATGATGTCGTTAATTGCCAACCTGATGCTTGCTCGACCCCGGATTTTCCCCGCTCGGCCACTCATCGCATCCAATACCGACTCGAAACGAGAAAATCTTAGACGTCACCAACAGGCAGGACCCCTTCCATCCTTCCTTCCTTCCTTCCATCCTCTCGTCATTACCCAACCGCCGCACCATGTAACACCAACCAATCTTAGCCCGGTCCTTTATGGCTACCTATTTGTTCCGTCTTTTTCACCACACTACATCATCAACCTAAACGCCAGAAAATAATGGCCCACAGACCCATCCTCACCCACCTCAACGTCGACACCACATGGCTTCTCTCCATTCCTTATCCCGCCGGGGTAGAGAATGGGAATGCGAGGAAATACTTCCATGTTCTCATCGATCCGTGGCTGCGCGGTGGCCAGAGCGACGTCGCGGCTTTCTTTAGCCAGCAGTGGCATGCGACGCCGAGTGCTGTGCAGACGGCTTCGGAGCTGGAGGTCTTGATTGAGGGGATTGAAGAGAACGGTGCATCTAATACGCAATCTCCAGAAAACGGACAAGAAGACGGCACGCCGCCCCGCGACTCGGAAACATACCTCGATGCTATCGTCATAAGCCATGAATTCACAGACCATATGCATAAAGAAACGCTTCTCGAACTCCCGGCGCAAGTCCCCGTGTTCGCGACTACGAAAGCGGCGGATGCGATACGGTCTTGGGGGCATTTTAAGCTGGTGATGGAGATCCCGCGGTTTGAGGGTAGTTGGAGGAGTGCGGATGCTGCGTTGCCGGAGTGGGTGGGTGTTACTCGTGTGGCGAAGGCGGGGAGGGATTTACTTTATTATCATTCTGCGATTATGATAACATTTCCCTCGACTTCCTCCTCAACTTCCTCTCCAGAAGAAGCAGAAGCAATAATCTACACCCCCCACGGCATCGACCCCAGCGACCTCACACTCGTTGCCGAAGCACACCCGCACATCAAGACATTAGCCCTAATGCACGGTCTACAAGACATATCGCTGCCGCGGGCGCAGCTGAATAAGGGGGCGCATAATGGGCTGAAGGTGCAGAGGTTGTTGGATGCGAGGTATTGGGTTAGTACGCATGATGAGGTGAAGAAGGGGGGTGGGGTGGTGAGTTGGTTTTTGAGGAGGAGGGGGGTGAGTGTGAAGGAGGCGTTGGAGGGGGAGATGAGTGAGGAGGGGGAGGGAAAGGGGGATAGGAAGATGTTGGGGGAGATTAGGTTTAGGGATGTGGGGAATGGGGAGAGTTTGGTTTTGGAGTAGGGGGAAGGGGAAAAGGGAGGGAGTTTGGATGGATGGGAAGGAGGCGTACGGATGTGATTATGGGGGTTAATGAGTTATGAGAGTTCATTTGCAGACCAAGCAGCGGCTACCTATTAATACAACAACAAATTCCAGTCGAAAATTCAGGGTTGCTTTTGATGCATAGCCTACTTTCTTTCTGATCCGCCATCTTTGGCATCTATCGCAGAGTTCTCGTTTGCATCTATCTCACAGCCCTCGCAAATAAGTCATCTATCTGTCCCTTCGATTCTTCATATACACTAGAATGGCAGTCTGCGTATTTCCAGATAGTCCTTCCTCTAGTTGTCTTCTATGAGCAACCATGTCTCGGCAACGGCTAGCATAGGAAGTATCTCCGAGTCTGGCTTATATGCTGGGAAAGTTGGCTCCAAACTGGCTGAGTACAAGCATTCTCTTCTGCTGGCGTGCAGTGTTAGGGGTGCTGGATGCTGCGTATTGCGGCGTGAGGAACGGGGGGGGGAGGCAAGAGAAGGCTCTCGGGCGCTGAGAAAAGGAGAGTGAGAATGAGGGGGTATTTAAGGACATGATTTCGGTTGTGGTTCGATGAGGTGGGAAAGGGAGCGCAGAGGGGAAGGAAAGGGGTAGCCTGATCGACTTCCGTGATATAAAAGTCCTGGCGGTAGCAGCGATGACATATATATATATAGGAAATTGCCGCGCATTTATGATAGAGAGTTATAAGGTATATTCACTCCATCAGAGTCGTCTATTACAGTAACAGCTTAAGCCAATCTATCAAAAACACACACTCCTAGAAGAAAAAAATTATCTACCCTAACCAAACATCCGCATCCCCTCCTCTCCCTCACGACCGCACCGTAGCATTCCATGCCGAATACAAAACAATCTGTCTAAAATGCCCATACAACCCAATACAGCTCCCCAGTATCAAATAAAACGGATACAGCAGCGTGAACTTTACAACCATCCACTTCGTCACAAACTCCGAAAGCACAAAATACGTAATAGCCAAACTTCCCAACAAACACACCGCCCCAATAATAAACAACCACTCGGAAGCCGGAAACTCGAAGAAAATCAAATCCTTCAGCTTCCCCGCCGTAGTCGGGAACCCGGTGATAAGGAAACTGAGCATCATGCATGTATATTGAGAGACGAGGTAGTACGATAACTCGCGGATGAGAAGCAGGGACAGCAGCCCGAAGCGTGTGGTGGCGGTGCGGGGGCGCGAAGGGGAGGAGGATTTTTGGTACGAGAGTACATAGTGTCGGTAGCTGGCTTGGGTCCAGCCTTGGGCCCAGCGCAAGCGCTGTTTGAGGAAGGAGGGGAAGGTCGTGGGGGCGAGTTCGTAGGAGAGGACGTTGGGGTCGTGGACGCAGATGGAGCCGCGAGAGAGGGCGCGGAGGGCGGAATCGATGTCTTCGGTGAGCATGCTGGCGTCCATTTTTAGGTCGCGGAGGAGAGGGGCGCGCCAGTATCCGTTGGAACCTGGGGGGTGTTAGGGATGTCTGAGATGGGGCTGGTATAAGAGGGAGACGTACCGGTGAATAGACCGTA
This sequence comes from Rutstroemia sp. NJR-2017a WRK4, assembly GCA_002946385.1. Classification (NCBI taxonomy): domain Eukaryota; kingdom Fungi; phylum Ascomycota; class Leotiomycetes; order Helotiales; family Rutstroemiaceae; genus Rutstroemia; species Rutstroemia sp. NJR-2017a WRK4. The sequence goes on from NJPR01000057.1 coordinate 138,995, forward strand.
GCCAAATAAGGCTGCTCTGCCGGGGTGCGATGTCGCGTATATCTTGTCAAACTCTACAGCTATCATACCTGTCAAGAACGTGGCGCTTGCGTTTTGAATGACGCATCGGCCTTGCACACAATCGACCTGGCTATCGGCCATGAATCTCTCTACGGCCCATCGCGGACCATATGGATGGGTGTAATGGTCGCAATCGAAGAGTGCAATAACATCAGCTCCGATATCCAGTGTGAAGAAATGATTGAGATTATGAGCTTTCGATGTAGAGTTGGGAACTTTGATGATCTTCAGTCGAGGGACTTTCGCCGCCAGCTCATTCATCCGGCTTTCGAGAGGCTCAATCGGCTTCGGGGTGTTGTATGCCACGTTGATGCGGATCTTGTCTTCGGGGTACTGAATGTAGTTTAGAGCATACTGAATCCGATCCATGATGATGTCCTGTTCGTTGGGAAGATATGCGCAGATCACGAGGTCGACGACCAAAAGTTGATCGTCAGGTGTAGGGAACTTCCATCCTTTTCGTTCCACATCGATGAAGGCTTTCTTGGCGATTCTGTTCGGCTTCAGACTGCATATTGCTTCCATGACATTCATGGCTGCGGTGTAAGAGTTGGTGGTAAGGTATATCAGCCAGAAGATCTCGATCAGTTTCGGCGTGCAGAACATGTAGAGACATGTTGAGAATATAAAGTATGAAACGATGAGAAGAAATGGGGTCCAATCAAGGAGGAAGTTTGAAGCTCTGGTTACTACACTGGTAAGTCCGGTAGATCTAACATCAATCTGCTTGACCATGTCGCAGGTTCGGATCGCAACGTAGTGCTGGAAGAAGAAGAGAGTGTAATGGAGAAGCTTGTAAAAGATGAAGCATACGAAGGAGTGGGAGGTGGATGTGGGCGGAGGACAACTTGAGGGAGCGAGGATCTCTTTCTCTAGCCATAATCAAACTTTGGGTGATTATACCGCATGTTCTTGGAGCTGAAGTAATTCAATATGTCATCTCGCGCTCGCAGACACCGAACCAGTCCCCAGAGACTATTGGAAAGCATGTCGTCGGATACAGCCACTGGTTGTTCCGATATAGGAGAATTTTTGAGTCGGGACTAATGATCATCATTAACATCGTGATGTATCAGTTACTTGGAAAGATTCTCAGCTCTTGTGCGTTGGTTTTCGACGAGAACCAACCTCAGGGAAAGCATTGACTAAGGAATAGGAAGCCGGTGCGGAGATCTCAAGAAACGATGACAACCTCGCAACAAAGAAACGAATGATAGACACAGTCTAGGTCTTAACTGACACGGACCGGCATCTTTCTTCTGTTGGCGAAGACGCCACATATCGACCGCCATGATGGAATATGTGTGTGATATTGAATGGGATTGGAGACGACAAAAACAAACGGGAATCTAAATTTGGGAGGGGGAAAGATAAACCAATCTGAAAACGGTTTAGCGCGAAACAAGTACCGGCTGCTCGACCTCGACGGTGCGGGAATATACTGGCCCAACTCCAAACCCATCTCTTTAAGATTTGATATGGCTGTTTTTCATTTTGTTTACTCAACTCTCGTCCCTGAGCTGGGTGAACGATTTCAGAATTCTGAGATATTGGCAATTGCTGAAAGTCCAGCCAAGAGCCCAGTTGTCATTGCTCCTATCCTGTAGCATGTAACAGTGAGAATGCATTTTTTTCGTCACATTTCTATCAAAGCGGGCACTTCAAGGTGATTCCAGTTTCCAACCCATTGATGGTTTAGAATGGCTCCATCAGTTTGGTTAGCTTACAGCTCACTTTGGCGAAATCAAAGCTACGATACAGATACTGCCCTCGACACTTCTCCTTCCTCTCATTCTTGCTTCGCTGATCCAAAATGCGTTCCCCTACTCTGCTTTTGTCACTTTGTATCATCATGCCCGGAGTCGACTCTCAAAACACGGTTACTGATGTACCGAAATCTTTGAATGATAGCTGTTCGTGCGGTTTCGTGGATGCTGCCACTGGAAACTTGTTCACGGAGTCTCTAATCATCTATTTCAACGAGACCAATGCTGCATTGGATGACTTCATTCTTCAGGCATATGAGAACAAGTATGAAAAAGACTATAATAGTGTATTTCGCCAGGGTTCAAACCCTGTGAATATCAAACTTTACAACAATCTTACAAACGATTCAGAACCAGAGAAGCTGCGACAACGTGCTTTTGCAACCTCCTTTCAACGTTCTGAGATCCAATCATCCACACATTTGAGCCACGGCAATCACTCAAATCCATCATCAGTTTCCGAACCTTCGGCTCCCAGCCCGCATCTGGGTGCGCCATCTAACGCATCCGTTCGAAGCTTCAGTTCATCACTCAAATTGTCGGTAGAGGCGCCCACAGATGATCATCTCGTTGTTGGTGGAGGTATTAGGACCTTGAGACAAGACATTCAGTATGGCTCGGCACGCGCCTATTTGCGACCCTCGGATCAGGGAGTCGGCGGCAGTGCACTTACGATGAAGTTTCAGTACAACGAGACGCAGTCAATGGAAATGAACATCATGAACACGAATGCAAATTCAACAGCTTGGGTGACGTCTCTTATGGGTCCGGAGTTTCCAAGCCCATCGTTCGGCACAAATTTTACCACTTTCGCTAGCAAAAATGTCTCCTTGTTTCAGTACAACGAGTATCGACTGGATTGGACAAAGGATGAGGCCAGATGGTACATTGCAGGTATCCTCGTTAGATCAGTATCCAAGAAGAACAAGTCTATACTATCTGCTCCTTCTCCATTTGTTATCAAGCATTGGTCTACGGGTAACCCTTATTCTATGGAAGGCCCGCCATATACCACCTCAGTCGCTGGCATTGGATATATACGCCTCTTTTTCAATTCCTCGACGATGAACGCTACGGAACATGTGGAATTTGACTCTCGATGCTATCTCGCGGCTAAATGCTCAATGGATGACAATTCTTTACGTGGATCATCACCTTTCTCGCCAGCTGCCCTTGATCCTTGGGAGCAACATGTAGCCCATGGAGCTCTTCGATGGGTAGCCATTTGGCTCAGCGTAGCATGTATGACAATTACTATATCGGTTCTATTAAACGCTTTACTCAGACTCAAGATCTTGAAGAAAAATAAGTCGAATGTCCAAAGTTCAGTGGCCCAACCAACTTTCACTCACTCTACGTCTCCTCTGTACATTTATTCCAGAGATGGCAGCGGTACACATGTACCTTCTTATCGCACAAGAGTCGAATCTTACACATCAGACACCAGTTTCCCCGATCTGTCAAAGACTTTCGCAGCCATGGGTTTTCCAGCACCAGCTGCAAGAGGTGCGAGTGGCATTGACTCTATCGACAAAATCTACACTGATGTTGACCCTCAATGGGATGTAGCGAAAGATTCCTCTGCAGAAGCTAGCAACACATCTTTTACCGTTCAGGAGATGCCCCCAACCCCACCTTTGTCTTGGTCAAACTCACCCTCCACGAGTCATCTCCAGTCGAATGCCCGGAATCTTGCGAGACGATCTACACCTAATGGCTCGTCCAATAGTGAAGAGATTGAGCATTTGAGCAATGGGACCTCACACGCGGCCCATAACCAAACTGAGAAGGGAGACAACGACACGGACATCCAGGATACAGGCAACAAGTTTTCAACAAATGTCTCTCTAAATGCACTGGAAGGTCGTGAGATTCCGGCAAGAACAAGTAACCGTGTTGACCATCTAGCAGGCCTCATCACAATTGCTGCAATCAGTGTTACCGTATTTCACTTCTGTTTAACCTTTCTCCCTGCGATTATCGTCCCCGGCGCACCTGCCCATTATAGCGCCGAGAAGTGGCTCAACAAGACCATCGAACCATTTCTACTGAACCAAGGTGCCCTTGGGCTCTTCTTCACCACATCCGCCCGCTTCCTCGTCGCGCCCTTTCTTCAAAGTCACGATCTTTCCTTAATATCTCAAAAGGTTGTTGTCCGAGTGTTCCAGGTCATGTTACCGGTTCTGGTATTCGTTCTACTGGAATACTTCCTCATCCTCTCCGGTGCAACATATTACCTTCCTTATCTTCCTTCCATAACATGGAGCAGCTGGCCCTACGTAACAACCTTTCCCAACATCGGCCACCTCCTCAACGAGGTTCTCGCCCTTGCTTACCTGGTACCAAATGCTGTTCCTCTTATTACATTCAATTTCTGTACCGGCGTCTTGTGGACCATCCCCGTCATTATACAAGGATCATGGACCTCCCTCCTCGCGGTTCTTCTTATTACATCCATTCCTCTTCCAACAAGACGCTTTCCTTTCTACTTTTTCTGCATCGCCATAAACTGGTACGCGGTATCTTGGTCCTCATATTTCTGGATTGGATTGCTCATCACTGATTTGGAGATCACGTACCACATGCCTAGCCATTTACAAAAACACCCCTTTGTGTACTATCCTCTCATCCTCCTGCTCAGCATCCTCGCACTCCTCGCCCTCAGTATAGACTCTTTCAATCAATGGTTTGAGTACAGTCTCCTTACGCACGAAGCTCTCATTCACCCTTCGCCGACCACCGGTCTTCCCTTATCCTCTACTCAACAGATCTACCCCGGCTACTGGACTCCTCACATTAATGGCCTCATATTCTGTCTCACCATACACCTTCTGACCAGCATTTCTCCCCTCGTTCAACGTTTCCTTTCACTGCCGCATCTCATCGCTCTCTCTCCGCATATTTTCACGCTGTATCTCTTCCACGGAATGGTTTTCTGGTCGTTGGGCTCCTATATCTGTTTCATGCTCAACAAAATCTCACTCCCGTACTGGGCAAACGCAGTAACTACAGCTGTGGTGTGCTACGTGGTATTGTTTCTCTGCTTGCCACTTCTTTCATTAGTGGCCGGGCTGATGGGTAAGGACGTGGCGGGAGAGATTAGGAGAGATAGTGCGGAGGAGCCTGTAGGGAGATGGGGAACTTTGGAGCCGTTTGGCAAAGATTGGCTGGATAGAGTTGGGGCGTCTAATTCTGTGGGTGTATCTGCTCCTGCGGACGATGAGCAGAACGAGAATGGAAACACATCCAGCAATAAAGGAAACCCGCAAACCTCCAAGCCCCAAGTTCATATCGAGGAAATGGAGGTCGGCCAGGACACGCAGGGTGAAGGCTGGGGCTCGCCCACTCCAAAAAAGATTCAGGGAAAGTTTACGGAAGGAGACCTACATCTTCAGGGGGGCGAGATTGCCAAAGGTTGAAGGGAAAGGCGTACGAGCGGCGAGTTCTCATTCACTTACACCATTTCTTTGTGCGCGTATATTTTATCATTTCCCCTTCTTTACAGTTATTTAATGATATTTCGAGGGAAGATTTCATGTTCTCAGTAATTTAGATTTGAGTCAGGATATACAAAAGTGCGTTGGTAATTTTAGAAGGATGAGAGACCTGCCTGCAAGAATCAGATATTTTTAAATTTGTTGACTGAAGAGCATGTCCAATTCTCATATAGAACCTATCATAAACCCAATGTCCTCGAATTACACTATTGACTTCGCAGTGGTCGGGAGGGTATATTTAGGCCCTAGAGATGGATGTTCACCTGTTAGGGTTCATCAGAATTCACACCAATAATGACCATCGGTGTTTGTTACAGGTTGGCTTTCTTAAGTGTGAATACTCACCACGAGCAATCGATTTCAGTCCGAACAAACGTGGTTATTCTCGGGTTGTGCAATTTCAGGGGGATTCATAGCTCGGATACAGGCAGTCATCAGAATCTAGAGGGTACCTTGATGGTCATGTTTACTTTTGTTACAGGTTGGTAAATCGATATCACAATCGCAACTACCCGAGACAACCCGCCACATGAGAGTGATTAGATTCGTATAGAACGCTTCAGCTCGTCGACAATCATATTTCGTGCAAAAGGAAATACTAGGTTCTGATCGAGAAAGTAAAGGGGGTGACAGTTCGGTAAAGTAAACTGAAAGCGCTCCCATTTCTTCGAATCATGTACTATTTATCACTTACCATCTCGATTTTTCCAGATCCTCCTCAGAATCAACGTCAGTGCCTTGATATCATGAAGTGCTCAGCGTATTTGAGCTCGCCAACTAGCAATTCTCCTCAAGTTACCTACCTCCTCGGACTCCGTGGGTTCCTTGTACTGCAAACCTTTATATGGACATTCCTTCAGGTCTTCGTTCCAGCTACAGTCAAGAGCAACATCGTCACTTTTCCCTCCGATACACCTACGTATCAGACTCTTATCCGCAAGATTCTATCTCCTATATTCTGGAATGAATCACTTCTATACGCCAGCTTTGTTTTCCTCACTGGACGAACCCTCTGTATCTCCTTTATAAACTCTCCATCGAAGGAAACACTCACCTCATCTATCTTTCGCCGCTCTTTTCGTCTGGTTATTCCGACTGCTATCTCGCTCTCGCTCTTCACTCTCATCTCACACGTCACATCAACCAATGAACTCACCACCCGCTTTATTACGCAGACCTCCAACCCAGTCATCGAAACACCTTACAAGCTCCCCTCCCCCATCCCCCTCACCCTCTTCAACTCCATCTTTACCCTCTTCCTCTCCACCACCAACACCCCCCTGCACACCCTCTCCGCCAGCCTCTCCTTCCCCTCCTCCACCCTCCCCATCCTCCCTATCCTCTTTTCCCAATCCTCCACCCTCTACATCACCAGCCTCCTAATCCCGTACACCCGCCTCCTCTGGCGCCTCAAATACGCCCCCCTCTTCATCTTCACCGCCTACTGGGTAACCTCCTTCTCCAGCCTCAGCATCCTCGGCCTCCTGCTCACCGACCTCCTAACCAACCCCCCCTTCCTCTCCTTCTCCGCCCTCGGGTTTCCCCTCTCAAAACACGGCTCCAAAAAGCGTCTCCCGTCTTGGATTCCCTACCTCGCTATCCTGCTTCTAGGACTCGGGTTGCAGTATTTTTACACTGCGACGAACAACGCGGCTGAGATTTCCAACGCGGAGTTGAAGGCTCATGCCGATATCTATGGTGCATCCGGGGGTTTGAACCACAACCCGGATTTGCGGGAGCCGCAGCCGAGGATTGCGGATGTGCTGGTGCTGGTGGGAGGGTTCCTGTTGTTGGAGACGAGAGCGGGCGCGCAGAATTGCTTCAAGAATGATATGTTCGTTGAGTTGGGAAGGAGGAGTTTGAGTAAGTGGATTTTTCTATTTATACATTCGATTCTTTTGCGCTGTTCCGCAGTATCGATCGTATGTGCTAATTCAGAACTCTTAAACAGGTTACTTCTTGACGCAATCGATTTTCATATATTCCCTGGGGATTCCTCTGTATCTTCATTTGGTTGTGAAGAATGATTTTTCGGCTGCACTGGCTACTTTTGCTTGTTTTGTGGTTTCGGTGCTGGGAACACTGGTTTCTGGTGAGGTGTTTTATAGGGTGGTGGAAGTTCCTTCTCTGTGGTTGGGATGGTGGTGCTGGGGGTGGATGTCAAGATGCTAGGTTCTACGATGCAATGTAGGCCTCTCGCGCTAGTGGGCTGGATGGGAGATAGGTGATTATCCTTCATGGCGGGCGATGTAATCTGGACGTAAATAGTAGGTATCTTAGCAAATCGAGCTACATCCTCTCATGCAGGAGACTCTAAGTCGTCTTCTCCGACCACCTCAAAAATGCAATGGTGGTCGCTATGACTATAGATCTTCAGATTCTCCAATCTTCTATTCACCCACCCCCCTCAACTCCTCCCCAAATGCCCCAAAACAGCCCTCAACCTCCTCAAAGCCTTCGTATCCCCCTTTTCCTCTCCAGCAATCCTCTCCTCCTTCAACCTCTCCACCTCCTCCCTCGCCTCCCTAACCAACGGCGTCAAACCACCCCACACCTCATCCGTATACCCATTCAGCACCCCCTCCCAATCCCTCAAACTTTCCCCATCCATCCCCATCTCATCCCCAAACCTCGGCCTCAAATTCAACCCATTATCTGCATCCACCCCTCCCAACACCCTCTCCGAAATCTCCCTTATCTTCTCCATCTGCTGCGGACTTAAACCCCAATCAACATTTTCCTCCTCATATCTCTCTTTCTCGAACTCGGAGATAGAAGGATATGCAAAGGTACTGGATGAATTCAGTAGATCTAGTACTTCTCTCCCATCGTGCGCTTCCTGTTCCGGTATACTCTTATACTCGCCTTCGTGGAGCAAACTGGACTCAAACCCGGACCCGGACTTGGGCTTAGAAGAACGAGTCCGTTCCCACACCATCTCGAAAGCCTTCGAAGTCTCCGGTTGCGGTGAATGCCGAGATCCATCTCCTTGCGCATCCTCATATCCCCACTCCTGACCCAGTCTCACTCCCCGATCCAGCTCCTCCCCCTCCCCCAGCGCCGAAGGAGCCACGCCCTCAACCCCATCCAAGAACCTCGAGAACTGCTCCTCAGATTCTCGAATATGATCCTGCATCCCCGCACTCATCTCTCTCATTTCACCTCTACCTCCCGTTCCCGCAACCTCAACCCCACCCCGTGAGCTCTCCCCCCATTCCGCACCCGCCCCTGCGCTCCCTCCAGCCTGCCCCGCCCCCGCTTTCCCACTCCCCGCTAACATCGCCGCCGCACCTCCATTCCTCATCTCACTTGCCCCAGGCGCAGCCACAAACGCCGAGCGCGTGAGCCCGCTTGCTGAAGCAGAGACACGTGAGAGGAGCGAGGGTTCTGATGCAGAGGGGTCATCTTGTTGGGGTTCTGATTTGCCTTTTCCTTTTCCTTTGTTATTATTATTGGCTTCCATGATTGATTGACTGCCTGCCCACATAAATCATGGCAGAGATTAATTTGGGGTTATTAGAAATTGATACGACATGATATTCCCGTGAAGATTTCGGACACCAGGAGGATTAGAATTGAGACCCGCATTCCCCGCGTTCATCCGAGGGATGGTTTCGGATGCATGTGATTATTACCCGGATGATGCATGACATCTACTACCCGAAGAACTAGCTCTACTTCTGTTTTACCATGTGTCTGTGAAACAGGTTTTTAGTCTGAGTTAAACAAAAACTCAGATAAGGATATAAAAAGTATCTCTCGTATTTCTATATAAAAGCAAATGTGTAACTACAGAGCAAGTGACCTGCGCGGATGTTCTTAGACACCTTCAGGCATAACAATTTGGCTAACTGTTTATTTAGTAGAAATGATTGGCTTTAGCAGACATGCTGCCTGAGTCCATTGCAATTTAGAGCATCTATTAGGCATTATCAAAGACCGAATAGCTTCCCTTGAGTTGGTATGGGGAGGATCTTCCTTCTTTCTTGGAATCTTCGCTGCTCATTGAAGGTGCCGCTGTTGGGCAGCTACCAGAAGCGTGATTAGAGGTGAAAGGTAGAGAGACGCCCGAAAATATACGTAGAGTATTTGCATCGGAATATTCTCCAGTGTCTATAACAAGGCACCTGGAGTGATGTAGTCCAGCAGTCAGGATCGTCAGGCGTGTCGAGATTGTGGAGCAGTGTTTCTGCTTTTCAGTGATCATTATCATGAAGACACAATCGGTCACCTCAATCCGTGAACTGCTGGGGATGCTGAACGTCGGCTTCCGGAGCCACCCAAGCTCTTGTATTGCGGCACAAGGTCTTTTAAACAAGAATTTGCTGAGTAGCTGTGTGTGGCTCACAAAGCCTGACTCCGTATATGCAGTCTATATAGACTTGCATTCTTTTGTGAGAGCTCTGTCGACTTCTGAAGTCTGCTTGGAGTGTGCAACGAAGAAAAGTAGTTTTGCCCTAGAACTTTGTCATAGAACCGTGCTCAAGTGTAAGTGTACCTTACGGCAGCGACATATTTGGTCGTATAAGCTTTGAGCACTTCTCCGATGACATTCTGAAGTCCAACTTGGAAACTTACCATGATCTGGTGGCTGAACAGATAGTGGAAGTAGCATAAAATCCTGGCGAGGTCTTATTTTGAGCACTGCGCACCTCTATAGGGACGGCAAAGGTAGGAGTGCAGACGCTGAAGGTACTTGCCGTACCCAGCCAAACTTGATTTAGAAACGCATGATGCGAGGTCTTTGTCATGGATTAGGATATTGTCCCAGTTGCTTTGGTTGTAGCACACAGTAACATGTGGAACCTGCTTTGCTGAACATCACATATGCAGACATCTGCTTGCATAGAGATTGATATAGTACTTGCAAGTATATCCAAAGAATGATTGCAGACATGTCCAAGTGCAGGCCAGGTGCAACAGAACCATGCAGACAGACTAGTAAGAGGTCACTCCCATGCGCGGCCTCGCAGATCGTGTAAAGACATGTGCATTGAGTATCTCCGGAATTTGGGCACAGCTTAGGCGATAGCGATTGCACCGCAGACTCACATGCTTTTGTTTGCGGGGCAGTAAGTGAAGTGAATATCGAATTTATACTTTGTAGATGGAATGTTCGCCTGTATTTGAAGGAGCTGGAGTCGTCGATATGATTGAATACGCTGTGGAAGTTGACCGGACGATTTGATTCGAGGATAACTGTCACACTCCAAGTGCTACGTATATGTTGGGACATATCAAAGAACAAGTTATCAATGAGAGACATGGCGTCTGCCGAGTAATGTCAAATGGTGAATGGTGGTTTGAAATAGATGTTGAGTGATGGCACTTTTCAGAAAGCGATGTTTGGGCGGGAGCGTGGCACTAGCGGGGTCAGTGGCTAAGTCAAACTGTGGCTTGTGTGACCTGTTGTGGCTCAAATTTACTAACGTGAGACTCTCGGGAAGCGAGATTCTTTGAGGCCGCCGCATTGGGATGAGGGGAACGAAGGAGGATGCAATATTCATGATCGCATATTGTGGTCTATTCAATCTGTCATTCGGTCTATTCGGCCGTTAATCAAGCCTTGATGTTACATTTTACGCAAATAAAAGCCTCACTCTCATCTTGCATCATCGATGGGTGAGTGAGTGGTAACAAAGATTATCCGAGCCGTGGGTTGAAATCTTGAAAGCCTTGTACTGTTAAAGTACCACTACAGCCCGTCCTCCCACCATCCACCCACAACCCACCACCCACCAGAACCATAACCATAACCACACAACTATCAATCGCCCACCCACCACCCACCACCCACCACCCACGCACGACCACAACTCAAAGGAAGCCTTTCCTTCCTGAACAACAAATCACTCTCGGAAAATAAAGAGATTGAGAAAACACTTTTACTTCAACCGCTGTCGCCTTCCTTTAATCTTGACACTTATCTATCAATCAAAGTGGATCTTTGCTTGTGTTGCACCCGCACACCGTCGATAATCCCCCCGACCTACGACCATTTGAGTCCAACTTTCTACAACTCCACCCACCCCGGTCCATCCAAGTAGCCTCAGCTTTTCGTGCATCAAAGATCTACCACTCTTCAACCCCTCGACCATCGACGCGATCAAGTGTGCCGTCTACCGTCTATCCTCTTAAGTAGCGGTCACTTTCACAATCAACCCACCGGAAGAGGATCTATTCTCCTCCCCACAGCTTGTAAAAGATGGTAGAAGGAGAACCGAACTCTCCAACCTGGAAGTTCACACAGTATGTACCGTCTTGATACTATGCCGTCGTCATATAGCCTTTATGATGTGATTGAAATGCCCCGAGAGTTCGGGCTTTCTAGCGTATTGCGTCACCGTCGTGAAATATGGGCTAACAACTGATTGCTAGATGCTTTGGAGATAAAGGCGATGTCGAAGACATAACAGAAGGTATGTCATCCCGATGGAGATGCGTGCACCAACTCGAAGAATCTATAGATGATTGGCAACTGAGGATTTTGCGCACTGTGCGAGGGCTAACATAATGGTGCATAGCCGATATCATTTCGACGGTAGAATTCGACCACACTGGAAACTATCTTGCTACCGGTGATAAGGGTGGACGTGTGGTTCTGTTCGAAAGGAATGAGACGGTATGGAAGCAATCCCTCGATCGAAGCTGCTCAGTCCTGGTTGGACGTGCTGACACATACACTTTAGAAAAAAACATGCGAATACAAGTTTCATACAGAATTTCAATCTCATGAGCCCGAATTCGATTACCTCAAGTCATTAGAGATAGAAGAGAAGATCAATAAGATAAAGTGGTGTCGACGACAAAATGCCTCTCATTATCTACTTTCCACCAACGACAAGACTATAAAGCTATGGAAAGTCTTCGAGAAGTCCCTGAAAGTGGTGGCGGAGAACAATCTTTCACACGACTTGACCCCAGGAAACGTACCAGGAGGTGGCGGGAGCGTTAAGCCGATATCTAATGTCCACTTCTCGAGCGCTCACGATCTCAAACTACCCCGCCTTACTCACCACGATACTGTTGTGGCAGCAGTACCCCGAAGGACTTACGCGAACGCACATGCATATCATATCAACAGCATTTCCGTGAACAGCGATGGGGAGACATTCATTAGTAGTGACGATTTGCGAATAAACTTATGGAACCTGAACATTCAGGACCAAAGCTTCAACATTGTCGATATCAAGCCAGCTAACATGGAGGAGCTAACGGAGGTCATCACAGCGGCCGAATTTCATCCGCAGAGTTGCAACTGGTTCATGTATGCAAGCTCGAAAGGAACCATCAAACTTGCAGACATGAGAGAGAGCGCGCTTTGCGATCAACACGCGAAACGTAAGTATAACATGAGCTAGGGCGCAAATATGGGCTAACCCGACTTCTGCAGAATTTGAACAGGAAGAAGATCCTTCCTCCCGCTCGTTCTTCTCAGAAATTATTTCCTCTATCTCAGACGTTCGATTTTCGCACGACGGTCGTTATATTCTTTCACGTGATTATCTCACAGTTAAGATCTGGGATGTCAACATGGAGAGACAGCCAATCAAGACCATTCCAATCCATGAGCATCTACGTCCCCGTCTTTGCGATACATACGAGAATGACAGCATATTCGACAAGTTCGAGGTGGTTTTCTCTGGCGATGCAAAGAACGTCATGACGGGAAGCTATAACAACAACTTTATGATCTACCCATCTGATCCCGACAAGGAAGTCGAAGTTGTCTTGCAGGCCGACAAATCAGCTTTCAAGGCTAAGAAGGTGGGAGTGCCAACACCAATAAACTCATCCACAAGTCCAACGGCAAATGGTAAGAAAGGAAACTCGAGGGCGGGCAGTCCTGCAGCAGGTGTTGGAGGCCAAGGAGGAAGAATGAAGAAAGAGACAGATGCGGACCAAATCGACTTTAACAAAAAGATTTTACATATGAGCTGGCATCCATTCGAAGATAGCATTGCCATTGCAGCCACAAATAACGTAAGTCCTTGGTCCATCAGCATAAAGCGTATTTGTGCTAACAACCTTCTAGCTTTTCGTTTTCTCTGCATTGTAGAAATTGGTGATACGCGAAAGCGGTCTCCAGGTCATATTCTATTCGTGTTTTCAAAGCGTGCTGGTTACAGTACGTGAAGCAGATCATTGTCCATTGTGGCCCAATCTATTCGTACTGGTGGCTCCATTAGTCACGAGGAATGATGAAACTATTAGCGGCGGATAGGGAAGACTGCCACACTTTGTGAGGTGCAGGCTACAGGAAAACGAATAGGTTGTGATGGCTTGGTACTTCTCGGGGACTTTTCGGTTCTTCGATGACCATGAAGCTTCTGTTAGAGTATAGAGCTGTCAAGCTGCACAGAGGCATGGAAATGTTTTTGGGCAGCTTTTCAATGATCGATAGTAGCCTAGTTACGCAACCACCACGAATGATGCATGAGATTCCAAAAACTACATGCTCCGCAGAGTATTTGCTTTTGAGTTGAAGTCCAAGCTGGTTTATGTAGACGAAACAGTGCCCCTGTCAGGATACATGAAACTGTCAATATTTGCCCAGAAAACCGAGTCTTGTGCTCAAATGCTTGATTGAGGATCAAACCTCCAGACCCTCCTAACTTAAGAGGAAAGGACGAGTTAAGCATGACGGAAGCCCACTCGTTTCCGTTCAGCCCTGAAATTATATCAAAAATAGCACAAGTGATTCAAGGAGCCAGCCAGTAAAAGTCTTTCCGCTCCGAGACAACTAAGTACCTGGTACAAGTACGTCGAGCACCTAGGCTGTTTTGATATATTTCCGGGGCGTTCGGCAATCGCTGATTCGATCGGCCAAATGTTAACCTTACTGTATTCTACACCGGACAGGGACTTCGACAAGGCTCTAAAATGCAGCTGCTAATCGATCTCCATCAACAGCCCCGAATAGCCCCCACCATCATTTCTGATTTGCCGAATTACCACGACTACTTCATCATTTTACACACGCTGTCCTGTACCTTGCTTACATTTTTAGGTCAACTCTCTCATGTTTTATAGTTTTGGTTGCTCTGATATCACGAATTGAAGGGAAGCCTTGAAGTCATCCTTGTACCGGTAGGTAGTGGTAGCGGGCTTAAAATTTAGGTAGGTATCTTCGTTTGTATTCTTGTCGATCTACGTGTCAGATTTCGAATAGCTCTTTTCGAAATCAAAAGATCACATTCTCTTCTTTTCTCTTCTTCTGGCCTTTTTCTGATTCATACAGTTCAGGATAAGTGTATATACGAACAGCCCAACGCCAGCGTTGTGTGCCCAATCGAAACTCCGGAACGAACGTCCATTCTTGGAACAATTTCGCAAAATCGCGCCTCCGGAATCCTGCCACCAACTAGTGCGTGTCTCGCTCTGCCTTGAATGCTTTACATGAATGGCTCGACGACGCAGAGCTGATTCTGCCAGTAACCAGCAAAACCCCACGTCCACGTCCACCAATTCCACCACGACCGCCTCCTCCTCGTCCCCTATGAACGTCCAGAGACGTCGTTCGACCCTGAGGGATTTACAGGCTTCGTCCAATTCGCACCACAATCAGACGGATGGAGATGTAGCGCCCCCCAAGGTCATTAATGCCGCTCCGAGCTTGGAAAAGGCTGAGATGTACGGCATTGACGATCAGCGACCGGCGTCGAGTAAGATGCTAGCCATGGCGGGTCGTATCTTCATTGAGACTATTCCGCAGTGGTTGGCGGTGGGGGCTATGCTCGGGTTGATATTCGGTGGTTGTTGCTCGAATGTGAGTCCATTATTTACGCGTCCGGAATGAGGGGTTATTGCGGATGAGGGGCTTATGAGATATCTACTAGGTCTTCGCGTTGGAAGCTATTGTGAAGTGAGTTTTACCTTCCCCGCCTCGAACCATGCATGTAGCACGAAGAACCCCGCTGACATTTTGTATAGGGTTGAGCCAGATAGCGGTACGAGTCCCTCCTGCGGCAAGTCTCGTCGATTGCGTCTAACATAGTGAAGGAACTCTCATGACATTCGTCCAATTCCTCTTCGTTGCCGTAACGGGTTATATTTCCCAATTCGACCAAAGCCGCCCTCCATTATTCTTGCAACCAAATCGTGTTCCTATACGCCGCTGGATAATCAATATTGTCTTATTCTTCACCATCAATGTCTTGAATAATCATGCCTTTAGCTACAACATCTCAGTACCAATGCATATCATCTTACGGTCAGGAGGAAGTATTACCACTCTTGCAGCAGGTTACATATGGGGAAAGAGATTCTCCCGGATCCAGGTTGTAGCTGTCACCCTATTAACAATCGGCGTGGTGACAGCCGCCTGGTCTGACCAACAATCCAAGGTACATAATCACAGAACTCCAGCCAAGCCAATTCAAACTAACACCTCTCCCAAGGACGGAAAAGTCGACGAAGACGTCCCCCCCTTCAGCACCGGCCTCGTCATCCTCTTCGTAGCCCAAGTGCTCTCCGCAATCATGGGTCTCTACACCGAAGAAACTTACAAAGAATACGGCCCCCACTGGAAAGAAAACCTCTTCTACTCGCACCTCCTCGCACTCCCCCTCTTCGCCCCCTTCATCCCCTCCATGCACCGCCAACTCCTCAAGCTCGCCGCCTCCGCCCCACTCACCCTCCCCACCAGCGCCTCGCTATCCAGTCTCCCGCCCCCTCTCGCCTCCACTCTCGCCTCCATTCATCTGCCCTCCCAGCTCGTCTACCTCGCCATGAACGTGCTCACGCAATACGCGTGCATTCGCGGGGTGAATCTGCTTGCTGCGGCGTCGTCGGCGCTGACGGTGACGATTGTGTTGAATGTGAGGAAATTGGTCAGCTTGTTGCTCAGTATATGGCTTTTTGGGAACCGGCTCAGTCCAGGCACGATGCTGGGCGCGTGTTTGGTGTTCTTTGCCGGCGGGCTGTATAGTTTGGATGGGGGGAAGAAGAAAAAAGGGGGAGGGGTCGCAGCGAGACATAGAGCGTTGAATGGGAATGCGAAGGTCAGTGCGGGGGCGAATGGGAAGGTTGGGTAGGATAAAATATATCATTATTTTTAAAACTTATATATATGTCTGTTGATCGGGAGTTGAGGGGTGTGAGGTTCGATGGTATTTCTGATTTGTGACCCTTGCGTGTGATTCTATGATAGAGAATATCATGTGAAGGAATCAAGCAGTAGACATAAACGTCCCCCGCATCCAAGCTTTAGAGCTCAAGAGCCAGCTATTCGACCGAGGTGCTACAAGGCGCCGTATGTACCTGCCAGCAATGATATCGACAGTGTCCTGCGCCTATCTGAAAGACCCTGAAACACGATGAGCTCTTCATAGGTTGTTCTCCATGAAAATTCGAGCCACGGTTTCATTCATATGTGTAATTCTAAGACTCTGATCGAGCTCATCGGGTATATTACCAGGTTTGGCGCTTTACATACACATTACGTCTCTAATTTTACACGGGTTCTCTCTCTCTCTTGTTGTATGTATGGCATCTGGCAATGAATAACCCTCGAAGGTGTATGGATCTCTGTTTCTGAGAGGTCCAGATATTTCCCACCAGCCTCAGCCGCCACATGTCATTATTCTCCGGTCGTCCTGCCGTAAATGATTCCCTTTAGTTCCCTGGATCCTGTCCCCTTGGAGATAATATAAGACAACGATCTCCCATCTCGGTAACTTAGCACTCTTACTCGCCGCCTCCGCCTGATGTCATCATCAAGAACATAGCTCCTAGTAAGATCCACCAGTACCTGAAAACACGGTTAGTTTCAGTTTGATCCGCAGTTAGGGAGCAAGGAACTTACTTTTGCAAGAACGTCTTCTCCGGTACTTCTTCTGCGACTTTGCCTTCTGGGCTCCTATTTCACATACGGATTAGCATTGACTTTCTTCCTTTCTCCCTTCCCTTTCTCTTCTCCCCTTAAACAAGAAATAAAAACGCAAAAACATACAAAACCACATTCGGCCCCAATACCGGCGTCCTCCCCCTCACCACCCGTTCCAACCTAACCTTCGGCCCAAAATCCCTTGTCGCCCCGGCATCCACAACCCCGCTCTTTGCGCTGACGCCCAGAATCGCACCTTCGTGGTCGAGGGTTACGATGAAGGTGGGTGTATACCCTTTAGCGAAGTTCTCGAGTGAGATGAGGGAGGTGCTGGTGCTGGGTTTGGGGGTGGGGGTGGAGGATAGTGGGTCGAGGATGCCGAGGAGGGCGAGGTCGGAGGAGGAGAGGAGTTCGGATGGGGGTTCGTATTCTTGGATGCTGGAGGAGAGGGTTGAGGGGTTGTAGGAGAGGGTGAGGAGGGGGATGGGTGCGGCGGTGGAGGAGGAGGAGGAGCTGAGGGGTTGGATGTAGATTGTTGCGAGGTCGGTTTCGGGTTGAGAGTGGATTGGTTGGGCGGAGAGGAGGAGGAGGGGAAGGATGGAGGGAGGGAGGAAGCGCATTTTGGAGTTGAGGAAGTGGGTGGTGGGCGCAATTGACCGAAGGGATTGTTGTCGTGGATGGAGCTGGGATCTAGAGCTCGAGCTTGGATGTATGTTTGAGGTCTGTGACGATAAGGCTGAATGCTAGTTTCTGCCTTAGGCATGAAAAGCCGATAAGGATCTTCAGGATCTTCAGCCTTGTGAATCAGGGTTTGATTGACGTTGGCGGGGATACTTCCGTGAGGCTCATTGAATGTTACGCTATTTTTTGAAAGATAATGTTACGCAGTTTCTTGTAATTGATAGGAAGCATTTGCTTTTGCTTTTTAACCTGTATATACATCCTCTAATCATGGGATCATCCATAAACCGTATGCACCCCTCTTCTCCGTGAGTGTGCCGCATAAACCTTGCTCCATAAACGCCATAAACCCAACGAAGCAAACTGTCTGTGGCGACCAAAAGAGATTTGGGTATTATGACTTTCGTCGTGATATATCTCCCTGACTCACTTCTGCACCATGTAACCTTCTATCCCAAATGCTCCGGTTCATGTTTGTTATGACTTATTCTCCTCCGACTTGACGCTCACTGTTTGCTCTAGAATCGTATCGGAAGCATCGCTCACTTCGTCGTCTTCTTCGTCCTCTGAGTCTTCGTCTCCGCTTTTAACGGTGCCTTCAAGCACGTAGTTATCGTTTCGCTCGACCAAGCCTTTGTAATAATCCACTAATACTTCGGGATTTGGGACAATTCTCCAATCCACTCGGTATAGAAAGTCGAGCTCTAATAATCCCAGCTCTGCCAGCTTGACTCCACCCACCCTCGCATATGTTGCATTGTTCCAGAATGAATCGGATAGCCCCTTTGAGGCTACAGTCGCTGCTGTAATTAAGAAGCGGTGAACCGTCAGGGTAGTAACAGTAAACGCTGGGTATAAAGCGCAAAGTCGATCGCAGTAGTAGACCATTGATAACAAAATTGGCGGTGTAAGTGTGGCATGCTTTGCCAGTCTTTGCAGGTAATCGGAGACGGAAATTCCAGGTGGTGATCTGGGTCCTTCAGTATATGTAATCGTAGTAGTAGGTAGAGGCTCATACATACCTGGAATGAAATCGTGTCAAAACACCCGTTCGTAGAGGTAGCCCATCGTTCGTTTCGATAAGTTCTGATATCATACTAGCAATGAGGATGACTAGATCCTCCACGGCGCACAGCTCATATCGTGTCGGCAACACTTTCACCGGCTTTCGCCCAGCTTTCGGTCTCTTTGGCGCAGATGCCCTTTCGGTGGAAGCGGTAGCACTTGTTGCCGATTGGCGTCTCTTAGTACCGGGAGATAATTCATCCTTTATTAAAAGTTTCGTGTCGTCTGAAGGCTCAGGTTTGACCTGACTAGGCGTAAAGGGAGGCTCCACGGCAGGCTCTTCGGCCTTCACCTGGATAGGCGCAGACGGTGCTGCCGTTCCAGTGCTGGAGGGCATTATAGGACTCCACTGGGTTGCTTTGTCAACGCCTGCCCATCTCTCTGTTTGTGTCTTTTGTGACTGTTGTGACTGTGTCGGTAGCTGGGGTGACGAAGAGGGCTTGGTCGCAGTCGACGTTCTGCGAGATAATGAAGGTCGAGATGAGGCAGGCGCATAGTGGGTGAAGAGCGTGGGAGAAGCTTGAGATCTTTTCAGGGACGGCGACTTCAACATGGTCCTTTGCTAGGCTGAACCATGGTCATCAGTTCCTGTCGACGAATTTCCACTATAGGAGTGGGGTTGGTAAGGTCGAAGTACGGTAGTGGGGCGGGAAATATAGGGATAGAGAATGCGATGTCGATTTCGATATGATGCGAGGGGAGTAAGCAATTCTCTAGCTAGTCGTGGAAGGCGACGAGAAAGTGATCAGAATGAAGGTCGGTTGGGGCTCACCACTCCTGCTTTTGTACTGCGCCCGAAGTGTTTGTGCAAGGTGGAACATACATCGGGAATAGAAGTAGAGGAGACGGGAAGAGACTTTTAAGATAGAGAGAACTGTGAATTTAAGGTTTTTTATGTAATTCGTGCTCCAAAATAACGTTAATATTCCCGTGCACAAACAGCAGATACCCGGCCGGCCCAATCCATCTTGGAGTTCGTGGAGAGCCCGAGGACGATTTTCAAACGAACGGAAGTCAAAGGAAAGGCAGATGAACGCTCAATTGACTCTTGACCTTTCATCCTCAAATTACCTTCTATCTCTATTCTTTCCTAAGAATTCTTGGAAACCTATTCAAAAACACTTGGTTGTCTAGCTACGACTCGTACAACGAAAGCGAATCGCGAATCACGAATTATTCATTACCTGCGAGTTCTAGAAGCTTTACCAAAAACCTCCACAGATTCATACAACCAAAAAACCAAACCACACTTCGCTACAACTTAATCGAGTCTCACATCTAAACATCTTCAACTACACTCTGCTGCCGCGATCTCTACAACATGGCTAGGAGCTTGGCCAGCCAACGATGGCCAGTTTTGATCCGAAATGCTAGGAATCCTGCAGAGCAGACGGATGCCCTGCGAGCTCTGAAGAATGAAATCGTTGGACATGCTTTAAAGAAGGAAATGGTTGTAACCATGGGGCTCGTGGAACCGGTCGTACGCATGAGCTTCAATAAGTCGACGTCCAAGCAGGATAGCAAAGCACACGACCATACTTTTGCCTCCCGGCCTTTATCTGAAGAAGAAATGGTCAGGTTACAAGGGCTACAAGTCTTGGGGAGCATTGCACTTGGTTCGTAGATCGTCAGTCCTCGGATTCCTGCATGCTGCTAACACATTCCAGGTGGCCCAGCCTTCCTTCTTCCGCTGCATTATGCTGCTGCTCTGCCAGCTGTACTTTCGAACCTTGATCCGTCCAGCAACCCCTCACAACTGGTTCTAGCAGCTTTACGAGCCATATCAAATATAGCGGAATGTGCAGCACTATCTACAAGCACCAATTGCATTACCATAAATTCTCTGGCAGATGCGCTCTTTGCCCGCCCACACCTTGCTTCGCTTGCTCGTATTATTTCTCAGACCTCGCCATCAACTACCATACAATGTCAGATATCATTAACGGCATCTATCATAGATCGCCTTTGTCGAGAGGAGTATCACCAGCAGAATCTTGCCACTTCCGGTGTTCTAGATGCCTTGGCTGTGAAGTTGGCAAGCTTCGTTGTTGCAGAGGGCTTCGTAATACCAGGCGCGGAGATTTTGGCACATAGAGAAGGCTTACAAGAATATATCCCTGCAGCTGCTCCTTCGATGGCAAACTTCACAGTGATCTTAGGCGCAATAGCTGTTATTATTTCCGACTCCAAGTTTAGGGCATCGCAGCTCATTTACAACCCCTCAATTATGGCTATTTTCCCCTCGGTTCCACCGCTCGAGGGGTTGGTCCCACAAAATTCAAGAGCCGCTTGGAACACGTTCAA
This sequence comes from Rutstroemia sp. NJR-2017a WRK4, assembly GCA_002946385.1. Classification (NCBI taxonomy): domain Eukaryota; kingdom Fungi; phylum Ascomycota; class Leotiomycetes; order Helotiales; family Rutstroemiaceae; genus Rutstroemia; species Rutstroemia sp. NJR-2017a WRK4. The sequence goes on from NJPR01000057.1 coordinate 160,195, forward strand.
CACATCTTCCTTGAGTGCACGACAAAGCCAGCTTAATGCTATCGACTATTTACTACCTTATGTCCCCCCTCATCAAGTTAAGAGCGCTCAGGCAACTGCATTTCCTCCTTTAGGTACATCTGGCTCTCGAGAACATCTCGCAAGTAACGGCCGCAACAGGTCGAGCTCTTTCATGGAAGTAATGCTTGGGGAATCTTCCTGGGATGGAAAGTTTCCTGCCGAGTCTGAGGAAGATCAACCTCAACCTGAAGAGCCCGAAAGTCCTTTCATCGCATACCTCATATTAATACTTAGGCGACGAGAAGGTTTGGAGAGACTTATGGCAGCACACGTTCTGGCGGTTCTCTACAGAGCTGGATTAACTAGTAAAAGCAGAGAATCAGCGCTTGCAACGCTGGTAGTGCCACTGCTCGTGCAGATGCTAGATGAAGGCTCCCACTTACCAAGGTCAAAGGATAGCTTTACGTTTGCCGAGCAAACAGCTGCCGAATGGGCCATTACGGAACGAGCTCCGTCCGTTTTAGCACTGCTCATTACGGATAGCGAGCATTTGCAGAAAGCAGCTTTCATAAACAAAGCTATGAGCAAACTCTCCAAACTTATTAAGATTGCTTATGATCCAGTGCCAGAGAGTGCAACCACACGTCACTGGTCACCCACTCAAAAAGAGCCAGTAGAAGTATTCGAGCAGTCCCAATCTTCAAGACTTGGAGATCCAGGTCAAGCTGCTTTACTTGTTCACAAAACTAAAGTCAGAGAAAGTGTTCTAAAAGCAGTTGCTGCTCTCATACCTTTCAAGGAAGAATATAGAAAGGCTGTCGTGGATCATGGAATCGTACCATACATCGTCGAATCTTTGAACCCTCAACCGAAGAAGCCATCGCCCAAAGTAAGTAGCGATAAAAATGACCGAGTCGAAAAGAAAGATGATTCGAGTGAAGGAGTAATCCATGAAGGATATGGAGCCAACCCTGTCGGTGTGCTCATTGCTGCCTGTGGCGCTGCTCGTGCATTGACGAGGTCTGTCAGTACATTGAGAACTACATTGGTTGACAATGGATTGGTTACGCCAATCTTCCCTCTTCTCTCACATCCTGATATCGAGGTTCAGATCGCAGCTACAGCTACAGTCTGCAACCTCTTGATGGATGTTAGTCCGATGAAAGATGTAGGTATCCACTTCAGCATTCCAACTGAAATCAAACTAACTAACAAACTAGACCCTCGCCGAGTACGGTGTTATCAAAATTATCTGCGAGCACGCTCACTCCAATAATGCTAAACTTCGCCTTAATGCCACTTGGGCACTTAAGCACTTCGTAAATGCTGTTAGTAACGAGACGAAACGTGCGTGCCTTGAGGAGCTTGGTCAAGGCTGGCTAGTCCAACTCATTTGCGACGACACTGAAGATGAAGCTCTTGCTTCGAAGAGTAATGGAAATCAAGGGAATATCAGAAGTCCTAACGAGGACGTGGACGATGAAATGGAAATGGATCAATTTGAAGATCAGGCTCATCCTCCCGTCGGAGGCTCATTCTCATACACTTCTGCGTCCAGACCCAGCAGTAGCCGCAGCAAATCGCTTCAGCAAGTTGAGATGAAATTAGCTGCTTTGAGAGATGCTGAGACCAACCCTGCCAGGAAGGCTAGGAAAGATGACCTTGCTGTTCAAGAACAAGGCTTGGATCTTATCCGCAACTTGATAGGGGGCGCAGGCCAAGGCAGCACACCAGAGTGCACAGAAATGATTGACTATCTCTTCGATTGCATTGGTCAAGAGCGTGTTTTCGAGATTTTAGCTTCCAAGCTGAAAGCCAAGGTTCTCAATCCCTACAGCTGTCGCAGCTCCGGGGCATCGGAATCGAAGATCATCCCACCACAGCCAGAGATCATCGTCGCGGTAGTATACATCCTCGTACATATAGCCGCAAGCGTACCTGCGCATCGTCAAATCGTCATTGCGCAAACCGAGCTCCTCAAACTCTTGGTTCCACATTTCATGAACCCCGCTCCCGAAGTGCGCGTCGCGTTGTGCTTCTTTGTCTCGAATCTTACTTGGATGGAGAATACGAATGATTCGGCGGCTTGCGCTCAGCGTGTGCGGGTACTCAAAGAGTTGGGTATTCTTAATAAGATTGAGCAGCTGGAGAAAGATCCCGAACTGGATGTTAGGGAGAGAGCGAAGCCGGCGCTGTGGCAGCTGAAGGCTCCGATTGTTTCGTGATACCCTTGGCTTTCATTTATATGATGGATATGATAACGGAAAATGGTAAATACTGGGAGGCTATGAAACAGGCGGCGTTGGATGGAATCGGAATGGAAGCCTGTGGATCTTATAGTCTAGCTGTCTGTCAGCTTGTGTCCTGACCCCGTTTCACCTTCTCGTGTCAGTCTTAATAACGAGCGGAGAATTTTGAAAATTAGCCCAGATGGAAATGCTCGTGAGCAGTTGGTGATATCTTTAGGATTATCTGTTTGACGAACGCATGGACGATTTGGGCATGGCTCGATTTTGGGGGGCATTGATACCACAGCGCTGAGATTGGGAAACATAGGAATTGGGGAGGATGGAGAGGGTTGTTGTCAGCAGCCGGCATGGATACTGGTTCGTTTGAAGAAACATATAAGTACTGTGTGTTGTTTACGATCAAATGAGGAGATACCAAATTCCAGCAATCTTACGTCCTTCGTTAAAGTTTATGTTGATTTTGAATGATGTCTACACTGTTTGCTTGCTTGCTTGCGGGCTGGATTTTGAAGAAGATGAGTAGGCTTTATGAAATATGGTTCAGTCTACATTAAAAGTATGTCTCAGGATCTAGGCTCTACCTCTCCTCCTGTCCCTTTCTGAATGTATTTTAAGTACAATCAGTGGTTATTATCTTCTTTCAGAATGAAACTTTATGAAACATCAAAACCCCAGCTGAGTAAACATACTCGACCCAATCCAACTCAACTTCTCCACAAACCCTTTCCCAAACCCTTTCCCAAACCCAACCTCCAACCATCTCAAAGACTCCTATCCTCCACATTCGTCGTCCCCTTGGCTTCCACCACACCCTCATTCCTCGTCTCCTCGCCCACTGGAGTAGCGCCACCACTATCCACGTCCTCACCAGCCAACACTTCCAGCGAAATACGCTTCGTCTCCGGGATGCACAGCGTGGTGAAGATGCCGGCAAACATGAACGCCGCGTAGATCTGCAGCACGTGGTTCAGCCAGGGATTGGCGTTGTTCTTGGTAGCGCCGCGGACGCGTAGCGGCGCGATAGCTGCTTGTGCGATGATGCTGCCGAGTTTGCCGCTGGCGGCGGAGAAGCCGTGGGAGGTGGAGCGGTAGCGCGTGGGGAAACATTCGCCGGGGACGATGAAGGTTGTGGCGTTGGGGCCTGAAAGGAGGGGGAGGTTAGTGTGCTTGGTTGATTGGGGGAGGTGCTTGGGTTTTATGGTTGGAGGGGGGAGAGGAACGGTGAAGGAGTGAGGAGAGTAACATACCAAAGTTGAAGAAGAATTGAGCTACTACGTAAAGCCCGAGGAGACCATGCCCAGATAGCTTGTGGTATCCAAAACCCATACCGATGAAGATGATAGTTAAGATAACGAAACCAGCAAGTTGAATAGGTTTGCGACCTATAGTATCAACAGTTGCAACAGTCATCCAGTACCCCGGAATAGCACCCGCGCAGACAATAATCAAGTTTCCGATAGCGGTATTCAAGAGGGTTTTGTAGACAGTGGGACCAGTCGAGTATCCGATAGCTTGTAAAATGACGGGGTTGTTCAAGCCGAGACCATAAAAGGCTACATCAAGTAGGAACCATGAGCCAGCTGTGCCGAGGAGAATCTTGCCGTTCTTCCATTTCGAATAGTACGCGATAAAATCGTTCCAGCTAGCCTTGGGGACCGCCATGGTCTTGCCAGCCTGCAGAGCTTTTATACGTGCGACTTCATCGGGATGTCCTTCTGCTTTGCCGGCCATATAAGCAATGACGTCGTCGCCGGCTTTCTCGACATCGCGAGCTACGTCGAAAGTGTAGCGAGGGGTTTCGGGAATTGTGAGACGGTAGTAAAGTGCAATGCACCCTAAAACGCGTAAGCAATACTGATAGCCCAAGCAATATGCATGAATCATTGTCATCTATCTTTACTCACCTGGGACTGCGCCAAAGCCGATGAGGATCCTCCACATCTTGTCAACAGCTAATCCACAGACGCCTTGGCATGTTGCGTAAGACTTCGCGGTAAGGAGGGATTCTTTGAAACCGGCAGTGATGATAAGCATAACCAGGCCAGCACCGAATTGACCGAATCCTTGCATAGCAAATACTGCACCCATCATGGCGCCACGCCATTTTGTGGTTGCGAATCTACGAGAGTCAGTCAACACATGTAGAAGAAGTGAAGAGATCTAGCTCTAGGATGATTCTCCACTGCAACATGGGCAATATCCACACATCGAAAAGAAGATACAGTCGACTTACTCGGAAGTGATAATGGAGGATAATGGATAGTCTCCACCAATGCCTATGATGTGTTAGCTCGATTGATCATATTAGATCTGACTGTAAACTCCTTACCAATGCCCATGATCACACGCCAGAAAATGATAACACCAATGATATCCACAGCAGGAGAGCCCGAGGTCAAGGACTGTGCCAAGGTTGCGAAGATGATGACGATCAACTCGAGTCCATACTTTCGCTACATGAGTATATGACCAAACAAGTGAAGTGTGGAGTCCACTCACCATTTTCTTACGCCCGACAATATCTGCCAGAGCACCAAACCCAAGCTGTCCAACGACGGTACCGCCGGAAGTAGCAACCTTGATAGCAGTATCCGAATTGGTCGGCATAGCCCCCTTGTGGTGTGGAAAGTAGACTATTCCGAGCATAGTAGTAAGGAGTCCGACCGCAAAGATATCATAGGAATCGGTAAAAAACCCTAGTGCAGTAACGATCAGCGCCACTCAAAAAGGGGGGTCTTCAAGGAATGAACTTACCAACACCAGCTACAACGCATGCACGCACATGATACCAGCCAAATGGAGCGCGGTCGATTTCTGCTAGAGCAAGGCGTCGTCGTTCATTGGGGTCTTGGATGTGGGCAAAGTCATTATTGAAGTTGTGATAAGCAGCATTTCCACCCGAGGTCTTATGAAGAATCACAGGGGCTGCTGGTGCACTATCCGCGGCTGTTCGCTCCATTTTGGATTGAAGTCAAGAAGAGATGATTCCAATGCTCGGCTCGTCGAGCTTTTGATCTTGGTAAAGGCTTAAGTAGACGTCCAAGAATTTCACACGGAGCTCGGCTCGTAATAAGCAGTCTATCTATCTGCCTGCCAAGAGGCAGAGTTGCATCTTATGGTTGTACATTGTCTCTGAAAGGTCCCATTTAAAGGGTGAATCGCTAGTTACGGCTGTTTGTAGAAGTTGTGGCATGTTAAGCCGGGTGGTATAGAACATTGTGTTAAATTAACGAATGATGGTTGACAATAGAGGAAGGGTCCTGGGGAGCTCTCCGCGTGATATTGAAGTTTAGGAGATATGGCCGAAGCGATGGACGCGATCAAATGAATCATACAACGAATAAGAACCTCCATATGAGACACGTTTCCAATTGAAAGGTCGTTGCAAGGTTGCTTCAACTTTTCTTATCAAGCCCAGGGCGTTCTGACAGTCACAGGCTTGCGTTCGATATGGCTTGCATAGACGAATGTATTGATTCGCTTGCATCACGATACTACATACCAAACCTGGGGTATTATCAGCCACAACTGCTGCGTGTCAGCTCAACTTAGAAGGCAGAATAGTTACCACGAGTCTGTGCTCACATTTTAGACGGACGTACAGTCCTATAAGGCTGCACTTTCCCCGCATCGCGCTTCATTGGTCAACACTTATATGGCTGTATAGAAGCTGAAGCCAGGATGATCAGCGGCATATTTGACAGGCGAATCGACAGCTCATGGAAGACATTTAGAAGGTTAGAAATTGACGAAACGGCTGACAAGGCAGGTTTGGAAACAATCGTCCAATAAATCAGCAGTTTTATATTAAGCACGTTTTCATGCCAACACCCCCATACAGGGCAAAGGCTCCATGAATGTCTACTTTGTGATATGGCCTTGGGCTCCCCTCGTGTCTCGTGTCCTTCTCGTAACTTCTATGTTGAAGATTAGAAAAGAGTGGTTTGACGGCCTGTGACGGCACAGTGCAGGTCGAGGTAACCGTGGCGTGACTAAAGTATATCAGACGCGGAACGGCGACTGATTGAAGGGCCTGGCGGATTGCAATTCATTGTAGCTTTGTTTCAAGCATCTAGGTTTAGTCTCACGACTTCCGAGCCTTGCGAGGCTTCAATTGCTTCATTTTGATCCCAAGTAGAGAGCCATTGCCATGCGAGTAGAGACCAGTTCAGTTCTTTCCGCCAGAATAGCCCGTGGCCGAGCGTATTATCTGCACAAAGCCCGCCAGTTTTTTCCATGCGGTGCTGGAAAATGACACGCCCAAATCGAGAGTGCACAATAGCCATTGAACACATAACGCACGGCTCATGTGTTATATAGAGCTCCAAATCGTGGCAGAGATAACCATCATCCCACGCAGTAGGCTGATAATGCTCTTTCTCCAATGATCCAAGTGGCTCGTCCCGAAATATTGAATGCGGCGATAGGGAGCTGTCTGAGGTCTTGCCATATTTGGTTTCCTCTCTTTCCCTCAACCCATCTGAAATCATGGCGATAGCTCGAAGCGCCGCATGGGCGGTAACATTGCCTGATCCTGTGCGTGGCCAGTCCTTCCATCGGGCATCTCCAGCAACAACAAGTGGCCGCGCAACTCCACCTTTTCGCTCGACCACCACGACACCTATTTCTTCTCCCGCACCTGTCGACACTGTTTGGCGAGCTACCTCTGACGCTAGGCTCATCCATTGATAGACATCTTTCCGTAATTCATCTTCAGCTCTAGAAATGATACTTGGATGTGGACCAAAGGGATTACTCTTTTTGTATACTGTGGGCCAGTACTTAGCAGACCAGGAGATTGCTTGTTCCTGCGATGTTGGAGCCAGGCGTGGAATAACAATGGAGCAAAGAATGAGTGGATCTAAGACTGTAGAGAGAGCCGCTTGCAAATCATCTTGGCCGATTGCTGTCGTCGGTCCAACCAGTAAGAAAAGTTCCGGCGGATCACGAATATCGTCTTGCTGACCAACCTCTGCTCTCTTCTCCTGTATAGAAGTACGAACGAGGTCCGGGACATCCTTTTGTTTTGCGAATCTCCTGACATGCTGCAGATCATACCCACCATCTTCAGGAATAAGCTTTCGGATCAAACTGGGTAATAGAGAATGAGTATGGTAGACTTTCACGATGACGGATAATATACGGACCTAAGAACTGTGCTCGCACTTTTCGCCGGAACGCTAGTAACGTAGACATTGAGAATTGAGTCGCGAGCGCCGGTTTCCAGCGCGGTTTTGAGAGGCACAAGCCTCCCTGAAATCATGACCGAGGCATCAGCAACTTTCGAGGCACGGTCTGAAGAAACTTCGGTCATTTTACACTGCCATACCATCCGTGAACTGCCACCCAAGTGTAATAAGTATATCGTCGATCACAATTGAAGCAGTACGAATTCGAGACCTACGTAGGTTTGTGTGAAAAGCTCCCGCTAGTGCGCTTCGAATTAAATACCCACCAGCACGTGATGTGATTCTCTATCAAAATTGGATTACAATATAGATGCGAAATAGTATCATGGATAGGATGGACAGAAAGCTAACAGATGAAGTGAATCTTAATTACATCGAGGAGCATATCACCCTTGTCCATGGCTGATTAATTGCAGTTTTAAATGTGACCTTTGACTTCTCATTGCTTTTCTAGTTACAAGTTTCCGCTGCTCTGCAGTTTCGTCCTACGACCAGACCAGTAAAGAGATAATAATAATAATAATATTGAAACATCCTGATCAGCTTCCTGAACGACGATACACCACCACCTGGTATCCAAAGTAAGACTTCCGGAAGCGAGCCTGCTTAATTGAATAGCCAGTTGTGTCTTGTTGAGCACAAGAAGTCAAGTTATCCACCAGCGGAAACTGCACCCGGAAGTTACATGATGGGGCATTCTGTGCATTGGATGCTCGACGAAGATAAAGAAGGAAACGCATCAGTGTGAAGACACGAGAAGTCTGCTCATGACTCTCAAGTGAAAAACCCCATTTAACACGCCGAACAGTAAAGAGTAACCACCGCTAGGAAATTAAGAAGTAAGGAGAACGAGTCTATGTCGTGCCTGATGCAGGTACAGGTACAGGTCGAGCTGCGCAGACGCTCGTGTTGTACCCTGCGCTGAAGATAATGTTGTCATATCGAATCGTGCTGAGATCTTTTTGGATCAAGCTGCTATGGTACAAAAAGGCTGAAAGACGCGCATGAAATCCCTTCCCATGATGCATGCTGTTGCCGTAGAAATTGTAAAGAAAAAAGTAAGCACAGGGTGCAATACCTTAAAAATGATGCTAATGTAACAACAAGGAGCCGTGAAAATCGTATTTGAATACAACCACCGAAGATGCGCAATAAATTGGAAGCAGTAAATCGGATGAGAAATTCCATAAAGAAATTCCGTTGACCACTGCTCAATAGATTGCAAAATCTACTGGTTCGAAAAAATGGGAATATCGTTCCTCGTACCGTTACAAGCGTTAAGAATCGTATCATCATGCCAAGATGTCAACCAGTTTTGTTCTTGAGAAGATTGTTTTACAACCAATTGCCGCCTCCAAGCTGAGGAGCAGCTCTTCCGTAGCCATACGAATGAGCAGCATTGGGCGATGTGAGGCGATCATTGGTAGGAAAGCCACCATTTTGTTGAGTAGGTGGGCGGATTGATGGAAGAGGCATACCGTTGGTAATTGGTGCCTGGCCTAGACCATTCGTGAATCCGCCAACCGAGTTGACGAATCCACCGGTAGAAGCATTAGAAAGACCGCGCTGATGACGAGCAGCGACCTGACCATTCTCGGTATCGTTGGGGGTCGACTGGCCGTTAGAACTGTTGCCACGGCTTTCATTACCTTGGATCTTGGCTTGGATACGGCGACCATAGGGTGTTGTACGAATGGCTGGGAGGTGGGGTCGGATTGCCTCAATGAGTCGCGTCTTCATTGCCGGGTTGGCATAGTCCAGGGCCGTTTGAATGACGTAGTTGGCGAATGAATCACGAAGAAGGCGGTCGAGCTCATTGGGTTGCAGCATCTCTTCGATTAACATATCCTTGGACGGCTCCTGAGCACAACGGAGACACTTCTCAATAACGTTGGAACTGAACTTTTGCTTCGATAATTGACCAACGCGTCCCTGAAACATGGCGACCAACGGTTCCGTGAAGATCGGCTCATTCAAATCCAGAATATATTGGACAACATAATTGCCAAACGGATCCTGAACCAACACATAAGCATTGTTGGAAATCTGTCTGATCAGCCAAGCCTTTTGCTCGCCAGAAGCGTGATCAATGCAGCGTTGAAGAACGCAACAGCCATGTCTGTGAGTTCCAACATCGACGCAATGTTGTCCAACTGCGTCGAAGATGAATTGGGCGTCCATAGGGGAAAGCTTGTTGAGACACTTCTGAATGACGTGGTTGCCATTTAAATCCTGAATCAGTTCCACCACACGATATCGCAGTGCGCCAATAATGGTTTGAATTTGCCCTGGGGTGGATATGAACTCGATCATTTTTTGAAGTGCACGAGTACCATGCTGGTTGAGCGCGATGCGAACCAAATCGTGAGAGGCGTTTTCAATTAGGACAGTGCGCTCTTCATCGTTGCAATACTCCAGTAGCTTTTGGCATAAATAGTTACCAAAAGGATCGGTCATTAACTCAATGACATGTTGATTGGTTTCGAGCCATATCATGTGAACTTGCTCGGGATTGCGGTCTTCTAATTTCTTCTGAAGGTAACGGCAGCCATGCTGGTCCTTGCAAAGTGCGTAGATCTCACCACCGAGTTGTTCCAATGCTACATTCGCGAAGCGGTTCATGGCTGAGGAATCGTTAGCTGGGGTTTTCACGTAAGCGTATTGAGATTTACCTTCGCCATCGTTTTGTCGACGCTGCTGAATGACTCGTGCTTGGCTATCACGAGGTCCACCGTTCTGCTGATACATAGAATTTCCGTAATTACCATATGCATTGGGAGGGGAGTACATAGGCTGCCCAATTTGCATATTTTGCATACCCATAGACATCATGTGCATGTTGTATGGGTTGTAGTACCCAGGAACAGATGTGGAGAAATTCTGCTGGCCAGTCGGCGGAGTAACTGGCGATGACACTTGAGCCTGGTTCATGCCTTGAGTCAGAGCTGGACCAAATGGAGCTGCGCTAGCTTGAAGAGCAGACTGGATAGACTGGAATCCACCATTCTGCGCCTCGCGCAGGGTTGCCGCGTCCCCAGCAGCTAGCTCGCGGCTGAGTCTATTCATGGCATTTGGCGGGATGCGACCTAGGCTTGCGTTATGATTATGCAAATGTTGTTGAGCGTGCGAATTAGGAGTATTGTTGGCAGCGCTCGTCATGCCGTTCGTAGATGTTCGCATTGTCGGAATGTCGTTGGTGGAGTAAGATGACTGCAGCTTAGGCGGGGTTGCGTGGACATGCTTGGGAGGAGATGTTACTTGAGTCGCGATGTCTTGAGGGCCATCATAGTATTTGAGATCTAGTGAATGACGGTAGGAAGGGCGGACACTGATGGGGGATTCCGCAGCACTAGCTTGGCTGATTGAAGTTGTGATGCTTCCTTGTTGGGGAGACTGAAGACTATTCATTGGAAGACTTTGCTGGTTAGGACGATGACGAGCAAATGAGCCCCAGCCATTCGCATTGGCCTCCGGCGCGGGCGATTGTGACAGAGCTAGATCGAGGGCAGCGGAAGAGGCAGAAAGCTGTGTAGATAATTAGTAAATGCTTCCGAAAAAAGGTGAAGAGACGTACCAAGCCTGGAAATTCATCACGACGAACAAGGATAGGAAACTTGTCATCAGTAGCATTCATGTTCAAATATTTATCAACGTTTGCTGGTGCAGAATTTTCGTCTTCACCGAAGAGAAAGCGAGCGGTGTTTGTTTGGTCAAGCGACAGCATCTCGTGCATACCGTTGCGAGATTTGGTAACAGGCATAGAGTATCTATTGAGACTGAGAGATCGTTAGCACAATGATCGATATGGTTGCTGGTTCGTTAAAACGAAAGTCAAGTTTACTAACAGATGAAACGAAAAGTGGAGGTTGAAGATGTTTGATTGTAGAGGATATAGTTCTGCACTCTGCTTCTATTCTGAAAACTTGTCCAGCAAGCAAAAGAGAAGGATTGTTAAGACCAGAAAGCGAAAGCACTTGAAATGCTAGAAAGCTGTTGTACAGTTGGTAAGGTTGAAAGGTTGAAGAATTGATGTCAAGTGTAGGAAGGGAAGTGAAAAAGCAAAAAAGGAAGGCCACTCGGTTGAACGAATTTCAGCCATATGCCACAGTGAATATAGCTCCCTTTCGATGTTGCGGTAATCTTAAAACCTTTTCCAAGATCGGGCCGAGAATGGCCTGTTACGTGAACTACGTATTAGAAAAACAGCAGGAGCCTTTTCTCATCTCCAGCCATTTTGGCATCTCGTCCTCAGTAGCTTCATTCGTTGAACCACCAGTAGTATATAACCCACTAACAACGTAGTGAGACCTCAAACTCAAGGTTGAAGTGCAGACACAGTTCGTTGACAGTAGAGCGAAGCCGGAAATAGTCTCCAATGGATCCTTGTTACATAGACTCTATGCAACCAGACGGAGGGATGGTGAATTCAGAGCACAATGCCGGAAGATATTGAGATTTGGCATCAGACGAAGATAGGAAGATGACATCCGCTCTCCGTTGGCCGGTCAAACCATTTGAGATAAGCAGCTCATGTTAGGAATAGAACTGCATGCGCCAAGCAGAACAGAGCTTTGAGGGTGTAGAAATACTTGGATAAAATGTAGATTTCGCAGACGAAAATTGCTACTTACGCGTTGGTGGAGCGATAGCTCGTCGGATCCTGTTTCACAGCTTCTTCTTTCTCGTCTTCATCCGAATTGCGCCTCGTGCCTAGTGAAGTCTTAGAATGGATTTCATCATCAACAAAATGTCTGAACTGCGGGATACCTGATTGTGGGGACGTCAGTTGGGACCCCGATCTGCCTGGTCGATTATAGAGGCCCGGCGGGGAAGTAAGGCTGGAGGTGGAATAGCGATTCGGGCGAGAAAATGCAGAAGGAAATCCAGACGATGTTTCTCTATATTCTGGGGGAGTTGTAGGTTCTGATTGATGTCCGGCGTTGTTATTATTGTTGTTGTTGGCACGACCCAGGTCTTCTTGCATCTGAGCCAACTCCTGCTCTTCTCTGCGTTGTTGTAAATCCAAAAGTTGCATCTCCGCCTCGAAACGCCGTTTCTGCTCTCGGAGCCGCTCGTATTCAAGTTTCTTTTTTTCTAGCTGATCAATCCGTCAGATCTCGAAAATCGGGTTTTCTGGCAACAATGTTCCCATCGGCAGAGGTGTATAAGGGTTTATGTGCAGGGTGGAGGGACAGTGGGAACTTGAACGCAACGGAAAGCCTTTAAAGATGCGATTGCTTACCAGCTGTACTTTGTGGTACGTCTAGATAGAAGGAACAATATTAGTATGTGATATGAAGACCCGAATAAAACATTACAGGATTGAAAACTGGTGCAGCTGCTGTAGAAGGACAATAGAACTCGTGTTAACTTGACAATATGATTGCTTACCGAGGGACCATATTCTTGATTCTCTTGGGCGCTGCGCTGACTGGTAATCGATGCAATTGTAGGCACTCTGCCAGAGTCGGTAGTGAATCTCCTCGTCAATGCCCCACGGCTCTCTTGCTGCTGTAATGATTGTGGCATCCTATTACCATTTCGCGGAGGAGAAACGAGGCCGAGCAAAGAAGCATCATTCCTTGAAGACTGCTGGTTGCGAAATCGCAGCTCGTCCATCCGGTCACTTGCACTATTGGAATAGGCCATACTGTTTAGCTATATGACTGTAACCCGTCAGACGTCAGAATGCGCAATTGAAGGTTGGCTGGGCTGGGGTGAGGTTCCGACGGTGGGGGGTGCGATGCGTCCGCGATCAGTGAATAACGCAGCGAGGCGGACGATCCAACACCAAACTTACCTACAAAATATCAAAACAATTCAAAAAAGAACCTCCTCGTCCTGGAAAGCCAGGCGCGGCAGCAGAAATGTTGTATCCAAAAATGAGTGTGTAGAATGCTGTGAAAGTTGGGGGAGGTTGATGGCGCTAAACGAAGTAACTAGTAAAGACGTGCCCAAAATGATACCTACTGCGACCCTTCACAACCCTGGCCTTGGACGATATCTCATAGGTCCGCAATTATTAACGCACAGGTGTGCGGCGTACGGGATCACGATATGATAGAATTCGGAACGTTCTAATACAATTGCAGCATAACGTAGATTGTCAATTTCAAGGTTCACGACGGAGACCTTTCTACTAAGGGAGGGAGCATTCACGGGAGTTATCGATTAGAAGTGCAGCACGATTGTGCTGGTTAAATAGCCTCTCGACGACCGGGTTACGTTACTCAACATCACTTGCAGTACCACCTCTTCGGATTGGGTTGAATACGCAGCCTTCAAGGCCACCAGAAGAACTATTGGTAAAGTGTCACAGCTCAAAGAATGCCATGCCTTGATCATCGACACCGCCAAACCCAGCTTCGTGCAGGAAGTCGAGGATTGTAACCCTCACAACGTGAGGAAGACAAGGCGAGACCGGACAACATCCAGCTGGCTTCTTGTTGCATTGCGAGTTTTCGTAAGATCACTTCCTTTCGTGTATCTTCGAGGAAATACCCAGATAGGTTAATGTAGATTTCCTCCTATTCCTTACATAGTCAACTAGGCCGATAGCTCCCTGGATTCCCCTCCTTTGATTTTTCATCTTACGGAGTATTTCGTAGGTATCTACGCGAATTCGTAATGGCTGTCTCCTCCCACAATTATAACCTTTAGGAAATGGACCCTTATTAAATCGTCTCTTTGTTTCGAGGGGTAAACGGCTATAGCCTCTGAGGCCAGCCAATCAAGCATGGGTGTCTGTAGTGGGCCAGCACAATATGGTGCAGCAATTTCGTAAATTCGTACAGTTGGCAGGATCAAAAGCAGTAATAAGCTTGTCTTGTTGCCCAACCTCCTCGATTTGAGGTCCAAAGGTAACGGTGAATATCAAATAACGAGGCGTTCTGCGTACGGTTCTTGGGCAGATGCGATATATCGTATTTTCAAGAACAAACAGACAAGAACCTCAACCATTGTAACCGCAGAGCATACTGTAGAAACGGAACTAATCACGGTGCGCTAGATGTTCTTTCCATCCCTAACCTTACTAGGCAATCTGGCCATCCGGTAATCTATGGCACAATCAATCCCTTGGATGCTACGGCGAGGCGGGGCCAGAATCTGGCCATCTTACACCCCCGTGATCGTCCTCGACCTCGGAGAGGTCTGATTTCGCAACAGTGCACGTATCACTAACATCTAGAGAGTTACTTATCCCGCTGTTGAATGTTTACTCGGTAGACCTGTGCGTCCACAAAATTATTGACGGAAACTGATGATATCATTCAACTGTTGTCAGTTTTCTTCTCTCTTTGACCTGTCCATCAAGCACTCCATAGTATACGCATGCAACCCAAGAAAGACAGCAGGTTCTCAGGAACATTCACGGCAGCTTCCTTCCAGTTCCGCGACTCAATGGGCGATTGGCAAGTTCTCGGTGGCAAAGGTGTCTGCAGTGGAGTACAATATACCCATTCCGCGGTTCCAATCACCTTGGTCACAATATTCATCATGATGCAGTTGGCCATCTCCCGTAATCAAGGAGTCCTTTACTGGATATGACGTTCATCTTGCGTCCGCAGGGAACAGACTCAGAGGCAACAGTAAGTTAGTAACCCATTTTTGAGAGGGTCTTTGCTACTGTGAGTCCCTAGTACGCAAGCACGATCGTGAGATATGCTTTAGGATGAGTCAAAAGCTCCCCATTTAATCATTGCGCCGTCGCAAAGGAAATTTTCGATGTGCTAAAGTTACAAACTGTCTGCTGCACCGAATCATGAGGAGGATGGGAGTGGGGTTTCAACTCAGTGGCGCTCATCCATAAAGTCTTGGATCTGGCGGTGAAGTAGTCCCAATTTAGAAATATGGCGAAGGATGGATGTATTACTCCTGAAGCCGAGCAAAGCGTCCAACCCAATGGTCTAGTATCTAGGTGGACAAAATAGATGCATTCTAGAATGAAACGTGGATAAAGACAGAACTACTGTAATTCGTGCCTTGCAGATACATACCTAAGGTCATGCAAGAGAAACGAGGCCCTTGACTTCATCCTTCTAAGTCTCCGTTTACTGATAGACAATAATGCATGAAGGTTCGAGAATCCTTTGCAGACTGGAGCAGTATTGAAGGTAGATAGATACAGCGCTGGTATGAAGGTCAAAATGGCGAGGGCGGCTCCACGGTGCAAAGAACACTGGTAGATTTGCAGCAAAACGCGGCGATAAATGACCGCAACTGTGCTAGTAAAACCAGTTGTTCCAGTTCACTAGAGTCTCATCGGCCAGCTTTTCTGTACTACAGAGGCTGAGAGAGGATGGGTTCAGAGAGAATGGATTTCACACAAGGCTGGATAAGCTATCAGCCTTGCTTTATCGCTACTCTGTATGATTGGATATCACTACGCGGGGTACAGCACAAGGGTAAGAAATAAACTTTGGCCCAGGAATTTTTGATTGAGCCACCGACTCACCTCTTTTTTTCATGCTTTCAAGTCGAATTTAAAATGCCTCCCAAGAAGAAGGCCAGCGGCCCTGTAGAAGTTGCAGCTCAAGCCAATTCTGCGAAGAGTGTATGCGACACTATCTATGAAGTTGATTGATATGAAATGCTAACTAGAAGGCTAGAACCAAGACGCGGCGCAAGATGGTGGCCCAGAACCGGAGGCTGAGAATGCCAAACGCAAAAGAACGAAAACGAAGCCGACTGGTAACCCAGTACCTGAGCCGAAACGCGACGACGACGTAGGTCTTTCTTTGGATTCTGACTCTCGGAAAACTCGTATTGATTACATCTGTAGGGTTTTGCGGCGCTACTCGAGCCATTCTATGGAGGCAAAAGTCTGACGGATCCTATCAGTACGGCAAAGGTAGAGCTACCCAGGTGCATCTTGACAAGCTGTCTCTGACACTTCTTAGGATAAATGGAATCTGGTGCCTGCTTTCCTTAAGGTCAAGGGTCTGGTCAAGCAGCATATTGACTCTTTCAACTACTTTGTCGAACACGAAATCAAGGACATTGTCAAGGCGAACAAAAGAGTTACAAGCGATGTCGACAAGTATTTCTGGTTGGAGTAAGTAGGATCTGGTGGCAGTTCAATGGTACTTGGGGACTGATTATTCCTAGATATACGGATATCCATGTGGGCGAGCCGGAACGACTTGACTACGATGACCGCAAGCCCCAAAACGAGATTACCCCAAACGAATGCCGTCTACGAGATATGACCTATGCAGCACCCATCCGTGTCGATATCAAATACATCCGAGGCAGAACTATCATTGCAAGGAAGAACATCGCGATCGGCAGGATGCCTATAATGTTGAAGAGCTCCAAATGCCGTTTGGCTGGGAAAAACGATCGACAAATGGCTCATATGAACGAGTGCGCCTTAGATCCCGGCGGATACTTTATTGTCAATGGAACAGAAAAGGTCATTCTTGTTCAGGAGCAGTTGAGCAAGAACAGAGTCATCATCGAAGCGGACCCAAAAAAAGGCATCGTTTCTGCTTCAGTTACTAGGTCAGCCCAGGCTTTGCCGTCCTACTTGTGCTACGCTGACTTCTAACAGTTCTACACACGAACGAAAATCGAAGAGTTATGTATTGCTGAAGAAGGAACGAATTTATCTCCAGCACAACATTTTGCAGGAAGCGATACCAATCGTCATTATACTGAAGGGCATGGGTATTCAGTCGGACCACGAATTGCTGCTACTAGTTGCCGGCTCAGATGAGCGATACCAAGATGAATTCTCTGTTAATTTTGAGGAAGCGACGAAGCTGGGGGTTCACACTCAACATCAAGCTCTCGAATACATCGGAGCTCGTGTGAAGATGGGTAGTCGAGGAGCGAAAGGGTCTGGAGCCCCTCAACGTCGGAATTATGTTGGTGATGCTCTGGAAGCCCTTGCAAATATCATCATCACCCATGTTCCAGTCATTGGTCTAGACTTCCGACCAAAGGCCCTCTATATCTGCTTCATGGTTCGTAGGGTCCTAATGGCAATGGTAAACCCAAAGCTTGTGGATGACCGTGATTATGTGGGCAACAAACGCTTAGAATTGGCGGGGCAGCTGCTATCCTTACTCTTCGAGGATTTGTTCAAAAAGTTCAACTCTGATTTAAAGATGAACATCGATAAGGTTCTGAAGAAACCAAACAGGACTATGGAGTTCGACGCATATAACCATATGCAATCGCACGGCAACTACATTACGCTTGGGATGAATCGTGCTATCTCGACTGGAAACTGGAATTTGAAGCGTTTCAAGATGGACCGCGCAGGTGTGACGCATGTTCTAAGCAGACTCAGCTACATCAGTGCCCTCGGGATGATGACCAGAATCAGCAGTCAGTTCGAAAAAACAAGAAAAGTCAGTGGACCTCGTGCTCTGCAACCTTCCCAATTTGGAATGCTGTGTCCATCAGATACCCCTGAGGGTGAAGCTTGTGGGCTGGTCAAGAATCTGGCACTGATGACACATATTACTACATATGATGAAGAGGAGCCTGTCAGAAAACTTACCTTTGTTCTGGGCGCAGAGGACATTGTGTCAATGAGCGGCAAGGAGATCTACGAAAAGGGAGCCTACGTTATCTTCGTCAATGGTACACCACTGGCCCTCACCAGACAACCGAAGTTATTCCTGAATTCATTCCGGAAGTTCCGTCGTATGGGTCGTATTTCGGAATATATCAGTATCTTCATCAATCATCATAGCGCATCTGTGCATATTGCTACTGATGAGGGCCGTATCTGTCGACCCTTGATTGTAGTCGAAAACTCCAAGTCAAAAGTCAAGAAACACCACCTCGAGGAGCTTAGACGAGGTACGATGGACTTTGACGATTTCCTGTATAAAGGAATCGTTGAGTATGTCGATGTCAATGAGGAGAACGATTCCAACATTGCCATTTCCGAGAAAGACATAAATGAGACAACCACTCATCTTGAGATTGAGCCTTTCACAATCCTTGGTGCTGTTGCAGGACTGATTCCTTATCCACATCACAACCAGTCTCCGAGAAACACATATCAATGTGCTATGGGTAAGCAAGCCATCGGCGCTATTGCATACAATCAGTTTTCTCGCATCGATACCCTACTCTATCTTATGGTCTACCCACAGCAGCCTATGGTCAAAACTCGAACGATAGAATTGATCAAGTATGACAAGCTCCCTGCTGGCCAGAATGCAACTGTTGCTGTTATGTCTTTCTCGGGGTATGATATTGAGGATGCTCTTGTCCTTAATAAGTCTTCTTGCGATCGAGGATTTGGTCGTTGTCAAGTATTCCGAAAGTACTCGACTCAACTGAAGAAGTACCCCAACCGATCCCAAGATCGTCTTGCCGACAAAGTCATTGGTGAAAATGGTAAGCCTATCACAAAGCATAAAGTATTAGGAACCGATGGTCTTGCGAATGTTGGTGAGAAGATCAGCAGTGGGGAGGTCTATCTTAACAAGGAGGTACCCGCAAATACAACATCGTCGGGTATTGGTTCCGATTATGGTTCCAGCGATCACAGGGCAGCGCCAATGAGCTACCGTTTGCCAGATCCGGCCTACATTGACAAGATCATGATGTCGCAGACCGAAAACGAGAGCATGGTCATTAAAGTTCAAACTCGTCAGACACGACGACCTGAATTAGGAGACAAATTTTCTTCTCGCCATGGTCAAAAAGGTGTTGTTGGTATTATCGTCAATCAGGAAGACATGCCCTTCGCAGATTCTGGCGTCACTCCAGACATTATCATGAACCCGCATGGTTTCCCGTCCCGTATGACTGTTGGGAAAATGCTGGAATTACTCTCCGGAAAAGCTGGTGTTCTTAATGGTACACTTGAATACGGTACATGTTTCGGAGGAAGTAATGTGGATGACATGGGTAAAATCCTCATCAACAGTGGCTTCAGTTACTCAGGGAAAGACTTTGTTACGAGTGGTATTACCGGAGAGTCATTGCCAGCTTATGTCTTCTTCGGTCCCATCTACTACCAGAAGTTGAAGCACATGGTCCAAGACAAGATGCATTCTCGATCTCGCGGGCCTCGCGCCATTCTTACACGCCAGCCTACAGAAGGTAGATCAAGAGACGGAGGTCTTCGTTTGGGAGAGATGGAGAGAGATTGTTTGATTGCTTATGGCGCCAGTCAACTGCTACTGGAGAGACTGATGCTGAGTAGTGATGCTCACGAAGTTGATATTTGTGAAACCTGTGGATTGATGGGATATCACGGGTGGTGCCAGACATGCAAAAGCTCAAAGGGTGTGACAACGATGACCATGCCATACGCAGCGAAATTATTGGTACAGGAGATGTTGAGTATGAATGTCCTTGTGCGATTGAAGCTCGAGGATGAGTTCCCACATTCCGGATATGTGAGAGGATAAGAGGGGTTCGGTGGTATGCTAAGATGATGGATATTGGAGCTTACATTGGGGAGGCGTTGAATATTTGGAACGGACGGGTATCAGAATGCATAGCACTGGCGTTTACATAGATAATTCGTAAACTATACTCAAATATACTTGTGTTTCATCAATGATATTGGCATGAAATCTCTTGCTCTCCCCTGCTGAATGTAAGATTGTCTATCCTAATATGACCAGAGTAAACTCCACCGGTAGGATCTTAACGTAAGCTTTTGTATTATCCGTGATCTGTGGGTGATATTTGATGGAGATCCGTAGTATAAATGTTGTAGATAGCTGTTGGGTTGTCAAAACAGCTTGTCTTTCCCCTGGCAGCACCGGAAAAGTCAGAGCAAGGTGAGCCCCTCCAATCAATGCCAAAAACAAGATATCTTACCCCAATTCAGGTTCGGCTTTAATTTGAACATTAGAAAGACCTCTTATATTGAGAATTCCAAGAGAAATCTCAAAATTTAAAATAAACATGATATTTGTGAAAAAGCTTGAGGTCCGTCGTTGAATCTCGTCGTGATATCAAACGGGCTAGCGTGTTCTACGCCCTGGAGCCGAGTTACCTCATATCGGTAGAACAAACTTAAAGCTACATAGTTTAATCAACCATCACCACCCGCAACAAGCACGGGAACTTAGAGCACTTGCGACCACAATGCTTCTCTCACGGATACCCGTTCTTCTCCTATCTCTCATTCCATCTACTCTCGCAACCCAACTCGTCCTCACCATCCCCAGCAGTCCTCAGCTCCCCAACCCATCTGTCCTCCCCTCGTCCACCTACGCCACGCTTAGCACCCTCTCCAGCATCTACACAGCTCCTCTTTCATATACAAACGCCTTTTCTTTCCGCAATCTTACCCATGGCTCCTACCTTCTGACGATTTCCTCCCCAACCCACAACTTTGTGCCCTACCGCATCGACATCCACGTCCCGCTCCCGAATTCCGATACCCCTGTCATCGAAGCCTTCACTACGTTCCGTGGCAACGAATGGAGCAATAAAGGAGAATCGATCACGATTGAGAAGATCGGGGAGGATAAATTCAAGGCTGAGGTCAAGGTGTTGGGCGAGAAGGGCTATTACCTAGAGAGAGTGGGGTTCTCGCCATTGAGCTTGCTGCAGAACCCGATGATTTTGCTGGCGGGATTCAGTATGGTTCTTGTGTTTGGGATGCCCTATCTTATGGATAACAGTACGTATTCCTAATTTTTATGGCTGCAATCTCTTGTCGAGGATGTGTGCGGGGTTTACTTGGGAAAGAGAATTATGCTAATGATGTTTCTCGAACAGTGGATCCGGAACTCAAGGCAGAGTTTGAAGAACGCCAGAAGGGTGGACTTACAGGCGGAGGAGCAAACCCTGCCAACCCTCTGCAGAACTTCGATGCGGCGGCCTGGTTGGCTGGGTCTAGCGGGGGAAAGAAGAGCGAGGGAGGTGCTACGTCAGGGGAGAGAGGAATTACTAGATAGGATATACGCCCATGGTCTCCGGGGAGCACTGTATAGATTAGATGGAAGTTTTCATACAGATATACAGAGAATTCAAAGATTGAACATTCGAAACTTGATAGGGCTTGTACTTTGCAATGAAGGCAAGCAGGGCCAGAGAATGCCTCTTATGGATGTTTATACATGCTTCAGGCTACCATGATATGTAACCTCGCAAGTGCGAGTATTCCCCGCAAGCAGATTCGGCTCTTGACAGAATCACTAGTGTGTCCGGACAGTATAATTCCAGTGAGGTTGAAGTACAAGTATTCAGCGAATGAATGACGAAATTGGAAGTGATAAATAACCGATCGGTCAGCTACTCCATTTGACCTGGGTCCGGAAGTGCTCTTTACAAGAAGTGGTGCAAACCTGTATTTTCTAAATATGGATGTCATAAGTTACTATCCCTAGCCGTGTAGTTCCCTGGCTTCGAACTTCTGTCAACAGATTGTGGACAGGTTTCTATTTTACATGGTGCCGGTTGTGAAGATACGAGTCAAGGTGTCCCTTGAGCGAGGATGGAATATGAGGACACCCAAGTGCACTTGGAGTAGTCAGATAACGTTTACTACACCACAAAGACTAGGCACGAGTTCAACCTGAGAGAACACTGTGAGCCATAAGACGCCTATTTTTATTTTCAATAAACCTCCAAAGACAAAAAACTTCGCACTCCAAAGGTAATCCATTTCCAGTCTATCCCAATGTTCCCTGCTCTGGATTCAAGGCGATAATTTCCTTGGTTTAACGCACATATCTTCAAGCCTCCTCATCCATATACCATTTATATATGACTTGCGGGCAAATACCCCGCGCGGAAGGCTGTTCGGGATACCCACTAGGCGACTTGTCGTTATGTCTTTCGACCTGACCACAGAAAATCATCTTGTGATTTGGTGAAGCGCCTTTTATAGATAGCTCTTCATAATATTCTCAGCACTATGCTGTCCATCTCTTATTTTGATGACTTCGATTTTTTCGACTGCTTTTCTTTCCATTCGTCATATTCTTTCTCATGGTACGTCCTCATGTGCCTTGAAAGATAATCTTTCCGTGAAAACTTTTTATGACAAGCATTGATCGGACAAGGTATTGCTGGAGCATTATCCTTACCACTCTTTTTACATGAGTGTTGCTCGTGTCGGCCACGATCGGATTCTCTGCTGAAATACTTACCACAAAATTGACACCGATAGCTGGTAGTATTTCCGGTGTCTATCTCGTCATGACGTTCGCCGGAGTTGGAACGTATTCCTTGGGTGCGAGAACCAGAAGGGCGACGTCTTGAATCTGGTTCCAATTCCGATCCAGATCTGCTATCTGATCGACGACGCTTCTTCTTCGCTTCCTGGTCCTGTGGCAGCTGTAGTAAATTCGAGGCAACTCTAGGTCGTGAGCTGGCTCTAGCACGGCCTCCGAGTAGGTCTCGTTCCTGTTGATCCGAAGGCGGCAATTGTATCGTCGAAGCTTTTGATTTACCGCGTGGTGCCGATCCGTCCGAGTCGATAGCATCTAGCACTTGTGTAAAATCACCCCCAAAGTCTAGTGGCTTCTTAGAAGGATTTGATGTGTCAGGATGTCTGCTTCTGTTAGAGGACGTCGGATTCTGGCTGTGGGTGGCTCGTTCTGTTTCATATCTATATTCCGCCGAGCCACTTGGTGCATGACGTGAATTAGAAGCTGTTGGAGTCCTGGGCACACGAGCTGGTGGTGCTATGCTCTCAACAATCTTTTCGCGTGCTGAACGTGCCAGTGCTTCCGCCTCTTTCTACTTTCTGGCTATTCGCTCCTTTTCTGCATCATCAATCAATTTTTGATCTGCTCGTCTTCGCCGCTCCAACTCATCTCTTGCTTCTTGGTTGGAGATGTACACCTCCTCCTCACCCACATGGGCAAATCTTGATCGACCTGCTGCGTTGTGGAGTGCGCTGTAAGAGAGGCCGCAGAGATATTCACGCCTGGCTTTCTGCTCGACTTTCTCTTCGGCTTCTCTGTGAGCTGCGCGACGAGCCTCTTTACGTTCTCTCTCGAATGAATAATCTCCAGACATTTTTGGCTTTTAACTGAGCGATTGATATCTTCGCGTGTCCAGAAATAGAAAACTTGTGCTTTATGATGAGTATGGGAAACTACTTAATTTAACGGAATATTGGACATTTTTATACTCGTTCAAACATATCATTTTATTTGTTTATAAGTACATAATCATTGCCTCGCATGGTTCTATGCTGGTAACTGTATCTTAGCGATTAGGCATCGCAAGTAAAGAGTACACGTTAGAGATCACATTAGCGGTCTATGGCCACTGCGGCCATTCCTTAATATAGGAGAAGTAGAAGTCTGCTTAAGCTTATTTATGGATATGACGGTCTCAAGAAAGTACCACTGCACGAGTGTGATCCTTACGAAGTTTATGTAACAGAAAATAGTTAAGTACTTCCATCCTAACTATTTAGCATCATTGAATTTCTCAATTTGGTCGCGTTTGTCAACTAAACAATTTGGCGGCTACTGATTGAAGGATGTACGATAATCCAACTACAGTACGGGGTGCTGCCGACGTCAAGGAGAGAGAAACAAGCGACGTGTTGGTGAAGCGAGTTCGGCCCACATATTTTGTTATTATCTCTAGGCTACGAACCTACACCCCGGGTGGGTAGGGGGAAGAGGTATAGTTACCTATCCATAGGTATCCGTTTCGCAGCCTAGAATTCATCCCCGCGGGAATAGGCTCTGGCCATGAAGACCGATGGCCTCAACTATAGCCTCGCAATCCTGCAGGAATAGTATCATGGCCCCATGGGCGAAGTTACGCTAATTAGATAAACGTCTTTCTCATGATATAATCCTGAGAGCGGCCATTTCGCCGTGTCATGCAAGGCTATGATGCATATATATATCAGTGTCACCAGGACGGGTGGTCAGGCCAACCTGTGAAGTTAAACCGAGAATAGGGATTGCTATTGCCTAGCAAAGACCAGTGCGAATGGAGTTCATGAAAACAGCAACCTGATCAGTGTTTTTATATTACATATTCTACTGCGGATACAGCTATGTATTCTTGACACCTGGATTGAGAGGCTGGTCTACCTCCCTCAAGAAATGTCGAAGCAAGATTTGCTCGTCGGGTCCCTCTTCTAGATCTCGCTGTCCATCTTTTGCTGCAGCCCTGGATCTCCGACGCATCAAAGGAAATCCACCGTCCACAAGTACGAGGCCTCTAGTCCTTACTGGACCGGGATTTGTAGTTGGAGTGGCTAGTTGGTCTCTATACACAGCAGCACTTCCTGACTAGAAGGCGGAAGGCCGATGGGTCCAGGGTCTCCGACCACAGATCTGTAGGCTGCACAACTTAGGATCAAGGAGATTCCTGGATTAATCCTCACCGAAGCGGAATTCAACGATTTCCAAGCAGTATCCGCTAATCCGCGGATAATTGTGGATTTCTCAACAAGTGGAGAGTCGAGCCTCAAAAAAGAGTATATCTTCAAAAGTTTAAGGATTATGGCTGAAAAATCCAAGGTGCTGAGAATCTAATTAAGGGTTTGAAGCTTAAACTTTAAGTTTTTGAGGACATATTGATCTTGAAACTATTTGTGTATTGATATACTAATCTACATATTCTATATGTAGGTTTCTTATGTTTCTTAGAATCCAGTTTGTGGAGTTTCGTTTTGGGCCGGAGCAGATTATGATCTGGATGGATACTTTACAGAGTGTAAAATCGAGGGGCGATGATCTATAGAGTAGAGCGGTTCAGGATATCCTGATGAAGGGGATTACCTTCGTGCAGTCTACCCAAAGATCGCCAGTGCAGTAACGGAAGACTGAGGCAGTTAAGAAAGTGCGCGGAGTGCTATGATTAATGGACCCTATTGGTAAAGAAAATAGAAATACAAATGGCGTTGGCATGTGATAAAGGTCAAGTAGTACAAGTCCCCTTTCTCCGTCCCATAGTCAGCATGTTGGGCGTGGGTGTTGAAAAGCTGGGTGACCCTCACAAACTATCATATATAACTTCCCGGCCATTGATTGGATCGAACGTGGTAGATCATCCTACTGAATGATTGAGACACTATCTCGACATTACGTCGTCAAATATTACCTCTGTCTGGTACGGCAATTTACTGTAGGGATAAGATGTTCAAGTTCGAGCGACTTTACCAACTGTGATAGACGAAGGAGTTCCCACCCAATGTTAGGTATCGGGAGATCTTCCCAGCCAACAAGTCTCCAAGTGTGAGAGCACAAATTCAACTTCTCCAAGCAGACTATGGGGTATTTTAAAAAGAATTTCATATTATATATTGCGCAATACGTTTCGAAACAGGCGACAGTCAGTCCAAGCTGCTGCGCGTAACTCCGATGTTGTTTATTCCCTCCATCCATACGTTCATTCCCAACCGGCTTTCCCCATAAATTTTCGTTACACCTCTGACTCGAGAGGTCATCAAGACCTTTCGTCACACGAAACGCAATCGTCGTATGGACATTTTGCATTTCACTTTCCCCAGTACCGTCAACTCGTCTAAGTCCGCAATAGTGTGCTTACACAGGTTGGGAGGTCTCCTTCATGGCCGTCGTCGTTTGTGGAGTAGCCCTTGATCGACCCATACCACCCTTGAACATCTCTAGAGCAAGGATAGCTGTGGTTCCGCACCAGAGCAACCAACTGAAAGCACCGAAAGCAGCATCTGCACGAGCAGCTGCGCATACGGATCCGCGGCAGAACAGGAGCTTGCTCAAGAAGACTGAAAGTGCAACGAAGCCTGCGAAGTAGAAGAGGACGTTGAGGAGCTCGAAAGCTAAGTGAATGTATGGGTGAGAAGCTGCAGCATGAATTAGCACTAATCCATCATTCCACTTATGGAAAAAGACTAAGGGTGGATATGTATTTACCTCTTGCCATAAAACGGGGTGCAATCTCGAGGTAGAGGATGGAGATCAGGGTGAAGAGGGGCACAAAGATCAAGAAGTTGATCTGCGATGGGGATGCAGTTAAAGTGTCCGCATCATACCAATGGGCGACTAAGAAGTGTTAGCAGAGGTTCGACTTTTTCATTCCTGTGCCAGGCGACTTGAGTTCCATACCATATCCAGAAAGACCCAATACAACAACAGCAAAAACTGCTTGAGCGATCCTTAGAGGAAGAAGTAATCCGAAGGCCATTTTGAATGAGGGTGGAGTTCGTCAGATAATCGAAATCTTAACGTCTCAATCGTGTATCCAGTAGATAGTGATAGTTTGTATCGATGTCCAAGCAGCTGCCACTTGTGCGCGCAAAAAATGAGTGGTAGAATATACACGTTAAATGATACAATTGGAAAAGAAGTGTTAGACAAGATAATGCAGAGAAGTCCCAGACTGATATTGTAATTATGGGAGAAAATAACAGCAGACGAAGGCCGTTGGACTTCTATTAGAACTATAGAAATGGTGCATGACTTCGTATCAATTTTGAAACGGGAATCAATTTATCGCACAGATGGTGCAAGTACACATTCCCCTGTCAAACAAGGGATCGACGGCATTCGAATAGCAGCATATGTGGCTAGACCAATCAAATGAGCTGACGATGTGCGAGCTGCGACAGTGGAGATGAGACCTGCTTCCGTTCCCCACGATACCATAGGGCGATCCCACAACGAGGTGTGTGCAGCACAACCAATGAGATGTAAGCTGTACCGCGCTTTACCATGCAATTTCCAGATTATCAACAGCTCTTGAATGCTATTTTCGAGAGCACTTGCATCCACAATGCTTCATCATGATTTTTTCAACGCTGTGGCGAGATTGAAACTTCAAACACGCTTTGTCGAGAACGATCTGCTTGGACGCTGCAGTGACTGAACAAGCCTCCACTTTCTCGACAGCCATGAAACGCCGGCCAAGATATTCACGAGAAATGTTAAGAGGTAGTAGCTCCATCCCAACTCGAACTGGACTGCTAGACTCGAAGTTTGTTTGATAAGTACGAATGCCGCCAGGAAGGAGGACCCATGCCAAGCACGAAGCACCGGGAACTTGATGGCCTTGCGGCTTGCCCCCTTCACGGACCGAGCTTGATCTTGTTTGAAGCTCACGCCCAGATATACCAAGACCCTCAGAGTTCGAATGCCGCGACAATGAAAAGCTTGGGTGTGAGGAGATGATCCCATCAATTCTATGAATACATTTTTCGTGAGGAGCTGTCTCAGAGCTGTGGTAGCAGGTAGGTAGGAACAACTATGCCGCCGTCGCATCATGGGGGGCATTTGTATGCAATTTGTACGACAGGCGGCGTTCCATCACTGAAAAGGCCGTCCAATGCTCTGGAAGAGGTCGAGTTCACTGATTGGTTGAGGCTGATAATCATGATCTGGTCATCTGCAGGGCTGCATGTAACATATGCACAAATTCGTGCCCCGGCGACGTAAGTGAATGCTTTTCGCAGCTAATTGGACATAAAAATTCGTTATTTCTGGTAAAAACCTCGCATTCCGTTCCCAGTCGGAGAAATGAAAGGGAAGAAGCACCAAGTAACAAATCAAAGAAAGGCCATAGAAACCCCCATATATTGCGTGATTGCCTTTACGTGTCACCCTATCGGCAGGACAATCCCCCCACCATGCCACCTTGAGCTTCGAACCGGGAGGGGAAGCAGTTAGCTGAATGGCTGATGGGATCTGCCATAAACAAAGACTTCCTACATTGTTCATGTATTTGTATTCCATCCGGTGAAGCTTCAAGTCTTTTTGTTTTCTCCTAAAATACCCCATTTCCCTAAGTCTCATTATTGAGCCCAACTATTCACAATGGCACCAGTAGAGAGCACGCATTTCGAGACACTTCAGCTCCACGCGGGGTATGTAATAATTGTCCCTTTTTCCCCGCACCTCTGGAAGACAAGACTGACAAAACCCACCACATTCTAGTCACGAACCAGACTCCGCAACAAATTCCAGAGCTGTACCTATATATGCGACTACAGTGAGTCTCCCCCATGCTGGTGTTTGAGGAGTGTCCAGAAATGCTAAACGGAACGCTCATAGAGTTTCACATTCAATGACTCGGCTCATGGAGCCCGGTTATTCGGGCTCAAGGAATTGGGAAATCTCTACAGTCGGGTTGGGAATGTACGTATCTACCATTTCACAGCAGTTTGATGTTGAAATGACAAACCGTCTGAGGATTGGCATCTGAAAATATGAGTATTGGCAACGTTGAGAATGAACGGGTGCTATGTCAGTTCAGTAATTGGCATCTCATCCTTCAAAATTGGCATGCCAAAGATGTTCTACAATGTGCAACAACGCCAAGCAGAACCAAGAATCTTAGCTGACAGTCACAGCCGACTGTCGAGGTTTTCGAAAAGCGGATCGCAGCTCTTGAGGGTGGTGTAGCTGCTGTAGCATCATCCTCCGGTCAGGCTGCTCAGTTCAGTAAGTGCGCCTCCCAATCGATTTGCAGATTCCTTTCCTCTGCAGAACAGCCAATTGCATTGTCTTTTCGTTGCTGCTAGGTATCTAGCTATGCTAACGACCGTTTCAAGTGGCCATTGCTGCACTAGCGCATGCGGGAGACAACATCGTATCTACGACAAACCTCTATGGAGGCACATATAACCAATTGAAGGTCTTCCTCCCAAGATTAGGCATACACACGAAATTCGTACAAGGAGATAAGCCTGAAGACTTTGCGAAAGTCATCGACGAGAACACTAAAGCCATTTATGTTGAGAGCATCGGAAACCCAAAATACAATGTACCAGATTTCGAAGCTATCGCGAAGGTCGCACATGGTTAGTAATTTGTGCTTGTATATCATTGTGTCCTCAAGCTGAAAGTTTCCGCACAGACAACGGCATTCCTTTAGTCGTCGACAACACCTTCGGGGCTGGAGGATACTTCTGTCGCCCTATCGACCATGGAGCGGACATCGTCGTTCAGTCTGCAACCAAATGGATTGGTGGACATGGTACTACGATTGGAGGCGTAGTTGTTGACGCTGGAAAGTTCGACTGGGGCAAGCATGGAAAACGATTCCCCGAGATGGTGGAACCATCGGAAGGCTACCATGGTATGAAGTTCTGGGAGACATTTGGACCAGCCACTTTCGCGGTTCGAGTTCGAGTCGAAATTCTTCGCGACTTGGGAAGCTCTCTGAATCCATTTGCTGCTTTCCAGTTAATACAAGGTCTCGAGACGTTGAGTTTGAGAGGCGAGCGAACTGCTCAGAATACGTTGGCGTTGGCTAAGTGGCTCGAAAAGAACCCGCACGTTTCTTGGGTGTCATATCCAGGACTTGAAAGTCATGAATCCCATGAGCTTGCGAAGAAATATCTGCCTCGAGGGTTCGGTGGTGTTCTGAGCTTTGGTGTTAAAGGTGGTGGGGCTGCAGGGAGTCAAGTCGTTGATGGCTTCAAGATGATTAGTAACTTGGCCAATGTTGGGGACTCAAAAACTTTGGCCATTCACCCGTGGTCGACCACACACGAACAGCTCTCGGACCCAGAGAAGTTGGCTTCCGGTGTGACTGAGGTAAGCAATTCGTCAACTACTACGGCGCCGATATAAGGTTACTTTGAGTTGCACTACTAACAGTTGGTACCTGCAGGATCTTATCAGAATCTCGGTAGGCACAGAGCATATCGATGATATTATCAACGACTTCAAGCAGTCGTTCGAATCTGCAGCTGCAGCAAAGACCACTGGCGGAACAGAATCAAATGCTACGGAGAAAGGAAACGCTGATGGAGATGCAAAGATGGTTGTTTAAATTTAATTCCCTATTTGATTACTTCTCAGACGTTCTTCTTGTGAGGCATGCTTGAAGCCTGCTAGTTCTATGCCCTAGCTAGGCAGCTGCTATATGACGAACTGAGAGTGCTTAATGTTCATGCAAAAATCAAGTCATGTCCTAAAATCGAGTCGTACATTTCCGTTTCCGATGCCATGTGAAGCTGTGTCTGCTCAAAGTTAGCAGGTACCGCCAATGCAGCCGCGCCCCGGACTTTAAGGTTACGGCCGTGACGGCCAAGAGTTGCCATTCAGTATGGAATATGAAAACTCCGTTCCAGTGCATTGCCTCTGAGTCCACTTATTCTCCCCTTTCGCAGGCTAGTACGGAAGTAAAATATGGAACCTTTTTCTTATTGGGATCGGCTCACATGGCCTCACAGATTGGCGTCAAAACAAAAAACGTGCCGAGGTAATCGAGGCTTCTCAGTGAAAGAGAAGAAGGCTAGGGTGCTTACTTCCCATCAATTTCAAATGATACTTCTCCTCAATCTCGACCATAATAGGAACGACTCTTTTCTTGAATAGATTTCTTTAGCAGATAGACTCATCGGTGTTCATACTATAGATTTATCAAGCGTCGACTTTATCTTTTATTATTCCACGGTTCGTTACCCCCGAGTCGCAATTCCCACTGATTCCCCAGAAGGAATGCTAACGTTTACCTTTGCAGCTTTGTATTAGAAGCCATGGCTCCAATCGCGCAGGACCCAGACGCCTTCGTGAAGCTTTTACGGACGTCTCCTGCTCCAGGGTCTCCTTATTCTCTCCCTATCCCGGGTAGCAGTCGCGAAGGTCGCAGTGCTGTCTACAGACACCACCGTTTCGTCGATAAACCACTACTTCAAACAATCGATCCCGAATGCTTAACAGCCCATGATCACTTTGAGAAATCAGCGAGGAAGAGGCCTAACGGGCGATGCCTGGGACACAGAGCTTGGGATCCAGCCACCAAGACGTACGGGAATTTCCAGTGGTTGACTTATGGACAAGTAGCAGAACGAAGAAAGAACTTTGGTGTGGGATTAGTAGAGCTGCATAAGAGAGCTGGAGTCACAGATGACAAGTTTGGAGTGGGTCTTTGGTGCCAGAACAGGCCGGAATGGCAGATAGTTGGTAAGATTCCCGAAGCTGAATCATTTACAGTTCGGTCCGCTGACACATGGTGCAGATTTGGGTGCAATGTCCCAATCCCTTTTCACTGTCTCCATCTACGACACTCTCGGGCCCGAGACGACGGAATACATTATCAACCATGCGACTCTTGCATGCGTTGCTACAAGTCTACTGCATATCCCGACCTTGTTGAAACTCGCGTCTAAATTACCTACACTTAAGCTTATCATTTCTTTGGACCCACTATACGATGGAGAAAAGCCAGGAAACTCAAAGGGCGATATCTTGAAGGCTTTAGCGGAAGACGTAGGGATTTCTATCCACTACATTGGAGACGTAGAAGCCATCGGAGCTGCGGTTCCAAATGCGCCTATGCGACCACCTAGACCTGAAGATATCATCACCGTCAACTACACTTCGGGAACGACTGGTAATCCCAAGGGAGTGGTTCTCACCCATGCAAACGCAACTGCAGCAACCGCCGTCTCACGAGTTGTCTCTGATCCAGGACCAAGCGACGTGATCTTGTCATACCTGCCATTAGCGCACATCTACCAAAGACTCGGAGAGCATGGCTGCCTTGCCTCCGGTGCTTCAATTGGTTACTTCCGCGGCGACATTCTTGGGCTCGTCGATGATCTCAAACTGCTACGTCCCACAGCATTTAACTCCGTACCTAGACTGTACAACAGATTCGGCTCCGCCATCAAAGCAGCAACGATTGATGCGCCAGGTGTCAAGGGTGCTATTGGACGCCATATCATCAACACCAAACTTGCTTCTATGAAGCTTCCCCCGGGCCAAGCGACCAACAAGCATGCGCTTTACGATCGCATCTGGACACCAAAACTAGCCAGCGCATTCGGCCTGCAGCGTACTCGAGGTATGGTCACTGGCAGTGCGCCGATCGACCCAGGTCTACACCAGTTCCTCCGTGCAGCTTTCGGTGCTGCCATTATTCAAGGGTATGGTCTCACCGAAACCTATGCCCAAGGTATCGTCCAATACGATGACGATTACTCCACCGGCAACTGCGGAGGCGTGTCTGCAACCAGTAAGTTCATCCCCCCTCCCCTTCTCCGCACATCCACCTAACCCTCCCCCCCAGCCGAAGTATGTCTCGAATCCGTCCCCGACATGGACTACCTCGTAACCGACAGCCCGCACCCCCGCGGCGAGATCCTCATGCGCGGCACCGCGCGCTTCCGGGAGTACTTCCGCAACGAAGCGGAAACCAGCAAAGCCATCGACGCCGACGGCTGGTTCCACACGGGCGACATCGGCACCGTCGACGCGCTGGGCCGCTTCTCCATCATCGACCGCCGCAAAAACGTGCTCAAGCTCGCCCAGGGCGAGTACATCTCGCCCGAGCGCATCGAGAACGTGTATCTCGCGAACTGCAACCTCTTGGCACAAGCCTACGTGCACGGAGACTCGACGCAGGCGTTCTTGGTCGCGGTGTTTGGCGTGGATCCAGTGACTTTCGCTCCGTTCGCGAGTCAGATTCTGAAGAAGGAGATTTTGGCGACGGATCTAGAGGCTGTGAGGGAGGCGGGCAGGGATGCGAGGGTGCGGAAGGCGGTGGTGAAGGAGTTGGATAGGGTGGGGAAGAAGAGCAAGTTTAATGCGTATGAGAGGGTGAGGAATGTCTGTTTGGAGATTGAGCCGTTTACTATTGATAATGAGTTGTTGACCCCGACGTAAGTTTATTCCTTTCCCCCCCCCCCTTTTCCTCATTTATTCTCCCCTCCTTGCCCATCCTCCTTTCCCTCCATTTCTCCAACCACGTACTAACGTCCCACAGTCTCAAACTCAAGCGTCCCCAAACCGCAAAGAAATACCGCAGCCAACTCGACCAACTATACGAAGAAGCCTTGGCGGAAGAAACCACCGCAAAGGCCAAGTTGTAGTTTAAGTTTTTTAGTTTTAACTCTGCATTTCGAGTGTTATGTACCTCCAGTATAGATAGACGATTTTTGGGATTTCGATCAGTGAGTGAGTTGCCTGCATGCATGTTTCGTCGGGGTTATTATTATATGTTAGTTACGCCAGTTTTTTCGCATGTATATATCATCATATCATATCTGCTTCCCTTGAATCACACACAGGCACTGCAGATTTGGATTAGATGTTGGTGGGGTTGGGAGGGAGGCTTTGGGCGTGAGAAGAAAGGGGGTGGCATTTTGTTAGCATTATATGAGGACATTGTGGGTTTCTCAGCGGCATCGAACCTATTTCTACATATCATTTCTATCAATTTATAAACGAATTACATCCTGAAAGCTTGCTTGCTTGCTCACACTGTGAATCTCCATCTCCCTGCTAAACTATCAAGGATGCGCATCCGGTATCACATGAAAGATTGACGGCTGCAAGTCTGCTGGTATGGTTGCCATCACATGCATCACTTCATCTTCTTCACTGTGACAAAAAGATGATTTATTTGATAATTATTAAGACTTATCGACTCTAAGGAGACATTTGCCGCCAAGAATAATGGCTAGAATGCCCAAATCTGCTTCCTCCCCTCGTCCCAAAAGATACTGCACATTCTAGCCCATGTGGAGTGTGATAATTTCTCCAGCAATAGCAATCGAACCTATATGATGTGCGCTGAGATAGCAAGCAGTTTTGACAACCCATGAGCCTATCTGATCATAATACACACGAAGTTATTACTTTAGTAACACAAGGGGAATTTCCGCGAACCTGCAACTACCAATTTGCGCTTTTAAATTATGTATGAATGTATGGAATTGTTTATGCTGATTTCTCGTGTTGTGTAGAAACGCGCTGAAGCGAGACGACTATGAAACAAGTTAGCGCTAGGTCCGCACGATGACATTATACATGGTCCACTTACCGAAATCTTCCAGAGATCTTTGCTTTTGATTCTTCTTTGGCGACTTGCCGTGCATAAGGTTGTCGAACCCAGTGCTGTCTTGAAGAAGATAGTAGACACCACCCATGATACAGAACACGCCGAATGAGAAGATCCAAACACGCACAACCGCAACAATTGAAGTCTGCCCTCCAACAAACCACCCGAAAAGTGTGAAGAACGTTGCGAGGATGTCGACAACCAGGATAGCACCAGTTAGTTGCCATGAAGGAAGAGATGACCAGAATGGACCATTAGCACGGGTAATGAAGATTAGCCAATTTTCTGTGAGCGAAATCTCCAAGAAGAGAACTTCATCGAGAACACCAAAATTTTGAACAATACCACCATCTTCTCCTCGAGCAATCATGGTAGTGAGAGTGATCCAGGTACCAACAGCAAGGACTATACCGAGGAGAACAGACATTCCCCAAAGCTTAGGGAGATTCCACTTGACAGGAGTTTTCGAGAATGGTGCATTGTCGTAAGCAATGGCGAGAGTAGCTACATCAGCAAATATGGCAATGAAGACCACCAGTTCAATGTTGAGAGATCGGTTCAAGATGGCAATCCAGAGACCAAGGAATATCTCCAGATGGATGGACAATGCAATACGGTAAACAACGTAGGCGTACATACGATGGAAAATCTGTCGAGAAGTCTTGAGAGCGTCGATAATAGCACCGAGTCCAGGGGCCAGGAAGACAATGTCAGCTGCGGAACGGGCAGCATCGGAAGCTCCTTCAACAGCAATACCAGTGTCGGCTTTCTTGAGAGAAGGGGCATCGTTGACACCATCACCAGTCATAGCAACGAGATATCCACGCTGTTGCAGAATTTCGACGACGTTGTATTTGTGTTGCGGGAAAACTTCAGCGAATCCATCAGCAGCTTCGACGAAATCATAGACTTCAGAACCAGGCATATCTCCTCCGCCGCCAAGACCGAGACGCTCAGCATTGTAAACATTAGTACCAAGTCCGAGCTGTCGAGAGGTTTCACGAGCGATTCCCACAGCATCACCAGTCAACATCTTGATGGATAAACCCAAGGTCTTTGCTTCGTTAATAGTACGAGCAGTGTCATGACGTGGAGGATCAGAGCAAGGCATGATACCTAGAATCTCCCATTGACCTTCGCCACGCTTTCGTGCAACACCCAGAGAACGGAAACCACGAGTAGCAAATTCAGCGACCTTGTTCTTGTAGGCTTGGTCGATCTCGTCAGGAACACGGTGATCTTCCTCAACAGTCTTCAACACGAAAAGAGGAGCTCCTTTGACACAAACAATTCTTTCGCCTTGAGGTGATTGTACAACAGCTTGAACTTTCTTGGAAACAGGATCGAAAGGATGAAACTCAAGAACCTTGTACTTAGACAGGACAGATTTGGCGCGTGGGTAATATCGGAGAGACTTCAAAAAAGCTTTATCGATGGCATCAATACCCTTCTTCTTGCGGGAGGCTGCAAGACAAGCTGTCAACATAAGGTCATCTGGCTCTACACCTGGCACAGTATATGGTTCGGCGAGAGAGAGCTTGTTCTTCGTCAAAGTGCCGGTTTTATCCGAACACAGAATTTCAACTCCAGCTAGAGACTCAATGGCGGACAACTTCTGGACGATAGCTTTCTTCTTGGCCAAATAAGCGGCTCCAACAGCCATGGTTGTAGTGACGACAGCTGGAAGACCGACCGGGACGCCAATGATAGTGATGGCTAGAGTATACTCGAGAATTGTGACAATCGGGTTGGAGCGATAGAACGAAGAAATCCAGACGACTAAGTTGGTAAAGATAACCAATATCAGAAGAACCGTACCGATACCATTCAAGACTTCAGTGAAATGTCCAGTTCCCCCAGAGGCTTGGTTAACAAGAGCCGCAGCACGTCCAACGAATGTATTGTCACCGGTGGCAGTGATAACCATGAAGGCCTCACCACGCTTGACACCGGAGGAGGCATAGCATTGATCACCCTTATGTTTGTCGACAGCAAGAGATTCTCCAGTAATGGCAGATTGATCGACTTGAAGGAACGCTTCATCGGTAACGATTCGGCCATCGGCAGGAATAATAGTTCCCTGTACAAAAGCCATTAGCACTTTTCAGACCAAGTGTAGGAGGATCAGCCAAACTTACTTCTTCGATTTGGAGAATGTCACCAGGGACAACTTCAGGAGCTTCAACCTCATATAAACGACCATCACGAAGAACCACGGCTTTCAAGGCAAGTGTCTTTTTCAGTTCATCGACAATCGAACCAGCTTGGAATTCTTGAACGAAACCGACAGTAGCGTTGAGCAGGAGAAGTGCACAGATAACACCGAAATCGACCCAATCTTCCAGACCTGCAGCAAGAACAGCGGCAGCCTATGAAATGACCAGTCAGCATAGGATTCCCAAAAATTTATGTAAAATCTATTTGATAAGAGGCAGCTTCCTGAATGCCTTGGATGAGAGGCCTTTGAGACAGCCGAAGGAATTGCGGGGGATCGTCTGGGGAATCCATGCAGATCATACAAAAAGTCCGAAACTGTGGGGCTTGCTTAGGTGGAGTGGAGACAGGAAGGTTAGCTGAATTCGAAGAAAACCAACGTACCTCCATGACGAATTGAATAGGACCAATGAAGTACCCAAGGAACTTGAGGATTAAATTCTCTTTTTCTTCCTTCATTTGGTTCATGCCGTACTTCTTGCGACGGGCGTGGACTTCCGCGTCAGTGAGACCAATGCGGGTGTCGGTTTGGAGTTGATCTTCAGGAACGACGCGACCTGCACCAGGAGTGGCATCATCTTCGCCTTCTTCGTCTTCAATATGGCCGTCTTGAGATTCGAGCTCGTCGATCAATGCGTCCATATCCTCATCTTCTTCTTCTTCCTCTTCTGGCTTCTTCACCGGGCCATTGTCAGTAGCGCCCGACTTTTCGTCGAATTGACCCGATTCAATATTGGTGTTCAAATGGTTGGGAGCTGCGTCTGATGAGCCGTTGCTTGAGCTGGCTACATCTACTGGACGGTTACCGTCCGCCATGACGAGCTGTTAGAGAGCGACGGATGGGAAAAGCTGCTCAGTCCTGAATGAGGGTATGGTGAAGCAAATTAACAATTCTGTAGAAGATTAATCGACGCAAATTGAGTCGAATACGAAGATTATCTCGAGATGGAAATTGCACTTCAATTGAGGAGTCGTGGAAGAAGTGCCAGTGATGGAGGGAAGAGGGAGGAGGGAAAAGATGAAGAGGAAGATGGAGGGGTAGAGGTGGCTATTGTTGTTGTCGTTGTAAGTTGTAAAGGTAAGGAAATTGAAGTGGGGGACGAGAAGATAATAAAGAAGTTGTTGAATTGTTTATTGTCTCGTGTTGAGAGTGAATGGATGTTGAGGCGTAGAAAGAAAGCGAATTCGGCAAGAGCACGAGGGAAGAAGAAAGAGGGATGAGAGGAAATAAGGTGAAGAGATGAAATTTCACGAGTTTGATTGAGGTAAACAAGGTAAGGACGACAGACGGCGGATGATAGACGACTACTCTACGAGAGAGCGAGGTAGTCGTAGGCAGAGGAAGTGTCGCATTCACGTTGGTGAGGTCCTTAAGGTAAATACAATTTACTGCAGAAAAGAAAAAGGAAGTAACGACCCAAGAAACCCTACGAAGCCCAAGAAAACGACGAGAAAAACGCCATCGATGTGGCAGACTGGCAGTATCACAAGCTCAAATGAGATATGATATGATATGATTAGTAGCTCTTCTTTTGCTATGATCCGATTCGGCCCTTACCACATCGGATGCTCTGCGCATCTTTCCAAATTCCAACTTCCATGCTTCCATATTTCTTTTTGGCTTTGTTTACGAGTACTTTCGGACCAGATATAGATGGAGCTTGGTCTTTTCATCATTAGCAGAAGACGTAATTGCTAGACATGCCGTTAATCCTCATCCTCATCCTCATCAACGACTCAACGAGCAATTG
The DNA here is from genome assembly GCA_002946385.1 of Rutstroemia sp. NJR-2017a WRK4. Lineage (NCBI taxonomy): Eukaryota > Fungi > Ascomycota > Leotiomycetes > Helotiales > Rutstroemiaceae > Rutstroemia > Rutstroemia sp. NJR-2017a WRK4. The sequence continues at coordinate 198,283 of NJPR01000057.1, forward strand.
AAGCTTCACCAGATCTACCAGATCACCCATCCCTACGCATCATAAAAATCGACGATATAGCTTCCCCTCATTTCCCGTTGTTTTCATGCACGTTCTGCTACCGGATTGGTTGAGGAAGTGTACCCTGCCGTGGACGGGTAGGCAAGGTAAGCAGAAGATAACCAAACAAGCTGCGGCATTTCTATGCCTACCTACCCCACGTCCGATGACAGTGCTTGCTTGCATCGGACATGGCATTGCGGATTGGTGTCGTCGACTTCATTTTGAAGGTTATCTGCGAAGCTGCGTTTTCCAATGGCCAATGCAACTAACTCTGCCGACTTGGCCTACGAATCTACGAACTCTTTTATCTCTACTGTAATATATACACCTCCCAATCGCAACACAGTCCCTCGTCAATACAAACATCCAGCGAGGAACGGGCACTAGACCTATTCCACACAACAGCTAGCTACTGTAACTGCAACGCTGCAGATCACGGCACTAAATCTGGGGGTCAGCACTAAAGCCCGTTCTTCAAGCTGTTTGATGGGCGGGTGAGTGGGGAGGGGAATAGGGTCCGCTAACTTGTTAATCCAAACCTTCGGACAACTCCAAGTCCTCCGCTTCTTCTGTTCCCGCTGTCATTGCGGGTTATAGTGGCTGATAGATATAGAGTAGCGGGTGCTAGGGTTTTTATTCTCAAGTACAGAATCATCGAGCGGTGACCTTACCCGTAGTTTCAGCTATACAGTTTTACAGGCAGAGATAGGTACAGCCAGCTATAACTCCCGCGATATCAGAAAGGTACCGGTGCTTTTTAAATTGGCTTATATTCCCGACCTCAAGTACTCCTAACCTCTACACACTCCGTATCTTCACCATCATCACCAAATTCCCCCAAACTCATAACATTTACACCTCTTTCCAAACCCGAACAATCCCTCACAACATCATTCAAACATTAACTTACACCACCCCCGTAAATGTCACTCCTTATCTCCCCTCCCCCAACCCATTTCCCTACCCGTCCTCCATTCGCCCACCACGTTACACACCAACTGAGGGATTTTCTCCTCATCGTCGTACAAGATACCCAAATCACTGCCCACTCCCAGCCCACTCCCAATCTAAGCAGATTATTCAGGACCGATTAGAACAGACACAGCATCAAACCTAGTCAGTTACCCATAAGGTTCAGGTACCATGAATCAGCCTACGAATCTGCCAGCACCTATATGATAAAATCGCACATCTCAAATACCAAGAGTCTCAGGTTCCCTACTATACCTCTCCCGTTCATTCCTCGTATCCGACCCCGATCACGGAAGAAAAAATTCTCTGCGCGACGTTGCGGTGACTTTTGACGATACGACTCGTACTCCAAAACTAAGTCACTTCACCACCTCGAACACAATAGATTTGGTTCATGCATGGGCTAGGCTACGCCTGATTGTGTTAGTTGGTTAGTGCTACGATGAGTATGAGTATGCCGAAATTACTATACTAGAGGTGTTTAAAATGCCCATCCATCCGAGCAGTATATTACAAGATATCTACGTATCTATCTTCCTTCTCCTCCCCCCCTCCCTTCAAGAACCCGGAACCAAGCAAAAACAATCAAACAAACAGGAAGCTCTCACCAATTCGACACCGAGATTCCTCCCCCTAGATATAAATCAAGACCTATTCCATTTCTCCTGCTCGCTATATCCTATCCATCCACTCGCCAAGATACCTCACCAGATACCCGAACTACAGTATATGCCCTACTCGATCTATCTCCTAACTTTACATCCCATACGTCTATTCGCGTCGGACAGGCACCTCTTCGTTGGCAACGGTGATATACAAGCTGTGATAGCGCACCTGAACTTATAACTATACGATGCATACTTCCCCCCCCAAGTTAGTTAAAGCAACGTCTCATCTCATCTCAGTTCTTCTCACATCCGATCCGATCTCTTTACACCTCCAACATCTTCCCAAAGTGTGCACCTACGATTTCTTCCGACGTTCCTCATCTAAACCTTTTCCAACTCCCTCTCCACTACACCTTACCTACCGTCCCTCACCAACCCCTCAACTCCTCATACGAACTATCCGACCCAAACTCCAAACTCCGATATCCTCAATATCCAAATCCCACTTAAACAATCGGATATACAATAAATACTCAACCATCACTTACTTACACAATCAGAAAGTGGTCGCGACCCCCCAGTGGAGCTCTTGAAGAGAAAAAAAAACAACGCAACGAAGAAGAAAGCACTCACTCAGCAAGCCTAGTCGTCTCATCTCAGAATGGACCACCTACGTACTTCATCCCCTATAAAGCACGATAAATAACAGTTAGCAGTAAACATATCTCTCTCTCTCCACGTCCCTAAACGCCCCGGGATGCTCCAAACATCAAGACATCTGTGCCCATAGGAACTTTCCGACCACGACAGTATATCCCTCTCTCCATGGATAGTCACACATATTTGAAATAGATGACAACCACAAGCACAGCTCACATCACTCATTTGGCATATTGCATCCACACACAATAAATCTCCTCAAGAACATTAGATCTGATTTTTCTGTACACGCCCCCCGTCTTCCCTCACAACCACCCATCTCACCATCCCATCCATCTATCATAGCGCATCAAAAAAGAACTCTTGCCATTCAGGACAAGCAGCAAATAATAACATAAAATCCCCCCAGAATACAACATCATAATCGTGTAAAAAATGAAAAAGAAACTCCTCTATGACCGTATCTTGCAAGAAGAAAAGTTCATCTCTATTCATTTGAATCCCTGAGAAGCATTCCCGACAGAGAAAGCCCCGCTCGATGCCTGATATATGTATATCCTGTTGTGCCGTTCCATGGTCCCATCCATTATTTGCCTATCCCGTCCGTAAAACGCCTGGCTTAGTGCTTAGCCGTAACCGCTTCTCCGGTCAGTTTCTCGACGTAAGCTTTTGCCCTGTTGGTGGTATGTTAGTAAGCGGTTGCACCGGGATGGATATGAAAGCGGGGAGGGGGGGGCAGCGGGAGGGAGCGGAAACTTACATATCACCCATAGCCACCATGCAAATAGTTTGCCAAACGCCCAAACCAATTCTAGGAACAACGCCGCGATAAAGACCCGAAATGCCGTTTTGAGAATAAATGTATCTCAAAGTATTACCCACCGTCATCTTAGCCGGACGGTTTGGATCAACAGTCTTGGACTGCATCTCCACACGAATGACCTCAATCGGTTGATTCCAGGCACTCAAACCACCACCCAATCCACTTGCCAAGATCTTCTCCCAAGCATTCAGCTTTCCTCCATCTTCCTTACCCGTAACCTTTCGGATTCCGGTCTCCGCCAAACGACTCAAACCAAATCGAGATCCCCAGTTGGTCATTTGACGGATCGCAACGGCGTTGACACCTTTGTTGATACCACGGATACCTTCCTTGCGGTAGATGTTCATGAAGGTGGTCATGGTACCGTCGGGCTTAACACCTGCCTTGGCCATGTTGGTCTTGGTGATTTCCACCGTTTTCATGCAGGTGCAGAAACCCATGGTGGCATAGGCTTGAGCGACACCTCCTGTGACACCTCCAAAGATACCCGCGGTGAAGTCACCGGCGCCGAAAGATCGTGCATACCATTCGGCCTCGGAGGCCACGAAGAGGAGGACGGCACCTTTGGTGGAGGCTTCAATCCAGGCCCAGGGGATAAGACCTTGATAGACTAATTTGGGGATAAAATTATCAGCAAATGAAATTCGCAAGAGTGAAGATACGATTTAAACTCCAAAGAGCGGCAGTAGTCAAGCGTAGACGGAAAGATGGAGAAAATGCTAAGTAGGGGAAAGGACAACATACAGCCAAGCACACCACCTCTTCCCCAAATCCTACTCAGAGCACCCGCAAAAGAATCCCCACGATTAGCAGCCATGGTAGTTTTTGTAACCTCCAAGGGTTGACCGAGAGTGGTCACCTCGAACAAGTTCAGACTGGCGCCCAGCAGCAAGTTCGAGAACTTGACGGGCTTCTTCTCCGGCACAACATGCTTGGGAGCGGCGATGGCTGACATGATTTATCTGTTGTTTAGATTTCGCTGGGGCCCTGACCAAGGGAAATAGGTTGCTTCGTCGCAAAAAAGAGGTGTTTGGTGAGGAGGTTTGGAGATTTGCTGATGGAGAGGAGGAAGACTTGGGTTTGTGGTTGTTTTATTGAAGTGGGAGGAAGTGAGGGTGAGATTGTTAAAAGGAAATACGGAGTTGAGATGGAAGCTTCGCTGGGGTACCCGTAGGCGAAAATGTTTAAGCTAGTGGTGGTGGTTGTGGTGGTCCCTTGTTTTTTGGGGGGGGACTTTGCGTGCTTTGGCACCTTTAGGTTCGCCTGTCGCTGTGGTCCGGAACTAAAATGGGCCATTATGGGGCCTTTCACGGACGGGAATACAGGGGTTGCTCTGCTACCGAGTAGATGGTGAAAGGCGGTGATAGTCCTGAAGCGTGAATGGATGATGGACAATGGTTACTAACCTTACATCTCACAGCACAGTTTACTCAGCTTACTCATTCATCTTACTCTACATATTCCCCGTACCTATCCCTACTCCCATTCCTATATAACCCGTATTTCAGAAGCGCTGCGAAGGAACGCGTGCGTAAGTTAAGAGTTTACGAAAATTATATGGAGCACATCCAGCCTCGGCAAATTGTTGAGCTCAACGAATCCCATGTGGTGGAATTCGGGGACCGCAAGCAACAGCAAGCATTGATTGGAGTTGGGGGAAGTCCGTGACCCTTTTTGGCTTTATTGATTCTGCACTTTGCGTTTCTTTTGCACTGCACTCCTGACATATAAAGGAGTCTAGGAGCTGCTCTAGAGTCTGGAAGCTATGTAATACAGTAGCTTCTGTACCAACCCACGTGGCTAGTCGATTCGGGCTCATGAGCCTAACACCTATCGAGAAACCTCGAGTTAAATTTTACGGCAAAGAATCGAGATCGGATAGACGAACCAACGATCTCCTGAAAGGCAGCAACAGGAGAAACTCGCTTTCGGATCCCGTGATAGAAAGGATCTTATGCCAAGCTCGGGGTTCGCAGGCGGATCTTTGCAGTCGCCCAGGGCATGATACTCTTGAGATCCGAGAATCTGCTTAATATTAACACTTATATGGACCTTATCCTGCCGGCACACAAGGGTAAAGTTCGTAGCTTTCGCGAGTAATATCAGTCATCTCACAGTGATTACTCATTGTTATCTGATAACCATCAACCCCGAACCAAAAGAAGAGAAAGTAACGATTCCCGAGAACAAGGAGGATAGGTGGAAGACCGGAGTTTATGTGGCACATCACTGCAATTTCGATGGAGGAGGTCAAATGGTAAGCAATGTAGAAGTATTCAAGAAAATTCAGAAAATAGAATTGAGCACATCATCACCTCACGTAGCGGGGCAGTCAAAGAGTATATTATATGTACGATGTAAATTCTCCATAGGAAAGAAGCAGCCTAAAGACAAAGACCTAGCTAGCTACACAGAGACAGAATGAAAGGGCCTTAAAAAGGAAGGGTTAAGAAGTTGAAGAAGTATTTTGTGTACATGTGCTCCGTGGTCGTAGTATTAACGTCCATCGAAGCTTTTTGCTGTGAAATATTGTGATCCTGTTTGCTCATCATATGTGAAAATGAAGCGACTTGTTCCGAATGGCAGCCCGATGCTCCAGGAGGTATCTTCTGTACGCCCAAACGCCATGTCAATGCAGATTATGCGATGAAGCAAAACCGAGAAAGGAAACGTGTCGACCAAATTAGACTGTTAAAGGAATTATTCGTTGATGAATGTCTGGAGCGAAGCACTTATGAAGGGTGTCCAGGTGGAGGAGGCTGTGGCGGGGTTTGCTGTTGGCCAGGGAAGACAAATCCCGGTGGGAACATAGGCATGCCGTTCGCCATGGTTGGGAGAGGATAAGGGAAGCCGGCGCCCAGGGGAAATGGTGGCATGACTGGCGGAACAGTGTTTGCTGGGAACTTATTCAAGTCGTCCCGGCGTTCATCTCGACGATCCTCACGATCACGACGGTGGCGTGGACCATCATCATCATCATGATCACGACCACCCGACCTTGGACCGTTGTTTCCACCTTTGTCGGTTTGCATACGACGACTGATGGCTTTTGAAGAGACGCCTTGACCGATCTCGATATCAGGTTCTTCAACAACCATACCAGGCTCGATCGGTTGCCCTCCACTTCCACCATACTCGGCTGTGAGCATCCACTTTCGGTCGGCATCCGTGAGTTTACTAATCGGAATGATGCTGACTCCTGTTTGGTAATCGCTGCAATCACGAGGTCCGAATCCTACACCCCATCGAGTCTGTGAAAGTTAGAACTGGAACATGGGAGGAGCAGATTGGGAAAAACTGTAAGAATTGGACATACCCTGAGTGACGAGTCTGGAGCTCGATTTTTTTCCATGGCCTCCTTAGCGTTGACGGCGTCCTCACGACTGATCATCTTTACGAAGGCATGGCGCTTGTCTTTGTTGACGATGCAGGTCTGTACTCTACCATACTGGCTGAACAAACTCTTCAACTCATGCTCGGAAGTACTATGACATATCAGTTATGAAATTCAAAAATTGTGCTAGTCCTAATTCTGGGAATAACTTACGTGACCCCACCAACAAATAATGTGCGACTAAGGACTAGATTCTTCATTAGCCAAATGCTGCCAAGAGCCTGGAAATATATTAAAATACCTTTGATGTTTCCTTTTCCAATAGACGAATCATGTCCAACCCATTTGGGACCATCAGGACGTCTAGGTGGGGTTGGGCTGCGGCGACGTTGGGGGCTACGCTGGCGGTAATCGTTACCGCGGCCACGGCCACCTCTTCCGCGATCTTCAGATCCGCGATTACGTCCTGGCGAGTCTCTATCCCAATCATCACGACGACGAGCATTTGGAGAATCACGACCGGCCCATCCACGTTGGGGAGATGGGGATCGAGAACGACGGCGATAACGCCCTTGAGGGGATCTCATAGAATCGTAACCATTTCGATCACGTGAATCATCTTGTCTAGCACCCCAGCTGTTTTGGGGAGTGGGATTTTGAGCACCATATGACGGAGGAGCTCCGGCAGCAGGAGCTGCTCCTTGATTGCCCATAGCTGCCAAAATTGCAGCGATCTGCTCGGGTGGGACACCTGATGCCGCCAGTGTCTTAATTAAAACTACCTGCTGCTGCACAGCTGGATCGAGATTGACAGGAGGATTTATTGGTGCAGCGCCTGGAAAGGCACCTTGATTACTGGCAAAATTCGGAGTCCCGTTACTGGGGCCTTGACCAAAAGCTGGCGTCGATGGAGTGGGTACATTTACAGACTGCGGTGGCATCGAATATGGCAAGCTCGGGTTCATTCCTGGAGCTGCTTGAGGAAGATTATTCTGTCCGGCTGATACATTGTATGAATTATTTTGTGGAACAGAGATAGGAGTGGGAGGTGGAGGAGCAGTAGTGTTTTGACGAGCAGAGTTTGCCATATTGGCGAGAGCTGCCAAAATCGAAGAAGTATTGGGCGGTGCTGATGCAGATGGAGTTGGTGCAGATGCCGGCGGCGCCGATGTTGATGGCATTGGTGGCAAACCTAAAGTAGTTTGAAGACCAGGTGGAGGACTTCCAGGTGGTGTGGTAGAGTCTACATGCGTCGGAGTATGATTAGATATGTGACAGACATTTGAATTCTGGGAGCGTTGTTGAAAATCTTACCATTCAACTTTTCTTTGAACGAAGAGAGCATCTGCAATGGGAAAGTCTGGCCTTTCTCCCAGATGTCAAGTAGCTTTCTAATTTTCTCCTACAAAACAGAACAATCAGGTAAGTGGGGATTTTATAGAACACAAACAGGGTAAATGAAGTGGTATGTAGTAGATATGGCGGGTTCCACGGTGAATACATCATTCGAGGAGTATGTGATGTCTTGGGAGGTGGAAGCAAAATCCCACATGAAATACAGATATGTTGGTATGCTTGGAGACTACTGAGTTCAAGCATGTTTGAGCGTACCTTTTGATCATCAGGAGCAGTTTGGATTATGTCGTTCATCAAGACGGGAAGTAGTTCCTTTACTCTATGCACGCCAGCAGCAAATGTACCATCCGGAGCAGAACTATTTATGGTTTGTCCAGCACTTTTGGCTTGTTCGGTCCATTTTCGAGTTACAGAATCTACGACGTAGAGTACGCCAAGTTTGTGTGTGCCAGGAGCTTTCTTGAAATGTGTGTATAGTTTTTGAATGAGTACTGATTCGGACTGCAGGAGAGAGGAGATGATGTTAGCATGCAACTTGAATGCGAGATGGATTTCAACGCGTAAAGTTGATGGGTTGATTGATGGGTTCGGCATACCTGAACGTTGGCGGTGCAGAGAGCTGTGATGCCAGAGATTTTGGATCCGGATACTCCAGGAGGTTTCAATGATAGCATGGCTTGAAGGCCAGCTTCTAATTCTGCTACTGCGGAAGACATAATGTTGGATGGCAGACTTTTCCGACCACGCGAGCAGAAGGTCAATTCAATCAACGCGATAAGGTATCAACTCAGTGGTCGAGGAACCTTTTTGAAAGAAAGTTGATAATATGAGTCCCAGATTACTCTCTCTATGATAGGACTGTTTCACCTCGAATCCAGATACTGGGCTACGATGAAAGAACTGATGGGATGGGGCGGATCTATGGCGACTACGGATCTGCGACCGTCACGTAAGGTCTTTAATCGACCGACCTGAATAGAAACGAGCAGGATGAATAAAAAATTGGCAGAAGTAGGCCTTTTGCTACGACTGAAATGTATTTGATGGATTACTTCTCTTCCTAGATTACCTGTGAAGAGATATTGTTGAAAATGGAAGTTGTCGTCGTAGTTGTGGAAAAGATTGAAAGTGGTTGGGTTGAGAGCTGTCGAGGGATTCCATTGCAAGAGAAGTCGACTTAAGCGTATTTTTCATGCGCTGAGTGATTAGTCAGCTAATTGAGTTAATTAGCAGCAGTGAGTCACGTGCTCTGCCGTGGGTTTACTTCTTGTACACTTACCGTGGTGCCGAAAAACATCACCAAGCAGCTTGAAGAGTCAACCATACAGTATGTGATTTAAGATAAACAATTTGACATTATGGTTCTTGTAGTCTATATCTGATTCTTAAACTTGATAGAATCATACTTCTACTTTTAATTATTTTACTGGAAATTATTCCCGGCATTATTCCAAGAGCTCAAAAATCATCACAGAAAAGTGTTGAAATGAGAAGTGAGAATTGTGAGAATTGTGAGACCGACCCCCGAGGTCTACTCTACCGGGGAGGTTTTGTATGCCCGACGGGATTCCGAGAGTTTTCAGCCTTGTGAGCCATCCAGCCAGCCAGCCATTAGCTTGCCGTAAGCTCTGTACTCGAGCCCGTAAGATTCGGGTGTAGTCAAAGTTAATGGACAGACCATGGACAGACCATAAGTTCCTGGTTATTGAAAGGATCCCTTAACGAGAATCCGGACGAGTGTTGCGTTACATTTTCGTTTTTATACTGCAACATTTGGTGCCTCGCATTCAAGACATGTACGACTATACGACCTAGTCTTAACCGTTGTCTGATACAGTTATGTAATGTCAGATGGATGGAAATAAAATGGTGAAATGATGGGGATATCCGTACTTGTAGTATCTTCGGAACAAATCGCACTGCAGTCTGCCGGTAATCCGGTTAGGAAGGGGTGGTGGCTGCCCAATGAGGATGCGCAATTGTTAATGGGTGGATGAGTGGGATGGGTGGGCACGGTGGGCAAATGGAGGAGAGAAGAAGAGAAAAAAAAAGGTTGACGTAGGCGGGCAGCTCACCCTTACAATTGCTCTCATAGGCTGGACAGCCGTGACAGCCTCTAGGTCAAGCTCTCAACGTGAGTCTCCGAGCCAACACCTTTTTTCCTTCCGGGAATCCTGAGCCGAGCGAGAACTTGTTCTTAAATTTCTCCATCACTTTTACAATTCTACCCTTAATTGTGCGTCTTCTTGCTGCATCACCACTCAACTAGAAGACTTCTCAAAATGCCTGCAACACTTCGTCTCGGTCAATCTGTTCTCAGATCAGCCGTTAGAGTTCCCGCTTTCGGGGCTAGAACAGCTGCCTTCAATGGCTTAAGATGCTACTCTTCTAAAACTCAGGTATCTTCAATTGTGTCCTCAAGCCCCGCCACGCACAAGACTGACAATTATTTCCCTCCACCAGACACTGAAGGAACGTTTCGCCGAGCAACTGCCAGAGAAGATCGAACAGATCAAGGCTCTTCGCAAGTAAGATCAGGCTCGTCGTGTCGAAAATTTCCAACAATATACTTATGCGTCGCAGGGGTTACGGATCCAAGGTTGTTGGTGAAGTTACTTTAGATCAGGTCTATGGCGGTGCCCGTGGTATCAAGTCATTGGTATGGGAAGGTTCCGTTTTGGACTCTGAGGAGGGTATCCGATTCAGAGGAAAGACCATTCCAGAGTGTCAAGAACTCCTCCCAAAGGCACCCGGAGGACAAGAGCCTTTGCCAGAAGGTAGGCGCCATCATTGCGATCACCCATGCGATTGCTAACAATAGCAAGGTCTTTTCTGGCTCCTTTTGACCGGTGAGGTCCCAAGCGAACAACAAGTCCGTGATCTTTCCGCAGAATGGGCCGCCCGTTCCGATGTCCCGAAATTCATTGAAGAGCTCATCGACCGATGCCCAAGCGATCTTCACCCAATGGCCCAGCTCTCCCTCGCTGTCACTGCTCTTGAGCACGAATCTGCTTTCGCCAAGGCATATGCTAAGGGCATGAAGAAGACCGAATACTGGGGTCACACTTTCGAGGACTCGATGGATGTTATCGCCAAGCTCCCAACCATCGCTGCCAGAATCTACCAAAATGTCTTCAAGGGCGGCAAGGTTGCCCCAGTCCAAAAGGATAAGGATTACAGTTTCAACTTCGCCAACCAGCTCGGATTCGGCGAGAACAAGGATTTCGTCGAGTTGATGAGACTCTACCTTACCATCCACACTGATCACGAGGGTGGTAACGTCAGTGCACACACCACTCACTTGGTCGGCAGTGCTCTCAGCTCTCCCATGTTGTCTCTTGCTGCTGGTTTGAATGGTCTTGCCGGTCCTCTTCACGGTCTCGCTAACCAGGAAGTCCTGAACTGGCTCACCAAGATGAAGGCGTCTATTGGTGATGATCTCAGCGACCAAGCCATCAAGGATTACCTCTGGTCTACTCTTAACAACGGCCAAGTCGTTCCAGGTTACGGACACGCTGTTCTCCGAAAGACTGATCCCCGTTACATGGCTCAAAGAGAGTTTGCTGAGAAGCATCTCCCATCTGACCCAATGTACAAGCTTGTTAGCCAAGTTTACAAGATCGCTCCAGGCGTTCTTACTGAACACGGAAAGACGTGAGTACACTTTGTTTGATCTTGAAGTTTTCCTAGCTATACAGGACCTGCTCGCTCCCCCGCGTGCATTTTTTGCGCTTGGTCCCTGAGAATTTTCGTGGAAACATTCGCTAACATATTTTTTTCTCCAGCAAAAACCCATACCCCAACGTTGATGCTGTAAGTTCTCCGCTACCCCTGTAGTCATGTTTTAAGTCACTAACTCCTTTCCAGCACTCTGGTGTCTTGCTCCAATACTACGGTTTGACCGAAGCCAGCTACTACACCGTTCTCTTCGGTGTTTCCCGTGCCATTGGTGTCCTGCCTCAATTGATCATTGACAGAGCTGTTGGTGCTCCTATCGAGAGACCCAAGTCTTTCTCTACCGAGAAGTGGGCTGAGATTGTTGGCGCAAAGTTGTAAACAAAGATTCTGATGGCGTGGAAGAACTCTGTATATTATTAGAGAAGCAAAATTGATCTTAATTGCATACTATTTTTCTATTTTGACTGTTATGTCTGCCATTGTGGATCATCTCGATTGGGCAGCTCGCCTCAAGTGCATTTGTTTAATTCCTATCCTGTGTTTGAATGGGACTGTTTTGTTGGTCCCACTCTGATTTTCTCTAAGTGTTCTCTACAAATCCTCAAGGACTCGCTATGGATTTTGGTTTTCAAAATGCCCGTCTCGAAGTTCATCTCTTCGAGATTCACGGTTCACGGTTCACGGTTATTTTACACAGTATACGACTGTACCTTGCATATACGGAAAGATGCAACTCTTGCATATTTACCACTCCCAGCCCTTCTGCTGCTTGATCCCGTAGAAGTATGTATACTTCAAAGCGCCTCCTAGACTTCTTTATTCCCCGGAGCCGGAAATGTCTGTGGCTTTTGTTCCTACGCCCAATAACTCCGAATAGCTCCTTTTCTACTGCGGTCTTACTTCGTACACTGTTCATAGATGGACGTTACGGTAGCGATACTCCGGTGCCGGAGAACTACTTCGTTCATTCAGCCGAATTATCGAGGCTTTTCTCGTCTCGTCTCGGCGAATCCCAAACATGCACCCATCCGTCCGCTCATTCATCCATCCACCTATCTACCCATCTACCCATCTATCCATCCCCCCCCCCCCTTCCCACCTTCCCGGTCATGCAATTCTGCATCTACAGTACAGCCGCATCATATAAAATCTACACCCTTCTTCCTGTTGGTGTCGGTGTCGGTGTCGGTGTCGATGTCGATGTTGATGTCAATATGCTAGGGTTCGTAGGTGTGAAAGAAGACGAGACGACGGTGCCGAGTAGCTTCTGTAGATCGTTCCTTCATGGCTTTTTGCTGAAGGAGTAGCGGAGGTTATCAACAGTGTAGATTAGATTACGTGTTGGGGGTGAAGGGTGAAATGGAACGACAAGGAAGTATACCTTCAACCTTACGGCGGAGACTGTATCCAACACTTTAAGAAAAAGAAGACGAGATGGATTGAGTTTTTATTTTCCCACCATATTTGATTCATTTTCTACTAGTACGAACGGACATTCAGATACCATCAACATATTGAAGTTTCTCATTATCTAATCATCATCATCAATAACGTCTATGTTAAGCCATTAACTCGCGCACTCATTATGCATACGTGATTCATACCATACCATACCATCCCATATATTCCCGATCCCCATTCAACACTCCTCCTCCTCACCACCTCACTTCCCAGAAGACGCAACAGTCCTCTGAACCAGAACCGGCTCCCCAACCTGACTACCACCCTCCCCTTCCCTCTCACCCTCCACCCTCCTCCTCTCCGCCTCCCTATCCGCATCCCCCATCTCCGCCAACCCATACCAACTAATAGTCGCCAACCCCAGCAACGCCGCCAAACAACTAAACACCATCGCGACAATCCCCTTCGGCGTGAACCCATTCGGCAGCGGTCCCGGTGCCTTATTCGCGCCCTTTAAATCCAGCAAATCCACCGTATTCCCCGCCGCGTTCCCCGTATACGATATCCCCCCCGCTTGACACGCCTTGATATGGGATTCTGGAATCACGAGGGATTTCTGCAATTCCAGAGGCGCTTCGATCATCGTTGCGATGAGACCTTGATTGACGTGCCACTCGATATGGCAGTGGAAGAGCCAGACCCCAGGGTTATCGGATGTGAAGCGGAGGACGATGTACCCGGAAGGACGAAGGACGAATGTGTCGCGGCGCATGGGGATGGAGGGGTAGGAGGTTTCGGTGGTGTTGGAGGAGTCGAAAGTACCAGCGTCTTCGGCGGAGCGGGCGATGGCTTGGAAGTTGTGGCCGTGGAGATGGAAGGGATGTTTGCCGGAATCTAGGGTGTTTTGTTAGATTAGGCGGAAGGTTGAATGCTGAAGGACTACTGACCTAGATTGTTTACGACAATTTCGATGGTTTGTTTATAACCGAGGACAAAAGGGTGTGCGAATTCACCGTAGACGGCAGGGTTAACAGCATCTTCTCCTGTCGACATTACAGTGTAGAGAGTTGGGACTTTCTGTGATACGTAGGTGATGTTGTTGAAGAATGCACTATGTTTGGTTAACGACAGGAAATATGGTTACGACGAATACTACTTACTATGGCTTTCCGTTCCCAAGCACATCCATGACCACATCAAGAGTGATGGTTTGGTCTGGTTCAGAAAGTAGAGGCTGTCTGTCGTAAGGAATGAGAGTGAAGTCATCAAAATCATTGAGCTCATCAACGGTCTTGGCTTCTGGAAGCGGCTTGGAATCATCATAAACAAGCCAACCGGTGCCGTTGTAATTCAAGTCATCTGGAATAGTATCGAAAAGAGACTAGCAAACATTAGAGTTGTTCCTCGTTTTGAAATAAAGGTACTCACAGTATCCATACTTGTGACGAACGCAAAATTCGCGGAGGTATCGTTCTTGGTAGTAATCATAAAGGTGCATCGCTGAGCTGCGGATAGATAGATCATCTCTGCCTCCGCCTTTTCAGTATAGACACCATCTACTTCCACAATCGTCATGTTATGGCCTTCGAACCAGATATACTGGCCTGCAAAGGCGCCAATGTTAACCATTTGGAATAGGTAGGTCTTGCCAGGTAGTACGGATACAGTGATGTTTTGCGTATCATTAAAGAGTACAGCTTGAGGAACAGGCTCTGCACCAGTAGGATTGGCCACTCCAATGAATTTTGGTATCCAGACCTGCATCTCTTCATGATACCAGTCGGAAACGGAGAGGACAAACGTCTCGTCAACCTCATCTTCATACGGAAAATCTGGATCACTGATAATGAATGGGGCTCTCAGACCATCTGGGTACTGGCCTTTATCGTGCGAATGGTACCAATATGTTCCGGGTTGTTGCACCTATGGAGGTCAATTAAGGCTTGTTAACATGTCATTTCAACATACAGTAAAATTGTACACAAATTGAGAGCCAGCTGGAATTCCGCACTGAGAAACTTGGGCTGGACCGTCCATGTGAGTACTGCCATTCATGAAAAGACCATGAAAATGGAGCGATGTAGTTTGGTTGCCGAGTTGGTTATCGACATTAACGATGATTCGATCCCCAACCGTTGCTCTCATGATAGGCAGTGGCCATTGACCATTGATCCCAATGGTCGGACGCTCGAAAGCGCCGTCGGGATTTGCTCGAACCCATGTGATATTGAAGTCGTAAGTAACAGTCGCTGCTTCGGCGACAGATGTCAATGCCAGAAGCAGCGCAGATAAAATAGGGAAGAAAGACAGAGAGATCGCCATGTCGTTATGAAATCAGCTTGTCTGTGGATAGAGACAAGGGAGCTCCCGCCGAGATGTGCTGGGAGATATTTTGTCGTATTGTAGGCAAATTTCGAAGGACGCCCTTAGCGAGTCCCACAAATCAATGTTCAAGACCCCAAGAGACTATCAAATGTGCGGTGGCTATGAGTGCATGAGTCTTGAAAAGAAACCCTGCCAAGGAGAGGAGTAAAACTCTAGACCAGGCAAATCTGATTCGATTTGATGTGATTAGATGATCTGATAAGCCTTTTTCCCGCGCATGTGGTGAATTGCTAGAGCGGGATCGGACCCAGAAATCTTTCGTAGCGGGGGGACAAGAGAGCTTAACTGCGAAGAGGGATTAGAATTGTAGCTTGTATGTAAGAAGCTTTTGAGATTTGCAGCAGCCAAGAAGAAATTGCGGAGCTTCAAAATTTCAATTGGTGTGGGGTACAAGAAGCAAGTGGATCTAGCAGGAAGGAGGAACACGAATACTCAATGGAAATGGCACTCCTCGAATCTACACAGAAGTACGAGAGCAAAAGAGAGTCGTCGACGATCTCACGGCATACAGTCTAGAGGCGGAATTGAACCTCACATGGTAGAACAGAAGTGTACTCAACAATGCTGAACAAACTACATCATACTGCGAAGTGGCAGCAAAATAGAGCGGCGGGAACCTTCAGAGTATACGTTTTTTCGCCAAGAGTTATGTCCCGAGTCGTTCTCTACAATTTAGTGAAAAGTTAACTATTTCGGCTGAGCGCAAAACAGATCTTCGCGCCTTCCGATACAGGAGTAGACGGCAGACGCATGCTCTGGTCTCTGACCATCTGGCACTGCTTTGGGCAGGTATGGCCAACAATGACTGGGGTTTCCCCGTCTATCTGCCGATTCGAGATGATCTGATGATCTGATAAAGACTATCGTTGTGACTTAACCCGAGGAAATGTCAAGCGACCCGAGAATTTCGACCCCTCCCCGCTTCCCTTCGTTCATGGAAAGTCGAGTCAAGAGGGTCGACAATTTTGGAGATACGAAACTCAAAAAAGACCGCAAAACTTCCAATTCTCTTGTGCAAAATGGTTTCGAGACGGGAAGTAGTATGTAGACATACTTTACACCACAGCTAGTAGTGTTTAAGAAGCCCTTACATCATGCCATGGCTGTGGGCGGGAAATGAATCGCACTCGCTCCAGACCAATGAGGACCCCCCATGTCTAGGAAAAAAAGGTTCCATCGGGCGATAATAGGCTAGAATTTGCAATTAATCCCGCAGAACCTTCGTGGTAAATTTTCTTCTCTTACCGTACTGTAAAACCGGGGATCATCAAAGTGGACAACCTGTAGCTTTGCATGTGGTGGAACAGCCCAAAACTCCAGCTGCCAGAAGAAACCATTTTATTCGGCCGCTTCGCCCAACTTAATCAGATCTTTTCCCGTCTTATCTGATCCTCGTTTCCGGCCCCCTCCTTCCTTTTCACGAATTTGTTTCCATACATGTACAATACTACTGCACACCACACTTGTCTATGATAATTGATACCCAAAGAAAAGGACCATCTCCAAAAAGCTGCTGAGCAGCAATTGCAACTTCATCAGACAGCCAGAAGAGAACCTCAGCAAAAATGACGGTCAACGTTTTCTCCGTCCCAATCTTCTTCGTTGTGTTCCGAGAATCTCTGGAGACCGTGGTTATTGTTTCCGTTTTACTCGCTTTCATTAAGCAGAGTTTGGACGGTTCGGAGAAAGATGCACAACTGCGCAAGAAGCTATTCTGGCAGGTAAGAACTGATTGTGGGAACAACTTTAGTTCTTTACTAAACGTCTGAAAAGGTCATCTGGGGAGCACTGGCTGGACTTCTTCTTTGTTTGGTTATCGGCGGTGGCCTGATTGGAGCCTTCTATGGACTGGGTAAGGACAATTGGACCACCACCGAGTACTACTGGGAGGGCTCTTTTGCAGTTCTCGCATCCGTCATTATCACCTTGATGGGTGCTGCGCTACTGCGCGTGTCCAAGATGAAGGAAAAGTGGACAGTCAAGCTCCGAAAACACTTGGAGCCCACTGAATCCACTAAGAAACGGAGATGGTATACTAGCTGGGTGGATTTCAAAATCTGGGGCGAGAAGAACTTCATGTTCGTTCTCCCCTTCGTCACTGTCCTTCGAGAAGGTCTGGAAGCAGTCGTCTTTGTTGCAGGAGTTTCTTTCTCGACACCGGCAACAAGCATTCCTCTCCCAGTCGTAGTTGGCCTAATCGCTGGGCTCGTGGCAGGATATCTCATATATAAGTAGGTGTTCTTCTTAATGAAACGTTCCACGACACTCCCGTTGACCAACATTAGGGGTGGTGCGACATCGAAACTTCAATTTTTCTTGGTTATTTCAACCTGCCTCTTGTACCTCGTTGCTGCTGGCTTGTTTTCTCGAGCAGTTTGGTATTTTGAAGCACAAAACTGGAACGATCTCACCGGAGGTGATGCAGCCGAGACAGGTGCTGGCGCTGGATCATATGACATCAGAAAGAGCGTGTGGCATGTCAATGTATGTATTTCCCATGGTAAGATATATCTCGTGCTGACAGCAGTAGTTTGGTAACCCGGAGCTCAACGGTGGTGGTGGATGGGGTATCTTCAATGCCATTTTAGGATGGCAAAACTCTGCAACCTATGGTTCTGTCATCTCCTATAACTTGTATTGGCTCACAGTAATCACTGGATTTCTGGTGATGAGATACAAGGAGGTCAAAGGGCATCTACCTCTTGCTCCAACACTAGGTCCATATCTCGCTCCTGCAACCCGTCGACATGCAGCGATAAAGGATCGTGTCGCTTCGATGAAGCAGCGGGCGATATACAAGACGGATGAGTCTCAGCCAGAGACTGCAAGTGACAAGCGAGGCAGAGCTAGTAGTGGGTCCTCTGCTGCTAAGGATTCGGAGAAGGCTATCGAGACTGTACGAGCAATACCGGCACGGACTATCTCGGATTAAACGAATCGCAGTCCAATGTGATGAGGAAAGCAACCACAGGGGTTTGCATACAACAGGCTTTTTGCACCGTCGTAGAAGCTCGGACGAATAGAAGTCTCGGTTGCCTTACTATTCGAAATGTTTCCGTAGGAGATCTCCAGCAGTCAGGTGCTGGAGATAATGGTAGACTCGAGATGTTTGAGCCTTCAAAACATGTAATGAGAGTTTTCAGAGACTTCCTCCAAGCAGTCTTCCATCTTCTGGTCATATCGAACGATCCATACTGGCTTCTGATGGTTCTTCTTGCAGATATCGGACTGCGGATCATCGCGGTTTCGCCTCGTGCCCGGCGTGGATGGCAAACGAAGATGGGTGGTTGCCATAATATGAAGCAATTTAAGTGCCTTTACGTTGTGTCATAAAGTACAATCGGCTTTGCCCAAATATATTTTGCTTAAATGGTCGTGATAACAAGTTGTGGTCAGGAATGTGTGGTGAGCAGTTTTCAAACCTGCGACGAGGATGACCATTAGATGTACTCTTATTGGCCCAAACGATGCTTAGCGTGATTTGACACATAACGGCTAATGATGGTCTTATACTATTTCTAGCGTCTGGGGAAATCAATGCTGATATACTAAGACCTACTGTATGAAGAGATACAGCACTTGGGACATATTCATGCGGCATTATATTATCCTCCAATCGTCCCCCATCTACAGCTAAATATCACCAGGCAAAAAACTTGGAGCAATATCTAATCATGTCTCCACTTTAGCTCCCACCATAGATTCGAGTTTCCCAGCCAGAACTCTATGCTTTTTAATAACCTCAGCCCATTCCTCATCATCGTCTTCATCATCATCTGAACCAGTCTCCGCCGCATCCACTTCCCGGCGCGCTTTCTCTCCCATCTCCGCAAGCACCAGACTAAAGTCCCCTCCCAGCCGTCCTAAACTCCCAGCACAGTATAAAACTTGCGTGAGCAAACTATCTCTGCCGCTTTTGTCCCTCACGTTGGGTAAATACATACGCAATGTCTCCTCCAACATACCAATCAACTGTAAAGGAAAGGTAGACAGCGCACTTGGCAGCGGCTCTAATAAGTCATCCCCCTCCTTTGCATTCACACCAATCTTGAGCCCTTCTATTGTCACAGGCGCCGCGGGCGGTGGGAAAATAGACCGGAACATGGAGATAATAGCGAAACTTTGTTCTCGGAATATCTCAATATACCGTTTTAGATATTTTTCAGTCTGCTGCCCCGCTTCGAACTTGCTTCCCCCGGGTCGGGCAGCCGTGGCGGGATTTCCTAATCGTAATGATTCTTGGTCTGCGAGATCGCGTAGAGGATTCAATGCATTGAGCATAACTTTCAGACTTGCAAGGCGGCAGACGAGGAATAAGGACCCTAGGGCTCCCTCTCTGCTCTGACTAGATGCAGCGCTCGCAGTAGCGGGGTCGAGCTCGGGAGCAATGCGCCGTAACCAGGATATAGTGCGCATAGCCGCCGCAAGCTTAAGAGACGGCTGGCGTAATGAATGGATGAGGTTGGTGGCCATAGATTGCATCTTCTCCTCCGCCTGCACGGAAACGCTCGTCACTAAGGGTGAGTCGGGATACAGGGCATGCAGACGTCTTATGTGCGCATTGAGGTCGAGCGCAGAGGCATAGTTCAGCGTGTTGTTTTCTCGGCCGGTGCTGCTGGCGGCGGTAGTGGTGGAGGAGGAGATTGCGGAGGATAGGAGATTCGGGAGGTCGAGGACATCCGCTAGTCTGTCTACATTTCGCGAGAGTAAAAGGGCTTTCCGCCGGCGGTCTAGCGCGGCGTTTTCTATGCGGTTGTTGTAGTTTTCGCTGAAGTGGATGGCGGCGTCGTCGAGTTTGGGGAGCGCATCTCGTAAGTCGGCGGTGGCTCTTGCGAGGGTAGGGAGGGTTGTGGTGAGGGTGGAGAGGTGGTCGGAGGATGTAATTACGGATTTATGTGAGCGTTTGGATAGGGCTTGAAGGGACAAGAGGAGAGAGTGTTGCGTCTGGGAGAGCGATTGTGGTTCGGACGTGTTGAGCGCACTGAGGGGGAGAGTAGACAGTCGATTTAGATAGGTGGCCGATGTAGAATCCACCGGCGTCGGTCGGGGTAATGGTCTATCGAAGTATGGAATGAGGAGCTCGTACAATGGATCTGCCATATTGGCAGATGGCCCAAACTTGGCCGATTGTTTGTAAATATTTCGAGGTTGACACTTAGTGATGGATCGAGGGGTTGCACAACGCTATGCACTACTACTACAGGGTTAGCTCTGGCTACATATCACAACGAAACGACGACATACTAAATCTACAGAATAAAGCTATGTTACAAGCAAATCCTGCATGTGAAATAAATGTTTGAAAACTTTTAAATACCCGATTGAAGTTTTGACAATCAAGAACTAAACTTCTATTAAGAATTGGAATTAAAACCAATATTTCCATATCGCATTCTGTGTTGGTTCACTATTCTCTTGCTGATCCACGGATAACAAAAGTCTATACGGTTCCGTATTTCCTGAGTACAGCTAAGTGGACTTCATCTATTTTGTTACAAGTCATCGTTTCCGCAAAATCACCCTGGAACTTTTCGGTCATGGCTTCGGATCTTATTCAAGATGATTCTTCATTCGTCCTTGAAGATGTTCGTATTGCAGGAAAGACTTCTACGAGCTGCAGCATTCATTGCAAGAACGGATTGATCGAGTCTATCAATACAGATACGTCGTCGAGCGCAAGCCATGGTACACCACATCGTCTGCTGGTACCTGGGTTATGCCATCCTCACATCCATCTGGATAAATGCTTTCTTCTCTCACATCCTAAATATGAGGATCTAGAAATCAAAGAGGGTGATTTCGCTGAAGCGATGAAAATTACCAGTACGCCTTTCACTCCCACAAGGAGTTCTTTTCACGCTTTTCATGTCTGGTTCTGAAGCAAATCGAGTCTAGGTGAAGCAAAATCGAGATTCGAGCATGAGGACCTCATGGAAAGGGGGCGAGCACTTATCGAGGAAAGTATCCAGTTTGGAGTTACTCACATGAGAGCCTTCGTGGAAGTAGACTTTGGAGTGCGAATGAAATGCCTAGACGCAGGACTGGCTTTGAAGAAAGAGTTCAGCGACAGATGTTATATTCAAATATGTGTATTTGCACAAGACCCGATATTCAGCCAGGATAACGTTGATGGGTCAATGGTCAGCTTGCTCGAGGAGGCAATTAAGAAGCCTGGAGTGGAAGTCCTCGGCAGTACCCCCTATGTAGAAAAGAACCCCGAGTTACTGGAAAGGAACATACAATGGACTGTCGAGAAGGCGAAGTTGCATAAACTACATTTGGACTTTCATATCGACTACAACTTGGATCCCAGCAAAGAAGTCTCTCTACTTTCAGCAATCGCAAAGCTGCATGAAGTCAAATGGCCTACCACCGTGGATGCCGAAGACTACAGAACCGTTATGTTTGGTCATTGCACTCTTCTTACACTTTTCAACAACAACAACTGGCAAAACCTACGCCGGGCAATAGGCGAGCTACCGGTTTCATTTGTTGGGCTACCTACATCAGATCTGTTTATGATGGGTCGTCCGGGAAATGCTGGCGGGAGCAATAGGGTTAGGGGCACACTTCAGGTACTTGAGATGATCAAGAAGTATGGACTGAATGCTACGATGGGCATAAACAACGTGGGAAATGCCTTCACACCCCAAGGTAGTTGTGATCCTATGAGTCTTGCTAGCCTAGGCATAGGGATCTATCAAGCAGGCACGAAGGCAGATGCTGAACTCCTACTGGTAAGCTTATTTTACGACCTTTGGTCAACCCCCTTTATGCAGCACACATTAATATTGCGATACTAGGAGTGTGTATCCACGAGAGCTAGAGTCGCTATCGGTCTTGGAAGGAACACTGATCTCAAAATCGAAAGTGGAGGACCTGCAGACTTTGTCACATTCAATGCTAACGAGCCGGGGAACTTCAGAGCGAGAAAGTCGATACAAGAGTTGGTGTACGATGCAGGTCACAGTCGGACAACAGTATTCCGTGGGAAGATAGTCACACCTTTGTAGGTATCATGTGGTAGAATCACTTTTGTTTGCTTCTTTACATATGACATGGAAGTTGTATCACATGGCAGCTGTATCATGCTTTCGGATCATTGTGGTACTCTCACTGATGAATGAGCCACCCCTTCTTCAAAGTTGGGAAACAAGATCCCGAGTTTCCGTAGTACTTCGTAAGCTTCAAGAATGGACCCCGAGAGTCGCTCCTGTGTTACCATAACGTATTCATGATGTAAAATCTCACCCTGCGTTGGGTTGTATTCCAGGTTCATTTAAGGGTAGCAGTTTGGTTGGAGAATCTCGAAATCCTAACGCAAATACCTCCAAAAGGCGAGAAGGGATATCAGATACAAACCTAGGCTGGATTTCCTAATATCTAAACTTCTAAAACATGATTGGACACTCAAGCTGTCAAATGGAATATGTATCTCGTCGCGGTCGAAATGCAGCTCATACTTATTCAGTAAACTACTTCGTCATCGGCCAAGACTGCTCATGTGCCGCTCTCCCTTAGCAGGCACGTTTTGGTCGGGGGTTAGCACCGTTGGCTCCCCCGTGCTCCCCAACAAAACAGCCAACCAACTTGAACCAAGCGCCCGCGCTAGCGCCGCCAGCCCGCCAGCGTCGACCTTAATACTCCGTACTTCGACCGCTCAGCTTCAAACCTGGACAATGTATACTTTTCCACGCCCATAATGCACGACCCTTTTCCTATCCCGCCGTCGCCCTGGCTCAGTAAGGCAATTCAGCCTTTTGCCGACTACTGGTCGTTACCTACGTTACCTTTGCACATTCACGAAGTTCTTGGATCCTTCTTAGCCTACACATTTATCAATAAAGTAGTTGCGCCGACAGTTTCGAGACGCCTCTTCCCTAGCAAATATTCCAAATTTTCGCCTGAACGAAAGCTCAACTGGGACGTTCACGTCGTCTCATTATGCCAGAGCACTCTTATCAACGCTCTTGCGCTATGGGTTATGTTCAACGATGACGAACGCAAGAACATGACAGCGCATGAGCGAGTTCATGGATATACTGGAGCCTCTGGAATGATCCAAGGTCTGGCAACAGGCTACTTCCTCTGGGATCTAATGATCACCCTGCAGAACATCAAGGTCTTTGGTTTGGGAATGCTGGCACACGCAACAAGCGCTTTACTCGTCTTCTCTTTCGGTTTTGTAGGTATCCCCAACCTCGGCAGATGGAACCCCCACTAACCATTCATTGCAGAGACCATTTGTCAATTTCTATGGTTGCACTTTCATCCTTTATGAGCTCTCCTCTCCTTTTCTGAACTTCCACTGGTTCTTCGACAAACTCGATATGACCGGATCGAAGCCTCAACTATATAATGGGATTGCACTCCTCATCACATTCTTTAGCTGCCGTCTTGTCTGGGGAACCTATCAGTCAGTACGTGTTTACCAAGACGTATGGAAGGCACTTCACAACACACCCGCAACCTCTAAAATCAACATCGATAATCTCGCAAATGGTAGCGCTTCGACACTTAGCGCAGCAGCAGGCCACAGCGCAGCACCGATTCACAACGACATCATGAAATATGCTGGCGAAGAGTTCGTTCCCCTCTGGTTGGCAATCACATACTTGGCTAGCAATCTTGTCCTGAACACTTTGAACTTTTACTGGTTTGGGAAGATGATTGAGGCGGTTAGGAAGAGGTTCCAACCCCCCAAAGAAGCCAGAAACAAGGAAAAACCTGTTGCCATCAAGAGCACTGGTGCTGATGGTACAAAGAGCATCCATGTTGTCGATAGCGAGGTGCGCAAACGAAAGGGTCCGGAAGACGAAGACTTTGTGGCCGCTGCACAATAGTGGATTTGTATATGATTAACGAACGACAGTATGGTTTAGACATGGTGGAGACTAACAGTGGTATGCTTATAATTGGCTTGGTGGACGGGGTTTCTTATAGTTACTTCTTACTTTCAGATTGTCGATAAACCACAATATCATATTGATGCAAATCATTTCAGGCCTTGTCCTTCACACTTTTCATTTTTGTTGATTTAATGATTTTCATGACTTGGCAAATTCAAGCAGCTTCTTTTTATGGTAAAGTAAGTCCTGTATTATCATGATTCTTAGCACTTTGTATCATACATCAATTGGTATAAAGTAACGCCAGAGGAAAGTTCCATCTCTCCTGCATATCAACCCAACCCAAAAAGAAAAGAAAACAATGCCAATGAAATTTCTCCACTCTTCGTACTCCATTCAATCAGAACGCCTTAGTTATATCCCGGTGGTCCCGCAACCATTGCCTCAGTCTTCTTATATCCTTGCGGCGGAAGACCACTGTTCTCAACCAAGATGTAATCGAGCTCCTTGCTCGTCTGCATGATCTCGCAGCACGCGCAGCAGCACGAGCCCATACATCCAGTGCAGCCATTTCCGGTACGTCCTGGTCTCTGTGTTAGGAAAGGAACGCATTTGGAGAGCGATCATTGATGACTTACCATATCGGCTTTGCAGTGTGGATCGGTCCATCATTTGCATGATGAAGCCAAAGCCGAAAATACTCAATGTGTACCAGCCGCAACAGGCTCCGTTGCAGGAGCTGTAGTCACTGTCGTTGCCGTGGGTGAGGCGGTGGTGGTTGCGGCCGTAGACGAAGCAGGGACAGCAGGCGGTTTTCCAGCCTGGGGAGAGAGGGGGTTAGTGATTGATTGGGGAGGTTAATTGATGGTGCGGAGGAGGGAATACGTACAGAGACCGCATGGTGAGCAGCAGGCCCAGAAGGAGTTTTCGTATGGTCTTTCGGCGGCCATTTTCGATGTGGTTATAGATACGAGGGATTAGAAGGGTTGGTTTGTTGTGAATGGGCTTTGGAGAGGAGTTGGTAAAGTAGACAATGGCTTGAGGACTCGACAGACGGATGAGGAGAGCTCTTTAAACAATCAATTCGCGGAATGCGTTTTATAAAGTCAATGGATACAAAGGCTGGTATCTGAGGGCCCTTTTACGTAGGATGGACTAGGTATCGCACGAAGGATCCATGCAAGGTATGGTGGCACGGGTAGTAAGTAGGTGAAGAGAGAGTCAGGCAGGGTAAGCCGCAGGGTTGCAGGCTGTGTTCCCGTTTTTGTGCATGTCCATTCACTCGGCTTCTGGCAGCGTCTAATTGGGGGAGTTCGTCTAATTACACCATAATCTTAATGAAACCACTTGGATTTTGTAAGCCGAGCAGCTCATTTATATTCCATCGCAAAGTCTATTTTGGCTTGGTCGACATGCTGAGTTAGCGGAAGTCGATATGTCGCCATGAGGTCGACGACTGTAAAATTGGAGAAACACGCCATACCGAAACATTCGGGGACCAGATCGTTTGCTGGTAAGTTATGGTCTCGCTCTCCACTTCCCTCCACCGCTGATTATACGGTTTGGTACCCACATGTCCCCATGGAGTAACATTAGTAGGTAAGCTTTGTGACGAGAAATTAAAGATTCACCGGTGGTTCGTTCTTATTCAGCTATGGGATTTGGGAGTTGGAGCTTTTCCGGATAAGGAAATTTATAGACCGTTGCTGTAGCATGCTCGCTAACGTTTAAGTTAGACGGAAATTTGCGCAGTAAGGCTGAAAATACTGTGCCTCATCCTTCGACTGTTTCTGGCTTGGTTGACTAGAGAAGCGAGAGCGAGCTTAATGTACTCTGTATGCCAGATGGAAGGATTCTGACAGGTAGCTAGCCGGTGCTGTGGAATTCTAGGGGGATTCCGTTTGGAGTGTTTTGTAATCATCTTTTATCGGGGTTGCAACGCGGATGGAAAAGTAAAGTATGTATCTACCTGTTTCATGAGGGACTTTCGAACGGCTTCGTGCTTCGTTGCTAGTAGAAGTATCATGATACTCAGAAAGTTGCTGCCTTCGTACAATGACACGAATGTTTCAAAGCTGTTCTTGCATGGCACAGCAGTGCTCGGCATGGCTTCTTGTCGCATGGGATGCTCAGATTGAATCCACCTATTTTACATACTGAAGTTATGTGATTATATAAGTACGGTCTGAGCTGACTAGGCTCAGGGGGGATCTCAGCCGCTTGTACGAATTCCAGAAATAGGTATGCTGACAGATGCCTAACCTTGTGGAACCGTTGTTGGGGGCTGGATGTATAATGTGCATATGTTTCTTATTTAGAGTGGATGACCATATCAATACTATTAACTTACTTCGCTTGCATTAATAGCTTGGATGCCAAAAAGGACGTCTAGCCATAACTACCTCGGAGTTCGCTTCCGTTCGCCCATGGCACAGGATTCATCGGAAAATGTACTCTACACTACTGACAGCTTCGTACTCGACGAGAGTAAATATGACGGCAGCTTCTGTGAATGAGTGACATATAATAAAGAAGTAATAAAAGGTCCATGAGAATATTTAAATAGTTTGTAAGTCTCTATCTGGAAGAGAGGTTCCTGAGCAAAGTCACAAGTAGACTTATCCGAACCCCTGTGTAGACAGATCTGCCCGGAAATTGTGGGAAAACTTTATTTCTTGGACTTGATGTGATCACCAACACCAACAATGGGTTTTCAGATTCTACCGGTTCAACCGCATACACTGTCTTTCATGAATTGGCCCTCTGTCGTTTGCTAGGGGTGATAGAACTGATATTTTGCGACGGATTGTTTCATACGGACATAATCTGAGCAATCTTTTCCCCTATGAGATTGCTTATCATCCTTGCCAATATTGCTTCTGCGACCCCGCGAAAGTTGGTAGGCGATCCATGGACGTCCGAAAGAATTAAAGGATTTGGTTCGGATTGCCTGTGAGGTAGTCTCGGCCTGGGTTCTAGAGAATGAGAAGCATGAGACTACCCGCGCAGAGGCCGTGGTCTCTCGCGGATTCTTATGGTAAGTTGGAAATCTGCATGTTGGTCTCTGATGAACGTACTAACAACCATTTCGCATTCGCAGACTTCATCTCTACTTTTCTTGGTAGATCTATATCCAAAAGGGCCCCAGCTCTCCCATACCAAGTCACAAAATCCTACGAACGAGCATTCAGCACTACATATGCGCCTGCAAGATATTGCGTCAGAAATTATAGACCAAGCAAACAAGCATTGATATCCCAAAGAAACCAGCGAAGATGGTTCCACGATTACTTCACAACACATCTACCATCCTCATCACTGCATCCAGATTCTAGATCTACGGGACCCCATCACAAACTTCCGCGATCAGCTTCAACGCCACATACACCAGGATCCAACCGTTCGCCCGCGGCAGCACCGCCTATGATCGGCACATCCCGCGAGCTTACAGTTGTTCGAATACCTCTCCGAAGTGCGAAACATCATTTCGGAGTCTCTGTCTCTCGCGGCACCAGAACATACAACGAGGATACATATCAAGCTGGAACATTGGAAATACCGGCGTTTGCGAAGCGAGCACCTGTCAGTCTAAGCAGATCGGGTGCTAAGGCAAATGCAGGAGGTGCTACTTCGGCGGATAGTGCGAGTGGAGATCCGCAAGTGTTCTATTTTGGAGTTTTCGATGGACATGGAGGAAATGAGTGCAGTGACTTTTTGAGGGAAGAGCTGCACAACTATGTCGAATCGGCGGCGGGGAGCTTTGAGCTACCATCCAGTTTGAAGAAGAGACGGAAGGACGGCGATAGCAATGAGCCGGTTTCTGGGGAGAGTGAAGGCCAAGAGGACGCGGCGAGTACAGCCCCGCCATCTGGTAGAGCCAAAGCTATTGAGTTGGAAAAGTCCCTCATTGCGGAATGGAAGACTACGGTTGGGGGCTACTTTCGAAGGTTCAGACCGGAATATTTTGAACATCTCTCTTCTTCGAATGATGATTCGTCGAGCAAGCCCATATCGATTGAAACTGTATTAATGTACGCTTTCCTCAAAGCGGATCTCGATTTCATCTCAGCGCAAGCTCGAAAACCCGACCCCAATGATACCAACACCGACAAGCCCTTGAATGCAGACGACATACTCGGGGAACCGGCTCGCAGGGCAACTAATGATCGCATTGGCGGACCTACACGTTTTGCTGGGGGTTCTACTGCTTCTGTGGCTATGATATCTACGCCTTCACCCACACCTTTCTGGCATCCTGCCTCACCTTCGGCATTAGTTGTCGCCCATGTAGGCGATACTCGTGTTCTACTCTGCGAGACTTCGACGGGCTTGGCTAAACCTATGACGACGAATCATCATCCTAGTTCGCCAATTGAGGGTGGAAGACTACGAAGATATGCCGCAACATTTGTCACTGACTCATTTGGCGAAGAGCGCATGTCTGGGCTAGCAAATACAAGGGCATTTGGCGACATGCGTTCCAAAAGAATTGGTGTTTCTGCGGAGCCGGAAATAAGGCGCATAGAAATAGGCCCTGCGGAATACAGTTTCATGGTTTTGGTTTCCGACGGTGTTAGTGGGACGCTGAGCGATCAGGAGATCGTGGATGTAGTGAAGGAAGCAAAGACTCCAGAACAGGGCGCACAGGATGTTGTGGGCTTTGCTACAGAAGTAAGCAAAGAAGGTGATAATGCAACATGCTTAGTTGTGAGGCTCGGCGGTTGGGAAAGAAGAATGGAAGGCGGAATGGGAAGTATGGGCACGAAAGAAGTTAGGGACTATAAAAAGCGAGATGCAATGGACCCACGAAGAGGCAGGACGTAGATTGTAGACTTGTATATTCGAGATAATGAATAGAATTGTATATTTGTATCATGTTTTATGTGTCCTTATAGCGTGTAACGTGCAGGATGATCTCCTTTCAAGCGATTGATCCCTTACGTCACATCAGTCCACAAGGATTCATGTGGCATATTTGAGAATTTCGACCAACAATGCAGAGCAGTAACTTTTGTACATTCGAACATGGGACCTAAAATTGACCCTGCCATACTCAGAGCTCTATCATTAGATGCTAGTTCTTCTACAATTTCCAGACATGGTGGAGGTGGATTTTCCGAGACGCTGAAAATCAGTAGTACAGTAGATGGGAAGACGAAGTCATACTTTGTGAAAACGGGAGGAAAAGACAGCGAGGTGATGTTTATAGGTAAGACTTACATCCTCCATTTCCTCCGGCGAACAATCACCAAACATCATAAACCGCATTCCAAAAAGGTCAAGTGCGTACGAGGAGAATCACGTACTAATATATACCTAGGAGAACACACGTCCCTGAGCGCCATCCACTCCGTCGTGCCCAGCTTATGTCCCCAGTCTTACGCTCATGGTGCTCTAGACTCCGGTGGTTTCTTCCTTGCTACCGATTTCCTAGATCTCTACCCCCGCGGAGGTAAACCCGGTTCTGGGCAATCTCTTGCTCAGAAACTAGCCAAACTACACAGCACAAGTGCTCCCATCCCAGATGGATATGAGCAGCCGCAGTTTGGCTTCCAGGTGACTACATGTTGCGGTGATACCCCGCAGGATAACAGCTACAGGAGCTCATGGGCGGAGTTCTACGCGGACAATCGGCTGAGATATATTCTCAGGAAGGGGGAAGAGAGGAATGGGACGAATAAGGAGTTAAAGGGATTGGTGGAGAGGGTTGCGGAGGAGGTTGTTCCGAGGTTGTTGGGGGAGGGACATCTAAGGGATGGGGAGAGTGGAGGGGATGTTAGGCCTGTGGTGGTGCATGGGGACCTATGGAGTGGAAATCATGGGCGGGGGAGGATTGGAGAGGGGGATGTGGAGGAGGTGGTTTATGATCCGAGTGCGTTTTGGGGGCACGGGGAGTTTGAGGCGGGGATTATGGGGATGTTTGGGGGGTTTGGGAGAGCATTTTGGGAGGAGTATTATAGGTTTAAGAAGAAGGATAAGCCGGTGGGGGAGTGGGAGGATAGGTGTAGGTTGTATGAACTGTAAGTGCTATGCTATGAAGTGAATGGAAAGGGCTTTGGGAAAAGAAGGCATGCTGACGAGGTGCCCAGGTATCATCACTTGAATCATTATGCCATTTTTGGTGGAGGGTATAAGAATGGAGCAACGAGGATTATGAGAAGTCTTGTCCAGAAATATGGAGAGGATACTGCCTAATGGTCATTCTCAAAACTAAAGCTTGATATGCCTGGATATGAAGTAGGAGATATAGATAAATAGTATCTAGTATCAGAGTTGAGTGTTCAAAAAGTGGTGTTAGTAGAGAGGCCTTATTCCAAGAGTAATCCATCCTAAGCCGGAAAAAGATTGCAGAGATGCACCTCGTTCAGATGCTGGTATTCATGATGTATGAGACGATAGAAGTTCAAGTAAAACGAGTATAATGGTGTATATAAAAATGAACAATTGAGAGTAGCTGGTGCTGTGTGGAAGTAGACGAGGGGGACAGCTGGGGGCCGAAAGTGAACACCGCCCTAGCGGCATTTGTTACCCGACCTCCCCACGTCAACACGAAAAGCATCGCGTCGCAATCCTTCCAGTTCGCGCACAGTCTTACCTACTAAATCAAAAAAATCGCAATTATACACGCGCCCATCTTCCCGAGGCTTGCGTACAATCTTCACTCAATTGAGTTGAAGATTTCATCTTTATTTCCTATTCGGACGCGTGAACACGACTCCGGTGTGCGAATTTCGTCATGGCACCAGAAACATCAGTATCTCCGCCAGGCAGGCGCAGAGGGGGAGCAAATCGGGAGAATCAATACATCTTCGACCTCGGAGTCAGAGGAAGGTTGGTATTCCCAGCATCCAAGTTTGCGCGGTACTGACAGGTTATCTAATTAGAAAAACCGGTGTTACTATTCCTGACACAGGAATTCGAGATGAGGAAGGCTTTGAACCGATGGATGATCTTTTCTCCCCCGATAAGCCTGAAAGTGTTAGACCTGCCCAGAGTACAAATGGGAAGCGTAGAAATGCTACTGAGGACGCGACAATCTCTAGTGAGGCGGATATGGAAATGGATGAGAGTATGTCAATAGTAGCAAAATGAGTCGCATCGGGGCACCCGTACTGATTCTTTCCAGACACAGCTCCAGATCCAACAGAGGTTCTAAACCAACGAAAACGAGATGCGCGAATAACTATGCCAATTCCCCGGTCGAAGTCCCCGCTAAAGACGAATCTACAATCACCGGCACGTAGACATCCTTCGGTTGGCGTTCCATCTTCGCCTGGACGAGGAGAATCCAGCGATAATGAAACAGGACCTGTTCGCCGGAAATTGGATTTCTCGGGTGATGATGCTGGAAGCGAAGCGCCGAGCAAGGCCAGTAACGGCACATGGAAAGGACGAGGCAGACCGGCATTAGGCAAGCTCACAAACGGGACGCGACTTACCCCCGGCCGACGATCACCCTCACCGGTAAATCAGAGTGAAGATGAACAGACAGCATTGGAGCCAGAAGACTCTGTAAATTATATCGTGCCTGGCGAAGAAGATGATGTTGCTGTAGCAGACGCCGAAGATGACGCGGAGCCGGAGGAAGAGGAGGGGGGGCCGGAGGTGGAAGCAGAATCAGAGCCAGAGCAAGAGCCAGAACCCGAGCTACCTAAGAATAAAACTAGCAAGAATAAAGGCAAAGGCAAAGCAGTTGAGGAACCAGAAGTACCAGTCGCGAAGCGCCGTGGAAGGAAACCCAAGAATGCGGAAGCTCCTGCTGAAAAAGCGGCGGAGGAAGAGGAGGTTGGCGAACGGCCCACCAAAAAGGCACGACGTTCTCTTGATGAGGCCCCAGCTCCGAAGCCTAGAGGCAGACCTGGAAGGCCTAGTAATGGTACTAAAACTGGATCTTCAACGAAGGCGAATCCGAAAGCGAATCCGAAGGGGAATCCGAAGCCCAAAGCCAAAGCCAAAGCCCAATCGCGGATGGCACCCATATCGGAAGTTGATTCGCCCCAGGTTCAGCGCGGTCCGCCCATTCCTCGTAACAATGGCTTGTTCATCCTCCGTCGCGAGACACCAGCAACAGGCGCTGGATTTCAAAGAACAAGGTCTGGCCGTAATTCTATCAAGCCGCTCGCATTCTGGAAGAACGAGCGTGTTGAGTATGACGAGGATGAGACGGCGGCGGATGGTCGCACTAAGATTCTTTTGCCTAGTATTAAGGAGATAGTGCGTGCCGAAGAAGTAGAGCGGACTAAGTCAACAAGATCGAGAGGACCGAAGCCTAAAGGCAAAACGAGGAAGAGACCTAGGGAGGAAGAAGAGGATGATGACGAAGTTGAGGAATGGGAAACCGAACCCGGCCGCATTGAAGCCGAAGTGCAGACCTGGGATCCTGAAGACCAAGTTGGCGAGCATGCGGACGAGAAGGTGGAAGAAATTGCTCTCTCTGCTGCGGCGATCAGAACTCGCGATATCCCAGGCGCGTCATTCAAGTTCGCTAAAACTCTTACATTACCGTTCTTTGGTTCCGGCATGGTTGATCTGGAACCGGGCGCTGTTAAGAAACCGAAAAACTCGAGGAAGATGCAAATGGTCTTTTTCGTCTTCTACGGCAGGGTTGAAGTTACGGTTAACGGCACTCCTTTCAGAATTGGAAAAGGCGGCATGTGGCAAGTCCCTCGAGGTAAGCATTGTCAAAGTACGCTCTCTGCAGTTGGAAATATACTAATTTTAGCAGGAAATTTCTACAGTATCTCGAATGACTACGACAAACCAGCACGGATATTCTTTGCGCAAGGATGTGAATATCCTCAAGATGATGGTGCGCCGCCCGCCAGTCAATAAGCTTTCAGGTCATACCTTGTTTATTTTGCGCTTTCGGTCTTGTCAGTCATTGTTGCGTTTCTGTCACTTGCATCGGAAAAGGGGTGGAGGAGTTTTAGTTCTTCATAGCTTTGATGAAGGGCGCGAATAATGTCCTGTTTGAGTTCATCTTATGATACCATGCGTCTGACCTACTGACGGAGGATCTGTCTATACGAGAGGCGTATCTTCTTGAGATGGTATTAATCAAATCTTGTTCAATTTCACAAACATGTCTCTAGATGCCCTCCAATGGCTGTTGAAATGATTAGCGCATGGAACTCTTGCTGTTGCTCAATTCTACATGCAGATGGCGCACTAGGTGGTTTTCTTGCATGTCGCACAAAAGATTAATGAATATAGCACTGTGGAAGTAGATTAGGATTTCTGTATGAAGATAATCATGATTGTGCCTCTAAAGCCTGACAATGTGCAACCTCGAGATACCGTGAGAGAACTCGTACTTTACCCCTGCTCTCGGGCCAACCACTCTACGCGAAGTCGCGTCGCAAAACGCGTCTTCCCAGACTCGAAAATCAGTAGAGCAAACCAAGCAGCCATTTCCCACGACACAACGTACACAACTCAACATGGCAGACTCACAGATAGACGAAGATATAAGTTTGGAGACTCCAGCATCCGACGTTTTCATAGCACCTTCAATCAAACATTCTTTACTTCTTTCCGGCACATCTTATACACATTTCTCAGAAGTCCCACCCTCACTACTTCCAAAGTCCAACACCGATAAATCGAACCCCAATGCAACACCAACCCCAGGTCCTCCCTGCGCATTAGGCGTTGACGAAGCTGGGCGCGGTCCTGTTCTAGGTCCTATGGTTTACGGATTATTCTACTTGCCATTACCGCTTTCTGATCCTCTGTTGCGAAAAACACACCATTTCGACGATAGTAAAGTCCTTACACCAACAGTGCGTTCCGAGTTGATGAAGAAGTTGTGTACACCAGAGACAGATCTATACACGCAATGTGGTTGGGCGGTGGATGTCATGTCTGCGAGGGATATCGGGGCGAATATGATGAAGCCGGCTGGAACGTATAATCTCAATGCGCAAGCAATGGACGCGACGATTGCGTTGATTCAAGGAGTTTATGACAAGGGTGTTAATATCCAGGAGATCTATATTGATACAATCGGTCCTCCTGCTACGTACCAGAAGAAATTGGAAAGAGTCTTCCCGACGGCTAAGATCACGGTTGCGAAGAAGGCGGATAGTTTGTATCCGTGTGTGAGTGCGGCTAGTGTGTGTGCAAAGGTTACTAGAGATGCGGCGTTGGAGGCATTGTATGAAAGCTATGTTACTCCAGAGAGACAAGAAGATACGGAAATGACTGGCACGGAGGTGCAGGCAAAAGTCACAGAGGAGGGATGGGGCTCGGGATATCCTTCTGATGCACGAGCTGTCACTTGGTTGAAGCGCAATATGGATCCGGTCTTCGGTTGGGGAAGTGAATGTCGTTTTAGTTGGTCAACGACGAAGGATCTGTTGGAGTTGAAAAGCGTTGCTGCTAAGGTCGATTGGCCGATTGAGGAAGACGATGAGACGAGTAGGCTGACGGATTTCTTTTCTGCGGAGAAGGAGAAGGATACGGATGAGTTGGGGAAGTGGTATGGAAGCACAGTTGGGACGGAGGTGTTTTAGGACTTGTCCTGGGCAGGAGGAGATGGCGTTTCCGGCGAGTATTTCTTGTATCATGGTCAATTTCTAAGTCGGCGCAATGGGGAAGTTTTGGATATACAGGTGCATGTTTAGGCATCTTCTGAAGTTCGTCTCAAGAACTCGCGCCTAAGGAGAGCCTTAATTATAGAACCTCAAAAACAAACCATAACATCAATACATCGATTATGATGTTTGAAGAATGTCGACAACTTCTGGACCAATTGAAACATTCTGCAGCGACAATAGTAAACATTACCGGAGTAGCTCCATAAATTTTATCTGCTGCGCCAATCATCGCTCAGAGTTGTCGGGGAGAACTAAGATTGTTAGCGTATAACCTTAATTTCTATCAACAGCTCCAAGAGTCGCGTCTACCAAAAAAAGTTACGAGCTGTTTTCTAAGCTCCGACCTCCTTCATTCCCTCCGCCCTTCCCATCTCCTTCCATTATCGTCAGCGGGATCAATTTTTGCCCGCGGTAGTATTTTCTTAATCACTCTTTCACGATGTCTCTTTTCGGAGCCGCGCAACCACAACAACCGCAACAGAATAATAATGGGATACTGGGAGCCTCAACAGCACCGCAAAACCCGTCAGGATCAATGTTTGCGGCTTCTTCACAAGCCCCGCTGGCACAGTCGCAACAACAGAATGGAACAAGCGGGGCATATTTCGATGCCATCTTGGAGAGGAGTCGTAAGAGAGCGCACGATGAGGACTCTTTGGGCCTACAGCTAGGGCTAGGAGATATCAGGCAGCGCATGAAAAAGCTCAATCCTGGATCAGCAGATGCTACCGTCGATGCCAAGGCGCATTATCTGCTGGCAGCATCTGGCGTCGATCCTGGAGCCGCGATTCGCGACCTCAACTTCTTCAATACCAATGCTGGAAGAATCGACAAAACTCAGCCTCAAGAACCGGTCGTTGATGCTGATGTTGAAGGATACCTTGCGCGACTCGAAACGCAGACCACGATGAGCATGATCTCTGATGGGTTAGCGCGATCGGTTCGTGACTTTGATGACTTTCTGGAGGAAAACGTTACAATGGAGTGGAGCGCGCAACGCAGGAGGATATACGAACATTTCGGAATCAAGCCAAAACGAGAGCCGACCGTCGGCACTGCTGCGAGCTTCTCTGCTACCACTGTCGAGCCAAAGGGTGGCTTCGGCCGATCAAGACGTGGAAAAGGACTTGCGCCAGGAGCATCTAGAGGGCCAGGAACGGCTCGAGCCAGTACTTTCGGAAAATCAAGCATGCAAAGATCTGTCATTGGCACTGCGGGGCCAGGAGGATCTGGAAACCAAGTCTTATTTGTTGATATGGAGAAGAAGACAGAGGCCAATGGCATTTCTCCAGGACCAAGTGATCGATTCCTGCGAGAGAAACAAAGTCGATACATCGAGAAAGTGCAAGAATTCAATGAGGCGAGATTGCGCAAACTACATTACCCCATTGCCAATGAATTTTCATCGGTCATCAACCAGGCTGGCGAGCAGCATGCAGCAGATGTTGTTAAAGCATACAAATGCTTGAAGCAGATCGTTGGAGAAGATCCTGACCCCGAAAAGCTCCAACTTCCTAGTGCAGTCAAACAACGACAATTCGCAAAAGCATACTTAGATGACAATCAGAATTCTGCCCAATCTGTGGAGATGAAGAAGCGGATCCTCCGCGGCGCATTAACATATCTCGAGAAGGACTTTTTTGATGGGGTAGAAAGTTTTGTTGCAAAGAACCCCAGGGAGGCACTCGTCGGTGGTAGACCTACTCCGTTGACCAAGATCAAGGGCTATATTCGACTCCGCTCAGCGCGAAAAGACCTTGTCCCTGACAACACTTCCCTGCAAATGATTGGGGATGATTACATCTGGGCCACAGTCTATTTCCTGTTGAGATCAGGTCACATCTCCGAAGCTAATGACTATGTGGTGGAAAATGTTACCGCTTTCCGCGCCATTGACCGCAATTTCCTACACTACATGGCTGATTATGCCAGTAGCCCTGAACGAAAACTCCGTCGCGAACTCCAGGACCGAATCCACAGCGAATACAACCAGAGAAGTCGCATTGCGCCAGAAAACTCGATCGACCCCTTCAGGATGGCTTGCTACAAAGTCATTGGTCGCTGTGATCTAGGCAATCGCTCCTTAGACATTGTGAACACATCAGTTGACGACTGGATATGGTTGCAATTTGTCCTTGCACGTGAAATCAACCGTGTGGACGAAATTGCATCTGAGGTTTTCGGCCTTACTGAAGTTCAGAACACAATCTTTGAGATTGGAGCAAAGCACTTTTCTAAGGTGAACGAGGTCGGCAGCGCGTTCAGTGTATACTTCTTACTCTTGGTCTGTGGTGGTTTATTTGAGCATGCAATTGACATTCTCTACCGCCATACCCCTACTGATGCGGTTCACTTCGGAATCGCGCTAGATTACTATGGTTTATTGCGTGTCTCGGATCCAGACGTTGCAGAAGGTAGCTTCCTGACCCACACTACCAGGCAGAAGCCCCAAGTCGCATTTGGTCTCATGGTTGGGTACCACACTGGCGACTTCAGAGCTGCGAATGTCGCTGCCGCGGTTGATTATCTTACTTTGATCTGCCTAAACAGTGACCTTCCTGGCGATGCCGGACGCAAGCAAGTTGCGTTGTGTCATGAGGCTCTCCGTGAGCTTATCCTGGAGAGTAGAGAATTTGCCCTACTACTTGGCGATATTCGACAAGACGGAATGCGTATACCAGGTATCATAGAAGAACGTCTGTCACTGATCAATCTCGCCAACACCGATAACTTCATGAAGATTGTGACAATCCAAGCAGGAAGTGTCGCAGACGACAATGGGAGGACAACCGACGCAGTTCTGCTTTACCATTTGGCTGAAGAGTATGACAATGTTGTTAACATTCTCAATCGTGCTCTCAGCGAAGCCATTGCTGTACCGATTGGTAGTGATCAAATGCGATTACAGCCATTGAAGCCCAGGACAACATCTGCGAACGAGACGAACAACAGCCTAAGTCTCACCTCAGTCGACGATCCTGTTGAATTGGCCAGAACGATGATTAAGGTCTACTCATCAAATCGTATGTATCTCGACAGAATTAAGGAATCCAGTCGCACCGCTTGTGAAGCATTATTGAACATCAGTCGAGCCAAGGTGCTTGTGGAGAACGGAGAATGGAAAGCAGCATTAGCGGTAAGTTTTTTTCTGGTGTGTTTGGTTGTAATGGCAATACTAATTATATCTCTCATAGGTTATCATAGAGCTTGACATTCTTCCACTCAAGGATGAAGCCTTGGGAAACATTAATGAAATCCGAGCTTATGCCACTAAATTTTCATCTCTGTCACAATATGTCGCCAACAGCGTACCGAATCTTTTGCTGTGGGCAATAACCTGCTGCAACAACGAGAGAAACAAACTCATGAATAGCCCCTATGGAGTTAATGCCGGGTCCAGACGACAGATCATGGACCGATACAAGACTCAGACTATGGACTTAACGACATACACTGGCCAACTGAGATATCGGTTCCCGAGCAGTTTACACGAAGCTCTAGCGAGAGCTCAATCGGAGTAATGGGTTGAGGAGTGATAGGAGCTTGGGAGGATCAAAATGTACATTAAGTTGGTGAAGCAAACTGTGGAGAGACCTAGAAGGAACATTTGATTTGTTTGGATGGAAAGATGAGAGCGTGCTTGCTATGATTGTGGTGGTTCCAATGCCTTAATACCGGATGGGCCAATGAATAGATGATGAACCGATTGGATGGAAATACGAATTTGGTATTAGTGTTGACTTGTCTGTACTATCTAGCAATTGAAAGAGTGAGAGTGCGTCCTAAAGAGGAGTAGATTAGCCATCGAGATCTACACTGCAAGCTTTTTATGATGTAGCCATTTGTTTGTGTAAAACGTATCGAGACGCACGCCAATGCAATCTCAGATGGTCCCTAGTACTGAGTAGTTTGGCCGTATTCTGCTTTGATTGCAAGATGACATTGGGGATAAACCTTGTGCGGGTGTCGTGACCGGTTCCGCCTGCTATTTTACGAGTATGACCCGTCATCTAAGTCGGGGACCCGGATACTCACAAAGAACCACTTCATAAGGTATTGGTTGGTAAGGTTGTTTGTTCTGCACTCGTCACAATGGTAGTCTTCCAGACGTTCTGGACAACAAACCTAGTGCTAGACGGAGGTCGAGCCTATTGAGGGTATTTACCGTAACCTTGCATGCCAAGCTTTTACCCTTACCTCTTACCTCTACGTTGATGAAATAGCCGGGACGGCTTACAATACTAACGATCGATGAAATTCTTCACCGAAGTCTTCCCTGCTGCTACTTTTCCCTTCCCCTCTTTTCTATTGTATACCTCGAAGTACATGCTTGTACGACTTTACATGACTCGAGTTCCCTTCACCCTTTTTACGTATATGACCATTACACGACCATACCTGAAATGACCCCTCACTATCTGTGATAGAGCTCGCCTTGTCGATAAGATCGAAACCGAAATCGAAATCGTTAATCTGCATCCGCACCTGCAATCTGCGTCTATTTTGTGACCATTGGCCATTGGAATCGGGACTGAAATTAGCAGTCTCGGTGCATGCGAAACCGAGCGGCGCGGGTCCTCGCAGATTTCATAATGACACCTGATGCAACAGTACAGGGATCAGAGGAGAGAAGCATGTCGAATGAAGGCGGGGAAGATGGCGCGAGTGCTGGCAGCAATGTGAGCACAAGCGGAGAACAGCAGAACAAAAGAAGGAAGACTGGAAGCACTTCGGGTGCGAGTGGCAGCGGAGGCACTGGTGGGAGCTCCAGAGGCGTTGCGAATCTGACTCCCGAGCAATTGGCGAAGAAGAGGGCAAATGATCGCGAAGCTCAGAGGTCAATCCGCCAGCGGACGAAGAACCAGATCGAGAGCTACGAGAGGAAGATTCGGGAATTGACGTCGCAGCAGCCGTATCAAGAATTGCAGCATGTTATGCGTCAGAAGGAAATGGTCGAGGCGGAGAATTTGGACATCAAGAAAAGGCTGTCTCAGATCATTTCTCTCATCCAGCCGATACTCGGTTCTCATGGTTAGTAACGGGGTTTGTGGCTCGGCAGAACCATTGTGAAGCTTTACTTATAGCTAATTGGCCTTCTAGGATTTGAAGCTCCGACTCAATACTCATCGCCTTCTACATATCCTCCCCCGAACCGACCAGGCTCTGCGAATCGCAATGTTTCTACTCCGAATAGCATAAACTCGCCAGGAACTGTCGTCGGCCCTTCATGGCCAGCCTCAACTGCGCCAACTTTGATGACTGCGGCACCTCTTACGCCATTCGGGCAGGACATGAGAAGCATTGTGCATATCCAGCAAGCTCAACAGCTACTACAGCAACGACATGAAATGGCACATAATTTAGATATGGGACCAGAAAGACTAGGATTGGATTTCTTACTAGAAGATGGGCAGAGAGTTAACAAGATACCAAATCCTCCAAGTGGTAGTGGAGCTGCTCAAGAGTCGCCGAATCTCCAGCAAATCCAGAAGCCCATGCACCATCGAAGCAATTCCACCGCTAGTACCTCTACGAGCTTCAATACACCCAATTCCATCTCGTCTGAATTGAATGGGCATTCTGCTCCCATCCGCAATAGTCCCCCGACCTGCCCTCTCGATTCTCTCCTTCTCGATTTCTTACAAGAGCGCCAAGCCGCAGCTGCAAGCGGGTTATCCACCCCGAAATTAGTCGGCCCATGCTACCCATCCGTTTCCTCTCTCCTCAACCCGTCTCGTAGTGCCGGCTCGCACCCCGTCTCCAAAGTCTTCACCGACATTCTTGGCACCTTTCCCGACCTCAGCACGCTTCCCGAAAAGGTTGCCGTTCTCTATATCATGTTTCTTCTCATGCGCTGGCAAATCCACCCGACTCGAGAAAACTACGATAGACTACCCACATGGATCACACCGCGACCCTCTCAGCTTTTCACCGCACACCCGGCTTGGATCGATCATTTGCCGTTTCCGAAAATGAGAGATATATTGGTGAGAGACTATAACCCGCGGGATTACCTGTTTGATAACTTCTTCATCCCGTTCACGAGTACCCTGAGTCTGAACTGGCCGTACGAACCGACGGATACCCTTTTGAGTGCTGGTGCGGGCGGAGAAGACGGCGAATTGGTCATCAACCCCGTTTTTGAGAGACATATGCGGAGGCTAGAAAACTGGAGTTTGGGCCCGGCGTTTGCGAGTGCGTTTCCGGGGTTGAAAGATACGTATCGATTAAAGACGGATGGGGATAGAAGGTAGTAACGTAACGGAGCTCGCAGGAGTGGAAAAACACCGGCTCGGTTTAGAGAGCTGAGAGCTTGCATCTATCTAATAGGTGGGCTCTGTATTATACATACAAATAGAGTGGACGGGTAATCTGACCCGTCGACGAGACTTTTGACGAAGAGAAGAAGAAAAGATGCTAGAAAGGGGTTGTTGGTATATGCATGGATTGGACTGCTGCGGATTGATATTTTTGGGGTTGGTTGGATATATAAACATGGGAAGAAAGGCAACAACGGGCGAAATACACGTCTGGGATTGGAATGGAATGCAATTGTACACGGAGTTTGCGAGTGCTGGGCTTTGTGGGATATTGTTTCCTCATGACCTGATGGGATGATGAGGGAGTGCGAGGAGTTTTTATGGAAACATGAGGAGGTGGGCGGCTTGTTGTTTAGCATTGGATATTTTGGGATGTTGTATGAGAGGTATGTAGAACTGAGGATCTTGGTAAATCTAGGGTTCAAGGCAACATGTATGGGTGGGTGGGTGGGTGAGGGGGTGGATATACACGATTAGTATATTATAATATCACAATAATCACATACATGATTTTGTCTTTGCTGCAATAACGCTGTATATGCTGTTGATGCCATTTTTATCCTTTATATGATGCATAAGGAGTGTGACATGCTATCCTTTACGTGGTGCATAAGGGGTTGTATTAAGTTCTTAATAATTCGTTAATTCTCAGGAGTTCAACATACGTTCAATTGTTGAAATTCATTTCTAGAAAATTA
This sequence comes from Rutstroemia sp. NJR-2017a WRK4, assembly GCA_002946385.1. Lineage (NCBI taxonomy): Eukaryota > Fungi > Ascomycota > Leotiomycetes > Helotiales > Rutstroemiaceae > Rutstroemia > Rutstroemia sp. NJR-2017a WRK4. The sequence continues at coordinate 240,007 of NJPR01000057.1, forward strand.
CTCGAATCGGTTCTTATAATCTTTACAGAAACCATCTTGCTTCGGGCAATGACCGTCTCATAACGAATAATCTAAACCCTGCAGTATCTACCTTCCAGATCTATCACCTACCCATCTACTCCTTAACCTCCTTCAAACTCTTCACCAAATCCACAATACTCTCCTCCAACCCCCTAAACTTAATCCCCAGCACCTCCACCGTCCTCTTATTATCATACTTATACAGTCCCCCCTCAGGGTAATCCCCGCCCTTGACCTCCTTCCCCGGCAGCTGGCTCTCCAACTCAGGGAAGTTCTTCCGGATGATCTCGCAAATCTCCTTATTGCTAAAATACCCGGCTGTAATGAAAAAGCGCTTCCCGGCTGCTTCGGGGACTTCTATCGCTTTGACATGCGCGAGAGCTAGATCGCGAACGTCTACCCAGATGAACGTCCCCGTGTCGGGGATCTGCTCTTTGCACTTCCCAGTCATGAGATCCCGCACGCGCTGATTCGAGGTATTGAGTGCAGAGAGGGAGTTCAGGTAGTGCACGATAGGACCGAGGACTAGAGGGGGGTTCATAGTGCTGAGGGTGAAGTTGGGGTGCTCTTTTTCAACGAATTCCCAAGCGGCTTTTTCGGCGAAGGTCTTCGAGGCGCGGTAGCCGAAGGCGGGGTTTTCGGTGGCTTGGGAGAGGGTGATGGGGTTCCAGTCCGCTTCGCTGTAGGTGTGGGTTGGGTTGTGGCCTTTGGAGGCGTCCAGGATGGCGGCGAAGGAGCTGGTTACTACGACGTGTTTTACCGACGGGGCGTACGCTTTGATGGCACGGAGGATGCTGGTGGTGCCGATGATGGCGGGGTCGAGGAGGTCTTTTTTGGTGTCGGTTACGTTGAAGTGGAACTGGGGGGTTGGTTAGCTTTTTTCATTTTCTATTTCAATTCCGTCCCCAGCATTCAGATGCAGGGGAGCATTGAAAGATGAGAAGAAGAATAACAGAAATCACTCACAGGACTAGCAGTATGGATAACCGCCTCCAATTCCCCCGACGTCTTAACACACTCATCGAAAGCACCTTCCTGGGCAATATCCTCCACGATTCGGAAATCGAGTTTGGAAGAGGGCACATTGGGATGAGCGGCTTTGATGGCGTCGGCTTTCTGCTGAGAACGCACCGTGGTGATCACGGTGTGGCCGTGCTCGAGGAGAATGTCGAGGACATGGGCGGCGATGAAGCCAGATCCACCTTTGATGGCTTGTTAGCTTGTGTATTTGGTTGAGAAATGGAGACGCTTCGGGGTAAAAGAAGCTGCAAAAGAACTCGTGATGGTGTCAAGTGAGGTGCGGGGTAGTTGTGCAATGGTGGGGGAAGTAAGTGAAGGTGTGCGACGAGATAGTCGTATACGTACCGGTGAGGAGAACGTGCATCTTGAGTTGGAGTGTGTTTATTCTTTGTTTCTTGTAACTTCTGCGTCTGATTTGGGCAGAATTGAAGTCTATTGTCTGAGGTTATGAATGAATGAACCTGTGGAACTTTATATGTGGCGGAAGTTGAAGAATCGTGGGGTTGCGGGATGACGTTTATATTCGATATTCCTGTAGACTCCACTGACAATGGAAGGAAAGTGCCACAGAGTGGGGGATCGCTGGGGAGTCGGGACAACTTCTTCCCTTACGGCGTTTTAGTCTCGCTATTAACCGGACTTTAGACCATATATATGGGAATTGACTCATCTCCGTGCATTAGATGACTATACCCACATTTGAGTTCTGAATAGCGACAAAAAACTACTTCGCCGATGTTCTTTCCGTGATGGCGTCTCCAGCTTACAATATTGTGCATAACGGGAACGTATAAGCCAACGGAGATAGGCAGTTAAATCCTTAATTTCACGAACTCTAATGTTTTAAAGCCCACTATTTGTACAGAACTTGAGTCTATTTGACTGGAAAATTGGACCAAAACATTGCAAGGAGATGTGGTATCTACAACGAAAGAGACTCCTGATGCGCGACGTTACCCCATATCCCTGACGCCAGCGCTCATATTTGAGGCATTATTAAGTAAACAAAGAAAATTTCATCTCGCCCTGACCCCCAATCCTGACTGAGCGCGCGTTTATTGTTGGAATGCATGACCCGCCCTTCCTCTACCAATAGTTTTGAAACTACCACCAGCAGTCATAATGTCGAAACGACTTTCGCCCATAGATTTGAGGTCCGTCATCCCAGAGAAGTAAAAGCCAACGACAACGACAAGATAACTTAGCAGCAAAATCGACCCTTTGAAGTAGTTACTCTTCCCTTCGCCGTACATGTAACTAAGCAAGAAAACACAGAGGATGACTGTGACCATATCCCACTGTGGGAATATGAGACTGAACGTCCGATCGGCAAGATCGACTCCATCCAACCACTGCCCGTTGATTGCACTGAACAGAACAAGAGCTGGTATTTGAAGTAAACACACTTGAAGCGCGTAAGCCGAACCGATTTCCATGGATAATGCAATGTTACCGTTCATAGCGAAAGAGATAGCATTCTGTGTGGAATGTTAGTATGCAATATGTGATGAGGGTGATGAAGATAACTTACGAGGAACTCGGTCGTGTTCGGAACAAGCGCGAATAGTGTGATACCTAAGAACTTCTCATCGATGGCTACGTTGGAAAGAACAACGTCCACGGTATTAACCAAAATCTCTGCAATGAGGGCATACAATATGGTAGCCCCGCATAGAATGATTGAACTCTTCATTCTGCTCCAGTTTGGTGCATCGTGGCCGCCACCTGCAGCATGGGCTTCCCCAAGGACGGGCTCCTCTATTTCTGCGTGAACTGCCCCAGTTTTTATTTGAGGTAGCTTGTGAGAGGTATGTGTAACATTGGACGTCCTTCTGGGAAGGCGCTGTGCATCTCTTGCAGCAATAGTAGCAGCAGTGGCTGCCATTTCAGCTACTTCCCTGACAAGTGTTGTGTTTTGAGCTTCTGAAAGACCGGGAATCTGAATGTCTGATCTCATACTGTCTCCCATAGAACTCTTTGGAGGAACCATGTGCGGGGTTTGTGCAGTACCGTTAGTTGTAGATTCCTCATTCAAGTCTCGTCGCACATCATCTTTCGGGCTCAAACCAACTTGTTTTAGAGACTGTCCCAAGATGCGCTTGTAAAGCTGAGAATCGCGAATCTCAGCGCCCCGCATTTCTGAAGAAGTCTGGTTGTTTTTCTGAACTCTTGCATGGGCTGCACCGCCTGATGGTTGTTGAGAAGAAGGGCCTTCCTGCTTTGGTTTTTCATCTACTTCGTTCCAGATTACTGCCGCGTGGGTTCTCAGAGTGAACCATAGCCCAATAACGTAAGAGAGGAAAAGAAGAACGGCGGCGAACCAACAGTAGGGTCGAACAGCTTCAAGGTAGAATCTGTCATCTAGTGCTGGAGTTTGGGAGAAGTAGCATCGACGGCAATCGCGGCTCGGAGACGTATCGTGAGAGTCAATGCAAGAAAGACAATTGAGCTCATGCTATTCATAAAAGTCAGTTTACGTCCTTCAGATGTTCAAAATAAGTAGCAGACTTACAGTGCCGTAAATTTGATAGAACAAAGTTGGTCCGAATGCTGCAAGAACAGCGAAGAGCAGCATTGTCGACGTGACACCTGCAGACTTCGCGTTGAAGCGCTGAGTTTTCCTCTTAATCGCACCGAAGCACATAGACAGTCCAGGTAGGAATAAGATACCGGCAAAGATGCTTCCAATGATACTGCCTTCCACAAGTTGACCTTTTCCTTGATTCAGAGCAATGCAGTACAGGAACACCTCAACAAGGGTAGAGAAGAATGCATTGATTGCAGCACCAAGTCCCATGGATGATTGAGCAGAGATCGATGCTACTGCTTGTCCTATAAAATAAGCCAGCGGAATGATCGAGAATAGAGCCATGATGAACAAGAAGGCTGGGTGAGTAATCGTAATATGCATCTCGAGTACTTCTAAGAGAATCCAATAGTCGAATATCACGAATAGCACGACGCCCATAAGGTTGATCAAGAAGATATTAGTGCCGTCAACTGTGTACTTCCAATACTTGATACCTACTGCGCGGTATGTGCAAACGAGAATCGAGGAGTTTGGAATAGAGCCACGCGAATAGGCAGAGTCGGATTGGAAAGACAGTGCCAAGGGATGCCTTCGGAGATGGTCCCAAAGTAACATGGTGACTTTGCCCATTGGAATCCAAAACACTAAGAACCAACATACGCCAGAGGCGAGAAAGAGTAATGGCGTGATTAAGCCGTAGAAGAACAAGAAGAAAATAACACGGCCTGTGTTCCATTGACCTCGGCCAAAGAGTCTTCTTTTCAAGGGTCGTGTAGAGTGAGAAGAATCGTCTCGTCGGTGAACTTGGCTTGTACGGCCAAGCAGACTGTCTGTCTCACTGCCACCAAAAGAGTCGACACTCCCTCTTGATCGTCCAACGATTGAACGGCTGTTTTGCGGTCCAAAAAAGAGCCTCCCATCCTCAATGTCTCCGCTTTGCCATTGTTCGTACTCCGTGATAGTGCGTCCTTCACCTTCATCCTCAAGTGCATACGCCTCGTCCTGCTCAAGTCTAACGAATTTTCCGAAAGGATACACCAAATAGCCGGCAAGTCCCCAGAGCACCCGACCATACTCTATAGCACTTGGCGCAGCCCCAAAAATGAAGCATACGACCGCTCCGAGGAAAGCAGCAAGACCCAACCACCAACCGAAAGCCAGAGTCCAGATAAGATTGAAGAACAGTAACCAGTTATTGACACGGCCACCAGGAGACGAATGAATGTCACCTTCAGCAGTTTTCTGAACAGACCTGTTCTTCTTGTATAGAGCCGGCTTCCAGATCCTGATACCAAATGGATGGGTTTCGTTTATCGCCTCCTGTCGATCTTTCAGGGTGAAGCTCTCGGCATCGCTTAGGTCCGCTTCGTCATCGTCATCGTCGTCATCGTCTTCTTCGTCTCTGGCTCCATCCCCACCAAGGGTTCCCTCACCGGATGCTGCCATGGCATCATCCTGAGCCCTATCGCCAACAATGGATCCTTCGGCTTCGGCAGCCTCAGCTTCTATTTCATCTTCTTGGGAGGAGTCCAGTCTTGGTAGAGTAGGTTGAGTTGCTGCTGGTCGCCTCCTCACCGTTCCTGGTGCATGTCTCGCAGAGCCGAATCCAGACGAGATACCTCCAATCCCGAGCCCCGCTTGCCTATTCATGTCATCCTCCATTTCATTGACATCGTCATCCACAGAAAATTCCTGGCCTCTGTGCGGCGCTTGAACGTTCGAAGAGGCCCGGCGCGGCATGGGGGGTTTCTTTGGTCGTTGACCTGCTCGGCCACGGTCTGTAGGGCCTAGCATGGGGGATCTCGCTGGCTGGAACGATCGAGACGATTCCATACTATGGGGTTGAGGTCGCTCTGTGACTTGGGAGGCATCGCTATTCCTGTGATCTGCAGGTTGTGGGGCTGGCTGTATGGTCCCTAATTTTGAGTGTTAGTAAACAACTTGTAGAATAGCTGAAACAAAGAGGCAGATATGAGCTTGGGAGGGTGGAAGCATGTCGTACCATATGATACGTTGTCTGGCCTGCGGCGCATTGTTTCCGTCGACTGGAAGCTTTCCGAGAGTCCATCATTATTGCTTGCGACATTTTCGTACCTAGACAAGGGATGCCTCGTGTCTGTTGGACTCGTCGGTGTCGACATGCCGCTTGTAGTTTGGGTCGCGGATTCTTTTGGCTCTTTGGTTGGCCGAGAGGATTCACCTGGGGCTGAAGACATTCCGAGAATACAAAAAGCTGGGATTCAAGTTCGGGTTATTTTTAAATCATGAGAAAAACGTTTCCGACTCGTAGCACATCGGACGCAGAGCTTGCTTCTTGTCTCCGTAGGTTGTTTCGAGTGAATTAAGATTAGGATGTTTAGTTCCCGCGTTTTCCCACCGCAGGCCGTCTTTGTTTGTGAAAGCTCAAGTATGCGAAGACCGCGACAGTAAGCAGATGATGGGTTCGGTTTACCAAGAGACGGTTTTCTGGTCTGACAAGAAGAAGATTTGGTAGTATTTCTTATCACTCTGTGCACTCTGGTCGAGAAATTACAGATCTAGGGATATCTGAAGAAAATGAAAGGAAAAGAATGGAAAGGTTCAGAAGTGGTGCTGAAGTTGGAAAATAGAGTTGGAAAAGCGCTTGATAAAGATCCCAGCTGCAGATATTCGGGAAGTTTAGATCAAGCACGGGCACGGCACCTACCAAGACCAAGGAAGTAAAGTGTGCTGCTGGTGCAAGTAGGAATGGAAAGGGAAATGCGGGTACTAAGAGATCAGGCGGGAAATGTTGGTCTTGCGCGCGTCTTAGCTCTCGATATTACTAGGTAGTTGTCGAATAGAATGGGATGGTGTCGAAGCTTGATTGGAAACATGCACACTCAGAGAGGTGTACAGTATCGTGCTATTGCAGAAGGACGTAAAATTTATACATCAGGTGGGTACGGTAAGGTGAGGTGAAGTGAGGTGAGATATCGGGATATTTGCTAGTCTAGCAAGTAGTCCAGCAAGTAGTCTGGCCTAGAGTCCGCGTACGAGTAGAAGGTGGACATAAACACAAATAAATGATTCATGACGAATCCGGAGCGCATGCAAAATGATATCAACATGAATCGAGCTACGAGCTGATGACTAATTGATGCCTCGCAGACATCAGACATCGTGGACTTTAGAAGGCTGCCGGCGAAGATAATGAATGAACAATAATAGTAGAAAGCACATTAGACATCAGATGAACGATAATGTATCAATACGATCTTTCCTTTCCTTACACATGAACTTGATTTTGGACTTTCATATCACTAAAAGCCCACTCCCACTCACGCTCAGCATATTGTAAACGCGTCTACGCTGTCAACCTAAAATAAAATAAGCTCAGAGGCGCTATAATTTAGCCTCTAGCCTCGTGCACGCAATCCAAACACCGACGAGGCGAAACCATTCAACCATCAACAAATAGGACAGCCTTGGAGATAGAACAGCATCGAATATTTCGAGCCACCGATAATTCCATCATCTCAATTCTTCTCTCTCTCCCCAAACCCCTTCGTTCTTCACCATGGCGTTGGACAGCTTCTTTCACAATAAGATCGAGAGCATGAAGCTCGAGATTATCCAAGGGCAAGCCGTTCTTCGCAGACTGGAAGCTCAAAGAAATGATTACAACTCCAGAGGTACATCCGCAGAGCCCCATTAGATGCATCACACAGCTAATCACAGTTATCATGACAGTGCGGCTCCTGCGAGAAGAGCTTGGCTTATTACAACAACCGGGTTCATATGTTGGTGAGGTGGTCAAAGTGATGGGTACCAAGAAGGTCTTGGTGAAGGTGCATCCCGAAGGCAAATATGGTATGGGCTTCATTGGAGACTTGCGTGGCGTTAAGATTACTGACTTGCGACGCAGTCGTTGATATTGCGGATAGTGTTGACATTTCGAAACTCACTGTTGGCAAGCGGGTCACCCTTCTGTCCGACTCATACAAGCTCGAAAAGATGTTGCCATCCTCGGTGGATCCGCTCGTCTCCCTCATGATGGTCGAAAAGGTACCGGACAGTACATACGACATGATTGGTGGTTTGGATCAACAGGTCAAGGAAATCAAGGAGGTCATTGAGCTGGGTCTGAAGCATCCCGAACTCTTCGAATCTCTCGGTATAGCCCAACCAAAGGGTGTACTGCTGTACGGACCTCCAGGAACAGGAAAGACTTTACTGGCAAGAGCTGTTGCACACCATACCGACTGCAGATTCATCCGTGTATCAGGTTCGGAACTTGTCCAAAAGTACATTGGTGAAGGTTCAAGAATGGTCAGAGAGTTATTCGTCATGGCAAGAGAACACGCGCCTTCCATCATCTTTATGGACGAAATCGACTCGATTGGTTCATCTCGTGTAGAGGGGTCTTCAGGTGGTGATTCGGAGGTTCAAAGAACCATGTTGGAGTTGTTGAACCAGCTGGACGGTTTCGAGCCAACAAAAGGAATCAAGGTTATCATGGCTACTAATCGTCTGGACATCCTCGACCCTGCTCTCCTACGACCAGGACGTATCGACAGAAAGATTGAATTCCCACCGCCAACTGTTGAGGCTAGAGCGGATATTCTACGAATCCACAGCCGCAGCATGAATCTTACCCGTGGTATTAACTTGACGAAGATTGCAGAGAAGATGAATGGATGCTCGGGAGCAGAGTTGAAGGGTGTTTGCACAGAAGCCGGAATGTACGCTTTGAGAGAACGAAGAGTCCATGTTACTCAAGAGGACTTTGATCTGGCAACGGCTAAGGTGCTGAATAAGCACGACGATAAAGAGGTATCACTTGGGAAGCTGTGGAAGTGATTGTTGGGGTTGTGGTGGAGACTGTATATGTACAACAGCACGATCAGTTCAGAAGAGATATCAATATAATCGACCTCTGATGGTTTCAAAATTCGAAAAGAAACATCTTCCTCATATCTCCCATGCACTAATCGAGTAATCCAAGAGCAAATTGGTGAAGTATTCCGGATGCCGCCGGACCCTGCGTGCTTGAGCGATCCTTCCCTGAACTCTCACGATAATGCAGATCCTCGTTTCTTTCTTGTTGTTGGACAGATTTGCCACACGAATAAGCAAGAAAGTTTTGAGTGTGGGTGGGCCTGAGTTGGGCTATGGAGTCGGGGAGCTTCTCCACATTATTCCTTCACACCCATTTTCACAGCATTTTGCATGTGTGCTTTCGATAGAGAGATTGATACGGGAGATGGTATTGATGCCTCGAGACGAGGCCGCCCGCCCGTTGTTTGTAATATTAACACTGCGCGGATCATATATCCACGTTATAAAAGACACATTATTCAAAGTGTGAAATCTGGGGTTTGAAAGCGACCAGACTTTGGTTCTGGTAAACGGTGGATCCTCCGTTGGACAACAGTGCGAGATGTGAGTTACCTTTCCTTTCTGGCTAGGTATCGATAGATAAGTGGAGGAGTCGAGGAGGTTAAAAAGGGTGGGGTGGTTTTTTTGGGGGTCCTCTATGACGACGAAAGCTCCATGTGGAGCTTGTTCGTCCCTTTTTTCTCGAGACCCTAGAGGTCGAGATCTTTTGCTACCTGCATCGTGAACTTTCTCTGCATGATAGATAAAAACATATTAGAGACCCTCTCCCATTTCATCTTTCTCTCAGAACTTCCCATCATTCAGCTTTGTACATTATACAGTAGTTATACAACAATTTCATAGATTTCTCAATCAATTGTCATCAACAGAAAAGGTACGCACATCCCCCTCCATTACCCCGCCGTGGCGCCCAGATTTCACCAATATCTTCCAATATTCAACAGACACGGCATGCTATGTCGGTTCAATAGCCTATGTCTATCACCCATTGCTCGTGTTACAAACATGCTAATTGCTTCTTCTCATTCGTAGATCGTTGAGTGGGACGGAAAAAAAGGAAAGAAGTACAATACCGGCAAAATGAATCACTCGCTGCCATTTCGTCAAAACTACAGGAAGTAAGCAAACCTGAGACCTTCCCAATTGATTTTAAACACACCCCAAAATGCCCCTGATTGCTACAATGCAAGAAGCTTTTGCTAACCCTTCGTCTTCTAGACCCTCGCGTCAAGCGAGTATGGAGTGAGTTCCCTTTCTCATACCCTGGACTGCCGCAATCACCAGCAAACACCCGCATGAAAACGGCACAATGAAATTGTCGGATATTGAGCATACCGCGCCAGAGTTGAATAAGAAATTTTGCATACCTCTCTCAAACCAATCGCGGGCGGTCAAATTCGAAAACGATGACTAGCAGTTTGCGTGGGTTGTTTAGGACGCTCGAATTTAGATGCCAGTCTGGTTGAAGCATGCTGCTTCCCAGAGTAGAGCACACGAAAGAAGGTCTTACTGACAGGTCTGCAGTCCGCACAATGATTTGAACCCTCATGTAGATCATTTCAGTAAGCTCTAATTTTCATATACGGGCACAATGAGCTCCATCTACAGTTACCTGTTCTTTTCTCTGATTTCAGTTCTCCCACCCCGCTCTTGTTAAGACCATGCTAATATATCTGCCAAACAGTTGGAATAGATGTCGGAACGGGCTCTGCCAGAGCTTGTATCATAGACGCTTCCGGCGACATTAAGGCTTGTGCGTAGCAGCAACGATAACTATGCCGAAAACGTAGGCTAACGGCTTTCAGTGGCAACGGAGAATATTGGTTTATGGCAACCTGAAGTTGGATACTACGAGCAATCTACCACAGACATCTGGAGATGTATCTGCATGTGTGTGCAGCGAGCTCTGAGTCAACATAACATCGATCCAACAACCATCCGCGGTATCGGTTTCGATGCAACTTGTTCGCTCGCAGTATTCGCAAGCGACACCGACGAGCCGGTACCTGTGACTGGGCCAAACTTCACGAACGACGGAAACGACCGAAATGTAATCCTATGGCTCGACCACAGACCTGTCGAAGAGACTGACAAAATAAATGCCACTGGTCATAATCTCTTGCGTTATGTAGGAGGAAAGATGAGTATCGAGATGGAAATTCCCAAAGTCTTGTGGCTTAAGAACAACATGCCTCCCGAGTTGTTCGATCGCTGCAAGTTCTACGACTTGGCAGATGCGTTGACGCATATTGCCACGGGAAACGAATCGCGAAGTTTCTGCAGTACTGTTTGCAAGCAAGGGTTCGTTCCGGTTGGAGTGGATGGGAGTGTGAAGGGATGGCAAGAGGACTTCTATGAACAGATCGGATTAGGTGATCTCGTAAAGGATAACTTCAAGCGAATGGGTGGAGTTAACGGGGTGGTGAGCCCTTTCCTACTTCCTATACTTCTTGGCTCCCACGAAAATGCTAATCACCTTTACAGAACGGCCATTACCTTAGCGCAGGAGAACTTGTCGGTACTTTAAGCGAGAAAGCTGGTCATGAGCTCGGTCTCCCAGCTGGTATCGCAGTCGGAAGCGGTGTTATCGATGCTTATGCCGGATGGGTTGGTACTGTAGGCGCCAAGGTCAATCTTGGCGCACAACAACTTGAAGTTGGTGTCCCTAAGAATGATATGTCTCAAGCTTTCAGCCGTCTTGCAGCGGTAGCTGGAACATCCACCTGCCATCTGGCCATGTCTAAAGGACCTGTATTCGTGGACGGGGTGTGGGGCCCGTACCGAGATGTTCTTCTACCCGACTTCTGGATGGCAGAAGGCGGTCAGTCAGCTACCGGTGAACTTCTCAAACATGTCTTGGAGACCCACCCAGCATACAACGAGGCTATGTCAATGGCGGAGTCATTCAACACCAGTATTTACGACTATCTAAACTCTCACCTGGAAGAACTACAAGAGAAGCACAATGCTCCAACAATTTCCTATTTGGGACGTCACTTCTTCTTCTATGGTGATCTATGGGGTAACAGGTCTCCTATCGCCAACCCAAAAATGACCGGTTCAGTCATCGGTCTCACAAACGACCGCAGTATGGACGGCCTCGCCATCTATTACTATGCTACCATGGAATTCATTGCCATGCAAACACGTCAAATCGTCGAGACCATGAACGGTGCCGGTCACTCTATCACATCCATCTTCATGTCCGGTTCGCAATGTCAAAACAAAATCTTGATGGAGCTGATGGCCACCACCTGCGCCATGCCCGTCCTCATCCCAAGATATGTCCATGCAGCAGTGGTGCACGGCGCAGCCATGTTGGGCGCCAAGGCCGCAAGTGCTGATAAAGAGGGTAAGACTGAGGATCTATGGAGTATTATGGATAGGATGAGCAAGCCTGGAAAGGTGGTTCGTCCGGGTAAGAATGCGAATGAGAAGAAGTTGTTGGATATTAAGTATAAGGTTTTCTTGGAGCAGTGTAAGACTCAACAACAGTATAGGGACAGTGTGGATGAGGCGATTGAGGGCTGGGGTCCGGAGTAAGGGGGAGGTTGTAGATGGAGAGATAGATGAATGATTGATGATTGGGTGGGTGGGATGGGAGGTTTGGGAATGGGTATATAGAGGTTTTAGCTGCCCATGGACTTCCTTTCTTTGAGCGGGTGGAAAATAGACTTATCACTTTGAGAATTATGTTGCGAACTTGATGGTGAGATTGTATGTGCTTTGAGTAGTGGAGGGGGTGGTATATAGGAGTGATAGTGTGGCTAATATTCTACCAAGTATCTATATATTTGTTATGCAGATTCACTTTGACGATATACTAAAATACCGGAATGTAGTGAGTACATATACTTACGACGGGGTACATGAGATTATCGAATGTAATAGGAGAGTGAAGTGCCAGCCAGTGGTATTGAATATATCTATAAAGAAGAGAAGGACAAGAGTAGGAACTGGAGGGTTTAAATAGATACTAGGTATTCGGTTCTTGACTGGAATCGATGTAGCTCCTCGTCCGAGTCTCCTTCTGGTTTCTCTTGTCTTGTTTATGCTGCTGTGTTGGTTGCTTGGGATTTTAGGGGTTTGTAGTGTAAGGGAGAGGAGAGTGGTAAGAGGGAGGACGGAGATATTTGATCTACGACAAGGCCTTGTGCGAGGTGAGAAATCTCGTAGAGGCTAATTCGCAGCCCAAGTATTTCTTGTTAACCGGATATGCAAGGAAACTTGAAGTCGGGGACAAAAGAAGTAGCTAAGATGGAGGGAGAAGAGGGGGGTGGGGAAAGTGAAGGTATTGGTGCTGAGTACTGAAAACACTTCGATTCTCTTCTTGTGTTTCGCTTTATAATGAATCGTGGTAATACTATCTGCAATTTTGTATTCAGAGATACCTTGTTTTTATCTGTTAGATGAACTCCTTGATCAGAAAATTGTGAAGTGGAGTATTGTTGACGAGGTAATTAGAGCGTTTGGAATAGTTGGAATAGTTAGAGTAGTTGGAGGAGTTGGAGTATTTGGAGAAGTTTGGAGTAGTTGGAGTATAGTCACGGCTAGCAATATATTAGTATCTAGTAGAGGTGATGGTGTTGTAAACAACGTTGTTCTAGATATATTGATCATACGGGAATCATACGAAAGATAACTAAGTGTCTACACCAGCACCCTTTAGCACTTGTTAGAATGTATCCTAGAATCCGACATATCTCACTGCCAACACTGGATGTAAGCAAAGGTGAAGTATACCACCTCATTCTAGCCCCAAATATGATGTCATTCTCTGTGAAGTGTCGATATGTTGCCGTTGAGCTATAAGGTACACTCGGCCTGAACCTCTAATATCTAGTCAGGTCATTGATGAGGACTGGGATACGATGGATAGTTTGTTTTGAAGAATGCTGTCGTAGAGATTAAGGTCCAATATTGTGAGTCCAACGCTTGGGTAAGGTGGTAGTCTCATCAAAACTCCAGACGATATATCCATTTTTGTTGCTCCATACTATGAAGTCATCATCGCCCCAATGGCGCTCTGTAGTATCTTCATTACGTCCAGCATGCTCGCCCTTCGGATCAGTAATGCCGCGTAAGTTATCGAAGATAAACGCGGTTCCCGTCCTTTTGTAGTTGAAACCTACGAAAGGCTTCTCTAAGTTCGGAGAGACATGCCGGTGCTGCGTGCCACAGCTGTTTAAGGCAACCAACTGACCCATGTCGTGTATATTTTCCTGAGAGAGAAAAGTTTGATCTCGCCATATCAAATGAAGGAACTCGCCATATGTACCATCTTGCGAGTGAGTTTGCCACAAATGGTTGGCATGTGTTTTGAATTCGCCGGTGAGAATATTGAATGACGTGAAAAACCAACGACATGAAAGATCTCGATCGTCATGGTCGCATGGAGGTCGTTGTATGCACTCTCCTTCCTCGTCGCAAGGGATATATCCTCCTGGCGACCTGATCGAGACACGTCCTTCATCATCCATAGCTGCAATCATCAATCGAGTCCATCTTTTAAAGCTCGTTGATTTACGCGAACCTGTTGGGACAAGGGGCTGAAACCACGACTTTTCAGGTGTGCCACGAAAGAACTCTTGAATATATAAGCTGGTATCGAAGGGAAGTTCACCATCTCGTCCGGGTGGCTGATAAAAAACGTAAAGACGTTCTTGATCAGTTGGGTGGAATATGAAACCTCTTAAATTAAAGGACGAGGTGTCCCAGCTTGGACTACAAATCTTCCGCACTGCTTGCCCAATATACCAGAGAGAGACATCGGACCCGTAATGGGAAGAGGAGAATAAGACTCGGTTTCCGCTCGCAGCCAGCAACACAATTATGGACTCCAGGTAGATGGTTATTGGGTCAGCTTCTTGATCTAATGGCCATGCTATAAGTCGGGGTCTTCTGAAAGTTTTAGTAGGCCAGATCTCACATCAATCAGTCTTTAGGGGGTACTGCATGAAGGGACGGCATGACTCCACAGAGAGTGGCTGACAGAAAATGAGTCACTTACGGGTATCTTACAGAGGCCACAAGATAGTTATCACTAAGCACCCAATAGCCAAATGCCCTTCTTTCCTCTTCAGTGTAACGCACTGAGACATGAGTTCGGAGGTTAGTGACTATAATGCAATAGTTTTGGTCCATTATCGCCACTCTGCCATGTTTATATTTGAAAGTATCCCAATGCCATTCGCCAGAAGAAGTCCTTCCTGGATGCTCGACAGAGTCATTGTCGAATGGATAAAAGGCCATCGAGTGGTACTTTCCACTGAGTCTTCTCTGGCGCTTCAAACATAAGGAAGGCAAGAGAGTTCCTATCTTCTCAAAGTATGCCTTCTTAGTTATATCGTCTAGTGGAACATACTCTCGTTCCCACGTTGCAGGGAAATGCAGTCGGAGCATGCTGGCACAAACGTCCTCACTAAGCAGCGTTCCCCTCCATACTCGCGATACACGGAACATGGTGATGTAATCATCGAGGCTCACATGATGCAGGACAAGTTCAAGGATCTCAACGGGTAACTTCGCTATGATATCGCAGCAAAGCGTGGGCTTGTCGAAATGAGCTTTGAGCAGGCGCAGTTCGTCAAATGTCAGGGTGCGACTGTCAAGAAGCTCTTGGATCCTGCTGGATGTTTAGCAAAGAGTGAACTTTAACGTGAAGGTAAGGAAGAGCTCCAGAAGAGTTAAGCTACTTCTTTGGAGCGAATGTCTCGAACGAGGAAAGCAGTTCTACGTACGCCGATTTACGCAGGTTAACATCAAACGAACCATCTGCGAGTCGCATGCCATTGAGGACTTTGACCAAACTGTTTGAACCCATTGTAAAATCGAGAAAGGATGGAAAACTACCGTAAGTGAGAGATCCTGTTAACAACCATGAGTATGGACAAATGCTGTTCTGCCATGCATACTCTTCCCAATATGTAGTCGTCGAGATCAGATGCCTTGCATGATGGACCTAAATGCACGTCCGGAACAAAGCGGCCGCTTCGGGAAGCGTACAGTAGCTCGACCCTGTGAAATAATGTTTTTTGGAGCTTGATGTGAACTTGAATACATCAAATTATCTGAGCACACGACTTATTTTCAGGAGTACGATTATTCCGGATCGCTTTCACTTCTTCACCTCGATTATAAAACGGAATTGCAGTTAGAAAGAAATCGCCACTTGTAAATTGATCCAGAAGAAACAGCGGAAGTATGGACAGAGGTCGGGACAGAAGGTTAGTTATTGAACGTTTGTTTATTTATTTACAGCTGTGCCCCGTCGATATAAAGTGCTTGAGATGAGGGGTTCTCGAGGGAAGGATACCGATCGCGAAGTCGTACACGGGAAGAGCAACTTCATTACAGCAACATACGAAGGCTTGGGAATTGGAGAATGGGCGATGTGAAATCTACTTGCTTGCATACCAACCGACCGGAGGCAGCTCCTTCACGAGAATCATTCCAGACACCCATACACCGATGGCAGACCTTTAGCATGAGGGACACGCATGCGAATATGTCAGTGCTATATCGATACAATCTCGTCGTACGAACCTCACGCTCCGTCCTTCGGTTTGCCCATGAACTTGGCGAGAGAGCCCGCCAGATGAGCGACACAGCGAGGTTCCAGAACTCTTTCAACCAACGAAGACGACCACTGCCTTTATGACTGTTGCGTGAACTCGCCTATCCAATATGCCGATGCGGTAAATCATATTTTGCAGACGTCGATGTTGCACCACAGCTTCCTCGGGGCATATTCCCTTGCGCTCGATCAGCAGATGGGATGGATGTCTACAAACCAACGACGGCACTATTACGGTCTCTGGAGTGGGCGCTGCGTTCACGAAATGCCGCTGTGTCGATAATATTGAGTTTCTCAATTCTGCGATACTGCCAATCGGAACAAATGATTACGAGAACATTGGAGATTCCCTTACAATACAGTGGAGCTCAAAGCCCAGCCTCACAAACGGACGGATCAATTGCTTCATATGACGACAGACGAGAAAGGGAATGCTGCGTCACAGGCCCATTGTCAATCAATCATCGAGCGGCATTGCGCCGACCATATACAACTATCGTATGGACGGAGCAACCGATCAGGCGCCCATCATGCAGCGGTAACTGAGGCTTCCATTCTACCGCCACACCTCCATAGATCCCACGAGGATCTGGAATACGTTTGCGCTTGGCGTGTACAACCGGCAGTGCCTTCGACCGATGGATGAATCGGCCCAACAATGAGACAGCGGCGGTGTTCGAGCAATCTTGCTTGGATGACATACCTTGACGGCTGAACTCCCATTTTCCACCGGGAGATAGACAGGGGATACGGTCAGATGAAAGCGCGGCAATATTTGATAGAGCCTGATATTCACAAGTGAATAAACAAGCGGGGCAGCTACTAATGTCATCTTTGAGTGAATATGCACTAATCAGCAATCCCAATAGGCTGGACAGTCGTGGCGATGGGGAAGTGACAAGATTAGGAGCGGGTGAATCATATAGACCTAACCCAAGGCCACGATCACCACGGGCCGACACTTTCAGATCCGATCGAGACAGAGATCGGTCACCTCGTAGAGATCGACGTACCCCCCCATTATCCAGCGACAGCTACCACCCAGGTGCACGAGATCGGTCGCCAAGACGCAGGTCAAGAACACCGCCGTACCGCGCGAGAGATAGATCGCCTGCTCGCGATATGAACTGGCGCTCCAGGGCTAGATCGCCAATTCGAGCTCGAAGTCCTTTACGAACTCGAAGCCCAAGAAGATATTCCCCAAGACGAGATGACGACCGTAGAGACAGAGTCAGATCACCAAGGAGAGATGATAGGTAAATAAGCTTAGTTTGGTGATTTTAAATTGATGCTGATTATTTAAAGGAGAAGGTCGAGGTCACCATACGACCGTGATCGTGCGCCTCCACGCGCTCGATCACCTCTGCCATCACGAAGATCACCGCCATCTGGTCCCAGAGGGTCGTGGCGCGGACGTTCTCGAACTCCTGACCGCAGAGATATACGTACTCCCATAGGACCCAGTTCTCAAAGTTGGAGACGACGCTCCCCGTCACCAGTTCGCCGACGATCCCCATCTCCTATCAGACGAAGATCTCCTTCTCCAGCGCCTCGGGATTCTGAAAGATCTTCCGTGAGAAGTTCAGGAAGTAATTCCCGTCGCTCTTCTCCCCCAGTACATCCTAGCAGACAAGCTTTGACACAAGCAGCAAGCCGGGACAGCAGGCGCTCGCCTCCCCCCCGAGACCGGTCTCCCGGTGTTTTAGCATACAGACAAAGAGAGCAAGAGTCAGCCAGATCTACACCAAAAGAAAGATCGCCAGCTCGTCCTATAGCTCCGCGTTCACCACCCCGTGGACCAGCTGCCTCATTCCGTGCACCCACAGGCCCAAGCAGCAGTCGCAATCTTACCACGCCCATTCCGTCTGGCCCATCTTCCTACAATTCGAGTCAAAATAGAACGGAGACCAATGGCCCAGTAGTTCCTCCATCCGGTCCGCGAGGCTACGTACCACCGCGTGGTCCTGCCGCCTCAATGAGAGGCGGAAGATCATCTTTCAGCGCTGAGCGCCATAGCCGACCAGATACTTCATCATGGCCACAAGCGCCCCCAAGCCGGCCAAGCGCTGATTTAAATCCAAAGCCCATTTCCCACTCTACCCGTCCTCCACCAAGCGTCTCGCCATCCCCTGCGGCAGCAACACCACCGGCCATCCCTACCGGACCATCCGGTATCCCCACCGGTCCCCGCGCCGGTACAACAATTCCCACTCGTCCTTCAAACTACCACGGACGCGGCTCCGTCTCTGGTCCCTCATCTGGTCCTCGAATTCACCCAGCTATGATAGGCATCACGCCCATTATCCCCGGGGGCAGAATCGATCCCACCGCTTCTGGTATCCCGGCGGATGTAGCTGCCCGTTTGAAGAAAAAGGAAGAGGAAGCGGAAGTTCTGAGGGAAGAATTAAAACAGAAACAAGAGAAGTTAAGGAAGGGTCTTAAGACTTGGGATCGCTTGAGCAGAGAGAGCCAGAGCATGGGACATAAGAGCGAGTTAAGTGAGAGACATGTCAGGCTGTTGGCTGGAGAAGGAGTTGGTGGGAAGGCGTTTTAATTTTGATGTGAAAGGGTGAGGGAATGATTCTATCTTGGTCTATCTCTTAAGGCTCTAAGTGTGTTAATGATTCGACGGATTGAGTATAGAGGGAGACGTATGGATGGATAATTTTACCACTTGAAGGGGATGAGCGTTTTTTCTCTATGATTGATCTTTTCTAGTTTTGATACCATTGAAAGCTTGATATGAAAAGCGTGGGAATGATGATTGCCAATGGTTTACTAGATCCTGGGTTCACACCCATGATCATCAAGAATGAATGCGAATATTTTAACGACACTCCAATCCGCGCCCGTGGTCGCGCTCCCAATTAACGTCTAAAGAAGTCTATATATATATATGGTATCCAATAGCCCCTCACCCTATCCCATCGCTCTCTACTCAGCCAAATAATCCTCCGCCTCCACACCCACACTCCTCGCAATCCCCCTCACCACCTCCCACCCCACCGCAACCCGCCACTTACTAGCCCCCTCCAACACATCCCCCGCATTCGCACTCCCCATCTTAACCACCAGCCTCAAGCTCGCCAGCGTCGCTATCGCCATCTGGATATCCGCTTCTCCGCCGCCGTAGCCCTTTTTCTTCTTGTTCCACGCGCCGCGCCCGTCAGCGTCTTCGAGTACTACGTGGTAGATGGCGAGCATGCGCTCTAGTTGGAAGGCTTGTGGCCCGAGCAGCTTGCGGGATATTTTCCGCGATTTACTAACGCCGGGACGGGAGCTGGTTGCGGTTAGAGCGGTGCCCCCGCCCCGCTTTTTGCGCTTGGAGGTGGTGTGGCGGAGGAAGTGGTGTTGGTCGGTGCGGGGGGGGTTGTGCGAGGCGAGATAGCAGGCGAGGAGGAGGAGGCGGGTGTGGTAGGGGAGGTGGGTGGTGATTTTGTTGGGGGCGTTGGGAGTGGGTGTGGGATTGGTTGTTGTGGGTGATAGGATGGAGGGTGTAAGAGGGGTGTCGTTCTGCAGGAGTGTGCGGTTGGCGATGAGTAGACGGGAAAATTGGTGGGATGTGTAGGTCCCGTTTAGTAGTGGTTGGATAAAAGCCGGCCATATTTGTAGACAGACTGTGCGAAATGAGAGTAGGTCTCGACCGGAGTGCTTGGATAAGGAGTCGTATACTGTAGGGAGGAAGCGTTGCCAGATAGCTGCGGTTTCTTCGGGGCCCTCTGGTAAACGGGGATGTGGTTTGCACGTTCGGGAGAGGATTTTCACCAGCTCGGTTTTATTGTATGCCGGGAAGTTGATATGCGGTATTCCGGGAAGGTGGAAAGAGCTCGGGCGCGGAATGGTGGTTATAAAGATTGTTGTAAGATTTGGGATCTGTGTTTGTTAGCAGCTGAAGGAGAATTGACACACTCGCAAAACACGTACAATCTCGCTCATTCGTGCTAGAGCTGGAAGCATAGTCGGCGGAGCCTCCTTCTGCTTGTCTATACCATCAAACACCAAAATGAATCTCTGCTTCGCAGCTTGTGTCGCGTCTGTGGATTTCCACCCCACGAGGAGTTTTTCGACCTCGACAACCAATTGTGCAAGATTTTCACATCTTGATACACTCCCTTCCCATTCTACAGCTTTCGCAACGGCTCCCAGTGTTTGTTCCAACAAGTGTCTTCCCGAAATACACTCTGCGCTTTTGATGATTGCGTATCGCAGCTCGTTGTCGATGTGATGGGTTTCGGAGCTTCCATTTGCGGTAGAGGAATCAGGAGACGATAGCGCTTCCAGCAGTGCTCTGGTTATGGCGGATTTGCCTGTAGCTTCGAGACCATGAAGAACGACATTTCTGCAAGGAGCAGATTGGATCTGCCAACAATTGATTAGCTGAATGCTTCTTTGCGCTGTGCTGGAAATAAATGGAATGCGCTCACCGAAAGCAGAGTAACTAGAGGACGAATTTGCTGATCGCGACAGGGAAATTGGAGGGTTAAAGAGGAAAGCAACAGTTCACTTGGTAGATTGAAGAGGGCGGCCATGATATCATTATCAAATTAAGTAGCTCTTTTTGTTGACAAGTCGCGGTTGTTGTACTTCCTTAGCCTGCGAGCACACCAGATCCGCGCGTTGGCACGTGAATCTGAGCCTAAACTGCCTAAAGTGTAGCAAAGCTGGGCGCGCCACGGTCGCTTTAAGCTCCTTCAAGACTCACGAATAGGCGGATTTATACCCTGTACATTCTCTTAAGTGAGGTTAGAACCATCAAAATGCAGGGAGTTTGGAGAGTGAGAAACTGGCCAACTTCCGCCTATCTTTATATGTCAGACTTTTCCATTCTTCCTTCGAGTGAATCTCACCATCTCATATCTCTTTGCTTGCAGTCGTCTGTCGACACCGTTTGATCTCTTGTTATAGGAAGGGATCGGACTTTGGCTGTCTCGTGTCCGGTGTTCTCCACTTTCGCAGTCCTCTTCCCCGTCGTTTCTCAAGCCTCTTTTCTATGAGATTTTGCGCTGAGAAATTGCAATTATTATTCTGATATGATCTTGTCATCATCGCCTTGACAGCATCAGGGAATTTCATGTGCCTCAGCGATATCCAGACAGATCAGACATTTGGAATCAATTTCACGAGCCTACCATACGATCAATCGTCGAATGTTGAGCAGAGATGTCGACGACTTTCACAACAAAAAGACCTCACAAAAAGTCACGAGGTGGTTGTCAAACATGTAAAAAGAAAAAGATTAAGGTAACATCAACGCGTCTCAGAGGGGCTTCATAGTTTATTGTATGGTCGCTGACCATTGACCAAAAGTGCGATGAAGCTCAGCCGAAATGTGGTTTCTGCGACATCAGAAAACTAGATTGTTTATACGTGCCAAAAACTACAAAGTCGGCTGAGGCGGTTAATCCAACAAGCACTAGCGATGCTACAACCGAGCTTACTCTAAGTAGGAGGGGCAGTAGTTCTCGAAGTAGTGCACAGCCTGTCGAGACTTGGAATTTCACGTCTTCGTTATTCCCCCCTATCACTACTGCAACCGAAACTCTATCCTTACTGGATGTACGGATGATGCACCACTATTCCATGTACACTGGGGGCATTGTCGCTCTAGGTCCCGAAGCTTGCCATGTCATGCGAGTTGCAGTCCCATCACTTGCTTTCGAGAATGAATTTCTTATGCATGGCATGTTGGGACTGGCGGCTCTTCACAATTGCTATTTGCTTCCACATGAGGAAATCCATCAGCGGCAATTGGCTGTTTATCGTACAAAAGCTTTAAATAGCTACCGTCAGGCATTGCCAAGCGTTAGTAAAGACTCAAAAAACTACGAGGCGGTGTTGATAATGTCACTGCTCTTGGTTGTACTGCTGAGTGGGGGTCCTGCTTCTACAGATGACCTTACGGTGATCAACTGGCTGGGTCTATATAGGGGCCTTGGTATAATTATACGGCTGAAAGACGGTGATGTAGTGACTGGGACCTCGATCGGGCCATTGTTCATTCGAAATCTCAACGACTTGCTTGCAACTCCCGTGGTTCCTACTGTTCTCTTGAATATGCTATTCATGGAACCCGAGGACGAGGATTTCGGAGACTTACAGTTGTACTGTCAAACATTAGATGCGCTTGGTTTGTTATATGCGAGTCTCCGTCAGGATGAACTTACTGAGCCTCTGTTTATCCGGATCATTTCATGGCCTTCATTCACACCACCTGCATTCACGGATATAGCGAAAAAGATGCGCCCAAGGGCGTTGGTAATTTGCGCGTACTATATGTGCTTTGTCAAACTCGTCGGTGGGCTTTGGTGGATTGAGGGTCTGGCTGATCGCGATATCAAGAATATCAGCAAAATCTTGGGCCCAGACTGGAACCACGTTATGGATGTTCCGCTGCAAGTATTGCAGATAGAAGATAGGCTCGAGATTGTGAAGCTACTTCTTCGTTGATGATATCAGCAAAGCTCCAAGATTCTTTTCGGTCAAACATATCGCTGAGCATCCAGCTCACTAGTGCGGAGTAGAAAATACAACAAGCTCTGCTGCTGATGAATCCCGGATTATGGCCCTCGTTTAGAGACTCAATCTCACCAAACATGGTCACGAGCATGTGTCACCCTCCTGTTTGACATCAACCGTCGTGCCGTTTTGGTAAAATAACGAGGCGGTACAAAGGGGCGGGGGTTGAAACGCAATGAATTTCAATTCTTGCAACGAAGTTTCACGCACCGCATCCTTGTAAATACAACCCTTCTAAGCGGCAGCAGACAACAAACCTACACAAGTCTCATCGAGCCTAGATTGTGTACCTGGTATCTAAAATCTGAAAGTTTAGTGGAAATGGAGATACTTTCTGTAATACGCGAAGGAGTTCCAGAATAGCAAAAGCAGGCACTTTTAAATTCCTCATTATTAACATAGCAACAAGACAACTCAGTCAATCAATAATTCTCTCTGCTTCGACTTAAGCAATCAATTTTTACTCGAGGAAAGGTCGATTACCTGGCCGACGTGTCTAAATAGATCGCGGCGCGAAGAAAAGTCCAAAATGGGACACGAACTGCGCCCTTTTCAATACTGTTTCAATATCGGACGATATTTCTCGCCGCTCCAGATCTGACAGGAATGAAAATGGTCGGTTACCAAGGAGATCTCACACCAACATGCATCAGGACCACATGGCTTGTTTGAGCTAAGCGCGGGGGATCAGAATAGCTCGTCCCGTCATAGGCCTGTCATGATGCCAAGTTTGGGGTTCTCGCGCGCATGCATGCAATTCGGGCAGGGTACTTCGGATGGTCAATAGCCGAGCTTGTCAGATGCTGGGGAACTCAGCCGTAAGGCTATGGACTGGGGGTTGGTGTTTTATTTTGGGGGATCCGAGACAAGATAAGATGTAACCCCCTGTTTACGGCACAGACATACGGGGTAATTATAGTTGTGGGTTGCTGTTGGTACGTTGTACGCCGTACGTTGTGAACCAATTACGGATGCGGCTAGGTGCTTGTCAGTGTATCATGTGTAACAGCTCATGGGAGGCTTTTCTCAGAGCAACAGTTTGTTGTTTTGAATGGCTAATTCGAGGACGTTGAGTGGAAGGCAGTGTATGGTGATGAGGTATATAGTGCGTGGCTTGTCTTTGTTTAATTCTCTCATTCTTTCTCATTCTTTCTCATACACAGTAACATACTAGACATTTCTTTGACAGCCTTTGCATTACCGCCAAAAAAGCTGGACTTCTAATCTGATCCAAACAATACCGCCAAGTCAACTACTTAGTAATAATTAACTCAACCTCAACCTTCAAAATGTATACCAGCACAATCGCCGCCTCCCTTCTCCTCTTCAGCACCGCCTTCGCTGCCTATGGTGCAGCCGACGCCAGCACAACATCCACCACTCCTTCCTCCACCGCCTCTACTTCTCCCTCAGACCCCACACACACCATCCTCGTCGGCAAAGACACCTTGAAATTCACACCCAACGTCACTTTCGCCAACCCAGGCACCAAACTCGAGTTCCACTTCTACCCTCAAAACCACTCCGTCGCGCAATCCTCGTTCGCCAACCCCTGCGAGCCAAACACCAATGGAACAAGCTTCTTCAGCGGTGCGGTTCCCACCACCGAGGGTGCAAATGTGAATGTTTTCACCGTAGACGTCAATGATACCAAGCCCATCTGGTTCTACTGCGGTGCCCCAACTCATTGCAAGAAGGGTATGGTTGGTGCGGTTAACGTCCCGTGAGTATCTCCTTTCCTCCACATCGTAAGAAGTATCATTACTAACCTAACGAAGTGCCGATGGATCCAAAACCGTCGAGCAATTCGCCGTTGCCGCTGCTAAGATCGATACCACCGTCAACGTCGCAAGTCTCCAAGGAGGTGTTCTGGGCCCTGTCAGCAACTCTACGTCTGCCTCTGGCTCGAGCACAACTCCTAGCTCCACTGGTACCGCGACTGGATCTTCTTCAACCGCCAAGTCGTCTAGTGCTGGTGAAGTAAATGCGAGAGTTGGATGGATGGGTGTCGGTGCTGCTGTTGTGGGTTTCGGATATATGTTGGGGATGTAATGTGTTTTTGGGGATGGGAGTGATGGACATGAGTCTGATGCATTGATGGGATTAGATAAAGAGTTCGTTTGCGTTGCTTCTTGAGTGTTTGTATGGGCTTTGAGGGAATATCATTGGGTGTTGGTGGCGTTTTGGTAGCGTTCGGGGTTTAATATGATTATATGATACATAGGAAAAGCATTGATTGCTTCAGTTTAATGTTGTCACTTGGAATAGTGAGCGTGTTCATGGTCCGCGTGTTGAGAATTTCCAAGACATGATCCTAACACCAAGTCACCGACTGATATCGAAGCTCTTCCAGACATTCCAAAGCCGTTACTAGACGGCACAGTGAATTCTAATTTATTTGAAGCGATCTTGTAAAAACGAACGGGTTGTAGAAACTCGCAGAACATGCTCCCACTTGGGGTATGAGATTGGTCCAAAGTGAATACGAATAGATGGCACTGTTCCATCATTTTCTTAATGGACAGTCTCCGTTCAGATTACAATTCCCGACTTTAAACGGCGACGAGAGCAAAACGATTTCTTGATGACAGATTTTTTTGGTGTTTGGTACCCAGCCTGCGAGCCTGCCTAGTCACGCAGTGTACTCTAATTTGAGACTCTTTTATCTCTACCAAGAAATATATAAACAATTCTCAAAGTAGTCCCTATAATATCCCAGGATATCTTTCAGATAAATAAATAAATATAAGTCAACTACACTCCAATATTCTAGTTAATTGATTTTAAATAAATGAAGAGGATCGTGGTAGGAATTTGGGTGTGTAGAGACCAAACACTGGGTG
Organism: Rutstroemia sp. NJR-2017a WRK4; assembly: GCA_002946385.1. Lineage (NCBI taxonomy): Eukaryota > Fungi > Ascomycota > Leotiomycetes > Helotiales > Rutstroemiaceae > Rutstroemia > Rutstroemia sp. NJR-2017a WRK4. The sequence continues at coordinate 265,373 of NJPR01000057.1, forward strand.
CCAGTCTAGAAAGTTACAGCTTCCTATAATTATGCCTCAGGTATCTAACCTTACAGTAACCTCACCTTTTATGCAACTGTTGGTTCTCCTAGAAAATGGGGGCCCGCGTGACGGTTCCACGTCAACAAGGTTGTCGAAGACTTCATATCTCACGCGGTGGATAGTGTCGTACGATTATGAAAGAGAACCATTTCATCCGAGCCTGTTCACCGCTTCTTGTTTACGATCCACCCTCCTTCCACCTGGGTTTATATGTTCTTCAGATCATACAGCAATGGCAACGACGTTCACTTACTTTCCAAGGTTGCCAGTTGAGCTGCGACGCAAAGTCTGGAACTTTTGCATACCAGAGGGCCGCGTCATGGAATTTGATCGCCCTGATCCAGATGATCTAGGAAATACATGTGAGATATGGCCAACAAGCCACGATAATGAAAAGCAACCTTGCTTGAGTCGGATATGCCGTGAGTCGCGTGAGGTTGCCTATGAGAAAGGTGGCTTCTTAAGGACTATGAAGCAGTTTGAGACTCTACGAGAATACGGAGCGTTCAACAAATCGCAAAACCCGTGGTTTTACCCTAAGACGGATATCGTGCACCTTAACTGGGATTATTGTTATGAAGCTAGCTGGTCCTCGAATAGGAACCCGGTTCCATATTTCCTCATGCTTGCCAGAGGTGCTCAGGGAGCTTCGATCATGGCGCCGCTTCTACAGTCCTTTGAAAGGATCTACGGCTATGTAAGCGGTCACCCAATTGGTTTAGATCACGAGAGTTTATCATACCTGGATGGCATGAATGAATACAGGGTCACTCTTCTCGTTGTTAACATTCACGCTACCGAGGCGCAAGTTATGGAGTCAGGGCTATTCGAAAGCCTAGCGTCACCTATTCAGCTCGTTGATACCTCGGACGACGCTACCATTCAACGTATGTACAAGCTATGGCGAAGCACTTTCCAAGATGACGAATACAATCATGATGATATCTCAGGGGATAGGCATGCTGAGCTCAAGTATGTGTCAGATGGAATGGTTTTCTCGAAAGGAGATTTTGATGCACGTGTTCGTAGATGGCAGGAACAGGTCGAGCGGACTTGGCTCTGGCACAAGTGGGAGAAGAATATCCGTGAAAATACAATGGATACCATCGAGTCGCCTGAAAAGGTGTGGATAAAGCCTAATTTTCTCGGTAGTTGGGATACAATGGATACAGAGCCTGAGGACAGCCCCTACTATGGAATTGAAGTCATGCCGGATTATGATGGTGGTGAGCCCCCGGTCGCTGGTATCGATTTGAGATCTATAGGTATGCCGGAATATGACTTCAATAAGAGTCACCCGTGGGCACAAGCTGTGCTTGACAACATGCCTCGATTCCGGCCAACCATCATGTTTCGACATTGCCCTTATTCGTGCTATCGCAAATAAAGATTTAGGTAGAAAGATGCTTCATACAGGTCACAGCTAGCTCGATTCCAATTGTACAGATAAATTGGTGTCATCTATTAAGCTGCAGTACTTCCAAGATTTGTTTGAATTAGTCTTTGTGGTACATTTTTCAAGGTAGCTCCGCAGTGCACTATCTATGGATATTGAGTGAGTAAAGAGAAATAAGTTACAGGAATATTCAAGGCTTGATACAAGGAGGGAGATGGCGCGACTGCTAGGCAATTTCCTGCCCGTCTCCCAAAAGTGAAAAAAATTAAGAAATTAGTTCTCCCTAAGCTTTTCCGTGGAAATAAACCTAGTCAAGCACCGACGCTTCAATGGCAAGATCTCTGAGCGCCAAATTCATGATGGGAGCAACCACGTTGCATACAGCTTGTGCTTCTTATCTGGCGCAGCTCTTGGTGATTCTTTGGATAAGGGCTGCGTCCTCATCAACCGTAGCCCCCAGCGAAACGACTTCGGAACCACTCATAGTTCGGCGTAGAGCAGCAATTTTCGCTAATCCTTCCGCATCCCTTGCTACCGCCCCTAGGCCACCAATACCAAATAATAAGCCTAAAGCAGCCATTGGGGCACTGTCAGGGTCTTCTACTATAGTGTAGATGTCCAAGGCTGCGTTAGCAGCTAGGCCGGCAATAGCGATGGTTGTTGCAATGGCACCCAGTCCAGCAGTTGCAGCGCCTATTTCCCCAACAAACGGTACAACCCCAATGACTGCGGTCAGGACAAGCAAGATGATCTTCTTTTTCTCCTCGTCTTCCTCCTTTTTCCCTAATACCTTGACCTGCTTCATTGCCTGGATGGCTTGCGAAATCATGGCTACAGGCATGGCAAAAGCTTGGACAACGTCGTCTCCCGAACCTTCCCATTGTCCCAGTGACATGTCCATCCGTGTGGCCACGATCTTGTTAGGCAGATCGTTCTTAGCAGGACCGACAGCCGTGAATAGATCCTTGGGATTTGTCACTGTGGTCTTTTTGGCCGGTTGTGGATATCCATGCCAAGTTTCGTAGTGGTGAGGGCAGGGATTAGTAGTTGGGTTAAGTGAGACGCAGCTATCCCAATCTTCGTCTTCCAGGACAACCCAGTCCGGGGATATGCCATAGTTCTGCTGTAAGTCGGCGTAAAATTCCGTAGAATTGATCAGCGTCCAATAGTAGTCGTCGTTGTCACCACCAACTAATGGCGGACACGTCACCGTAGTGTTCACCTTTTTATCGCGGTTGTAGTGAGCACATTCGAAATACTCCTGGCCAGGTGCTGATGCGTCGAAGACGCCTATATAACTCCATCCCATGAAAGAGTCCAAAATTCCTGGAACCTCATCCTTGATGTAGGTCGTATAGTATCCGAAAAGGGTATCGTAGCCTGCGTTCGCGTCGTTATATTCTTCAAGCTCAGCTGTAACGTTGTTGTAAAGAATATCGAGCATGTATATGTAGGCGCAATATGTAGGAAAGTTGTTGGTTTCATCTGCCAAAGCCCCCAGATCCATGAAGGTGAGATCAAGATCACAAGGAGGATCATCGTCGCCGTCTTGACAACTGCAATAATTACCAATGTTACAGGCCCAATTGCAGAGACTGACTTGGTCTGCGTTGTTTATATCCGCCGCGAAGATGGTAACTTCTGGGATCTCGTCATCGGGAACAGACAGCACCAATGCTCCTTCAGACGTACACGAACAAAGATGAACTGGGCAGTATCCGATGCTGCAGGTATATGCACAGAGCTCTTCTAAACCATCTTCACTGCTGGCTGCTTCTCCACCTGTACATGCCTTCGGATTGAAGGGTGATGTGGCAGGTATGGTCGTAACTTGCTTCGTTATCGAACAGTATTCCGGGAAAGTGAATCCATATTGATACTATGAAAATTAGAAAATCAGTGACCGTAACATTGGGGATAAAGCTTAATGAAACAGCGACTGCAAGAATATAGTTCCTGGGAGAAATTTCCGAAAGAAAAGTCGAAGGGAACGAAGCCGAAACCAAACTCTGCTTACCGTCCAGGCGCAGAGGCCATCATAATCGGGATCACTTAGAGCGTAGCCTTTGTCGCCGGTAAACTTAGGAAGACCTTTCTGCATCCCCAGAGCAGTGCAATAACATGCTGGCCAAGTTAGTTCACACCGAAGACGGAAGGGAAAATAGGAAGTGAGGGGCCTTTCTTACCGCCGATAGGACAGTAACCATATTCACACACAACATAACACATCGCAGCAAATCCTTCAGCACCCGATCCTTGTGTGCATACTAGATCCGACACATCATGAGGATTTTCGGCGGATATCTTTGTGGAGACAAAGTCGCCGGCGACGAAGGGAACGAAGTTTGCGTAGCCATCCGGGGTGCAGCCACCAATAGGTTTCCCGGTTACAGTGAGAATAGTAGCACTGTTTCGAATCAAATCAGCGGAAACAGCACCGGTGCTTGTTATAAACACCGAACCATGGTAAACGCCAACACCGCCTGCAGGTTCAGATTGCCAGCCGACGGGATAGACCTGGCCCCCTACAGTAACAGTTACTGAGGCTGATGAGCCGAGAACAGCAGTAACGCCAATATACTTGTAGTTCAGTACATTTACAGGAAGATCTTCGATCTGATACTGCATTGTTGAATGGATTCGTTTGATCAGCCACAAGTCACAGTCGCGCTAATCCGTGCTGGTCCGTGGCCGGATATCGAGAATCATTTGGAAATGAAGATGTTGTTGACAATTGGATATCGGAAATTGATCCCATGCTGGCTCCATCCGCGATATCACCTCAGACCGTAAAACTTTCAGTTCTTTAGTCTTGCGGTTAGAATCTGGAAGGAGGAATGTACCTTTGGACGGGGTAGAGTGTTAAGACCTAATCTGTCACACGTAGGATATTGTCAGAATGCTGACCGGCGAAAAGTGTAGGGGCATGAAGACTGTCCAGTCATGCCCTCCCAAGGTTCTTCCAGTAATTGGAGTAGCTATGTACTATATAACGACTGCTTCGTCTCTTGCCATTCCGCATTATTGGTGCGGCATTCCATTTTATCGGTGTCTCATTCTCAACCTCGTATCTTTCTCAACCTCATATATCTTTCTCGACATCACACTATCTTTCGCATATCATATCGTATTTCGTATATCACATCGACTTTCGCATATCACACGGTCTTCCACATATCATACTACCTCTCACTCATCATACTATCTCTCTCACTCATAATATCTCTCTCACATCACGCTACCTGTCACACGTCACGCTACCTCTTACCCATCACGCTACCTCTTAAATATCACTATGAAGTTCCACAAAGCTTGTCTCATTTTCCTAGGCATTATTGTCGGAGCCTCTGCACCAAGGGCAGCTGGAGCGTGGCAAGTCGTCGGCTTTTATTACGCATATCGGATCATGATCGATGCATACGGCGTCGATGGAAATAAATACATCGCCGCAGACGCTCGAGGATCGCTTCCAGATAATAGTTGCACTATGGACGAGTTTGTCAGATACATTTTTGAGCCGCATGACATAGTAGGGTGGCCGGATGAACTAATAGGCTCGTCAGCTACACCAGACCCGGTGGACGCTGCTGCAGCAATTGAAAAGTCAGCATGGAAAACGGAAAGCCTCTATATTCCTCAAAAACTTCTCCCATTGCTGTACGATGCATCGAGGCCGAGTATTTTTCCAAAATTTGAAGAGCAGGTCAACAGGATGAACGAGTATGTTCAGCTAGCTCGAACAACAATGTACAAAAATCAAGTTACGGAAGCCGCCATGGCCGCCAAACCCGAGTTTAAGAACTTGAAGACGGCTCTTATTGGAATATCACAAATGCGGAGAAAAGACATATATGTCGACCTCGACGGCATAGTTACTTCTCTGGAAAACCGTGGCATCGTTGCTGTCAAGGTACAGGTTACTGCGATAGATGGGACGACTTTCTATCAACTCGACTCGGCTGCAACAGTAGAGGCAACAATGAACAGTTCGGACAACAAACTTAGAACTTTTTCTGTGAGCAAGCTCGAGAATATTATCAAGAATACATTCGTTTCTGTAAAGAAGCATCTGCCGCCGATCCAAAATCTGGACAAGTGGGTGAGCGATCTTAATAATGCCTTACAATGTTGATCGGGGAACTCGTGTGTAAATTCTAGACCCAGACGTGCGTGGCGTGGAGAGATATAGTTTACTGGGAAGACTTTTGTTATTTTTGTATCTAGACGTTCGCTGGGGTTGTCGAGAATGGTAATATCAAATTGTGAAGACAGTTCAGTTCATCTAAACCTCTCCTGTCGTTTTTTTCATTCTTTTGTGACTTTTCTGCTGCAGACGACGTCAATTATTCGATATCGTATCGGGTTGTGGAAGTAAGCGTGACCTGGAGGATACATACAGTAGCGTCTAGCCAGGCCCGAAGCTAACCCCGCACTCGCCTATTTCAGCGACTTCACGCTACGTAAGAACATCACCCCTTATTTTGATCCATGCTATTACGCGTATTTGCGTTCAAATATACACTAAAGTCGCATCAACAGCCATTTCTTTGGCCTGCGTCCATTATAAAGCCGCAGAAATACGGGAAATAATCGGTGAGAGGTGTCCGACCGCGATCAATCAAGTAGCCTTCTGGCTAGGTTTGTGCTGCTCGCAACCTGCAATAGTACTGTAGCTCAAGAATTAGCAGAATGTCATATGGTGGCTGTTTGGACGATTCCATCGTCCTCACTCATCAAAATCAGTTACAATTCCATTAGTGTAAAAGACCCAGCCTTGAGCAACGTTCAATCACGAACAATGCAGACAGATGGCTACCCCGCACTCCCGATTTCGAGTAACATCGCCAAATTGAGGGCTTCAGGGTGTACTGAACATCCCTTGCAACAGAAGAGAGTATATAGAACTAGCCTGATGTTTAAAATCTTTCCGGGGAGCTAATGAATTCAGCTGCTTTTACAATCGAATACTGTGCTCAGATGGCAGTCTTTTCACGTGACTTAAGGGTATGAGGTGCAAACACGTGATAGAATTGTTTTCGAATCACTAAGCTTCTATTTTAAAGCACCAACCACGGTTGAATTCGGCCATTCAGAAATGTTACAAAGTGAAATCGATTCTCAAAGAAGTCAATCCAATGTTAGCGGGAAGTCAATCGAGCAAACTAGTAAGTTCGGTTTCGGGATCGGAAAGTACTGTCGTCACTGCGACGCTACAAGTTTACTATCCTAGCGCATGTAACATTCGAGTATTACCAACCTCAACATCAACTTTCCGAAAAGGCTATAATCTCAACTCCAAAATTTGTGTCAAAACCGACTTTCTGTGATTCTCCAAGCCAAGCAAAGCAATCACCATGCTCGGAAAACTACTCCTCACCCTCTCCGCCGCCGGCCAAGCATTCGGCTCCTTCCTCGCCGACTTCAACGAGACCCACGTCTACAATCCGCGCTGGCCTCCTCATGCCAAGTTCCACAACGGACAAACAATGTCCATGGGCATCGGCCTTGGTCTCGCGACTCTCTACTACACGTATCGACGAACTGCATCAAAGGCCGCCGCAGACGATTCCCTGTTCACGGCTGCGATAGTCGGCTCGTTGTACTGGATCACAGGGGTATCTGCAATTCTGTATCCCGGGACGAAGATGATGGATCCGGAGTTTGGAGACGGCTCTCCACAGGCGATTATGTTCCCAGCTTTCGCGGCGCTTGCGTGGGCGGGATGGTGGTTGGAGACGAAGGTGTTGGCATGAGGTGCGGTGCGTTAGGTATGCTGGGGATCATGTGATTCGGACAAGGATTATTTATATTGTCATGAGTTGCGAAGAATTGTTTCGAGCTGTCGAGGTATAGCTACGATGTATGGACTAGATGGCAAAATTTCACTCCTCGCTACTTTATAGCCTCTATAAGACATAGTGGTTTATGATGCAGTTCCCCCACTTTACTTCCTCACGCGCCCAAACTCCACCTGGTGATGCACAGACACGCCTATTGGGGCAATATTTTTACATACGTTGTTATCACTGCGCAAGTAGTATCGCCCTACCTTGTGATATTCCTGGGGAATGGAATTTAATCCATTTGCAAGAAGATTTTTCCCCATTTATATTGGCATTGATCGCCAGCTTCTTCCGCGTTCGCGGGGTCTAGCCAAGCGGCTTGCTTTATCGCTGGGAGCCTCCTGTTTAGGCAGAAGTTGTATTAAATACTGTATGGCTAGTGCTTGTTATTATAGACTATCCCGAGAAGAGCTAAAGTGGCTCATCTCTTCGTTTCTGTTCGGTGTCTTCACCTAGAACCAATATCAATTCGCATGGTTTTGTGGATATAGACGGCTCTCCGCATAATAGCATTTGCTTGAGCGTCCACGCAGCTTTAAGATGAGGCCAACGAATATAGAAATAAGTCCCCGGAGAAGACTCCGAAATCGACTCGATGGTTGCCAAATAACATGGGAAACAACTGCACTTCTCATCATTCTTATGCCATTTGCCTTGCCGATAATAGTGGACGTTGGTTGGGCTAAACTTCGAAACACCATTTTCGATTTCAAAGATGATATTGCGCGTCGATGGTCAGTGTTCAAGGAAGATGAATACCAGAGGCTGAGGTCAAGCGGTGTCCCGGAGCCGCTTCCATTGGTGAGGCCACGGGCGCTCTCATTTCTGGCGTCGGAAACGGTGTGTGATGGGAAGAAGTTTGGGAAAGTCGGGAGACTTGTGGAGTCCGTGGAAGCCGGGAAATCCGTGGAATCTCCCCAAAAGCATGTGGATATGCTTTCCGAGACCTCACTATTGTTGCAGTTGCCGACCGAAATACGATTGGAAATATGGAAACTCGTTTTAGGAGAGCTGAACTTTTCGATTTTCCGTCATCAGGGTCGAGTGGTGCAACTACAGCAAGGAGAATTAGACATGCAGGCACTGGAACAGCACGAAGCCTGGTCGTATCCTCATGCTATCCTAGAGCAACGAAGGGCATTGACGGCACTGATGAAAACATGTCGATTAATGTTAGTTTCTACGTCTGATTTTAACATACCATGCTTATCCATCGATAGCTATTCAGAATCAAAGGACATATTATACAAGAACAATACATTCTGCCTTTGGCAGAACGATACACTTTTCGATTTTCAGTCCACCATTCTCCCGCAGAGGTTCAACAGCATTCACAAGTTTGAACTTCATTGGCATTTCCGTGATGATCAGACGTTCGCTCGAAATGCGTGTGGAGGATATGAGAAGGAGATAGACGCACCGTGGGGTGTACAGACATGGCGGGATGCGTGCAAGATACTGGAGTCTATGCAGAGGTTAGATGACCTCACAGTTATCGTTAGAGGAACTTTCCTCTACGAATCTCACATTCTGGATATGTTGCAGTATCTAAGAAAAGTCAAGGTCAAAAGCCAGAAGTTTCGTGTCAGAGTTCCTTGGCCAAGAGTAAGGTCACTGGTGTACTGCGAGGATGTGGATAGAACGATGGAGAAGAGAGGTCTTCAATTTCAGGTCTGGAGACCGTCGAAATCACTTCCAGAGTTTGGTGGGATAGATGTCTACACGATTTAGATCTTGGGTAATTCCCAGGATATTAATCTGATTCCTCAGCCAAACCATTCGCCGCTCAATCACGATCACCCTTTCCTTCTTCCCACACGATTTCATCTGTCTCTTTCCCAGGAATGGAGCTACTTCTATCTGGATGCTCTTCATCTTTGGAAGTCATGATAAGCCCACCACTGCTAGATCTAGAATGTCGAGGCTGACTAGCTCTTACATGTATCACGCATTCTGCGGCTTTTCGAATCCAGTTTTTTCGCATTTTTGCCTAAACACATTCGTTAACTTTACATCGCATATGATTATGAGATCGCAATTCTTACAGTTGGCATCGTGCGCAAATATGGAGCAATTTCTGATCCGCTGGGAAAAGTGTGAAGGTCGACCTTCACATTATTTTGAGCGACTCTTTCCCAGACTTCATGAGCTTTTCCGATATCATAGCCTGCCTACGTCAACAATTAGCATTCTCGGTGCGAAATGGTATAAAGCTGTTGGGGACTCGATTAGAGTATGGGCATCTGCCGACTGGTTTGCAGGAAAAACCGATTGAAAGACGAGATTTTACTGACTATGCACATAAGGTTTATTCCGAACATATCTGCTTCATTTACGATGACTAGGGACAGCATGGTCATTATAGCTGTGACAAGTAGATTTTTGAGGGGAAAATTGCGCGAGTTGAGCAGTGCGAAAGTGCTTTTAACTTCCGTGTCATGAAGCTGGATTGGATGGGAGAGTGCCGAACTCAACAAGGCTGCCAAATCTGTTTCGTTCTGAACGATTGATAGGATGCCAGTATAAACGTAGATGTTGCCTCTTTCAGATACATCAATCTTCATTTGGTCTTACCAAATCTGTTAGCAGAAGTACCTTTAAGAAGAATACAGGAATGTACCTGGGGCGTCAACTACCATCAACCTCCATTCTGGCAGTTGAAAGTGGTCAAACTTGCAGATAGCAAGAATTCTCTGAAGTACCTTATCCACCTCTTTTGTGATGGGATCCTCGGGCGAGAGTAGACTTGGCGCTAAATTCAAAGCATGCTGTTCCTCCATTTCTAGATCTTCAGGAGTGGAGTTACAGCCCCCAGTGATAAGCCGCGACCTTGACCAGCTTATTGGCCCAGTAACACTCGATGTTACTCGTACCCCGGCTTGTTCCCTTGCGACTTGGTCCATGTCCGTATAAACTTTCTGCGGTTTTGTTTCTGCAGCTTGTTTCATCGTGACCAAAAGGTACGATATTTCCAAAAGTAGTAAAAGTATGAGCGATACCATTATTACGTGCTTCGTTCCTTGTGAATCTGCAAGCTCCCGTAGATATGGGGTCATGCAATTGTCTCCCGGATACACAATCTCATCGCGATATGCAGCTATATCGTATTTGTCTTCGGAAACACACGATAATGTTTCATCGATGAATATTCGTTGCTGATTAGAGGACCACCACCGAGTGCCTGGCGTCGAGTCTTTACCATGGAATGCTTCCCATACCAATCTGTGACGGACCATCATGATTCTCGATTCCAGGTTCTTTGGTGTTTGCGAAAGATATACTCGTGTCCAAGAGCTTTGTTCCATAGGACAGGTGTTGATGTATGATTGCCCGGGGGACTTTTGATGAGAGTGGCGAGCATGGATTTTCAGTAGAGAGATCGCACTGCCATGGAGAGGTCGGGAACGAGTAGGCAGGGATTTGAGTATGTTTAAGAAGATACTTTTATGAGAAATCATCTCGCCGAGTCGTATTTCTAGCTGCCAAACTCTCGAGGGAAATGGAGCAAGATGTATCGTGCAGAAGAAGAACGACAACAGAAGTTAAAAATTGGGGTTAAGCAGTGTCAGTTCGGTATTTTCGTGAAATTCCTTGGTGGTGGCTTGCTCGCTGAACGGAGGGATAACACGCGTCGAAATGACTTGTCGTATTTGCAATTCATTGTTTCCGCGAAACCTTCCGAAGAAAAAGCAATTCTTAGACTACTTCTAGAAAACATGGCAGTAGAGTTAAAGAAGTTGGAATAACCAGAAGAATATATGGAACCTTTACCACTTCGTCTTAGATCATACGAAATGCATTATGCAATTGTTCCTGCTTCTGCAGCGGCCTTCAACCACGTCTCCCTCCCCTGCAATTCTTTGAACCACTTGTCCACGTTCGGATTTTTGGAAAATGCCTCTTTCCATTGATATGCCTTTAAGGCGGCACCATTGGGCAAGTGAAATAGATCAGCCAAGGTTAATTCATCTCCAGCAATATATTTTTGAGTAGCCAAAATCTTGTCATAAACAGCGAGAACTGTATCAAGATCAGATTCCGCTTGTGCGACTCTTGCTTCGTCAGGGGCACCAAGGCCTTTCATTCTGGACAGGATTAGCAACATTTATCAATACTGGACAGGCAGCTGGATAAGAAAAGACAAGAGTATACTTACGTTTTGATGATAACCTCTACTCCTATGGTCTCAGCCGCCGCCGCAAAATAGCTTTGCTCAACCGAACAAGCCTGCTCGAAGCGTGCATAGGCCTCACCATCGCCCTCCGGGATGAGTTTCTTCCCTGAAGAATACTTTCTAAACAAGAGACATCAGATGTGCGCTGAATCTGACGACGGACAACCTCCAAATTTACCTGGCAAGATACCTGCAGATAGCTCTGCTTTCAAACATCACAAACCCAGCATCATCCAATGCGGGCACCTTTGCAAAGGGCTGCAGCTTTTTGTATTCTTCGGTTTTGTGCTCTCCTTTTGAGATATCAATAAGGATCAATTCGTACGGCAACTCCATTTCGAGAATGGTGACTAACACGCGGGCCGTGGACATGGCCGAGCCATAAAGTTTGAGGACCATGTTACCCGTCACAGCTTGGAATGAGGCGATCAGAAATAAGAGGAATTGGGAGTATTCTCCTGAAGATGCCCAAGTAAACGGTGGTAAAGTGACGAATATATAGGTTCTTGACAACGTTTTCTCCGCCGTCGTCGGAGGTAGTTCTTGTCACGATCCCTGCCATCTGACATCTGAGCTCGCGACCTTTGTAAAAGTCGGCCCACCAAAGCTATTTATTCTCTTGATTTTTTGGAATTTTTATGTATAATTCGCATAATCCCATATTTTGTTGGGGCTTTTCGGAGATCTCGTCCGTAGTGAGGGTGCGGGGGCGGGGGAAGCACGTATTGACTCAGATTTTCAACATCAAGAACGTTGAATGAGCCTTCCAGATTGTGGAAGTGTACGTAAGTAACGTAGATCTGAGCTCATTGTATGCTGTGTTCATGGCATGAACTTATGGCGGTCGTGGAGAATTCCAGGCCCCTTAAATAATGGTGAGCTATGCTCATCGCCTGTATATGTTCCTTCAATTCACATCAAATGATGATACGAGAGAGAATATCAAGATTGTAGGACTATCGGCGGGGTCGCACTGCTTGCTCTTAGAGATTGCTATTCGGATATTAGCCAGCATCTGGTATTATATACAAGAGTATATACACATTAGTACTCGCACCAATTAGAAATTTATAATCAAGAGTTCTTGATGTGCGAATTCAATTGAGCTGTAGGCAGGAAATTTCTCAGATGTTGGTGTATTGAAAAGACCGAGATTCGCAGATAAGCAAGCCCGCCACGGGTTTACCGGAGCCGGCTCGGATCCGAATCACAGGAAAGCAGGGCCCCTCTGCCCTCGCAACTCTACATCAGCTGCTTTATGTTACTTAGTATAAAGGGCTCTGGAAATAATTATTTGGGATAGTATTCTCTACTTCCAACCATCCAGTGCAATTTGCTCAATTTTCGCAACCCACAATCAACTATCCACACCTCACACCTACGTACCCTACAACTACGCATATCACCTCCCTACTAGCATCCTACAACCACATATCTCAACCCTCTCCCAGTCTCCAAAACAACCTCCAAACTCCCCGAAATGCATTTCCTCATCCTCGGCGCTTCAGGCCGAACCGGTGGTCTCCTCCTCAACGAAGCTCTCTCCAAAAGTTCGTCCCCCTTATCCCCCTATCTCCTAACCTCGCTAACCGCTAAACCAGACCACACCATCACAGCACTCGCCCGCAACCCCGCATCTATCACCCCCCAATCCGGCTTAACAGTAATCCAAGGCTCACCACTCTCGCCCTCCGACCTCCGCTCCGCATTCTCCGCCAAAAAGATCGACGCCGTCCTCATCACCCTATCCTCCGCCCGCGCCTCAGACAGCCCGTTCGCCGCATCCACCTCCCCTGCGAATTTCCTCGAAAACTGCATCAGCATTACTCTGCAGGTAATGAAAGAGTTTGACATCAACAGGATCGTGTATATGTCCGCATTCGGGGTAGGAAACTCGAACCCGAATCTGTGGTGTCCGATGAGGATTATGATAAACAACTCGACGATGGGAACGGTTGGGTTTAAGGATCATAGTGAAGCGGAGGGGAAACTGAGGGAGAGTATATTGGAATGGGCGGTGGTTAGGCCGGCGATGTTGAAGGAGGGGGAGGGGAAGAAGGTTTTGGAGATGGGGGAGCAGGGGAAGAGGATGGGGTATTTGCCGGGGGTTACGAGGGAGAGTGTGGTGAGGTGGATGGTGGAGACGGCGGAGAGTGTTAACTGGGAGAGTAGGACTGTGGTGATATGTAATTAGAATCGGTGAGGTTGAGTCTTGTAACGAACTAAGGCGTCATGTGTTTTTGGGATTGGATTGGATCACAACATTTTCTCAAATCAATTGTAGTGTAATACGAACTTCATTTTCTGCTACGATCGCTTTTACACAGCCAACGGCTCTATCTTGATCTTCCCCTCATCATCATAGAAGATCTCCCTAACCTTCACACACCTCAAATGGTTCTTCCCTCCACTCAAAGACGAATCATGGTAAAACAGCCACCACTTGCCCTTGAACTCCACAATCGAATGATGAGTTGTCCATCCCACCACCGGCTCCAAGATCCTTCCCCCATACGTAAACGGACCCATTGGCTTATCTCCAATAGCATAACACAAATAATGCGTATCACCCGTCGAATACGAGAGGTAGTATTTCCCCTTGTATTTATGTATCCAAGCAGCCTCGAAGAATCTCCTATCATGATCCGCAGCTTTGATCTTCTCTCCCGCTTCATCAAGAATTTCGATCTCGTGCACAGGGGTCGCGAGAGAATGCATATCCTCGCTTAACTTGGCAACTCGAGGACCAAGTGCTGGACCCTCGCTGGGCTCCATTGTGTCATACTTTTCTCTCTCAAACTTCTCGTGCTGGTTGCCCCAGCATTGAAGTTGCCCGCCCCAGATCCCACCGAAATATAGATAGGCTTCGCCGTCTTCGTCGACAAAACTGCACGGGTCGATACTGTAGCTTCCCTTGATGGGTTCTTTGGCAGCTGTGAATGGGCCTTCTGGCTTATCACCCTCAGCTACCCCGATACGGAAGATACCATCGTGGTCACGAGCGGGAAAGTAAAGATAGTACTTTCCATTTTTGGTGCAAGCGTCAGGTGCCCAGAGTTGTTTGGACACCCATGGCACTGAATCTTTGGAAAGGACTACTCCATGATCGGTGACAGGACCGGGAATCGATGGCATAGAGAAGACATGGTAATCATCCATGGCATACTGGTCTCCATTGTCGTTGTCCTGAATGTCTGTCGGGATGTCATGTGAGGGGTAGATGTAGAGGGTATCGTTGAAGACATTCGCCGACGGATCGGCCGTGTAGATGTGAGTAATGAGGGGTTCTTTGTCTGACATTTTGCGTATTCAAAAGTTTGATTTTGGAAATGGGAGAAAGTATGATAACTGAATGTGACTGCGAACGATATAAACTATATGTAGGGCTCTGCTGGGGGGTATGTGGGGTCGCTTGCATTCATCCATTTATCCCAAGCTATGGGTTAGCGCCTCTCGGATAAATAGGGATAAATTCACACTGTGGCTCAGTCCTTTCGTCCACTACGGGGCAGATATCATATTATCATTACGTGGTAACCACTGTCCAATTGCCGAACAGCTTGACGAGACAAGTACTAACTCAGTGAAATCTCTGCGTTTTTACCGAGTGGGCCAGATAAGTAGAGCCTGATACCGGGAGCGAAGAAGCTAGTTCTAGCATGCAGTCAACGACAAGCTGTTGAGCAGCGAGTGACTTACATGAGACATCCGGGAAACATATGAGAGGGGTGCTGTAAGTTAGAGGGTCTTGAATTTCCAGTAATATCGAGATGCTGGCGTCGCTTTGTTACTTTCCTGAAAACATGTAACCTCTGCTGTGAAGAGTCTTGTTTAATATGTGCCCAAGAGGATATAATTACAGCTTGATTTCCCAAATTCGTCATCCATGATATCATCCCGCTGTGCTCTTTGTAAAATGTCAAACCATAACTCCGAGTTCAACCAAAGTGCATCCACTTCCCAAATTCGTACGCTCGCTATTCATCTTCGCATAAAATCATTAAGCGTTCATCACATAATAATACAGTCCCTTTCTCTTTCTTGCGGTGCTTGATTGGGCACGGGTTGTCCTGAATTCTGAGTGTTCCTGATCTGATCAAATAAAGTTTGACCTCTCCCTCGTCCACTAAAAGACCCCCTATTACGTCGAACTGTTGCTGAGGGATGGTTTTCCCCAGTAGCCAACTGCGGTGATGTTGCTGTGTACGCGCTAGATCTCCTAGCGGGATCTGCGCTTGGGTGGGCGGGGTGATTTGCGGGAGGATGATAAGGACTTTCGGTAGCAGCTTCCTCATAGGTTGGAGGGGGGACATCAACACCTGCCTCAGGATCTACTGGAGGAGCCGCTGCAGGTAAGTTACTGCGGCGAGGAGGAACGGCAGGACGTCCTTGTGGAGTTCCACGTCCACGAGAAGGCGAGCCACGAACTGATGCTGTGCCACGAACACTATTACCACGACCATTACCACCACGCTGTGTAACTGGAACATTGTTATCAGTACCACCCTGCTGTTCAATGTACTGTTGCGATAGTTCTGTTTCGCGTCGACGACGAGCTTCTTCATTCCTTTGACGCTCATCTTCTTCCTCCTGTAGTTGCAAGGCAAGTGCGAAGTCATGATCCTCTTGTTCGGTACTAGGAGACTGAGGAGCCTCATCACCGTGAGGCACATTCAGTGAGGGTTGAGCAGCTGCTTGACTTGTGCCTATCGCATTATTGTTATTCCGGCGACCAGTGACGGTGGTCCATCCGGCCGTATTGTTATCTTGCGTTGTGGCCGCAGAAGCTCCACCAACGAGGCGGAAGTCGCCTGAGAAGAACTCTGCCCTTTCTCCATTTACATCGAGAAGACCCTCCCAAACCACTTCCTCATGTCCCGCGTAGCCTGAGTCTGTAACAAGTTGCAACAGCATGCCATTCGGGTGCTTGTAAAGTGTGGAGAAATGGTCGTTCCGGAACAAAATTGCAACAGCTCCAGGCTGTAGAGATTTTGTAATGATATCTAAGCCATTGGAGGTAAGCTGGGTCGCTGCAGTAGTAAGGAATGCCTTTATAGTTGCAATATCTTCTAGCGTAGCTTGCTCCTCAAAGCTTAATCCTTCATGTGCTAATTTGTCTTCTAGCTCTTCTTCGCGGAACATCAGATTTTGGGCATCCTCGTATGATCTTGCTGATCTTGATAGAGCCACATAAGCGGGGGAGCCAGCTCGAGGAAGCCAACCATGAATCAATGGAACCGAAAAGGTGCCATATAATTTCATTTCTCTAGTTTCCTCAAACAAGCCCGGCGTGGCATTTTCTCGCTCAACGGGATGAATATGCCCCATAGATAGAGAATTTCGAGACTGATTCATTCCTTCCGGTGTTTGAGATGAGGTAAATAAGGGGTTCACATTCATTCCAGTATGAAGCGTTAGCAAGAATGAATAGAGCTCGCTGACATCGGGAAGCTCTTGTGCAGCATCTCCACGTCTTCCAGACATAAGTTCATCGAATACCGCATCAAGCAATAAACCGAGACTGACTTGTTCGCGCGATCTAAGCGTCTCCACCAGGGCAGTCTCAACGTTTGCAGGAGTTGACAGAGTTAACGCATTAACCAGAGCCAAAAGTGGACATGGACCGTTGGCATTTTGCACTAGAATAGGCGACACTCGAGGATTATGCTGTGCATTAACATCATGCCATGTGATCTTTTTGATCTCATATGTTTCCTTCTTTTGGTTTCGGGTTCTTGGCGTTCCCGGCGTTCCCGGCGTTGCCAGCGAAGATGTGCTTCTGTTCGTTGTGTTAACGGTTGGCCTCGGTGGTTGTGGAGGAGGATTTTCTTCGGCTCTCCGGGGCGGTAGAGCTGGGGCGATGTTTTCATTGTCCATTCGTGAGAGTATTGCACCGTCAGCACCAACAACTCCAGTCTGTTGCGCAACATTTGATGTGAGTTCATGATCCACCAGATTCCAGCCCTCGTTGTAGTTTATTGAATCGTCTTGGCCGGTCTGTTGGACCGCGATTGGAGCGTCCTGGTGAGGTATTTGGCTTGCGGCCGTATCCCACGCATGTCTATCTTCTGAAATTTGCTCTGTTTCGTTTGTAGGATGTGTCGGTTTCTCTGGGATATCTGAATCATCGTCGTCGTCCTCGTCCCAAGCGGGAGACTCGGGCTCGTCAATATCTACTAAAACTGGTTGAGGTGACGATGCAGGATGCGTCAGTGGCGTAGAGTTGTTTTGGGGCTGAGATGTTGACCAAGCCTCGTTTCCTGAGTCCTCTCGTTGAATGTGAGGTACCGGTAACTGCTTACCATTCGGTTCTGGCTGCCATGGATTTGTATTATGTCCGGACACATCCAGATGAGAAAATTGCTCAGTGACTGCAGGTGGTTAGCAAATACCTAGAGTTGGAGAGAAAATCACAAACCCTGAGGCAGAGGGGGAGGTGGTGGAGGCTGGGTTGGCTGCGCTGGTACTGCTGCATTTTCTCCCCAAGCATGTGCACTGCTCTCTTTCCCTTCCGAAGCCGCGCCTTGCGATTGTTGCCGCCGCAAGATGAACGGATTTGTTATCGCTGCATTTGACTTCAGAGCCTCCTGCGAAGACTTTGAAGTAAAGTTCGATGGCCCAGCCTTCAGGGCATCCGGTAGGCTGTTTGGATCAAGGTGCGATTGTGCCTGGGATGCGCCGTGAAAATCATTGCGCGCCCCGATCCTTTCTTCATTCCAGATGTCGGCGCTGTTCGGCTCTAAATCTGTTGCAGATTGTATCACATTATCGTGGTCATCGTTGCGAAAGCTAGAAGTTGCATTCGTGGATATTGGCGTGGTAGGATATGGTGGTGAGGAGGGGTTGGTCGCAGGAGGACGATTTGCTGATTGTGGAACCGGTTTTCTAGTAACCATTGTTACTAGGTCTCTCGATATCGAAGAGCGAGAGGGCGCGTTTATAAGATGTTTTAACGATTCCTCTCTTTCGGTGTATTGTTTTTCGCTGGAAGCTCGAAGACGGCGGCTGTCAGCAGATCGTAGGTATCAATGTATTATCGTGCAATGAGGTCATCCCCAAACGATCCAAGGTCAGCAACACCGGTCAATCAAGGCTCGTTTCTGCCGCTGGACCGTTTCAAAACTTCGTGATTGTCCAAGGAAAGTCACAATATTAGGCAGATTGACCGTACTAGATTCGAAACTGGTCGCCTTTGTAGCAGGTAAATGATAGTCTGGCCGTTCGTAGAATTACTCTGGACACTAATGATATCGATAAGTGCTGAAAGTGCTGGAAATGCTGGTATGCTTCTGCTAAAGATAGATCAAGAAGTGGAGAGGAAGAGAAGGAATTGTTGTGGCTGGAAATTTGGATTCAAGAAAGTCAACAGGCAAGGGCAATTACTCGATTGTGATTATGCCTTGGCTGACTCGCTGGCTGATCGAAGATATGACAATTTGCAGTCCAACTTTCATAGCAATGATGGCACTCGTTCACAAAACAAACTCTGGGAGAAGGACTGATTTATGAAGGATTGGCACGTTCTCGGTTTGTGGCAGGCAGCTTCGATATTCTTCGAACTGCTTGCGCGTCTCGAGCTTATCTGGGTAAGGTTGTTCAACGTCCGGGGCAAACTTTGGAAATCCAGAGATTCCCTCATACAAAGCAAGCTAAATACCATGCAGCTAAGCACGGCCAATTGCGTAACTGGGGCTGGGGGACAAGGGAGGCGAGGCTGGAGTGCCACCCCACAGGATAACGTTAGCCAATGAATTCAATTAGAATTTTACTACTAAAAGGTGCCGCGTAAAATGCAAGGCTGATGAAATTTCACAAAGCTTCAAAAAATTATCCATATGGTCCTCTATCGATACAATACCACCATCAATTCCTCTGAATTTGCGCATACGACTGGCGCTTCAGCCACCACCAAAATATATGTGCCCTCCTTTATAATAATCCTCAATCACATTTTGGAAAAATGCATAAGCTGGTCAAGCCAAATGATTGGGTTGTTTTGCGACTACCATCAGATACACTCAAAGCTCTACAAGTGATACCAAATATGTACGACGGTCCAGCGATCCAGAATCAAGCTCTAGATGCCCACTTATACTGACTATCTGTCTAGACAAATCTCTATAGGGAAATATGGGACGTTTCCCAGCAACTTAATTATTGACCGTCCATACAATCTTACCTACGAACTTCTCGACAAACAACAGGGCCATAAATACTCAGATCTAAGGATTGTCCCTGCTTCAGAACTTCATGCCGATACCATAGCGGAAGAAAATGCCGCTTCGAAGCCTAGCACAGATGATAAAGTAATAATTGGGGAAGATGGTGTTGAGTTTGAGCTGGTTGGAGAGAATGGCGAAGTGATTATGCGCTCGAATAGAGAGACAATTGATGACTCCGCGCGACAGACCTTAACCATGGAGGAGATTGAAACACTGAAAAGAGATGGAGCAAGTGCTGGTAAAGATTTGATTGCCAAATTAATGTTGTCACATACGGCTCTCGACCAAAAAACCGCATTCTCATTAGCGAAATATAAGCTCCTGAAGACGAAAAAGTATTTGCGGAGGTTCACAGTTTTACCTTTGGATGTGCCCATGATGAATCATTGGATGATCGAAGAGAAAAACGCAAGCAAAATTCTGGAGATAAGAGAGGAGATGCTCGCACTGGCTGGAAGTTGGTCGAATGTTCATTTCGCTGAAGATCCTGAGTACGAGAATGCTGCTGCTCTAGATACTAGAGGCGGTGGACGATGGCTCGTCGTTGATGAAACTGGTGGGTTGTTGGTCGCGGCTATGGCTGAGCGAATGGGCATATTGTACCCCGAAGACGACGAAGATCACCCAGAAAGACCACAGACACAGGAAGAGCCAGTACGGCCAAACCCCTCACAGGAAACTGAACAGCCACAAGGTGAACAGTCCGAGGTGACATTGCCCAAACAGAAGAACACAGAAGGCCGAAATCGACCCTACGCCAGCACGAACACTATAACCCTCATACACGCAAATTCCCAGCCTAATCTATCACTACTTAAATACTTCAATTTTAACGCTGACAATCCGCCAAAGTCACATCCATTGACGAAACACCTACTTCCGATATCATGGCTTCAATTGATAGATCCAGAGCGTGATGCGCTGTACTCCTCAGAACCTCCCATCGCTACCCCAGAAGAATTAGCGGAGTGGAATTCTGGAAAGAAGGGTACTCATTTCCGTAAGAAGCGTCGCTGGGAGAGGATTAGACATATAGTGTCTACGACGCGTCATGGGGACTTTACTGGTTTAGTAGTTGCTTCAAATATGGACCTCACTTCTGTCTTGCGTCAAACTGTTCCTCTTCTTCGACCTGGAGCTGCTGTCTCGATATATTCTCCAACAGTTGAACCTCTAGTGGCGTTGGCCGACTTGTATAGTACGAGTAGAAGAACTGCCTTCATTCAATCACCTCCAGCAGAGTTGGAGGGTCTGACGCAAGCTGAGTTGGCTACATGGCAAGGGAATGAAGACTTCCCTCTGAATCCCACATTACTGTTAAATTCTGCGGTGCAGACTTGCAAGTTAAGACAATGGCAGGTTCTACCTGGTAGGACGCATCCGTTAATGACAGGGAGAGGTGGAGCAGAGGGGTACCTTTTCACAGCTACGAGAGTCATTCCCGCAGAAGGGAAGGTGGAAGCTAAAGGTAAATTTGCAAGGAAACGTAAGGGTGTTGAGGGTGAAGATGCTACCAGCAAGAGGGAAATTGCGGGTGATAGTGTGGATAGCGCAGCCAAGAAAGTCAAGTTGGATATGGAAGTGACACATGCCATACCCAATGGTAAAGAAGATGTAGACATGGCAGTATGACCATAGATAGATCATTAATACAAGTGATACGGACTGGAGAAGCTCAAAACGTAACACTTGTCGGTCATAAAACCATAAAGCTTGCCAACGTCTCTTGGGAGCACTCTAGATACAGCTGAACTTTGCTGCAGCCTTGCTTCTATGTATATAGACTCACGTCCTCTTCGCTTCCAAGGCTTGATTTATTCTGTAAGTTGACATTCATCATTTTAGCCCGCATAACACCTCCAACTCCAATTCAGCGAACATTTATAGCCCAGCCCAGCCCAGGACTGACACTCTTCCCTTACTGCCCATATCTGACTACGCAATCTCATAACCTCTAACATAAACCACCTCTCACAAGCTCCTCCCAGTAAACTTCCTCTTTGTAAAGCTCAACCACCACTTGCTTGGGTTTCCATCTTCGGTGTTGTAAATGCGTGCCAACAATCTGCTTGCTAACTCCTGACGCATCTGACTCATATACTGTCTCAAGGTCTCTGCATCCTGTCGCGAAGCCGGCGGTTCGAACATCTACACCCCCAGCACATTAGCTTCTAAATCCACAATCCCATGCCCTCTCACCGCACCGCCTCCATCCCTTGCTTCCCTCCCCTCCTCAAACCCCGAGCGAGAACAATCCACTCACCTGATTCAACGGAAACCCCGGATCCCCCGGAATAGCAAAATTGCTATCCAGCGCAATATTCTGGACCTCCTTCTGCGCCTCCCTAGCGCTCATATTCGGCTTGACCTTGCCCAAACACTCGCTCACCCACAAGATACCGTAGATCAGCAATCTATCAGGCGGGCCCTGGATCTCGAAGTTCCGGAAAAAGGTGTTGGCTCGGAAGAGCGAGAGCACTTCGTCGAGGGCATCGTAGCTTTCCGAGTCGGGCTCGGGCGCTTCGTGCGCTTGCAGGGAGGAGTCGATCGGGAGGTTGTAGGCGGGGCCGCGGACTTTGGTTCGGAGAGGGAGGAGAGGGAAGTCTCCGATTAGTTGGTAGTTGGGGGTTTCGCTGTTGAAGACGCTGTGGTAGGCCTAGGGGGAGACGGTGGGTGGTTAGTGAGGTGTTTGGGGGAATTGGTGGGGGATGAGGTGCGATTTATAGAGATTTGAAGCTTGATCCTGGATGAGAGGGCATATATTGCTTACCGGCATGATGATTGATTTGATTGTCGACAACTATGAAGGAAGATGGATTTATTTTGTTTCTAGAGGGGTGGAGGTCAAGCTGCGTCAGTTGTAAGGATAAGTGTCGTGGTCCTCGGCGAGCCTCAGGCCGATGGCTTTTGATCCACCAACTTTATTCAGACTTCTTTCTGTTCCGACACTTACAATCACGTCTCTCATCTTGATTCTGATATCTCATTTTCATATCCATTTGGTACCGATTGACTGAGCCATTCGTCTTTGAAAAAACCGTTTGATTTTCTTTGTCATAGTTATTTGGCTACATTAACTTCACACAACCAATGTATTCCCGTGCATCACCTTACACCGGTGTAATAATTTTATTTACCACTACACATCACAGGAATCCAACAACTATATCCTCAATTTAGGAAAGATTTTCTAAAGAGGATGGACTTTCAAAGCTTTATCCTGAGTTGTTGAGACGAACTTCCGCAGTCCATCTCACTGTTTATATATATTTGGCATTCGTTAGTCGAGGGGTGGTTGATTAAAAACTGCACGCCCCGTGGTGCCTCGATGTACGGCAAATCAGATATTAAGGTCGCGTTCCATCCCAATAACTTTCAGGGGATATTTCTCCTTTTGTGCGGTAGGAAAATAGATTTGCACGAGTTATCTCGATCTCATCACCATTCATTTTCTTCTCGATACTTCTCCAGCCCTCGTGCAATATATCATCCTTCACATAAACGTGGCCAGCTAATCTCTTTTCGTTCTCTTCGTGTAGCATTCGATCATGAGATAGCACAAGGATGCAGTCTTCCTTCCGTTTCTTTCGTGCTACACGCTGCGGATTCTGCAAGTGCCCCAGATTCCGGATAATATCAAATGAGTCTATAAAGAAGCCGACGGCACGTCGGGATCTCGAAACTGAAAATCTGGGGTATAATCCTTGGTGGTGGGCCCCACGACGGACGGCACTTGGGCGTTTCATGACTAGATCAAGGTATCATTGCTCAAGATGAGCATCTCATAGGCGGATATTGCAGAATGCCTATTACCGATTATATTAATATTGAGACGATCCACCCCGTAAATAGACTTTCGTCATCAATTATCAGAGGGAACTGCGTATCCTGTGACCAGCCATTTTTGCTTCTTCTGCCAGTTGGCGTGCTTGTCGTCTCATCTACAGAGGCGTATGCATATGAAGTTGCATCTGTAGCATTGTTTGTCGTTTGTGGAAAAGCTGGGGAAGTTTGCATGGGGTGTCCAGTGGCCTATAAATTGCTCCTTTTGCCTCGAATATGCTCGCCAGGTCAGCAGCATATTCACCATCAACAAGCAGCAAATATGCACGCAAAACAACTCGCGGTCTTGGCCTTTGTGTCGTCGGTGGCAGCCCATGGTACTGTTTCTGGTATCGTAGCCAATTCAGTATAGTAAGTTCAACATTATCCGCACCCTATCTCACCACTTGAGTTCTCTGGAACATCAACTAATACCATTCAGCTACCAGGGATACAACCCAGCAGACCAATACACGTCTCCTGCGCCGAAGAGAGTTGGGTGGAGCATTCCTCAAGATCTGGACAACGGATTCATCTCTCCTGCCAAATACACAAACAGCGACATTATCTGCCACGTTGGTGCCACACCAGCCCAGGTCTCAGCTCCTATTGCGGCCGGCAGTAAGCTCTCGCTCGAATGGACCCCTTGGCCAGTCAGTCATAAAGGTCCCGTTATCGACTACATTGCCAACTGCAATGGCCCATGTACATCAGTCGACAAGACAACTTTGAAATGGGTGAAGATCGATGCAGTTGGCTTGATCAGTGCTACCGCGGCAAGCAATGGACTCTGGGGAACAGATCAACTGATTGCCAACAACAATACATGGACGGTTACCATCCCGGCAAGCATCGCCCCAGGAAACTACGTGCTTCGCCATGAGATCATTGCTCTCCACGCCGCTGGATCTGCCAATGGTGCACAGAACTACCCACAGTGTGTGGATATCACTATCACTGGCAGCGGTACGGCTAAGCCAGCTGGTGTGCTTGCGACAACCTTCTATACTCCCACCGATCCAGGTATCCTATTCAACCTCTACGGCTCATACACGAGCTACCCCATCCCTGGTCCTGCTTTGTACACTGGATAAGTGTGCTAGTTCCTGATGATGT
Source organism: Rutstroemia sp. NJR-2017a WRK4 (assembly GCA_002946385.1). Lineage (NCBI taxonomy): Eukaryota > Fungi > Ascomycota > Leotiomycetes > Helotiales > Rutstroemiaceae > Rutstroemia > Rutstroemia sp. NJR-2017a WRK4. Next base: position 289,988 of record NJPR01000057.1, read on the forward strand.
TGTTGTCGATTCTGTGGATGAGGATTCGTGATGTACATATTGATGGTTGATCATGGCTATGGGCTGGAGCTGACGCGAACGGTGAATTTGGTAGTCGCTGGAGGTGATCTCGGGATGAATTTTTGCTGTGCTATACATCTCGAAGAATGTAATCCATTCAAAAGCAATTACACACAAATATCTCCTCGTATCCTGATAACCAATTTTAAGTGAACAGTACCACATATTCTCCCTGCCTCTCGACATGTGTTTCTTCTCAAGCTACCCCTTTCACATCCCGGACTCGGATAAAACGGCTCCCCAACAGTTGGGCTGATCTTACGTGAAGCACCCCAGATTCGTAATGCTTTCACTAGGGTTGCTGCTCTCATTATTGCATATCTTATCAGTTCTTACAAACGGGGTACTCTGCAGGTACCATGCCCAGCTGAAGGTTCTTGCAAATTCTGGGATTCATCAACGGTGGCCCCACTGAAGTTGAGGCGCAGGGCGTGAGAGTCGCTTCAGTGGGGCCACCCGCGATTATGTGATCCTCGGCTAGAACATCCAAATGCTTGTGCTGATAATTGAATCCCAGGAACAGGAACTATCAGTGACTCATATCCTATATATCTCCTACCTGTTCCTTAATCAGATCTATTCAACTCAACGATATCTCAAACGTTCTTGAAAACAGCCCCAATAATCATGTCAACCAAAACCCCCATCCTCCTCGTCGTCGATCTCCAACAACTCTACGTCGACGCACCAGCAGCCTGGGGTCCCCGCTCGACCCCCAACCTCACCACTACCGTACCCAAAATCCTTTCCGCTTTCCGCGCAAATAATTTTCCCATAGTCCACGTGCAGCACCATTCTTCCAATCCGAGCAGTCCCGCTCACGCCACTCAAACCGCCAATGTAGCTCCGCATCCCTGCGCCGCGCCTCTAGAAGGTGAACCTATTATCGTCAAGCTGACGGGGAGTGCGTTCGTCAACACGAATCTTGTCGAAGTTCTGGAGAACTTGGGAGGCAAGGAAAAGAATAAATTGGTGGTCCTTGGTATAGATAGCGCGGAATGTGTTAATAGTACGACGAGGAGTGCAGCGGATTTAGGATGGGAGGTGCAGGTTGTTCCGGAGGCGTGCGCTGCGTATCCGGTGGGTGATAGAAGGGGGGAGGGGGCAGAAATTATCGAGGCGGAGGTGGTGCATAAGGTTGCGATAGCGATCTTGGCGGCGTATGCGAAGTTGGTAGGAGTGGAGGAGTTGTTGGGGGAGTTGAGCGGGAAAGCGGAGAAGTTGTAGGGATACTTTCAGATGCCTTGAAGGTCCGGTGATTCCACATACTACCTCTAGATTGAGTGGAGCGGAGATGGCTCCGGCAGATTTTCCCTGCAGATAATAAGAACAACCCAACTACAGGCAGTGATCTGGAGTGTCCAGCGTGCAACGTGTGGTTGACAGTGCAATGAAGGGGCAAAATTTCTTACAACCAAGTAGGATCCCCCCTCGTTTAAGGTAGGATCTCAAACTTCGCACGCTTTAACAACTGCCGAAGACTAATCGGGGCTTTCATGACTCCAGCTTACAGCTCCACAGCGCAATCTAAGCTAGCCATATTATCTGCTTGGGGGGCCGATATTCCTTATTGAGCTTTCGGAGATACATAATGCACTAGCAGCAATCTCAGGTATATCAGATGTAGTTGGCCGACATATGGGTTTTATGTTGGTTGTTGCTCGTCATGGACAGCATATGCTGCTGCATTTCTATGCAAATAAGACACAAGATACTTCTAGCTCTCATTGCTGCGCGTTTTGTAAGTGTAAACAAATCAGGAATGCCCTGATACCTGCAGAAAAGATCGTGGAAGACCCAACAGATATAAAACGGAAATATGCGTAGTTGATAGTTGCTCTTCGAGAACCGGTGCAACGGAAGATACTTTAGTTCCATCTTGTGAATAGGATTAAAAGCCTCTCTCTATGACATTATGACTCCGGCAGTTTGGGACCAGCCTTTTTCCTAGATGTGCAACAAAGCTTTACTGGCCATTGAGCGTTGAGGACTGAGCATGCACGTGTCACGAACCAATCAGAAGTTATGATCGTAGAATGCGCTCTCATCTTTCTTCACACGAGAAATCACCATGTCAGTCGCATACTGCGAGGCTTTGTCAGTCGGATATATTCGAAGCATGAAGCATGAGACGGCGAAGTGATCGAATTACGTCGTCGCACTTCTCTTTCTCTCCATGGCGCATATCGATCTGGAACCTCCCATATCGCTACGCTTCCCATAGCGATATAGGAACCTCCCAAATGGCTACGATCCGCCAACTTACCTACAAATACAAGTAATTTGATATAATTAAGACTTGATTATTGTTTAATTATATTATACAAGTAATTTATATACTTAAACAAGTGATATAATGGATATATAAGGAAGTAATTAGTATTAATCCTTATCGCCGGCGAGGTTAGGCGCCGACAAGGTTGATACTTACTTATATCTTAGATTGGATAGTCTCTTCCCTGAAATATATCTTAGAAATTAAAAGTAAGACCTCTGTGGTGGGCTTTTGCAGGTTCGTAGGCATATGGGAGGGGTCCTGTAGCGATATGGGAGGTGTAGCGATTTGGGAGGTTCCAGATCGCGTACTGAGCTAGTACGCTTTAGGCGTAATAAGCGGTGGAATGTAAGGCTTACCTTGCGTACTTCATCAACTCATGTAGATTCCCCACCATCTCCACTTCGTTATATCTTCCAACCTAAGAGAACGCCGCTATATCGCCCGATCCTTTCAGCTTTTACGAGGAGCTAGATAAAATGGGGCCATCACAAAATGAGCAACCTTTTACCAGAAAAGCTATTGCTAAAGCTTTCTTTGGTCTCGATAGCTCAGATAACGAACTGTCGGACGATCATGTTGGGCCCGTTGCCTCACAGCCTTTGACTACCAACGAAATCAAAGAACGCAATGAAGTCACTTTATTGACCCTACCCGCAGAGATTCGACTCCGAATCTATGACTACCTCCTCATAAGCCGATTTGACCGTAGGGTTAACCCCTCCTGTGCGGTGGGAAATACAGATCAAAAGCAGATTTTGCTCTCCATGATTCGAGATCCACAATATAGGACAATGGAACCAAGTATATTAGGGACCTGCAAACAGATATATCGAGAAGCAATCTCGCTGCTCTACACGCAGAATGTCTTTGCAGTCAGTGAACCGGAACAGATGTTTCGACTAAGCATGCAAATCGGCATCAAGAATTTTAAGCTGATAAGGACGCTTGATGTCTGGGTGCCTCACATGGCGAAAATTTCCCCCTGGCTACAATTTCTGCATATGCTAGCTAAGGAAGCAAGTGGACTACGGCACATGAAGCTTGGATGGGGAGCGGACACCGAATTTTCATGGCAATTTGAGCGAGGAGATCCGGGGAGGGGCTTGGGTGATAACCTGCATTTTGTACGTGCATTGGGAAAGATCCAAGGGCTGGAGAAACTGGTCATCAAAGGATATTATGCGAAAAAGTGGCCGGCATATTTAAGAGAAAGGATGGGTGCGCAGGTGGTAGCTATGTGTGCCCACTGTCCTGAGGATATTGAGCTAAGAGAGGGAGAACTAGTTGGTGAGAAGTTGGAGCATGTGAAGTCCATACGTGAGCTCTATAAGAGGCAAATAGAAGCATTCGCGAAGTATCAGCAGGGAACGGAAGATTTGATTCCATGACAATAAGGCTATGTAATTTAGAACACCGTTGATCAGATCGCTAGCAAGATCAATTTTTAACCTTCCCACTCATGAACACTCCTTCGCACTGGTCAACGAACACAGTTGAGGAGCTCAAAAGGATAGAACATAACCTAACATCCGTCCCTAGGTCCCGAGAAACATCCCGTGACGAGAGATCCCGTCGTAAGGGGATGTCAGTTCGTATCTACACCTCTTTCTCCTTATTATCACAAAGATCCTGTAGAAAATACGGACGTATGTCTCGATATTGCGCCCAACCATGTTGACCACACTGTCCGTGGCTCAGCTTGGCAACGAAGACATCCCCGTACATAGCACTCGGAGGCTTGAGAACCTGAGGGACGTGATGATTTCGTTGCATACCCGATTCGTCGTCGAAACAATAGATTGTCATATACAGCCCATCAACTTCATAATTTTGGTGCTGTTTCAATTGTGTAATGTCCCAATCTCTGCGGCACGAATCCTGTTCAACGTCCCAGAATGGCCAAACGTCCGGGATATGCGAAGGGAAGAAGTCGGGTAATACGCGGACCGTGCGGCTAGTTGTAGGTACACGCACCGGATGAGGTGCGCTTCCGTTAGCCGGAATGCGATACACGACTACGTTGACGGTTGGCGGGGATTTTTGTGGAAAAAGCCAAGTCTTGACCGATAAAATGGATATAATAATCAACCCGATAGCGAGAAGGAGGAGATAGGCGAAGACAAGTATGAGAACAGGGCCTAATAAAACGTCTTGTACGGCTTCTCGAAATCTGTGAAACGAGCTAGCTTCTCTGCAAACCAATCCGTTTTCCATGTTTAGATAGTGATTAGAGAGCAGGAGCTATATTAGCGAGACGCGTATGAAGCAAAATCAAGCGGAAGATGAACCATTGTAGCTTTGATACGTAACGAGAATCGAGACACTGGAGGAAGTTGATGGGTGTTATCGGAGATCTGTAAGTAATTCTAATGCATGTCCATCAGTATTACTAAGCCTACTAATCCCTTTTTGGCCGGTTCCTTCCGATATCACTGGCAGGCATATACGCATATACGCGAGTTTGAGATTTCGCGAGCAGGAAAGGAAGAATATGTCACGGTTGGAAAGCTTTCATATTCTAGCAGTAAATATTCCAGCATCCCACGATGACCTGCTTCCGCACCTTACTCATTTTGGACATTCTACTTCTGGACTACCTTCATAATGCTTTCATAGCTCGTAGGCTTGTAAGTTCTAGTCTCAACAAGCTCCAACCCCTCCTGAGCAAAAAGTGCTCTCCACTGACTCTCGGTTCGTTCGACTGAAGCCATAGCGCACATCATTGTTATATCAATAGCTGTTACATGTGAATATATATCCACATCCGGGAGAACCATTTCATCTATCAACAAGACGGACTCTTCACTCATTGCTGCCTTGATGTTCCGGAGAATTTTGCGAGCTAAGTCGTCGGACCAGTCATGTAAGACAGCACGCATGTAATAGAATTTAGCTCCTAAAAAAGCGTTGGCTGTACTAGAACTGTAGAAAGTCTAATATAGGTAGGCTGCGCAATGAGGACCCATAGGTGAGTAATAGCACCCCCTCAACCCGCCCACGGGTATCCAAGGGTGGGTTTTCCAACTGTCTGCCTACCTAACAGGGGTAGCATATACCTGGAAAGGGTCCATGACAGCTTATATGTTGGGTTATCTACCCTAACCCAGCCATAGGTGCCCCAACCCGGTGGGTAGGTGCGCAGCCTAAATGTAGGAACGTGGATAGAGTTACACATACCTTTGATAGGCTGGGGCTCAAAGATATCGTGAGCTATTTTCTCGACTCCAGTCGTAGGAAACGCAGTAGCAATAGTGTGGGGTAGGTCTTGGAGAATGACTCGGCCAGGTAAGCTAGGATACTTGGCTTTCAAGTTGGCACACTGGTGACCAATACTACCGCCCATATTGACGAAGACTGGTGCTTCAGGATCCCAGCCTTTGACCTCAGCTTCGACAGGGTAGACAGACAACCACATATCATTCACATTATGTCGCCGACCGGCCATGTAGTCGTTGAAATAGGTGAGGTTCTCAGGATGTTCTCCCATCCAGTCAAATGCTTTGCCTTCAAAATTACCTATGACGAGTGTTACAGTGGCTCGAAGAAATTTCAGCATTCGCATGGAGCGACGGCAGCTACTTTGCTTCATGTGCAACCACCGCTGGTCAGCTTATGGGGACGGATTGGTGGAATGAAGCGTTGTTGAATAATGCGATCTGAAGTTTGGGTAAGACTTCAGTCGGAATAGCAGTATTGATGATAGCAATTCTGCCCTATATCTGCTTGATTCAATAGACGTGATGCGATTTCACCTGTGGTGGGACTGGGCTGACGCGACAAAGACTGCTCGTGTACCACAGCAACCTAATCATCCTACTCGGGGCATCGAGACTATTATTCACAATGTCGGATTACTTGGCAATGAGGATAATTTGAGTTTCAGGGTTCAGAACACATGGATTGCTACACCAAAAGAAAGATAATTTATACAACCTCCGCCAAACTTCTTCACCACTTCCCATCGCGGACCCAACCACCATCCACGACACCTCCCCAATGCTGCGAGACAAAAGAAAGTAAAACCCATCAAACCATCAGAGCAATTTTCATCACCGTCGCCCATAACCCATCGCTCATCCTTCATCACTGTAATCCATCACCTAACATCATAAACCAAAACCAAAAGCAAGAAATCCAAAAACCAAAATCAAACTAATCATCCATCACCACCAAGAAGAAACAAACACAACCTAATCCCTCGCCAAAGGCTTTCTAGCCCAACCATTTACGGTTCTCCATCCAGCACCACAAGCTCTCCCCTCCTCAATCAAATGCTGCACGCCCTCCAAGCTTCCCTCATCACCAACTGTCTGAATTCTACATCTCAACATCCACTTCTCCCAAGCCCAACCGCCAACCAAACCAGTGACACAAGCCGCATCATCGGTACTACCACTAACCATCGCCTCCATCTGCACTGGATCACCAACACTGTTCCTCTCAACATCCATCTTATGCTGGGGATCCGCACCCATGGGCAAGAAAACCCACGCGCGCTTAATCCCAACAAATCCCGCGCGCTTCAAGCGTCCAAGCCAGAGTTTGGTTGGAGAGGGATCGTATCCCAAAGTCTTGAGATTGAAGCCAAATTCTACACTCTTGGCCAAGCCCATGGGGCCTGCATTCACAATATCCGAATCCATGATGGAGAACTCGAGGTATCCGCCGGGCTTGAGAATACGCATGCACTCCTTAAGACAAGCTTCCCACTCATCTTCGCCGTTCTCGGAGCGCTCTTTCAGGATACTGTAGACCTCGCGGGCGGAGATGAGATCGAATTGGTTGTCTTTCCAGGGCAGCTTGACGAGACGATCGACAGCTACTTGGCGGAGATTCTTGGGGCCACGGATGTTGGAGTTGGAGAGTTGGCGCAGGGATTTGGTGGTGACGGTGTAAACTTTGCAGTTGGGGTACTCAGTGGCGCAGTGCCATGCCCAGTCGCAGGTGGCTTGACCGCCGAGATCAAGGATGCGGGCACGGTCGCGGGGAGTACCGTTGATTGTGGGTCCCATGGAGGAGAGACGGGCAAGACGTTTGGCGACGGGGGCGGCGATCAGGCGACCGCCGTTGAGGAGTTTAGCTGCCATGACGTTCCAGGTAGCGGGGGTCATTTGCTCAAGAGCTTCGACTTCTTTGTCGTCCTTGAGTTTCTCGGGGTCCTCGAAGACGGTGTCGTCGCCACGAGCTACGTTGGATGACATACGGCGCTTGGGAGACATAGGAAGGACGCTCAATTGGTATTTGCCAAGGAGGTGGGCACGATGAGCTGCTGGGAAAGACACGCGTTGAGATTGGATAGCTTCGAATCTGGGCACTCTGTGGACGAAGACGTCACGGCGCCGTGTCTTTCGGACGGAACGCTTAAAGGCGCGATGGAAAGTGGATTCTTGTGGAATGGCTTTTGTCAAGGGACACTCACCAGCGAGCTGAGCAAGAGTAGCTGTAGCAGCAGCTGCTGCACTTGTTGGTGAGTTTGACTCAGGAGAGTTGTTGAAGCGGACAGTCTTGCGTCGCACTGGAACCGCGGGAATGGGAATGGGAGAGCTGGGCGCGATTTCAATGACTTCATCGGCCTGAATCTTGGTGCTAGCCGCTCGCTTGAGCAAAGCCACCTCGTCGTCACGGGCCTCGGTGGGATTGATGAGATCAGAGAGGTAGTCATTCTGGGCCGCGAGCCATAATGCTGTACGATCCAAATTGACAGCTGCAGTATCCTCAAGCTTGTTGATGTACCCGGGGGCGTAGTCGGTCAACATCTCGTCAACAACGATCTCTTCTTCAACGCGCTTAGCCGGCTTGACACACACAATAGTTTCTTCCGAACTGTCGTGATGAATTTCTGGTCGTACGAGTCTGGCAGTAGGAGGTCCATCGGTATCTCCAGGTTCTGGAACCTCCACAATGCGCTCAACCGGGGCGGGTGCCCATGGGGCGGCGTAAAAGTTCTCCGCAGTGGTGGATGAGGGTGGTGGCGGCGAATCAGGAGTGACCGGTACAAGGTGCCATGTGTGTCTTGCGCCATGACCGAGAGATGCAAAGAACCCGCCTGGGGAAGGAATCTCAAGGTTGGTCAAGCCTTCCATGGCACGCTGCTGACCTGGGGTGAGAATAACCGAATTGTGACGATGAAGGTTTGTGATCAACGGAGGTAAACGTTGCTGCATTTCTTGAACAGGAGCAGTTTCCTCAGGAATGTTCTCCAGCTGAATAACCTGCTCTGGTTGTTGGTAGAGATAGTCATCGCTGGATCCTGCAATAGCTTCCAAGGTGGCCATTGCACTAGGTTGTAACTGAACACCCCAGTTGGCTCGGGGTCGGTCATCTTCGCTATCGTAACCAATATCTGGAGTGGGCGGAGCGGATAACTGAGCCATTTGCTCAGAATCCATACTGCCATCCAGAGATGGTGGTGTCGAAGAAGACGGGAGAGGTTGGTTCTGTTGTGTTTTGAGGTATGAAAGCACTGCCGGGGACATTGCTACTTTTGGAGGTGGTGTTGGTGGCACAGGTGATGTCAGCTGTAGCTTGTAAGCAGTAACTTCCGCCCATGGATCTTCATTGTTGGGAATGACCAGAGCCGGGAGTGAAGTCCTGCTGCTGATTGAGCCTGTGGATGATCTGTTCGAGCGTGATGAATGTCTACTGAAGCTACCACTTCTTCTCATCCTGCTGTTCCTCCTGTTGTCCTCGTCGGACGAAACGTCATAGAGATCATCGAAGTCAGTAGCATCTGTAGTAAAGCTCATTCTTGTCCATGGTGCCGAGGAAGGAGCATCGGTAGAGCTCTTGCTCGAGTCGGAGCATGATGGTGATGAAGAACGGTATGGTTGAATGAAGTGATTGGCTCGAGGTGTTGGGAAGTGGTCGCTGAGTGGGGAAAGCCAGTCCGCTTTTTGGGAAGATCTGTCTCGGCCTCGCATTTCCATGTGTTTTGAACCCCGCATCGATTCTTCGTCGTCCTCCATTATTGTATTAAGTGCTCGCCTCTTCTTCTGTGCCTGCACAGGTGAAGTGGGCGGCTTGTATGTAGTCGCAGGTAGAAAATCTAAAGTCGCCATGATGTCGATTGAAAACTATATCAATTATATCCTGCTTTTCTACCGACTGGGTATCGTAAACTATTTTTTCGAGACGCTCTGCGTGTTTTCGTGTGATAGGAAATAGTATTATTAAAAGATTGTATACTTCGCTCAACGAAGACTGTATGCTGCTATGTAAAACGAGGGGAATTAACGACGACAAGAAAAATGACAAAACACTACAAACCGAATACAAATCGAAGAAAATTGAACGAGAAGAACGGGAGACCTAGGACTGCGACTCGGGTCACTGATATGTTTATACTGAATATGCACTTCCATATTGCCTGCTAAGTTGTCACTAGACAGCGCTAAGCAGAGGCTGGGCCCCTGTTGATGCAGTCCCAATGCGGCCCTACGATCTATTGAAGAATCGGGGAAATACAAGCTTGCAGCTTCAGTGAGCGTTAAGGTGCACACATTTTCGTTATTGGAAGATGGGTGGATTTCCAAAAAAGGGTGTGCAAAGTCCAAGTCGTTTATGACGCTAGCCATCGGGTCAAAACCGGCATCCAATAGGAGAGTGTGACTGTACAACCTCGCTGCACCTAGTCGGCAGTGATGGTGGTGTTCGAACGAATTATTGGAGTACAAGAAACCAATCTTTCCCCTCGATGCGACATTGTTGGAATGCGCGCGCGACCACTAATTGCGACCTTGACATCGTTGGCGCTTGCGTGCATGTGAACAGCCAATAAGAAGTCGTACAGAGGGCAGAACCGAGTGATTCGTGGAACTTCCAACCCATGGGCGCGTATTTTTATATCATTACAGGGGAGCCACGGTAAGCTTAGCAGCACGGATCTAACCAAGTTTGACTTGACCGTGGTCCGCCAGCGAATGACTGGATGTGATGTGCTGTTGATTCGCATGATATAGCCATAAAAAGAAGCCACAACCTTCAAGTAGCAAGGAAAAAATTGAGGTGGCAGACTTCGCTGTATACGCCGGGTCTCCGAAAAGAGACATTGTCTCCGTCCAGCACGAGAATAGTACCCCTAGCACTCCAAATATTGGTGGGGAATGAATCAAGAAAAGGTTGTGATTGCCATATCAGCCTAAGTAAATGAATGCGCTCAAGAAAGTGATATTTAAAATTGAAAGAGTATCAAGGTACAGCGACGGTGTATGAATTGTGAGCAAGGAGAAAAAGAACGACAATTTAGATTTACAAGCCCCACCGTGCACCATCGCGCAGAGTCACGTGATACAGGCCGACTGCCCTGCTCCGGATTCTGCCCTATTCTGCAAGCGCCACATCATGGTCTATGCTCTTGTGTTTCTTCGCACGGCCTTTTTAAGCACGGACTCGGCTCGACTACATATCGATAAGGAATCCCACGGCTTTGCCTCACTATTCCACCTTCAACCATCCATCTTTTGAGAGTGAAGTCGAGAGCTATCGCAGCATCTAAATGACGCGTTTAGCTCGTCGGCTCCACAGCTATTTTCTCTTCAACGATTCTCACCCGGACTTGGTAGTTCAACACTTTCGGAGGCATGTCTGGTTATCTATTTCACATCTACTCATCGAAGTTGAGACTTCATCACTCAAAGTTCCATTTTCTCACAGATCGTATGAGGCCAGCACGAAGCGAAACCATTTTCTCGGAAATCCAGTCGTTGCGATCAATCCCTCCGAAATTCGTTCGAATACCAATCGATTCATGAAATCAATTCCAGAAACCTCGATATTCGACAAGAATATACACTTTTGAGATCTGCTCGAAATTCATAGAGACGAGTTCTCCACGACGGAGTTGTGCTGAATTAATCAATCAGACTTATGGTCCGGGAAATGCCAGAAATGAACAAATCCATATTACAACTCTAAAGTTGGTCGACTAGCCGGTGTAGTGATCGGTGGAAGTTTAACTGTACGGAGATATCCTGAACCGAGTGATTAATGCAGACAGCACTGCAATTCTACAGCAAGGAAGCATTAATTAGGCAGGTTGCAGTCGATCAATCTCCCTCGGTGTTGATATCATGTGTTTGGTTAGACGGAAGAAGTGTCTAACGACCTACTCCGATGTCGGGTATTCACTCTGCACGGCTAGTCACCATGACTGCCATTGCTACCCGGGTAACTATATCTAATTTCTGTGACAGCTACCTCTCTCGGATATCGCGGGGTGCCACTTGATACCACGGCGAAGGCGTCGATTTCTCTCTTTACTACGCTGGTCCGGAGTCATCATCTGAACTCGTGCTATGTTGGAGGTAGGCTGCGGAATGTGTATCTTTGGAATGGGTTTTCAGCGCTTCGTACGCCTATGGATGCCCCAACTCGGTGAGTAGGTTCGCAGCCTACTTGACGCTCAGCCAAGATGATGCTGCGTATACGTTCCTTACTAGTCACGAGACCTAAATGATAGAGACGGACCTCTATGTCAAGGCCGCAGCAAGTACATACGAATGTACCGGGCTTGGAAAGTCAACAGGCGCAAAGAGTTGCGTTGAAGCAATGTCTTGCCGATTCCAAACCATGATGACGCTGAGTGTGAACTGAAACTATCGTGGTTCAGAAGTTATCTTTCTTGTGGAGTCCTATCCTATAAGATCTCTACTGCGTGATTAATCGTGCTAATTCTAAACCCAAGCCAGGAGGTAGCTATCCTCCTACTAAATCACAATGATACCTTCTCTGATGTATCTGTAATACGAATATTATTCAAGCTATTCTGGTTTCATTCCATTACTCTATTCTAAAACTTTCCGGCTGGACAAGCTGTCACAAGAATTAGCTATTTTCCAAATACTATCTCATAGTGGGATTCAGTGAAGCGTGAAGCATACATAAAAACTGATCTGTCATCACTTCCAGTTGCCATTATATCCAGAGCCGCTGGATTCCAAGCCACGCTGTTAGAAGAGGCATTCCTACCATCGGTTATTCTGTTTCATAAATAGCTACATCTCAATCATTTCCACGGGTTTCCAGGCGTCCGCCACTATTAGAAAATATAGTATCCCATGCTTCACCACCGTGATGCTCCAGGCGAAAGTGCTGTGTGATTTGTAGTGAAGTGGTGTTGTCGGCATTCTCAACTGTCGGAATTCTAGTAGGGTCCAGGGAGGTTGTGAGGCCGCTGATGGAGGTGGTGGTTAGCCGCTTTGTAACGTCGTTGTGGCCCTGAACTGTTGCTTCTGTCGGTGTATGTCCTTCTAACTAGAATAGTTTTAACGTCTTAGCCTTGGAGTCTGCGGCCCAATGGAATAGCAGTGTGGCTGTTGCGATACTTCCAAACGAAGCTGCAAGTTGGAGAGGAGTTTCGCTGAATCTTGCCACGGCATTGATATTCCCCCATTCGAAATGCATCGACTTATGAATTTTTCGTTAAAAGTGCTAAAATGAAGGCGGAAGGACTGTCTACCGAAACCGATCCTCTCTTGATGGCACCAACCTGGCCCTATACTTCTGAAGTAGTAATATTAATCCAGTTTGAGCATGCTTTCTTGCGTGTTCCAAGGCAGACACGTATCTTTCCGCCATATGTAAGTTATGGTCTGCGCCTGCATCGATCAAGATCTGTGCCACGTCCAGTCTGCCACTCATAGCAGCAACATCGAGGGCTGGCGAACCAATGTTAGGAGAATTCACCTCAGCACCGCTTTCAAGGAGAAGCTGAACAACTTTAATGTGACCCGCTCTGGCTGCAAAGACGAGAGCTGTCGCGCCACCAACTAGAGATCCGGGAGCATTCACCTCGGCTCCTCTTTCGATAAGAACTTGAACAATCTTGACATTACCCGCTCCGGCTGCATATTGGATGGATGTTCCACCGAATTCTTCTGCCGCCGGAACATTGACATCAGCGCCATGGTCTAATAACAGTAGAACCATATTCATATGTCCTAATTCAGTGGCATACTGTAGAGCCGTTCGGCCAAGCCATCTTGCACTGCGGTCATTTACCATTGCTCCTAAGCTTAGAAGGCGTTGCACTAGGTCAAATATACGTGCTGAGTCATTGTTGACATCGATGAAGTCTAAGGCCCTGACTGCGGCCTGTAGTGCTGTGTATCCCACTGGAGTAGCCGGGGGTGCATTTATATCAGCACTACGGCTCAACAGAAGTTCAGAGACATCGAAATGTGGTTTGGAAATGTAGTAGTGCTTAGGCTGTATGGAAACTTGCAGTGGAGTGCTTGCAATAGGCAATCTCAGATTAATATCGGCGCCTCTGTCTAAGAGCAAAGATACAATATCAACATCGCCCAGAACTGATGCAATGTATAGTGCTGTAGGTCCAGGCTCAGATAGAAATAAACTGCGTTCAGTTTCCCAGTGTGGTGATATTGCGTTGATATCTACGCCTGCATCCAGTAAAGCGTCGACGAACTCGGCTCTTTGCCAGCTCACAGCATGGTTTAGAGGTGGCTGTAAACCGCCATTGTAGTCGAGACGGTCGAGCTCGCCTTTTTTAGTATGATTCAGCAAGTACTTAAAAAGCGACAATTCCACTCCTTTAGTGGCAATTGCCAAATGCAGCATTGTGACTTTTATCGTAGGTTTTGGGTGCCAATGGCAGTTATGCGGACTTGAAAAATTCTCCAGTTGGTGTACGTCCATCATTTCCATGTCAACTTCCGCTCCGCTCTTTACCAGGAAATGGACTCTTTCGGAGTCACTCTTGCTGATGGCTTGTAATAATTTGAATCTCATGAAACTGTTCCTGGCTGGATCGTTTAATCCGATGCTATCCTTAGCACCCTTAGCCAGTAGAAGAGAAGCAATTCTCTCATCTGCATTACTATTTCTTGCTGCCTCCAGTAATGTTGTTCCATGATAGCCAAAGGCAGGGACGTTGGGATTAGCGCCCGAATTTATCAAGAACTCAGCGAGAATACCGTCATTATTCTCTATTGCAACCAGAAGAGCTGGGCGTGGGAATCCAGCGAAATGAGACCCTGGGGAATCAACATTGGCACCACTCTGAACAAGTAATTTAGCCACTGAAGTTTTTCCAGCGTTCGTCGCAGCGTAGAGTGCTGTTTGTCCATCGTTTCCATGCGCAGGCTCATTGACATTTGAACCAGCCTTGAGCAGGGACACTACTATATCAATATTGCCGTTAGATGCCGCTGCTTGAAGTGCCGTTGCTGTAAAATCATTGTAAGCCCTAGGCTTGCAAGTGATTGGATGACGTGATGAATATGGACAGTACTCATAATATCCAGATTTACAAACCGCATGGACATCAGCGTTATTCTCCAATAACAGACGTACAAAATCAACTCGATCTGTGTTCACTGCGACTCTAAGAGGTGTTGTCAAATAGTATTCGGCATCACCCCGCTTATACCCCAAGTTGACGTCTGCTCCAATACTGATCAAATACTGGGCCAGGGCAATATCCCCACGACCTATGGCTATAACAAGAAGATTAAGTCTCTTATCTGCCCGGGTATCGCCCGTATGCGAATATTCCGTGCAGAATATATTAACGCCGGCTCCGACCAGCAATTGGGCAATTTGAGCTGAGAGGCCCCTCTCCACATATTGACCCGGGATATTGTAATAATGCGAGGCAGTTTTAGGGCAGATATCTAAGATGATTTTCACCATCTCGAAATTTCTAATTTTCAAAGCTTCTTGGAGAGGAATGTACGATAAATGAATCCAGTATTGAAGCTCAGTGCCTAGCTGAAGGAGGTTTTTTACAAATAGAGTATTGCCCGTTCGGATTCCATGAAGAAGTAGTTCATTTTGGAAAGGCTGGAGAGTTGGCATTTTAGTTCTGAGGATGATGCTTAGATTTCGAAAGGGAACGGCATCAACAACCCACCCTAGAATCCTATTGGATACCCGAGAGTTGAGGTAGGCATTGGAGTACAAGTATACCACAACCTCCAAAAGACGTAGGGCAGCACTGAAATGGGGTGGGCCCAGTAGAGTCTCAATAGTCGACTCACGTTCTCCTGGATATCTTTCCGGTATGTTTGCAAGAATGTTTGGCAACTGTTCTCGGATGGCTTTGTTGGCACGTAGTTGATCTTGACTTTCTGCAATGGAACTGCAGGGTATCAGGAAGTGAGCGAACGATTCGTAGAAGTGTCTTATACTTCCATGACGTGTTGAAGGCTCTAGAAAGTTTTCAGCCCAAAGATTGTTGGCATCCACATCCAGGCTCCAGTCGTATTGTTCTATATCGTCTGGACATGCCAGTAAGGGATTGGATGGAAGTTCAGAAAAGGTTAGGCTCGAATTGACGATCTTTCCTTGAAAAATTGGGCCGTCTAAATCGGATTAGCAAATGATCCTACCATTATTAGATATACTTACCAAAGCTTAGAGAGTTGAATAAGTCTAGAAATTCAAAGTAAGGAAGGTTATCTTCTTTGATTTTGATTCGGTCTCTAATTGAGTATGTCGGCAGGAAGGACTCGTCGGGCGTGGATTGCAATATATGCACTTGTTTATATGTTAGCCAAAGATACCAAAGTTCGTATTCTCAGCAGCCTAGAGGTAAGGTACCTACCTGATTTGAAAATCTGTTTGGAAGGTAGGAGATCAGTGTCGTGCTGCGTACTTCTTTTTCTTTTCATTTGTACCATGCTAGAAGGAGCCGTGGGGAAATTCTCAAGTATGACAGGTACGTCTAATGAGGATATTGGCGGCGGAGTTCGTATTTCAATATCTTGAGAGACCAATGCGGTTGTGGCTGTCGACGCTGAAATTAGAAAAGACCTGGTGTGCCTACTAGTATCGTCGCGTCTTGTTTCACTCACCCGGCGTAGACCTGAAAGTTGGTAAGATATGTCTTGATATTTCTTTTCTGATTCGAGCATCTGGAATCTTCAAATTGTTCAAGTAAACTTCGCTCTCTATATTGAGATCCTCCCTGCGTCGTATGATCGACTGGTTAATGAGCCGCCACTCAGCGTTAGAAATGTTCTTCCTCCATCCCCATTTCTTGAATTGCGCCGTGTATTGGTTTTTTCTGTTTTTAATGTTAACTCCAAACATTGCGCACGCATAAGTACGAAAGTTCAATGATACTTACGTGGCATTGAAGTTATGTAGACGCCTCATTCCTGTACCAACTTCATCGTAAGTCTTGTCTTGGGCTATCCAAAGCTCCTTCAAGAGGTCACGGTGAGTTTCCCATGCTAGTCCCATGGTTATTGCGGCTCCTCACGCGTCGAGGTGTATAGATAATAGTAAAAACCAATTGGAAAATTAGTTGAGAACTTGCAAAAAGTGAAAGTTTAGCATGTGCTGATTGATTCATCAAGAACTCCACGGGGGTAGAAGTCAATATAAAGTCAGAGACGTCCATAGCCTGATGCCAAAAGCCAGAAATGATAGGGTACGATTATTCATTTCTGCATCCATTATCCGACAGATTACTGGTCAACACCAGAATTTGCGTGCAGACGCCACATCCATCATCCGACACATCACTGGCCGGTTCCAGAATTTGCACGCATATCCCTCATGCAAGCCACCACTCGCTGGACCTGCCGACGCCCGATTATGCTGAGATGAGGGCCTGTAACCATGCAAGTCATCGAATCACGAGAATTCTAGGCCTGCCATTCCAGCCTTCGACGTTCAAACTTCTATCAACATTGTTATTTGTCGGCGTTCGAGTATACCTCCTATGTAGCGGGCGAAATGGGTACCCATGGATAGCATTTCAACCTCGTCAACCCACCCAGGTACTCAATCAGCGGTATCATCTAAGTTTACCTGATATAGGCCCGTGACAGCCAATGGGTAGGGAAAACAGCCCCCAATCCACCCATTGGGTACGCATCAATCATCATAACCCACCCATGGGTGACCCAACCCAGTGAGTAAATTCGCAGCCTACCTATGGGTACCTTACCGAGCCTACCCGGTGGGTAAGTTCGCAGCCTACTCCTATGGAAAGCTTCACTTCCTAGCCGGTGCAAGCTAGGTAGTGGAACTACCTTATTCAATAAGATGAATACACTTAAACTACAATACAGTCATTGCACTGTGTTGGGAGACTTATGGATGGCTTATTATAACTAGTTTGTACCTTTATTGACTGCCCATTGGCCGTGTCGGGCCTGAATCTGCTGTGTGTCACACGTACCGTGCTCGATAAATACCCATGAGCACCCATTTCACAGCCTATCCAACTCGCAACACTTCATTAGGCTCGGATCTTAAAGCCAAGAAGGACATTTAGTGAACACATAATATCGAACCCATCAACATCATCAGCCTCATACAGCCACCGAATAATACCACTATATAGATCTAATCACCAGAATATATACATCTCGCAAGCACCAACCTCACCCATCACAATTCCACTACACTCCTCCCATTGCAAACAACAATCGGCCGGTGATAAGGCTGCAAGAACTACCATTTCATAACCTCTTACTCATTCCGTGCCGAAGAAAACACCATCTACCTCAGACTGTCACCAAGAAAATTACAACTTATACCAAGTTGAATTGAGAACCCTCAACTTAGCAATCAATCTAAAGCAAACATCAAATATCTATCTCGAACACATCCAAACACAGCAAAGAAAGAAGATTTCTAGCCGCCGGCGCGTATATGTGGATGAAAGCAGCAAGGAAAGCGCTTCTTCCAAACCCCATCAGTTCCGTGTGCCGGATCTCGACCGTCTGGGCTTACTAGCCTGCAGGTGCTCCGGAGATAGAAGAAATACACGAACACTGTTCACTTCGTTGCTAGAGTGTTGGCAAACGGTGGCACGTCGGAAAAGTTTCATGCTATTCCCAGATTGATTCATTTCTCAGCTACTTGTAATAAAAAGGAGTGCAGTTTGGAACACACTGAATTACCAATTAAATCGAACAAAGCCCTTAAACATATCCCAGATCCAGTGCAGTAAAAAGAAACGATGACAGCAGATATTTTGGGAAGAGCCAAATCAAGAACCGGAAAGCCCATCCCCAGATAGTACCATGTGAGCAGACCAAATCACAATAAGAAAATCCCCGATCTTCTAGGATAATCCACCGCAACTCTTGTCCTGGGTTCTGCAGGTGCGATCACCTAGCTACGGGAGTTCCAACTGACGCCGTCTCTTGGTTACTGCGAGCTCGCCGACGGAGCATCTTCATGTACGTCTCGGATTCGGACTCGGGGTCGACCTCGGGGTACATAAGAGCGCGAAGCATAGACTCCAGCTGGGGCCTATCCATCAAGCTCACAACTCCCTTATTAATAGCCAGCTCCGTAGCCGTCGCCCATACTCTCAAGACCGACCTCTTATCCTCTGCACTGAGCGAATGGCGGTCGAGGAATCCCTCGAAAGTCTCGATGATAAGAGTTGGAAGACGTGGATTGGAGTCCGACGATGGCTGTTGCTGAACAGATTCCTCTGCTGTCACAAAAGCATAGCTGCAGTTTAATGCGTTGTTCCCTGTCCCGAGAAGTACCAGTGTCCACTCACCCGGAAGAATCTTCGAACGGTGTTTCCACCAGCCTCCGCGGGTACTCAAGCTAAAGCTGTCGCGCGGGGTTTTGTAAAGATACTCGCAGATAGGATGGATCTGGGTAGAGTTCTCGCTGCCATCTAGGAAACTGGGCATAGCTAATTGCTTCGAAAGGTTTATTGCCACAGGATTAGACGTTCCCAGATCATGATATGCTCGCCGGGCTAGTAGATATAGTAGATAGTGTAGGTACTGGACGACGCCAGATATTAGTAGAGGCGGTGTAAGATTTACCTCTTCCAGTGGAATGCACGACCAAGCTTGACCAGTTATTCCATTTTTTAGACTTTCCTTAATATTAATCGTACCATCTTCATCGCGCGTCGCAAAGCCGCAACTCATAATCAACACCTGTTGGATGATAGGCTTGATGTAACCATAAAGTGGTTTGTCTCTTGGCACCCACTTCTCCATCCTATCAAAAAGAGCGTGATCATCTTTCTTGATGATGAATGGCAATGCGAACTGTTCTGAGTCGAAAAGCTGGATGGTTGTTCCTTGAAGCAACTGAACCTTATTGGCCAACGGTATTTGTGGTGTGCCCAAAAGGCGCAGGGTCTTCAGACCTGGAAAGGTACTAATGATCTCTTTCAGAGTTTCCTCCGTCAGGTTCCGGTTTCCCGATAGGTTCAAAATATCAAGCCCGTCGGGGATGGTCGATCGCTCTTTCAGAATATCCATGATTTGCATAGAGCTAAGTTCCGAAAATGGGGTGAGATCGATAGAAGTATCGTTCTTCAAGGCAGTACTGAGAATGCGTCGAGCGGAAGCGGACTTGATGACGATGGCAGGGTCATCATATGCCATTTTTTTGACCGTTGCGTAGAAATCCCCTAGAAGCGATGCACTCTCTAGAATGCCGGGAAGGTCCGATTCTGGACTCTCGAATGCTGCTTGAATGGTCTTGATAAGTGTTGATGACCGCAGTGTTGCTCTTGTTGATGGTTCAAGCTGCAGCTTATCAAGAGCTGGTCCGAATCCTTGGATGTTCAATTCTTCTAAAGCATACAACACAATGATTAGCTACACTTCACCAAGTTTTTAATGAATCTTCAGGGGATGTTCTGGGCATAATTTGCATACCAGGATCCATATTTTTAACCGCACGCCACTCATAATTGCCCTTATCATCAACGACCTTAACTCTCCACTTACTATCGGGCCAAGCGCTGTACAGCGCTCGACCATCGATCAGTGGCAAACGCTCATAATCTTCTACCTTGCCTTGGACCGTCTCGTATGCCCGTAGATATGTGGTAGCAGACAACGGTGTCATCAAATCTACGTCGCCCTCCGATTCCATTCCGTGAAAATCGACGAAACAATAACGCACATTCTCTAGATCGGTAATATCTAGAACAGTAATTCCATTGTTGTTAGCACCACCATCGTAGGGCATGTTAAATGAAAGAACATGAGTGACTGCATGGGAGGCTTCATCTGGCCGGAGAGAAGATCCCACAGAGAGGCATGTGGTGATAAATGGAAATGGTATGTCATCAACGTCGGTGACGTATGCATCCTCTTTCGACCAGTATGCCTCATCGACACGTGTAGCTGATTGTAGTTCATGCTTGAGGGCCCATCTATTGGCAGGGCACTGGAAGATCTTTATAAGGTTGAGGCATATTTTAATGGCTGAATATCCGTAGAGATATTCTGCGAAATTGTTAGCAGAGGCTGAATGATGTTGAGGTGCATAAACAAAGCAAACTTACGATGATGAACCGCCGCCAACCCACGATATCGATTCCCAATCTTAGCGATCACAAACAGCTGGTGTCGCTGTCCCATGGCTAGAGCACGAAAAAACGGGTATTGTAATTGATTGGAAAATTCAAGAACAACTCAAAGTCAGAAATGAAAAAGAAGCTGAGATCTCAAAGTCGTGAAGTGAATTTCATCGAACAGTTGGTTGCGCGACCGAGAAGAAGGGTGGCCCCTCCATTAAATAAATTCGCGACAGAGGCACGAAACAACGTGACCGAAGAAGCGCGGGTTGCTGCCTTCCACATGCATATACAAGTATTTTCCTTTTTTAGGCAGGAATTTGATATGTCGTTTTTCTGGACTCCAATTCTGGCAATGGATTCAACCTCTCTTCCCCTACAATCTAGGAAGACATCGGTGTTCCTTATTCGAGAACTGCTTCAAGGCTCTAACTAAGCCTCGTTAGGCTCCAAAGCCATTTCCGCGGACTCGAGATCCAAGGACGAGATTCGGAGATCGGAACGTGGATAAATTCATAGAAATCTTGTGATATAGTGAATCGCGGAGAAAGCTTCATTTTGAGAATGTCGTAGAATGTAGACGAGAGTATGTTTCTCTCACTTCCTGCAGTCAGTCACCACTCCACTAGTCATTGCCTTGAAGTGATTGCCATGTAGGCCTTGCGCCTATATACAAGATAGAGTACGAGAACCACTATCCTAGGTACAGCAATAATGTTCAACACATTCAATCAAACATTTGCCCTCTTTTTAATGCCCACCATGCATTCCAACGGCTTCCGCAAAAATCCTTCTCTTGTCTCCAACTTATCTTGATACAGATCAAACTCATATCTCCTGAAAGTCGTACTAACAATCAAAGCCAATTCCATTTCCGCTACATTTCTGCCAACACAACTTCGTGGTCCGTAGCTGAAAGGAATGAAGCTGTTCTTTTGCCTCTCGGTTAGATTATCCCATCTATCCGGAACAAATTCATCAGCGTCCTCTCCCCAGATCTCTTTGGAGTGATGGATAGTATATGCTGGTACAGATAGAACGGTGTATGCGGGGAAGAAACGTCCGCAGACTTCGGCTCCTCCAGGCGGGACGACACGTGGGAGTCCTAGAGATGAGGTGGAATGAATGCGAAGAGTCTCTTGAATGACATTGTTCAAGTATTTCAAATCCTTGACCATGTTGAAAGTTGGGACATCGACACCGACTGGGATAGCATCATCGAGCTCCTTCTGCAGCTTTGCAAGCACACCTGGTGTCTTGCAGATCCAATAAAGAATGGCACACGAAGTGTTAGATGTAGTATCAGAACCAGCGATAAGTTGGGTTAGAGCTTCAGCAGTGAGCTCCGCTCGGCCGAGCTTGGCGCCCGATTCGTCTTTTCCCTCCATGAGACGAGCCAGAAGATCAACACGCTCCACATCTTGTTTGCCTTCGAGACGTTGGCTCACTCGTGCAACAGCAATGCCAGCCAGGTTCTCCACGGCGGCGAGACCCTGGCTGAAGAAAGGATCGGGTAAATATTTGGCATACGGCTTCAGTTGTGGAAGACAGCCAAGAGTGCCAGACACCTCACCACGACGGTTAAGGACTTCGACAGCTGGAGCGTATGTAATTGGGGCGTCTGGTGTCTTCCTGATTTCTGTTATATCTTTGCCCTTCTCTAACATGCCAAATGGTGTTCCAAACGCGAGATCGCCAATAATGTCAAAAGCGAGATAGTTGAACCACTGTAAGTAGCATGTCAGTATGCATAATCGTATATAGTGCTATTTGAAGTAGGAGATTCCACGTACGTGAAGGCAATCAATCTTCGCATACTGCCCGTGGGCGTTGTTGGACAAGGTATCCCATTGTCTCACAAACAGATCCAAATTACCATGCATATATTGTTCAAATTGTCCGATGCTTTTTGCCGAAAATGTATGCGAAATCGTCTTTCGCTTCCTCGTGTGCTCGGCGCGGTCTCGAGTGTTGAAGAGGCCTCTTTGAATTGAGACGAACGCATCATAATAGTCACTGTGAAAATGGTTAACCCCGCCAAAAGGTTCACACCGAGGGGGCAACTCACGACTTCAAGAAGCCATTTCCATGACCATAAACGACCTGAATAGCAGAATCGTCTGCGATACTGACATGGTCTGGCTGGATGCGAACGAACTTCCCATACTTTTTATGCGCATCGTCTACACTCAGGTACCGTTTTCCTTGACGAGCCTGGAGCAAGAGCCATAGCCGAGTAAACCGGGCCGCGATGGGTCCGGGGATATCTCTAAGCGTGGTGTTGGAGGTAAAGTATGGTACGACGAAGAATATGACAAGAGCGACAGGAATAGTATATGGCGTAACCAGAAAGTCGAGGACAGCCATTTTAGCTTGCTAACATGTGGTTAAAAATGCCGAATGTGTTGCCGTGTGCGATTTGCTGCAGCTGCAGGGTTGAACGAAGCTTTGAACACAACGTTATTTTGAACGATGGCCAGAATATCCACTTTTGTACACAACCTCATCAATTGAAATTGTCATGATGGCAAGAGCAAGAAGGGCAGCGACATTGAGTTCAATTATACTTGAAGGAAACCGCACTACTATATGCCGATTCTGGGGCCGTTCACCCCGCGTTTCTCGTACTGGCAAGCCATTTCACGCTGACCCTGATCTTCATACTTTCCGCTCCGTACTAAAGAATAGGGTTTGATTCGCGCAAACCAATCACAGGAGACAAGATTATATTCATCACGGCGTTCGCTCGGAGTCTTCAGCCTCTTTTACTTCACATGAGTGTCTAGATAGAGTTGATGACATTGCTCGTAGGCTATTCAACTACCTTACCTGAAAGCCGACAAGGTTATATCCGCTTCGTGCATGAATCTCTAACGTTGTCATGCTGTGCACACCATCTGCGGATCGGATAGGTCGGAAACCTTCCGCTCATTCGCGATTTACATGACTGCTTGGCGCAATGTTATCCATTATGGGAAACGTGCTTCAAATACGATGCGCTAGCTTCCGTCCGCAAGCAGCGATATTCTACCGACGGCATAATACCGTCATAGCTTCCCTCTTCTACTATCAACAGCCTGTCGAAGCTTGGCAATGACTTCTGATGGATCCTTGGCTCCAAACACAGCACTTCCGGCCACGATAACATTTGCCCCAGCATCGGCAGCTTGATCAATTGTCCCGGGTCCCAAGCCGCCATCAACCTCAATATTGAGCTCGGGATATCGCTTTCTCAATTCCGCAACCTTTGGCAGTTCAGATGCCATAAACTTTTGTCCTCCAAATCCGGGGTGTACAGTCATTACTAGAACCATCTGGTATTGTCAATCACCCTACCTGTCTTCTCCAAAAGCGGGTGCACTTACATCTGGTTTTTCCTTCTCATCAGAACTCTCGAGAATATCCCACAAGACATCAACCTTTGTATCCGGCTTGATTGCTATTCCAGCTAACATTCCACAGTCGTGTATATATCGAATCAACTCCTTGGGGCTCGTCTTCGATTCACTCGTAGCTTCTGGACTTTCCGCTGCAGTACTCGAGATGGCAGCTTCGTAGTGGAAGCAATACAGGTCACATCCCGCCTTCTGAAACTCCTTGACCCATTTTTTCGGCTGCGTGCATCAGTCCGTCAGTGTCTCCTGTTGAGATTGGCAGGTCATGAAGTTGTATACCTCTGCAATCATCATATGGCAGTCGAATGTTCCCTTTCCATGCTTGTTGCTTGGTCGGTCGACATGGCTTCTAATCTTGGTGACAACGGGAGCTCCGAACGTAATGTTTGGCACAAAATGGCCGTCCATGATATCCACCTAGCAGCGAAAGATCTTGAATTAGCCTCTTGCTTCTTCACCTCCCGCGGCATCCCGGAGTCTACATACATGGAGCCAATCCGCTCCGTTTCCGATTGTATCAGAGCATTCTTTTCCGAGCTTTGCGAAATCCGCGGATAGGATGGACGGAGCGATAATCGCGGGCGGCGACATGTTCAGGGAAATAGTTCAGAGGTATGCTGTCTATGTAATAAGAAATTATACCTTCAGAAACACCTGAGTTTATTTACTTTCCCGGAGTAATGACGCTGTCAGATTCTTGGTGGGGTTGTGCTAGCCTATAATTTGAGGCTAAAACTCCGCTCGATAAGAGATGTGCACGGATCTCTTTGCGATAAGGACGACACGAGAGAGCTTTGACCAGCCGTGCCAGACGTGCCAGACAAATGCGGGGAAGTCAAATCAAGCAATAGTGGCAATGTGTATCACGATGCCGCCGGATCTTATTCCACTTCTAGCATACTTTCCAACCCGCACCCAATCAATGCAGGTGATGAAATATCCGCATAGTACAAAAGCTTGATTTCCATACTCTTCTCTCTCGTACACCATCGTCGTCCTTCGTCTCGGGGAATACAGCAGCGTACAACGCTCAATATATGAATATATGACTACAAACCATCGCGCTATTACGACAAATTTCATGTGTCTATCCATATTTCTACCTTTTTGAGTGACCAAGTGCTTCAAATCCCTCAATCTTCACGGGCTCGTACGATGTGAGGGACCTTTAGCTCCAAGCATAAATCGCACGATTCCTCTACATTTATCTGCCACATTGTGTTGTTGGACAGCCATCTCCTTTGTTCTCTTTTGCCTCAATTCTTCTCCATTTACACTGGCGCGAAGTCCGCCTGGAACCCACACGACAAGAAATCATGATGGCCGCCGCTCCATTGCTCATGGCGTCGTATCGAACGCAAGCCGATATAGCTGTTCCCTACAGTCGCTACAGCTCGCCTGCATTCCCCGCCTTCAGCCCATATGAGTAAGTGCTCACCCTCATATCGCTTCTTTGTATAGATATTCCTTCTCAGTTCTATATCTCGCTCGTGAATTATGGCAGCACAAGCGCTTTAAACCTGACCCTCATCTCTCCATCAATCGCAGCATCACACGAGCCACTAACACTCCTGGCAGCTCCGACAATGAGCCTCTTCTCCCTTCCCATCATCGAGCACCTCTTTCTCACTATCCTTACACACCACACACCTACTCTCAGCACATGTACGCCGCACCTCAATTCGTCAACACTCGCTTGACCGATGATTCGATCATTCCGGCCATTGTCGTCGATGTTATTCCCAAAGAAAGAGAGCACCACGAACCTGAGGACGATAGGAATCATCATGGGCGACGATCTGGGCTTTTACGACGAGTGATGCACAAGGACAAGAAAGGTAAAGGGAATGGGGGCGAACAGGATAGTCCGAGAAGGATTACCAAGGTGGTTTATATGCCGAGGAAAGAGTATGTACTCCTACACTACCACTTTGGAAAATCGTACGGAAGATGCATGTTAATTAACTCTGATCTGTTAACAGCTATCACAAGTGGTTTGCCAGAGGTCATGGAGGGGAATACATTGGCACAGAACCACACAAGCGATGGACCGAAGAAGAATTGGAAGCAACCTTTGGGAGGTATAGACCGCCTGTGAACAGAAAAAGTGGGATATTCTGGGGACGTGGTTGATTTATGCCAGGACAGCTTGAGTAATTTTTTCCCACAGATGACCACTGGCAAGGCACGCAGAATGTATCATTGTGGGTCAGATGCGAGTTTGAAGAAGCCTGCTGGAATGCGAGGAAGGATATTTCGAAATTATCTATGTGATTTTTGGAGTTAATATACCCGGGAAGTCGGAAGTTGAATAACGGATCAACGCCTTGTAATTTCAGTTCTATGAGTAGTAATACAATACAATTGACGTGGAACCTCGTCTCAACATTGTATGCAATTAATAACAGCTTCTTCCATTCGCCCCTCCTGCTCAGCAGCAGGGAATAGTCTGATTTTCACTTCTGCGGGAGACAAAGTCAACGACAACTTTTTCTGAATTTTCACGTCCATGTCTGCTGCTTCGATCCTTTCATACTTCTGCAAGAACCGCGCAATCACAAAACTTGCTTCGTTAAGTGCATATTGTTCTATTCCGAGTCAGCATGCGTACACTTCCACCTGCAAAGAGAATCGCAGAGCGAAAACAAGAAAAAGGAAATTTTTCACATACGCCCAATACAAACTCTCGGCCCACCATTAAACCCCAAGAACTCCCACCCCAACTTCCTCCCCGCCCATCGTTCCGGCTTCCATTCGTCTGCGTCCTCGCCCCAGAGATCTTTTCGTCTGTGTAGTACATACGACGAATAACTAACCACTTCCCCCTTGCGCACCGCTACTGGGCTTCGCCCGTCTGCGCCCCCGCCTACGGGTAAGATGGTGTCGCGGATCGCGGTGCGGCTGTTGATCGGGTTTACAGGGTAGACGCGGATAGTTTCGTAGAGCAGGTGTGTGAGCTCTTTGCATGCTTTTAGACTCGTAAAAGTCATAGGATCAGTAGGAGACGTAGCAGTCCCGAAGTGTAAGAGGACTGCAGAGCGGTATTGCGCGTAGATGGCTGGGTCACGGGAAAGTAGAGCGATGGTCCAGGAGAGGAGCGCGGCGGTGGTGTCCCGGCCGGCGAGGAGGACGTGCAGCATTTGGTCGCGGAGCTGGATGGGGTCGCGGGTTTGGTGGGTGAGGGCGTTGAGGAGGATGAATTTCTCTTTGGAGGGCTCAGAGGGAGGAGGGGTTGAGTGTTTATTGTCGAGGGCGGATTGCACGAATCGGGAAGTGAAGTTTTGGCAGGTTTGGCATGCGTCTCGGAATTTCTTGGATCGGGCTAGCCACCAGAGTTTGGAGAGACGAATTCGCCAGACGATGTATTCTTGGGAGTAAGTCATGGCTTCGACGAATTTCTCTTCTTCTTGTAAGTCTTTCTTATTCCCAGAGTCCTCCGAATGCAGGGCTGTGGTTTGACTATTTACAGATTGACCGAAGAGGAACTCGGTACTGACATCCATTGTGAAGCGGAACAGAAGCGGAGCAATATCTATTGTTTCGGAACTATTCTGAGGAAGAGCTCGATAGAGAATCTGGAGATGACGTTCTGCGGCTTCGAGATCACTGACTTGATCTCGAGAGAACTGTGGCTTCAGCTGCTGTCTGTATTGCGCCCAGGCTTCTCCGTCTGAGGTGAAGATTCCATGGCCAAGTAGCTCGAAAAAGTTCCCACTCCTGATTTCTCCGAGTGAATAATCGTTGAATCTTGTGGCGAGGATAGCTTGTAGGTTCTCGGGATCGGATGTGGAAACTAGAGAGTTGGGGCCTAGGCGGGATCGGTATGTTGTGCTACCGGCTGTTTGGTATTGTGGTAGAATGATGTCTTCAAACACATCGAAATCTATATTATGGTGAGCATGACTTCTAGTATCTGAGGGCTCGATGTCGTCGTCGCTTAACGAGTGTCGAGTGTTAAAGGAAGGGCTACCCCAAGCAGCCAATAATGGCTTCAGGACACAGCGTAGGAACACATAGGTAGACTTCTACCCAAGCTTGTCCTGGTCCACCAAGCACCGAGATGCCTTTCGAGAAAGAGTATCCACCTACCCTTCTTAGGCTTCAAAAACAACATCGCAAACCTTCCGATCCCATCCAACGAAAAGTTCTCCGACATTCTCGGTTCTTTACATCCGTTCTCCTCTCCCCATTTCCTCAAAGCCCTCCATCTCAATCGATCCGTCACCCAAGAATATGTAAGCCAAACAACCAGGGGGATCAGGCCACTGCTCAGATATGATATCGGCATCTTGCCGGACATAATGTTATTTGGTAGTTGAAAGAAGGAGAAACAGTCGGAAGAAGAATGGACATGATGAACCAACAGACGAAGATGAAAGCCATGATAACCAATTTATATAGGTACAATATATGTTCATGAGAAATCCTGCTGTCGCCGTAAGTCAGACCAGAGCAAAAATGCGAATGCGAAATCACAAAATAATTGACCCGTCTCCGTGTTTATGAATCAAATATGCGCATTTCATGGCCCGTGGTAGACGAGACAATAACAAGCGAATGCGAATGCGAAGCGAGAATAGTGGAGCCCCGGGCGGGTACTGTAGCGCTCATACCTCAACCTCTAGGCTTCTGGCACAACCTAATTACTTGCATCGGCGCCATCCGACATCACTGTAATCAGGTTATCCCGTAGTATTATCCGCTACACCCTCACCCCGCGCCTCCAGCTCTTTCTGCGCTGGCAGCTTGTATGAGCTCCAGATTTCCTCATCCTTCAGCGTGGTTAGGTGATAGGGAAATCCTGTCAAGTCGTGTAGTTATGGTACCCTTTCCGCCCGGGAATCTCCAATATCCCGAATGACCGCTGTTTGCTCCTCTAGATTGTATTTCATCTCCTTACAGTCCTATTCTAATTTCTCAAATAGCTCCTTCTCTGGCTGTGTTAAGGGAACCGAATTACTAGTGGGTTCTAGTTCCTTTTCCTTCTCTTTATTATCTACATCTATGACTACAAAGTAATCAATCTTCCTATGCCCAGTGAAATATATCTATAGTTTGATCTCCTTCTATAGCACTATTCATTTATAGACAGCCGTCTTGATCTGGTGGATAGCCGGCAGATGTTTCCGTATCTTACGGAAATGATGGGTGTTGTACTAGTACGCAGGCCGTAGGTAGTAAAAGCCCGGGTAGTACGCCAAGTGCTCTACTACCGGATATTGGTCCTCGATATGCGGCTTGTGTTTGTGGAGCTCCTCCACCGTCCGTAGCGGATAACTGCCTAAGAGCTGGATGGCTGTCTTCAGTGCCTCGCCTGCTAGTCGGTGTGGTTCAGCCGGCAGGTGCTATGTCTGGCTGGTGGACCTCGGGATGATACAGGACTGGCAGATATGGTATATAGCTACTTGCTGCGCCGGATGGTAGGGAAAAAACATAATACAGGTATATAAAGAAAGTCGAATGGGGGAAGTTGCGAAGGAAAGAGGTAGGTGAACGAAAAGTGGTATCTTACCAGATGGTATCTTACCGGAAACCTACTGTTAGTCAGCGGTGTACGGCCCCCGCGCCGCCCTGTGCCGTGGTGTTTTACCGAAACGCCCGCGCCGTATAAGAGGTAATGTTATCGAGGAAGGAGGAGCGACTCCATGGAATGGGATTATGTGATCAAGTTCGCTTGGCCATCTGATAAAAGGCAGCGAGAGGGAGAACTGTTGAAGTTGGCCAAAGAGAGGGGACCCACGGGCATTGCTGCGTGGTTCAATCATGAGCAGATTGTTATTGACGGCGACCCGGACACTATTTCGCATTTCCGACGAGACATGAAATTCGGAAGGCCACGAAAGCTATCGAGCAAAGCCTCTTGGGTCGACAGTAGTCCGGAATCCAGTCGGGCGTACTCTAAGACAAGTCTCAGAGGAAGATCAGGGAGTAGTGCGAGTCACGTGATGGGCCTAGGAATTGGTGCAGGTATATCTTCCTCTAGACAGAAAAGAAAAAGAAATGAAAGACTTGATCGGTGTTAGGGTTTGTTGGTAGGGAATTGTAACAGGTCACTTAGTAGCCGGAGGGTTGTCGGGGCCAAAACGTAGGGTAGTAATTATAGACAAACTAATTACTACCGATCCCTGTTCTCTGTTTTTCCTTCTTTTTATAATTGAGAACCTTATGCCAAGCCTGCCCTTCGGCCGAACAGCCTCCGCTTCCCCTCTTTTACGGGCAATCCTTCACCCGTACCCCGAAATCCCCCTTCTACGCCTTATCCCCCTTCTACGCCTTATCCCCCTTCTACGCCTTATCCCCTGACATTTTGTAAGTACTATTTGTTCTGTTAGCAGCGGGATAGGTTAGGTTTCGATTAGAAACGCTTTGACCATGTAAATTCGGTGGAAAGGAAGAGTAAACACTGGCTACCCCGCAGTTATAATCAACGTCACCAAAGCGATTGTGGAATATATAACTAGACCGAGTCTTGAGACTTCGATACAAACTTGTCTCGCACTCATCCAGAATACACTTGAATAGCTATACAGGTATATAAATTAAACCCGCTTGACCTTGCTCTGTTGACTCTTCTCTAACTTCGTATATATAGTATATCACAATATACTTCTTCCTCCTACGAATTCAACTGAACATAACAATGTCCCTGGTAGATTTGCCTTCCGAGCTACTTTGTGAAATCTCCAGTTGGATAAGTTATAGTTCAAAACAAGCTCTTTATGTTACCTGTAAAAAGCTCCATTATAGCCTTCGAAGTCCTGATCAATCTCGCGATACGGATGTCAAGCTTTCATCCTCGTCTAACAAAACGAGTCTACGATGTTACAATATGGCGGATCTCCTCGAAATAGAGCGGTGGCCTTGCTATAACTCTGCTCAGTATATGCCAGAGGAATGTAGGCAGCCTATTGCTCAACTAGACTATTTTGCCTGCTATCTTTGTCTGAAAATTCGATCAGCCGGCAAGTTCTCCAACGCTATGATGAAGGGGAAACAGGGAAAACTTGGTATGGGGAGTATAGCGGAGAGATCGCGACGCTTTTGTATCCCTTGCGGCGTTGCCCATCAAAGGTATCAGAAAGAAACTTGTTTAAAGTTCGGGGGCGCATCCGGCACGGACGGGGTTGTATGCCGTAAATGTGGTAAATTCGGGCCAATCCGGCATAGCTACGACTCGCAGTGGGCTAGTAAGACCTGCAATACTTGCTGGGACAAGATCGATTGCGTATATGACCCGCACTATATCTCGGTCGACTGTTTAGATTGGCGAGATTTTGCCTAAGTATTATGACTACGGTTACATGGTATTCTGCGGGCCTTAGGCTAAGAAGGTTAACTAGCTGAAGTTAGAGGGCATGACTATCGTACTACGATAATATACTATATATACCTGTGATAGTATAGGCACTAACAGTTCGGAGGGTACTATATAAAAGTAAGTATTTGTTACGTCCTTACAATCGAAGTTGTTCCAGGTAAGTTGTTCCAGGGCGCTGGGGCAACTTGGCTAGCAAGCAACTTGGTATCGAAGTAATTATCTCACAGTGCTGAGGTAACTTGTAGGAGTAGTTTAATATCAGGCAGGCAGATATGGATTCGAGCGATAAATATAATTGGTAACTAATAAAGTACTGAATATAATAAAGATTTGAGTTGAGTACAAAGCTCTATATACTAGGAAATCTATCTGCTTATATAGACCTTCGTTTTCCTGATCTTAAATAATCTCGAATAATCAACCGAGATCACTTCTGATTACCTGATCCTACCCGGGATTCTACTATAACTAAGCCTAGCTATTGAGCCTAAAGTCCCCAGGTATAAAACAGCCAACTCAAAATAACCATCCCCCTATAGTCGATTTCGTACGGACCTATAGTCATTTTAGCTAGACGTTTTCCAGGCTCATATTCGTAACAAATTATTAGATGAAAAAACTAGTTTTATAATTTATAATAACAAAAATAAAATAAAAGAAGAATATCGATTTATTATCTCTATAATATCCGATCTGTAAGTATACCCTCAATAAACGGTCTAATAATCAAGATAATATTATATAATATACTAATGATTTCTATATATATCGCTCTTTTCGTAGACTTAGTAGAGAAGGTAGAGATAGTATAGACTCCCGGTGCGATACCGGATGTTCCGATAACGTCAGAACTTTTCCATGGTTTCTCGACTCCAGCCCATTGCATAGAAAGTGCAAAACATACGATTGCAGCACATATGAATATTATCTCCAAGATATCCATCTGCAGCAAGTTTTCCTTGGTTGTGACTAGGGTTGGCTCCGCAACCTTTGGCGGACGGAAGGCGAAAGCCATGGCAAGAGCTGCAGAGCCTCCGAAGTGTAGGTTGATGTAGAAACTTGGGCTCGGTATCAGCAGTATACTTTGGAGGTAAGGGAGTTGACGTACCACCATCGCCATGTTACGTTCTGCGTAAACGCACCTCCGATCAACGGACCTACTACGGAAGCTATGGCAAATGTCGCCGATAGTGTACTTGTCATCGAGAGCCTGATTCGAGGCCTTGAAGAGAACGTAATGATTATAAAACATCCCGCGAAGGTTCCAGCGCATCCTGATCCAATGATTGCCCGTCCAGCTATGAAAGTCAGGCTGTTTGGTGCGAGGGCTGCTTCTCGTCAACCATGAATCCGCACTCACGGCTGCTTTCAAAACTTACCACATATTAAACTTCCAGTCTCTAAGATCGCTATGCTAAAGATGAAAATGCGCTTGACGGGGAAGTACTTGTAGCATTTCCCCCAGACGGATTGTGTAGCTGCCATGGGGAAGAACATCGCAGAGCCGTACCATCCCACGTCTTCGAGACTGTGGAAGTCATTCGTGATTGAAGGAATAGCAGTGGTAATTATCGTCTGACACCAAATTCGCACTGCATAAGTCTAGCAAGACAAATATATCTGTGGGAAGGTAGGAGGCATACTCGCGGTGTCTAATGAGGCCTTGAGACTAGACGTTAGATGGTCACGCTTTCTAACGCCTTTGAACTTGCCTGTGTGAAGTTCAACTTACAAGAAAGATACTCCAAACGAGGGCTGCTACGATAGCAGCAAGTCGTAATCCACCGGGATATTCATGCTCCTCGATAGTATCGACCGGATCGTGAGCGACCTGGTTGGTGATGCTATGGTCTCGACTTTTGTAGGTTTCGAGCTTGGAATCATTCGCTACCACGACGTCGTCCATTGTGGTTCAACGGCTGTGTAATTGTTCATTTCAATCTTCCTCATTGGTGTTTATGCCTGAGTTTTTGAAGATCGGGATTAAGTTCGCTCGTTTCCATAAATCCAGGTCTGTCTATTCATCATTTCTCAGTGATTTTTAGTAAATACTGATATCCCACTTGGGTGAAGCCCAAGTATTCTACCGGTGGCCAATCGAACAACCATCAACAGTTGGTCTCCCGCAAACGGAACATCCATCACAATTAGCCATTTAGAAAATACCTAGGGCAGATCCACTTCTGCACGAATACGGCGCAGCAGCTTGACAAAAGCTTGCTGTTGACAGCATGCTTGCACTGACTAACTAGGGGGTAACGCTTTCTATGGGAGTAGTAAGCGAAATCTGATAACTAGTCTTCCAGTCTGGCGGGTTAATATATGATGCGAGTTGGGGTTTTACATACTATGTGGCACAGTGCATAAATTCGCTGGTTCAGTACCCACTCTTCGTGTACGCGCCGCAATTCAGGTGTTCGATGTCGTTGGTCTCGACGTCTCATAATGTCCTCACGTACTAATTTGAAGTGTAAGCACTAGTCTCCACGTACATTATCCTCACTTACGACCAGAATTTCCACTGGAAAATGTTTGTTTATTTATTTTGTTTGTTTGTAGATCGTGAGTAGCAGACATGACTGATTCAGAAACCAAGACCGACTTCGAAGTCATCGTTATCGGAGCAGGTATGGCCGCACCCAGAGACGAAGACTACTCTAGTCCCTGATACACATCATTAACGTGCCAATTGTAGGCATTTCTGGCATCATCGCCGCTCAACGCTATCTGGATGCACATCCAGATTGTCAATTGGCTCTACTAGAGAAAGATCATTGTGTAGGTGGTGTCTTCGGCCAGCGTAAGTGTATCCTCACCAATTAGCTAGCCACGGACCTCTCCATACTGATCATTACTCAGGGAGACTATACGACGAGTTCTGGACGCAATGGACGGTGGGAGTTGCAGAATTCTCTGATATGCCCATGGAACGACCTCCAGAAACGGATTGCAAAAATGATTGCTTCAAGGCCAAGTATACCACAAAGTATCTGGAGAAATATGTCGACCAGAAACGGCATGATGGTCGTTCGCTGCGTGATAGAATCCATTTTGGTGTTCACGTCGAATTCATTGAGAAAGTGGAAGGGAAATGGCGCATCACTTGTACGGGATCCGACGGTAATTCGGTAACGTACATTGCCAACAAGCTGATGGTTGCGAATGGCGAGAACTCTTTGCAGAATATGCCAGATCTACCTGGGAAGGGGTCATTTGGAGGAGTCATACTACACTCTGAAGACTTTGGAGAATCAAAGGTCATCTCCTCTGAAAATGTGAAGCACATTGCGGTGATTGGTGCCGGGAAGTCGTCTGCAGATATGATTTATGAAGCCGTACGTGCTGGGAAAACTGTCTCCTGGATCATTCGAAAGACAGGGACTGGCGCTGGGTTTTTCGCTCCGTTGGACCTGAGGAGTCCTTATAAGAATACGGTTGAGGCTGCGCAAACGAGGATTATGTCGTCTCTTCAGCCTTCTCTTCTTAACCCAGATACGTGGTGGACTTGGTTTCTGCATAGTACAAAATTCGGGGTGGCGTTGGTGAAAAGGATTTTCTCCGCCGTGGATGGAACAGTACGTAGTAGAGCAGACTACAAGGGACGAAAAAGCTCAAAAGCCTTTCAGAAGTTGGAGTATGATACGGAGTAAGTGTACATCGTTTCCTAATCCCGTATCCTTCTGGATTCCGCACCATTTGTTTGTTCAGAAAGGAATACTAGCTTATAACTCTGAAGTATCTTCTGGCAGAATGGTACTGGCGGTGCGCTTCACCACGACGACTTTTGGAATCTCGTCGCCGAGAAGGTCACTGTGCATCGTGATGATGTGACAATGCTAGGCGATAAAACGCTGTATCTCAAAGACGGGCCTCATATCCCCTGCGACGCCGTCTTGTGTGGAACTGGCTGGAAACTCGGACTTAATTTCTTCGATACCGATCTCCTCGTGAAGCTCGATCTACCTCACGGGAAGGAGAAGGACTCTTACGAGACGACAGCGAAATGGGAAAAGCTTACGATGGAAGCCGACGAAAAATTGAGGAAGAAATACCCACTCCTTGCAAATCCACCAGCACATTTCCACAAGAAAATTGAAACGACACCATACCGATTATACAATGGCATTGCTCCCTTGAGCGACGATTCGATTCTTTTCATGAACCATATCACGGCAGGCAACAAATTGTTTGTTGCAGAAGCTCAAGCAATATGGGCCGTAGCTTACTTCGACAAAAAGATCACGCTACCTTCAATTGAAGCGAGAGAGAAGGAGATCGCGGCCTGGGTTGCTTGGTGTAGGTTAAGGTATCTGTCAAATGGTGAACGAGGAAATTTTGCTGTTTTTGATGTTGTTCCATACATTGACAAACTGCTCAATGACATGGGTGTTTCTGCTCATCGTAAGGGTTGGTGGAGGGATCTTTTCGAACCGTTCAAGCCTTATGATTTGGGGAAAGCATGGAGGGAATATCTGAACCAAAATCAGAAATGAGCCTCAAAAGGATCCGTCTCAATGGTAGGGCTGCTTGTACGTTACCGCTAATAAAAGGAGTAATCCATAGAGGATAAACTCATGCTCAATATTATCAGTGAAAAGAGGTTCAGTTTTCTGTGCGTGCTTAGCCCCCCGAAACCCCTAAAAATTCCCAAGCCGACATGTTGCCTTCCATCAACAGGCATAAGAGTGAAGCCATGGCAGTCGAAAGTTATCCGCCCTGCTTTACGGACTTGAATGCCAATATGAACAATGATGTAGTTCAACCGAGCAAAAGAGGATCGAGAAGTCGACAGACACAAATATAAAACCCCCCTGACAATCACCAATCGAATATTGATTGTTGATTTGGCCTTCCGAACGCGTCGTGTAAGAGAGCAAACGAGGAGATGGTGAAGAAGGCTAGTGCGGTATTATTTCGTAGTTCTGCGACAAAGTATTTCTATCACTCCCCATTGGTTGCTGTAAGGAAGAGAAGCGTTTGATTTGTTGACTCAAACATTCCATTGGCGTTGAGAGCAGATTTGGGAGATAAGACTCGGTCGACGAGGAGCTCCTTGAATCCGAAGGAGGAAAAGATGATCGAAGGTATGGTTGTCAAGAGAGCAAGCCGTAAACACATGGTTATAAGTACGTTTGGAAGTTTATGCTTGGAGATGATGAATTTTGATGGTTTTGAATCTGCGCTCAATTGTTATAATGCCATTTAACTCTGCTCCAAAGCTTCTGTCCATGAGGTTACTTACCATTGGTGGCTCTGTAATCTTGTGTCAGAAAGATAAAGGAGCTCCTGAAGAGTTAGGGGCTCTTAAGTTAGCAGGACTGAGAGAGAGCGCCAACTGATAGTGTACGCCGGGCCACTGTTTTGAAGAATGAATAGGTGGGAGATGAGAAAAATGCTGCCCAGAAACAAATTACCAATGTTGTTCCATAAGATGACGAATATTCAATCACACATGAGTCTATCACGTCTAGAATTCCAACTTCAAATGTGGTTGGTGTCAGCCAAGAGGAAGAGGAAGCAAAGGTATCAGTTCGCAAATGGTCCCGAGTGTCCCAAGAGAGCACAATGCACGCACAAATGAGCGCCGAAGAATGGGCAGCAGTTCAAGGCCCGCATCAAGCTTTCTGCACCAAGCTAATTGAAGAGAAACATCGGGACCTGAGCCGTTTCGGGAAGGGTGTGGAGTCGCCAAACCGCGTTAGACTGTGCATCCCATATTAAGCGAATGCGAAATGCAACTCGACGTGCAACAAAACCGTCCACGCACCAATGCTATTGCTAAGAATTGTTGGACCCGTATGCAATCGTACCCAGTCCACTAATTAAATGAAAGTATCCTACATGGTGACTGGGAAATCCTTGACCTAATCAGAATCGCTGTTTGGCGAGTCAGGAAAGCCGTTGAATACTTCCTCATCTGAGTCCTCTAGCGAGACTTGTTGCTCCTGCGAAGTATCCTGGGATGTCCCACCCTCTTCTTTACTGTCCTCTTCATCTTCATCTTCGCCTTCGTCGTCATCTTCATCGTCATCTTCATCGTCATCTACGTCCCTGACTCCAAAAGCACCACTAATATCCCATCGATCTCCTTTTGCATTCCTGCTAACGTATTTGACGAACTTCAAGACACCGCTATCTCGCAAGACAATGCTCATTTTGTTCCACGAAGCCGGCATCGTGAATAAAACTGCATCATCTTCTGCGTCTGCCGAGGACTTATAGATTGCTGCATCCTCATCGTCATCATCATCGCCAGCCATGTAGACCGTATGACCTCCAACATCAGCTTCCTCTTCGTCTTCTGGCTCTGGCTCTGGCTTTGGTTCTGGTTCTTTCGTAAGTTTTTGATTCTTCTTCTTCACCTTGGCCTTGTCTTTCCCGTTTGCCTTCTCTCCCCCTTTGCTCTTGGCTTTCTCTTCATTTTCATCACTGGAATTGTCCTCATTATCATTATCTTCTTCATCATCATTGCCATCATCGCCCCATCCCGTTGTGGGTGTCAATCCCAGATCTATTTCTAACCTGGGGTTTCCTTCATAGCCGGTAGCAAGAGCATAATCAGAGCCCTTACGGAACCTTCTTGCGAGGAGGTCATAATTCTCGATTTGACACTGGGTAGCTATCTCCAACCACTTTCGGAACTGAGGACTGGGGAGGAAAACATTAAGAATCTCTTCGACTGGACTGTTACCCTTCTTATCACCAGAACTTTTCAACATCGTAGGGGCCTGATAAAGAAAACGGTGTTTGTGTGGCGGCTTCGCAACTCTCCAGGAAGTGCTCTTCTCGATCTCGGCGCTGCTTTCAGCAAGACCGGCAGCTTCTTGTGCCTCGATATACTCTCGCACCTTAGCGGAGAACTTATTTGATAGCAAGCCATCTAAAGTAACATTTGATTCTTCCTCAAAGCGCTCGGCAATTTGTTCGAGCGTGTCTGGCGTAAGGTAGGTAGGTGCCATGTATTGTAGCAAAAAGTCAAGATCTGCCTCTTCAAACCCTTTCTCATCATCGTCGTCCCCCTCTGCTGATGATTCCTCAACGGTAACTGGTTGCTGTTTCGGGAAATCGTACTTCGCAGGGTTGCCTTGCAGTTGCATCAAGCTGCTGTTCGCTCCCCATTTCTCCTCTGCTCCCTTGACATACCCCTCCTCGCCAATTTGTGGTATGTGAAACCACCCACTGACTGCCATCCTGATTCTTCCACCATCTTTCTCCAATTGCTTCTTGTCCGCAGCATGGTAAACCTCCTCCACGTCGTGGAAACTCTGGCCGGGCTGAACCGCAAAAAAGCTCAATTGATTCCAAGCCGGTGGAATGATTTTCGAGGTATCAGGATCCGGCACAATCGTCTTCACTCCATCCTCATCCTCGAATTCCTTCGTTGGGAACAATCTTAGAGCACCACCCCATTCCTCCTTCCAAGGAATGTCTGGGTCAGTCAAGTATAGGATATAACTGACTTTGCGACTCCCAATGACATCGTCATGGCACAACAAATGGCAGCCAGGTGTATAAACGTTGATTGCCATGTCAGTCTTGCGCCCACTCAATTCTCCGGAACCTGTAATCTTCGCGACGTATTTTCGAAATGACGACGAGTACAATGCATCCCGCAGCTTCAATAACGAAGGCAATTTCTCAAGCGCACCATCATCCAATCCGTCCAGGTTCGCCAAATCTCCAGATTGGTGGATTTTGTAGATATCGGTTTCTTTGGGCGTAAAGTGGACATTTTCGCGAATCTCGTCGCGGACGGAGCGAAGTAGTGCATCATCGATCAATGGACTGATCACTTGGTGCTTGTACGGTTCGGATTTGGCGTATTCCTTGGTATACTTCTTCAAAACATCTTTGGCAAAAAGACCTTTCCGAAAGCACTTCTGGGCATCATCATCCGACAAAGCTGTTACGCAAGAGCAGGTCAGTTGGCGGGGCAGATAGAAATAAAAAGTTGTTCGAGTACATACAAGTCTTTGCACGCTTTTTCAGTGCACTTTTGCCATTATGGCCGTTTGATTGAGACTCTGCCTTGCGCTTCATGATGAATTGGGTAGTTCGAAGATCATGTAAAAATTGACTGGCATATTAAAAAAAAAAAGTTTGAGGATCTTTCACTGAGCATCAGCTCATAAATTCGGAAGCTTGCAGCTTGTGCCATTCTTTTTCTGGCAGGCGGTGTGGGGTCCAGGACCAGCAAGGTTGCGTCACACAGCCCTTCTATTTCCACCGCGCCAGGCGCATTTTAAGGGAGTGCAGCAGACTATTCGAGCTCAAACGTTGCTGCATCCAAAGTTGCTCGTTACTGGTGCTTTCTAATCTTGGCTTACGCGCGGTAGTGATGAAGCTATTATTGCACTCGCCATCAAAGGAGAATTGACCCGTCGAATCAGGTCACAATCTCGCTCACCCTCCCTTTACGCATGCAGAATTTGTTCTTTCCACTGCCTGCCGATTACTACTGTATGCTAATTTCTCTGGCACCAGAGTGCTACGTTTGTTCCTCACGTGGATTGAGCATCTATCTTATTTCACTGGCAAGGCCAACATGAGGACGACCAATCTGAGCAAACTTTTCGCTGTATTAACCGGACAGCTTTGCTCGGACATCCACAGATTCTCAATGATGGAAGATCTTTCAGCTCTAATGGACTATGTTATGCTGGAGGAGGCCAATCGCTGGCACGCGTTCTCATGATAATCGCCTGTCCCAACCTTGACCAGAACGAAATATAGAGATGGTGGACAGCTGAACAGCTTACCATGGAGAGTGACATTGCAGACGATGAAACACGTCGCGGCACCTACCAACATGCCAGTACCGGCAGCCTCTGGCTAAGAGACAGACGTCTACAGAATATTGATGAGACCCTATCTGGCTGCCACACCCGCTCGTGCAGTACATACAACGCAAATATGCTGCATGACTTTGGGGGCCATGATATACTTGCCAATTGCCACAAGCACATGTACTCCTGAATCTTGCTCTTCTTCTAATCAAGAACTCCCCAATCAAAAGCCTTGCTCCCTCGTTCCCGGCGTCAATGGGACCACTGATATTGGGCTACTTGCAGCATTATTCGGCTTTGAAGGTCCATTCACATCGACAGGGGACTATTTCATATGACTGAGCTCATCATACAGTGTTTGGCAACCAGAGGTTTTTCCAAGACCAGATGAAAATACGCTTCGAAAACAAAACCAGGTGGTAGTTTTAGTTCCTTCATACCTCGACTCTGCTATCAAGAGCAAAGATATGATAACTTGTGTGTCTAAGAGAGCTGCTATCCCATCATCTGTCGAGACTTCTGGATACACAACATACACTTCAATGATGCATATGATGCTGTGAGTGCAATCGACTCGTGAATGAACGACCTGCGTTACCAGAACAGATTCTCAAGCTGATCATCTCTTCGAAACTTCACTGACCTACTATGAAGTTGCAATGTCCATGCAGCGGAACT
Source organism: Rutstroemia sp. NJR-2017a WRK4 (assembly GCA_002946385.1). Taxonomy (NCBI): domain Eukaryota; kingdom Fungi; phylum Ascomycota; class Leotiomycetes; order Helotiales; family Rutstroemiaceae; genus Rutstroemia; species Rutstroemia sp. NJR-2017a WRK4. The sequence continues at coordinate 330,768 of NJPR01000057.1, forward strand.
AATCATAGGATCATATTCATGTCTCTTTGAGAATGCACACAATCCATTGAATTCTCTCTTATACAGTTATTGCATAAAAAGGCAAATCCTGTGGTTGTGATGAAGCATGTACGCGCTGTGGATTTATGCAAACGAACCTTTTCGGTATACGATAGTCTCGAGTTTGAGATTGGATATCAATGCCTCCTTCATGTTCCAGAAAAAGCATTTTCAAGCCTCTCGCGTCAATTGGCTGCGAAATCTGGTGGGGCTTGATATCGAGGTTATCCGCTAGGCCTGAGGAGGAAGCTCGAAGCTGCACTCTACCCCTCATACGGACCCCGCCCCGCCAAGTCGAACTGATAGAACGAAGCCATATAGTAAGTAACAGGCACCAGTTGAGAACACATTCAACTCATGTCGTTCTGTACTCCTTCAATTCCTTTTTCCCTGCTATTCATACGACAATGAGCTCTTTCGATATTCAAGCCACACGGGCTGCCTTCCCCGCATTAAAGAAAGAGCAGGTGTACTTTGATAACGCCGGCGGTAGTCAGACTTTGGGCACAGCTATAGACAGGTAAGTCGGGATCGTTGTACTTAGGAGATGCAGATTCTGACTTTTCTGAAGCATCCATGAATATCTCATTCACACCAATGTCCAGCTCGGTGGCTCTTACGCTGTGGGCAAGCAAACGAATCAAAAGTATGCTACAGGATATGGAGCAGCGGCAAAGTATATGAACGCTTCTAAAGATAATATCGGTAATTTAATGCATCGCAATTCTTTCATTCCTTACCTGTGCACCCACCAATACCGTTACACTTCTACTCAGAGATCTCTAACACTTCCCAGTTCTCGGCTCCAGCACCACCCAACTCTTCCGCAATCTCTCACAAGCATTGTTCTTTCCCGCCGGCTCAGAAATCATTATATCCTCAATCGACCATGAAGCCAACATCGCATCCTGGGTCGCCCTCGCCTCCATCCAATCCCTCACCATCAAATGGTGGAACCCCAGCAAATCCAACAACCCCTCTCTCACACCGGACTCTCTCAAGCCTCTCCTATCATCCAAAACCGCCTTAGTAACATGTACCCATGCCTCCAACATCCTCGGCACCATCCACGACATCGCCGCACTCTCCTCCCTCGTACACACCATCCCCAACGCCCTATTCTGCGTAGACGGCGTCGCATACGCACCGCACCGACCGCTAGACATGCAAGCTCTGGGCGTGGATTTCTACTCCTTCAGCTGGTATAAGGTTTACGGGCCGCACATCTCCGTGCTTTATGCATCGCCTGCCGCTCTCCCCAAGCTCAAGTCTCTTGCGCACTTCTTCAATCCCTCAAATACTCTCTCCGAAAAACTCGGACTCGCCGGCTCCTGCTACGAACTCACTGCGGCGCTTCCCGCAGTTGTGGAGTACCTGGACACGCAGTCGTGGGAGGGGATCCGCGCGCATGAAGAAGAGCTGCAGAAGGTGTTGCTGGAGTATTTGGGTTCGAGGAAGGATGTGACGATTATGGGAGAGAAGAATTGGGATGCAGGGAAGAGGGTTAGTACGATTAGTTTTGTGGTTGAGGGGAAAGGGAGTAGAGGGGTGGTGGAGAGTGTGGATGAGGCGACGGAGGGGTTGATTGGTATAAGATGGGGTGCATTCTACAGTAACCGACTTTGTGAAGAGGTGTTGGGGTTGGACAAGGAAGGAGTGGTTAGAGTGAGTATGGTACATTACAATACTGGTGAGTTGGCTATATTTTTCTCTCTATTGAAGCAGGATACTAATCGTATAACAGTCGAGGAGGTGAAGCGACTGATCGAAGTCTTTGACAAGGTGCTTGGAAAGGCATAGAAGTGAAGATAAAAGTGATTTGAATATTTATCTTACTGGGCGAGAAGATCACTGTTTTGATCAACCCGATGCTTGTCTACCACACATTTGATTTCCCTGTGCCGCCCCTCCCCCTCCAAAAAACGCCTTGCTATAACCCATACCATCCAAAGTCGTAAACTCATGTTATGTTCATGCTCATAATATCATACCCTCTACCCAAAAAACTCCAATGCGAATGCCACCTCACAATCCCACCCCGCCGACAAATAAAAAAGCTCACTCTCCTCCATCCATTCATTTCTTCTTCTTAGACTTCGAAACCACCTCATTCACCCCCAACGGTTTCGTCAAATTATATTCCCGTTTCGGTCCATCCCCATAAACATGTGTAACCGTACCATCAGGATTGATCTTCGCGGGAAAGCCCTCGCTAGGTCGACGAACCTGATCCTCATGCATCTTATCCAGACTTTCCCCCACCACTCCATATTTCGCCCAATTGATCGGCGGACAACGTACGATATTCTGCGGTTTTGGTATTTCCTCCCATTTCTCCTCCTTCGGCGGTCCTTCTCGTCTGGTGTCGATGTCTGTTTGCCCATTCACATTTACTCGCATCTCGTTCTCGCTCTCTGTTTTAACATCCTCCATCGCATCATTTCCGTTTCCATTTCCATTTCCCCTCATTTCATCATCCTCCTCTTCATCCTCATCACTACTACTCTCCACCCCCTCATCCCTCCCCCCCTCCCCCATCCCCTCACTCCTCACCTCCCCTCCCCTCAAACTCCTAACAAACCCCTCCGGATCCCCCAACGCCCTCTCCTTAATCCTCTGCAACGCACGCATATCCCTCTCCGCCTTGCGTGCCTGCAACTGCAGTATGGAAATCGTACTGCGCATCGCCAACACATCCGGATTCTCATCCAACGTAATCTTCTCTACTTTCGGCTGCGGCACCGAGACTTGCGGGTCCTGGGTATGCGAGAATTGCACCAGTCGCTGCGGTTGCTGGTTCAGAGTGAAGTCCGGCGCAGGCGCATTCTCGCCATTCTGCATAGGCGCGAGTCGAGCTGCGGATAGCGTCGGCGTGATGGGTGAATAGGGCGGACGAACAGGACTCGCGGATCGTGAGGAGGTGGAGTGGGGAGAGTGGGTGGGCGCGTTGTTGGAGGAGGGGGACGTGGATACGGTTAGGCCGGGCATTCTTAGTTTGATGATGGGAGGCATTTGCGATCGAGAGCCGTTACCTAGCGGATACGGGTGATGAGGGCGGATTATTAATTGTTCCGGAAGGACTAACAGTTGGGGAAGTCGGGCGTGGGAAAGTTTGCCGACTTGTGGAAGGTTGTCCCGGTCGTGGGATTGCGTACCGCAAAGGATCTGTGAGGATATGATTGGCCGATTATTTCCGCACCGAGGAGGCAGCAAGGATGTGAAATCCTGTCGATTGCGGAGAGATCGCGCGCAGTCGACAGAGAAGTTTTGTAAATAAAAGCTTGTGAAAGAAAAGTGACTGTTCAAGTGGTGTTCTAAGTGAGGTAAACAAGGAGCGTGATGAATGACATAGAGGGATTTTTATTCGGTCTTTGTTGGTTCCCACATCGCTGATCCGTAAAGGGATCCAGAGTGGAGTTTAATGGAGCTCGAATTTTTGGTGTCTTGGATAGGGAATCGTACCTGCACATTTCTGCAGGAGCGGCCGCGTCGACAAACGAATCATTCGGGTGTGCTGCACAAATCATGATTCATGATTGTGGTGATAACAAATGCACTTAGATTACCTCACGAATTTCACATGGAAAAAAAGTGCTTTCGAACATGCCGATATATTGTTTGGCCAGTTTAGATTTTAATTATTCGTGCCAAACGCCGGATACTCATTGTTCCTTTCTCTAAAACTAGAGATGTTCCATGTTCCGAACTTTTGACCGAGCTCTTGTAAAAGAAATGCAGTGTAAAAACAGGTCTTTAGTTCGTAACATATGAATATTTCTCATCGACATTTGCTATGGATATAAGTCCGATTGGCATAGCCAAAGTCATTATTCCAAACTTGCCGCTTATCCTTAAAACAGCTGTCTTAGCATTGCTTGCTCGCTCTCCAAATGCTTCTGTTCAGGATGTGATTACCGAGATCATTGTCGTGAGCGCACGACCAATGCTAGCGACTCCTGCGCCAATACTGAAATCACAAATTCAATCGCAAAAGGATTGGGGGGTCTGGGGCCCAATGTGGATTGCTAGATATACGATCCCTTGCACTGGGCCTGGATTTCTAAGCGACAGCAGATATCCAACCCCTACAGAGGCCCTGAGAAGAGCGATAGAATACTTTGGAAACAAGAAAGATGCTCTCAACCCTCCCAGAATAGTAGATGTGGAGGCTGAGTGGACTGGATATCGCGGGGGTGTCTCGGCGATAGCACGTCGCCCAGACTTGCCTGAATATGAGCAATACAATATGCTCATGGAAGAGGTGGATCAAGGGGGGCCTACGATGTTGTATTTCCATGGTGGTGCTTTCTGGTAAGTAAGACTATGGTGTGCGCTCCGCCTCTTTCGCTGATATATTCCTTTCAGTCTCATGGATCCTGTGACGCATCGATACACAACATCCGCACTTGCTCGCGAAACTCGTGGCCGTTGTTTCTCGATTCGATACCGGCTAGCACCACAAAATCCGTTTCCTGCAGCACTATTAGATGCATTCGTAGCTTACCTCTCACTCATTTCGCCCCCGGCAGGTGCTTTCCACACACCTGTTCCGCCCTCAAATATTGTGCTATCAGGTGACTCGTCTGGTGCTGGGCTAGCCACATCGCTCCACCTCCTATTGTCCACACTCCCTCGTATATGCATCAATCGACTGAGTTTTGGCGGACGGGATGTTTCCTTATCTGCGAATGCAGTTGCAGGCCTAGCTATAACTTCTCCTTGGCTAGATGTTTCTCGCTCGCTGCCTTCTGTGCTGAACAACGTTCCATATGATATCATAGCACCGCCGTCGTTGGACTATACGATAACGCACCCAAATTTTCCCGTGGATTCTGTATGGCCGACTTCTCCACCGCGGGTCGAGACATATTGCGAAGCAACAATGGTAACTCATCCACTAGTCAGTCCACTGGCGGCCCGTACAGAGCACTGGCGCGACGGTCCGCCTATATACGTGAGCATTGGCTGGGAGAGTATGCAAGATGAAGCAGAAGTGTTTGCGCGCAGGGCATACTTAGCTGGGAATACGGTCATTTTCGATGGTTATGTGGGAATGCCACATTGCTTTGCAATGATGCCGTGGAATGAAGCAGGTAGAACAGCTTTCAATAAGTGCGCATCGTTCTGCAAAGCGGCAGTGGAGGGGAGTTTAGAGAGAAGAGAATTCGCCACATGGACCGATAAGCATGGACTTATCAGAAGGGTCAAAATGTCCAGTTTGGGAATGCGAAATAGTGAAAGGAGGATGGATCTTGACGATGAACTGGTTGATCGATTGCTTGAAAACCAACGAGGATGGAGGGTCGATCTGGAGCAGAGGCTGAGAGGCAGTGGGGTGTTGAAAAAGTTTTGAGACGCAGCATTAGAAGGCTAGTGAGTATCGATGAACCAACATTGCAATGATCCTTAACAAGAAACGGCCTTTAAAACGGAAACCTTCTACGTAAAACTGATGGACGGGAACCGAGTACTGGCAGACACGATTCAAGGGTTAGCGGCAGCAGGTTACCACAGCCGACCTAAAATTTGGCAGCTTTAGTATGACTGTTTGTATCAAAGTCGATATTCCAAATACTTTGGGACTTTCCACAGAGACAGAAACAATGATAGCCAAAAGTTCGCTGACATCCAAGGAAGTCGAATTCGAAGTCATCTTGCGCCTTTGGCATCCAATCACTCGATGAACGATGGGAGATTTTGAGGCACATGAGAAAGGTGGTCCAAGCGCGTGCCAATTTCCATCTGACCAGTCGTCATAGCTGCCCCGTGATCGGAGCTGAAGAACATCCACTCATGATCCACAGTGTTCTAGCAAACATCGGACTAAATGATAAGATCAGTGAACAGTCTGACAGCAAAAGACAACGAAGGATTTCACGCGCACGGTTCAAAGTGCAGCATGGTACAGCTTCCTGCAGTCAGAAAAAGGGGAGACGTTTAAACGTTGGAACTTGGAATGGAGCCCTGAAGCCCACAAGCCCCACCTTTTTAGCGTCGGAGATAACGTCGGAACAAAGTTGTTCCTCAACCTTAACTAGAGCTAAGACATCGAGGTCTCGGTGACTGACCGAACAAAAATATGTTAAACTTCATTTCTGTATGCATAGAACATCTGACCGTGCTATCGTTAAAGAGCGCGTCACCTATTATTTCCAATTGATTTGAGCGCTACCTGTGGGCCCTCATAGGGCAGCTGAAGGCTACAAAAGGCTATGTGAACATCCCCCACGATTTCTGATTGCGTTGCTATGGCGAACCTTGTTACTAATTATTGCTCGAGTACTTGCAGAACATCCGAACGCGACATACCTTTTCAACCCCCCCATATACAGCTATTTCCGATATGAGCAGCCATCTATGAACCATCTATAGCCTCCATCATTCGCGGAAATCTGTTTCACCAAATACGCTCGTTGCTTCTTGTCCTCCAGCGTCGACAGAGACCGCGCAGCTTGAGCCCCTCATTCACCCGTTCGGTATTTTGCGAACATCATTTTATGGCATATCACACCACTATCGCTTCTGAACAGTGAATCGTCTTGATTTCGAGCAATTGAAAATTCTTTTCCGCGACTGCCTAGCACCGCTGCTTTACAAACACTTCATATATCTCATACTCTGATTTCTGTTAAAGTTTACTCGACAACTTTGCTGCAGACTCGAAAATTCCCACCACACTCTTTTCAAGATGGAGGAACCAGAGAATAAGGCTACTCAGCCTACGCAGCCATGTAAATCCACTTCTACTTTCTTTTTTGCTGAATCCATCCGCCATGAATTTCCATCATTTACTAACGATCCTTATTGGAAAGTGACCCAGCTAGTCGTAGACCCCAGACGCTTAGGAAAAAGCGGCTCAGGCATGAGTGAAGAAGATATGTCCGATATTGTCTGCATCCTTCATCCTGATTCCAAGACGGCATGCGAAGCTGCGTATCTGATCATGAAAACCAATCCAAAATACACAATTGAGCCCGACGGCAGCCGTCAACCACAGAATAATGAGGCGATGAAAGCAGCACAGGATGCCACGACAGAGTCCGATGAAACGGCCGCTACAGACTACAAAGAGAACAGAAAACGAGTTGCACAGCGTCTCGACCTCTTTTCTCGAACTCCTAAGTCAAAAGCCACCACAGATGTAACTACACAGCCGCTCTCGAGGGAGACCACGCAGATGAACAGCGATCCACAGGATTCGCAGAGACCTGAGACGAACGGTGAAGCAGCAATCTCCCCTAAAAGACCCGACCCTGGTATGCCTACATGTGATTTGGCAGTCCGACTCTCAGCGAATTTGAAGGAACCCGATCGTGGCTGGGTGTTCGGACGAAACCCGTCCCGTTGTGATTTTATCTTGGATGATGAACATAGGAGGGTTAGCAATACTCATTTCCGCATTTATATCAACGAATACGACACCATTATGTTGGAAGATACATCTACCAACGGCACCGTTATCGACGGCACTCTTCTACGAGCCAAAGAAAAGAATAATGGCATGAATTACCAGCACACTCTAGAGCATGGAATGATCATCATACTCACCATGGATCCCAGGCCTATGGACTTCAGATTCATTGTTCGAATTCCTCAACGAACCGATGAAGCCCAAGCAGCCTACGACGCAAATCTGGCAGCTTATATCAATCGTGCGAAAGAGGCAGAACATAAGCGGGCACTTGTGGCTGGTGGGAACAAACAGCCGGTAAGCAAAATTTGGCGGTGTAGATTGTGAGACGTGCTTGCTAACTGTGTCTAGCCGGACCTCTTTGCAAAGCCAGCAGTTGCCCCGTTGACCCTTCCTCCTGCTCCAGCTGTTGGCAAGCGAGCTCGAGAATGGAAGGGCGGAGCTAAATACAATAAGATTGACATGATCGGCAGAGGTGCTTTCGCCGTAGTCTACAAGCTTACAGACAAGTATTCCGGCATTCCTTATGCTGCCAAGGAACTAGAAAAGAAGCGCTTCATGAAGAACGGTGTGTACGACCAGAAGGTTGAAACAGAAATGCGCATCATGAGCAGAATCGATCATGTAAGTTTCAGTTCTCTATGCCTATCAAGCGATTAGAAATACTTATAAGGGGTTAGCCAAACATCGTAAAGTTCATTGAGTATGTGGATTGGGAGCATCATCTTTATATCATCATGGAGTTCGTACCTAAAGGAGATCTTACGAACTTTGTCACCAGATACCGTAATCTCCCGGAGCATATTGTCAAAACCATGGCTATCCAGTTGCTGAATGCCATCAAATATCTCCATGAAATGGGCATCACTCACCGCGACGTCAAGCCCGACAATATTCTGATTCAAAGCCAAGAGCCCTTCCATGTGAAGTTGACTGATTTTGGCCTGTCCAAGATGATCGAGAATGAAGGAGACACCTTCCTGAGCACATTCTGTGGCACATTGCTTTACTGTGCACCAGAAGTTTATGCTGAGTACCGGACTTACAATGGTGATAAAATGGGCCGACGACACGGCTCTGTTGCATTGTCACCGCAGAGGTATGACCATAGTGTTGACGTGTGGTCCCTCGCTTGCGTGCTGTATTATTCGCTCTCCGGGAGTCCTCCATATCCAGCAAAGAGCGGTACGACCTATCAGGCATTGCTTCATACAATCATGACTACACCACTTGATATTCGACCTCTGCAGTGCCTTGCAACACCGGTGTCTGACGATGGCATTCGTTTTGTCCGAAGAATGCTACACGTTGATCCGGCACATAGAGCCACAATTCCCGAGCTCGAACAGAGTCCTTGGATCACTGGAAAAAGTACGGAACCATTCTTGTCGCAATCATTCGATGAAATCGGCGACGACCCGTCCGATGATCTCGGAGGAGTCACTGATCGGTTGAGCTTGGCTGACGATCAGGAAAACCGAGGCAGCCTCAACGAGAGTGAAATGACTGAAATACAGCATCAAGAGGTTCCCAGCAGCTTCGACACAACCGGTTCCGGTAACGAAGATTTTGGAGCACAGGAAAACTATGAATTCATGCGCAATCCTAAAAATAATGCTCGTTTGTTTGGGGAAGTGAACATCAACTCATCGGCTTTAGGAAGCTCCGGTGTGGTACCATCGGATCATGTGAACCTGCCTGTTCCTGTCCAACACCTCGGAAACCCAATTCCGCAGGAAGGCTCGAGCCATGAGTATCGTCATTTCACAACGGAGTCTTACGCTGAAAGCGACATCTCCGAGCAATTGCATGCTCAGATTACTGAGACCGTCCGCCCCACCCGATACAACGGCCTGCACACTATGCCGCCGCCCCCGCGTGTGGTTACCACTCCTACGAAAAATGCTCGACTTGACTTACTCGACCACTCTTCTAGTCTTATGGGCGCTGAGTCTCACCTTGGACAATTACGAATGGATTCTCCATCAATGTCTGAATCCCAGACTGCACCCTATGAAGAATACCATCCTAGTGCTGGTGTCGACCCAGGTGTCAGCCTCAGACGTCGTCGGGAGGACAGCGATGATACTTCAATTTGGTGGCCGATTGACCTGCCTCCACAAAAACGGCACAAATCTGGCCGAGTCATTGACATGGTCGCTCCACCTGAAATTTTCTGGGATCCGCGGGACAAGTCAACACATCATAGGAACTATCCTAGGATGACAGTGACGGCGTTGAATCATTTCCAAGAACTTGCTAAGGCCAAAGGAGAGATATTTTCACACGGCAATAAAACATTCGAAGCAACGATGCAAAGCTTCAGAAGCAGCAGAAGCCCATCTGTAGGACCCACTTTTGCTCGAGCCCAATCCGATCCACTGATTGAGGACGGCCGTCGCTACACACTGAAACGAGATGAACGTCGTCTCAGCATGGATGTATCTGTTGAAAGTGGTAACAAGAACATTGCCGCATCCCCCTCCGCCTCCAGATCAGGTTCTACAATCGAAATCGAGCCCCGGATCAGAATGAAAGCTGGTGAGACGGCATCCTTCAAGGAAGATGTGTCTCGGGGTCCATTGTATCCCGTTCCAACCACCGGCAATGATTTTCAACCTCCGAAGCGAGTGCTCGCCAAATTTATTGCAACTGCAGATTCTATTCTACCGACAATCGTCAATAGCATCGCGGAACCTTTCACATCGTATGGTCGTGGCTATGAGAATACTCTTCGATATGCAAACATCAAGGAAGATCGCGTGCCCAAGAAAGCATTTAAGCTTCTTTTGTTCAAACCTGGTTTCTACAAAGCGGGCCAAAGAAACAGGGAGCCATGGAATGCTACTTCTGGTTCCGACGAAGGTTTTGCTTTCTATGTTTCCACCAAAGCGTCTTCGGGTATTTATGTCAACGGCATTCATCTGCGTTCTCACGATCACCACAATCAATTCACAGAATCCAAATACTGGGGCGAACTTCGCCATGGCGATGTCATCACTATTTGGAAAAAGGATGGCGGCAAGGGAGGTTTCCTAAAAGTTCGATTCGAGTGCTTTTGGGGGAAATCAAAGTTGCCGCGCAAACAAGGCGAAGAATTCAAAGCATTAGAGGGGCCACCTCTGGAAGAAATCGAACTCTCTTGCACGCAACTTGAGAAGGCAACACTTGAGGAGCAAAAACGCCTGCATGATGAAGAAGTCCGTCATGCTAAGGAACTCAAACAAAAGGGCCATCACCAGAATCAAATTGTCAGCACCGCTGCTTAAATTTGTCACCATCTTTCTCGCTCTCTTTAATACCTATTGTACGATAGATACCTCTTTTTTCTTTGTTTTTGTAGCATCACACCTTTACATACCCCACAGGAGTTTACGGAAAATTGCTCTTTTATGTACTCGCTTCATTTACTTGCTTGGCTGCCTACTTGCTTTTGGTTTGCTTGCTTCTGGCTACCAGGAGTGTGCAGTGAAGTACATATCCAATTACTTTGCTTCGCGGTTGGCTTCTTGTATCTGGCGAAGTTGGAGGATGATGACTTTTGCATGCGATGCGATGCATATGAGGGTGTGGGGAATTTGTTATTTAAGTTACCTACTATGCAATAATCCATTATCAAATATCTTTTTATACAGTTTTCTAGTGTTCTTGATAACTGTTAACTTTGATGACATGACATCCACCTAGAAAGACTAATTTTGAGAATGAATTCCTCAGGTGAAGTTAACCCGGTCATGGTGGATTCGGTGATTAATAGGTAGCTGATTGTCTGGTGAAGTAAGTATATATCCCTAGATAGACGATGGTCGTGTCGTGATCGCTGGACGAGAAACCTACTTTCGATGCTCGTCCGTATATATATCGTAGCTTTCCAGTCCATTGGTTTATTTATTTATTTATCTATAATCAGTGCCGTTTTCTTCCCCGGCCTTCGAGAGTAGGTAGGCCCTACCTATATACTACTCAGACCTCACATCACCATACCTCAACTCCCACTCAATCCAAACCCTTATATCACTTAAACCTCACCTCACTCACTTAAATCTCATATCGTAACTGAATTCTCCCTCAACACCTACTCTTACTAAGCCAACTCGTGCAAACTTACCAATTCGCGATTTAAACTTCAAGCAAACTTACCGATCCCAAAAAATAATCCTTTTCTCCTTTCGCCCAAAGACGTTTGTTTCCCATGCCCCGGACCGACCCTGCTTATTTTGGTGGTCCCTAAGTACAGCGCCGGTGCAGCGCAGCACCCTACAGGTTACCTGCATGCATACATATGCACCCACCCACCCCAAAATGTACCTGCATATCCCTTCTCCCCAACTCCCAACCCTGACCTATCCTCACCCCCAAAATTCCACCAACTCCAACCTACCCCCCCCAAAAATTCCAGCGCTGCTCACAACCAAAACAATCCAAGACTAAATCCTACGCGCAATTCATAAACACGAAAACTATCATCGATGACAACCCTCGCAGATCCATATTTTTAAACTTCCTCCTTGCGGTATTTATTTCCCTCTTTCCCTTAAACCATCCCAATACCTTGATTTATTTATCTCCAAAAGCCGAAAGTCCCGAGCCGAGAGTAGAGGAATGTTCGGAAATTGCCTTGTGATTATTTGCCACTAGTTCCATGCATGCAACGGGAATGTGCATTTGGCAGCATCGGAGCGATGTCATCAATCAATACCACGTTTCACAGCACAAAGCAAAGACAGTCTCAGTTGAAGTTATTCATCTTTTCATTCATTCGAATCTCATGGTCATGAATACAATACGGTATTCATTCGCGAGAATTCCACCTATCCCCTTCCCCATAATCAGACAAGACATCCTGCCCGTCACATCGCACACTTTCATACCCAGACCCCATCATCTCTTCCTCCAACAAAAATGGAACGCCCTCCAAATTATGCATTTTTTGTTTTGAACCAGTCCCGTAAAAGTCTTTCTTTCCTCACGAGAGAAAAAGAAATATCCCCCAAGTAAAAGAATCCACCAAACCATCATCATGACGTTAAACCGGCATTATACGAAGTACAAAAGTAAAACTTTCGACAAGGGAATCAAAAGAGAATTGAAAGAAGCGAAAAAAAAAATGTCATTGCGTTGAAAGAAAGGTTTAGTTGAGCATGACAATGGCGGCGAGCGCAAGGAAGACGAAAGCGAGTGGTGATGAGAGACCAGCCGCGGATGAGGTTGGTGCACTGGTTGCTGGGGAGGTGGTGCTGCTTGCGGTGTTGCTGGCGGAGGTCTTGGAGTGGGTTGTTGACAAGGTGGTGCCTGTGTATATGTTAGTCACAATTCAGATGTGTTGAAAATGGATGAACTTACTGTCAGATTTTGAAGCAGACGCGGTGGAAGAGGAAGATGATGAACCGGTAGTGGTAGTAGACGCGGCGCTTGATGAATCAGTAGCAGTGGTTGATGAATCAGTAGCAGTGGTTGATGAATCAGTAGCAGTGGTAGATGAAGCGGCGCTCGAGCTGCCTGCGGAGCTGCTTGAGGCGGCGGAGCTGGAGAGTCCAGAGCTGGTGGAGACAGCTGTAACGGTGGAGGTTGCGGTGGATGATGCAGCTGCAGATGATGCAGAGGATGATGGCGCTCCGGTGGCACCAGAGACCAAGAATTGTTGACTGTAGTTGGGAATGGCGGTCGAGTCTTGGATCTCGAAAGCATAGAAATCAGTGCTCAGACTGGCAGATGGTACGAAGACAATGGAATTTCCGGTAAGGCCACTTCCGACAGTCGAAACAGTCTTGAGGTCGGTGGATGCACCATCCTTGAGGAAAATGGTGACGGGACCATCGGCGCCCGACCAGGTGAGGGTGAATGGTTGACCGGCAGTGAGGTCGAAGTTCGAGTTGGTGAACTGAACGGCGAGGGCACCAGCGAAAGCCGAGGCGGCGAGGAAGATGTTCTTGAATTGCATTTTGATTATTGGGTTGGGTGAGTATTAAATCTAGTGGTAAAAGTCTGGTGATGTGACTGCAAGAGGCAATGCTGTCAGCGTGTTGGATCCTTAAAGTATGGAGAGAAAAGAAGCAAGTATGGAATATTTGCAGTTGGAGTTGTCGCAAAGCAAGCTTCGACTCGTGTTGGATAATGAGACTGAATGGTATGTTGTGGTATGAAAACTTACTGGGTAGATGGTAGTAGATAGCAGATGGAAGTATTATTTATATGGTGCGAGATATGAATACAAACAGCGACAGTAGAGGCGTCCTTTCCGAATTAAAGAGTGTGGATTGAGCGAGGGAGGAACGAAAGTAGCTTTTGTCTGAAGTGTGATGAAGGATTCTCTTGAGAAGTGGTAGGAAGCGACCTTCTTAAGGTCTCCTGCTCATTTCATCGCAGGCAGCCGAGGCAGGGCTGTTCAAGGCGGTCCAGGACTTCCAGGGTGGTCCCCAAGGGCCAAGGCAGAAGGCACAGTTCGCTTGTTGAAGTTGTTGAAGTTGTTGTTATGAGCGACAGGGAATTTGACGCTAAATCTCATCTTATTTCTCTTAGCCTCAGCACTAATCGGCGAGCCATCACCGACCGAGAACTAGTTTTGGAGTTAAAGCCTCATTGAGCCCTTATTTGCCGGGTTACATGCATGAGCTTCATTTTGCAAACTACGGGGAAAACTCAGGGGTTCACTGGTTTTCCGATTTACCATTTTCCTTGCGACTTTAAGGCTAAAGTCGGCCAGGCGGTCACTTGCTCACTCGGTGCGAATCCTCCTCTCTCGCGCAGGCTCACCGTGCTCTGTCTCTTAACTTCCCCTCCAAACAGCAATGCCTGACTGTACTGTGCATGAGCTCTGCTGGGAAAAGAAAGGTGAATACGAAGTACACGATGGCAGCATACCTCTGAAAATATCAACACCGATTACAGACGGGCGACCAACGACGAATCAACCGCGGTGGGCCATGTAATTTTATGATGTATCGAATTGGATTCTCCGGGAAGCTTGGGCTGCCCGAAATGGGCGATGGTGGCGCTTTTCATCACATTCAGTTGGTGTAAGCAATTGTTGATGGGCGTAGCATTCCAGAGACGTGATAGGCTTAATTGAGTAGTGAGCTACCAGATCAGGTCCGACGCCAAATATTTACTTTCTATGCTGTGCTATCGAAGCTGTGAAGGTTATATTCAAAAATAAACCAGCGATCAGGTTGCCAGTGCAGTTGCCGCATTCCAACATCTGCATTCCTGTGTCCATATACTGTACCTAATATCTGAAATGTATATATCTCGACTCCATCTTCACAAGCATTGATGATCCCCAGGATTCCAAGACCTCCCAGCGCGTCACTGACTCGGGCGCTTATACCGCTCTTTGCTGTTTCAATCGATGCATTCCATCCACCTGCAGATGGGAGCTCCAAGCACAATTGGGGGCTATGTGAGTTTTTCGCGCGCCTAACTTCCATCACCTTTTGCAGATTTTGGTAAGTTAAAAAGACTTGCAAATAGTTAAACTATCGACGAACACTTTCGGCCCGGTCCCGTTCGTATAAAGTAAGCCAACCGAGCACTGAAAAGGACGACTGCGGTCAAATCCGTGGTCCGGTCCAGCTCTCTTCGCACGACACAGCCAATAAATAAATGTCGGGGGATTCGCACGGCCACGCTCGAATTACGAAATATTGACTCATGAACAGACAAGACCTTTTACTTACTACAGTGGGCTTCGCTTAAGGTGTCCACTGAAAACATTCGGTTAATCGTTTCTTTATCATCACGAAATAGACTATCGCCTCCCTCAAAATACTTCAAGCTAAAGCAGCTAGAATCATCGGAGATATATACAAGGTAATAGTAGATAAACAAGTAGTAATTATCATTGAGTACCAAGCTCTATATACTAAGGAAAACTATCTAGCTATATAGACTTTCGTTCTCCGCTGTCCCAGTTGTCCCAGCTGTCCCAGTTGACTAAGCTAGCTAGGATGGCTGGGACGGCCGCGTACGGCTGTATTTATTGTATTATCGTAGTATGACGGTTACGCCCTCCAGATACGGGTGGTTAACCTTCTGAGCCTAAGGCCCCTAATCGCTATATGATATAGGTTGTAACAGGCAACTGAGTAGACTGAGCTTATATAGCCCTTGAGCATTAGTAGAACTTGCTATCCTATTGCTATATCCCAGAGTCGTACTGTATAATCATCAGATCCAGATACGATCTGTTCATTATCAGGCGAGAAGGCAACTGAGGAAACTGAGTCACTATGGCCCTCGAGTGTTGGTAGAACTTGCTGTCCTGTTACTATATCCCAGAGCCGTACTGTATTATCATAAGATCCAGATACGATCTGTTTATTATCAGGCGAGAAGGCAACTGAGTAAACTGAGCTAGTATGGCCTTCGAACGTCTGCAGTACTGTTCCTATCATAGTATCCCAAAGCTTTACCGTCTTATCGGAAGAGCCAGAGACAATTTGATTGCCATCAGGGCAGAAGGCAACTGAGTAAACGATGTCAGTATGGCCCTCGAGTGTTGGTAGAACTTGCTGTCCTGTTACTATATCCCAGAGCCGTACTGTATTATCATCAGATCCAGATACGATCTGTTTACTATCAGGCGAGAAGGCTACAGATCTGACAGAGTCAGTATGGCCTTCGAGCGTCTGGAGCACTTTTCCTGTCACAGTGTCCCAAAGCTTTATCGTCTTATCCCAAGAGCTAGAGACAATTTGCTTGCCATCAGGGGAGAAGGCCACAGATTCGACGGATTCAGTATGGCCTTCGAGCGTCTGGAGCACTTTTCCTGTCACAGTGTCCCAAAGCTTTACCATCTTATCGAAAGAGCCAGAGACAATTTGCTTGCCATCAGGGAAGAAGGCCAAAGATTCGACGGAGTTAGTATGGCCTTCAAGCGTCTGGAGCACTTTTCCTGTCACAGTGTCCCAAAGCTTTACCGTCTTATCGGAAGAGCCAGAGACAATCTGCTTGCCATCAGGGGAGAAGGCCACAGAGTGGACTGAGCCAGTATGGCCTTCGAGTATCTGGAGCGCTGCTCCCATCGACGCGTTTACTCCTATAGCATCATTAAAATCAATTTGCGAATATGGTACGGCCTCATTACCAGCTCCATCCTTAGATAGAGATTCGCTTTCTCTACTTCCAAAACTCACCGAGCCTTCTTGCTTCCATTTATTGAGCTCTTTTTTTATCGAGTCGTCCGATTCAAGTTCGCTAGAGCTCGAAGCTGCCGAACTATTGGCGAAATATGCATGGCGCTGAAAGTGCTCAGAATAATAAACCTTACTATCACGAGAAGGTCTTTCTTCACGAGGATTCTTCAACAGCTTGGATGTTGCAAGCCAATCATAGACTTTGTTGGCGCTGCTGTTAATTCGTTCGTCGGTCTCTTGGCCGTTATCGTCGGCCCAGGGTAATGCCCGGAGCGAGAAAGAGTGTATGCCTCTAGCAATGTGGTCAAGGAGCACACCTTGATCCACAGTACCTTTTTCCCCGTCTGGCCAATTACACAACGGGCAAGATCTAATCTCCATAGGAGTGGATCGTTTGCAAATATCTCGCAGGAGTGGAATCTGGTCGGGCTTCACAGATGCAGCGTGTATTGTCTTCGTATGCTCAGTAAAAGTGTCTTCGTTTTGAAATCGTTTGTCATCTCCACAAACAAAGCATACCCAATACTCAAAGCTTTGGTGCCCCTCGAGCAAATGCTGTCGCCAGGTTTCCTTTGTGGAGAAGAGGACTTCGGGGTTTACGCAATCTGGCAATACACACGTGTATGGACTAAGGTCATCCGCAACGTGTTTTCTGACTTATTAGCATTATTCGGGATCCTGTTCAAGCTTGACTCACTTCCACCTGTTACCTTCCGATAATGTCACGGGAAGTGTTTGGCAGCAACACGGACACATGAAAATACGCGCCCCCTTTTCTATTTTTGGAGGGCGCGGGTATTTGAGATTGATCACAGTCGATGACATTATAGTTGAAGCGGCCGGTACTGGTAATACATCCCGCGGTAAAGTAACAGAGTCGCTCACCGCAGATGCACTAGTTCCTGTTCTTATGGTGGGATTTGTTAACACGGCCGGTGCTTCACTCGAAGGCTTCGTAGTGAGCGGTAGCGATTTCTGTTTTTCCTTGGCTGGCTCTTCACTGGCTGTTGGACGGGTATTGTTGGCCTGCCCTTGAGATAGACGTGCCGCAGCATCTGTATCTAGCCATACCGAATGTTGTTGCGCATACAAGAGACGGTTACGACGCATGAGATTACAATGAATCAGACGTTGTTGTATCTCACTTAACTTTGACACGTCAATTTGGTCTTTCGAAAACTCTGGACGCGCGAGTAAAACAGTGGTCAGATGTTTCTGCAACTCCTCGTGCTCCGCTGGTTTAAAGCGTTGGTCCGCTTTCTGAAGTCGTGACCGCCTGCCTGACCGTCGGACTGCAACGGCGATCCTAGCGAGTTGATCAAGCATCATCTCGACGTCTTTTATGGTCTTGTGCAACGGGTCGCTAGAGCATAGGCTTTCAACCTCGTTCTCCAACTGCGCGTCAGAGGCATCTGACCAAGGAGAAAATGACCGCGGTGCAGGCTCCTCCGGCGACAGAGTAGCCTGACGCCCACGGGAATCCTCATCATCACTAAGTTCTGAAATAATTTGAGTAGTCTCTGAGATTGCTGCGTGACCCCAGACATCAATTAGCAGCTGTCCTGACACAGACGGAGGCAGGGCCTCACCTAGCTTTTTGCAATTGTCGACAGTTGCAGCAAGCAGACGTAACACGTTCGCTATCACGTCGCGGGTCTCAGGTCTGAGGGCCAACCTCGAGTCGAGAGATGCTCGGCTTCGCGCTGAGGCACCGATACCAGAGGCCCAGAGGTTGAAGTCGGCCAGGCGATTCTCAGCCCACTCATTCTTCGTCAGCGCCTCGGCCGCTAAGCAAGCCTTGAAGCTCTGGATGCACGCGGCAGTTGCCTCGAATATCACCCCACTGGTTTCCATGTCTGTCTCAGAGCTAAACGAGGGGAGATGGTCGATAGAAGAATAAATACAGAGTAGCTCAGTGTTGTTCGGCGCCGCGAATAAGCAGAAAGGTAGGGTATTAACCACGTGATGCCATGTGCCTGAGGATGAATAACCTTATTGTTCTTGCATTTCTAGGTGCCTAACCTCTATCTTTACTCCGTAAGTTCAAATTGAAAGACAAACCCAACTTCTTCCCAGCAGCCCGGCAGAATCCCAGCCCAGTTCGCAAAGAATCTATGACTTGCAGAAATTAGATCCTCCACTACGGAGGGATACTTCCGCCATGGCACAGCAACCGACGTATCTACTTGCACCCAACTTCCATTTCAAGCCCGGAACCGGCCCCATCGCGCTAGGCAATATCATCGTGGACCCGCTTCGACCGCACCGAGCACTGACGACCGTAGACGCGAGCACGCTAGAGGCGACCTACCCGCGCGTCGAGAGGATACTTGACCATAACCGGAGCATGACACGCGGGAGTAGCCGCGAAATGTCGATAGCCGTATGGGCCCAGTTCGTGCAGACCGTCGGTGCAAAGGTCTCAGGAGAACGCGGCGCCAGTATGCGCAATCACTATACTATGGATACCGTGGAGACCGCGTACTTTGTCGCAGATCCTCCGCTAGAGGAGATCGAGGCCCGCCTAAAGGCCCCGCGTGTTCAGGCCGTCATCAAGGCCGGCAGCATATTCGCCTTGCGGCAGCCGGTTTATATGGTCACAGGCTTGATGATTGCAAAGGGCTTCTCAATCCTTCAGGAGAGCGGGTTGCATAGCACTGGTGTGGTGGAGGTCAGCGGCAATGCTCCCACGCCCGCTGGCAATGTCGGGTTGGGAGCCAATCTTGCCAAGTCCACCAACACTGACGAGAGTGACACATGGAAGGCAGGCGAAGACATTGTGTTTGCCTACCAGCTCCTTAAGATCGAGATTAAGGGCTGGAAAGGGACAAAAATCAAGTACGATGAGCTTAGGCACAAAGCAGCGTATCTCAGCAAAGACGATGAGGATGATGACGAGGACGACGACAAGGAGGACGAGGACGAGATCACGGGACATGTGGCAACAAGTGTGGCGAGCGTGAATAATATATCCATTTCTCACGGCATAGGTGGACTTACGACAGTGCAGTTGGGAGAGGGCGAGAGCAAGATAACATGTATTTCACTAGACGACACGCAACATAGTAAGGAGTAAGGAATCAACCCCAAATTACCCTAGGTATCAATATATATCAGATAGTGCGGCCACCAAAATTGCCCATCGTACTTCGTCAGACTGGCCCATGAGCTTCCATGGTGTCAAATACAAACAACGCTCCTTCTGCGTCGGTTTGGCAAGAGCTCTAAAAACTGCCTGCATTCCGTGCCGTGTCCGCAGCTTTTTGTTTACGTCTTGGAATGTACTTTCTTTCGATTTGCCACCTACATAACTCAGCAAAGTGCCTGCTATACCCGCCGCCACTGCAACTGCGACCGAGGTGCCAGACTTGTAGACTTCATCGTCGTGATCGCTCAGCCATGCAGACGGGACGTCTACGCCCAGCGTGCCGACCGTTGACTCCTCATTCTGGTTGCGAGGGGGGTTAAAATCTTGAAAGTCACCATCTGAATTGGTGCCGCGGATGGAGATGACGGAGTCGTGTCTTGCGGGAAACATCTCTTTGTCGTTTGCCCCAGAGTTTGAAGCCGCCGCAAAAAGGAGGATGGAGTCTTCGCGTTCATGCAAAACTTTGCGGATAGCACTGCTGATACATTGCTGCTCCTCTGTGTATCCAAATGACATTAAAATTATGTCTGCTTCCCACTCTGTACTCGACCAGGAAATCGCCTAAGCGCTAGTCAGCATGCCAGCCTAGTCTTGATCCAACAGGCCTAATACGATACCTTTGCGACATTCTCGCTCGAGGTCAACAGATCACTAGGACTTTTAGCGACACGCGCTATATACATATGTGCTTTTGGCGCAATTTTCATAACTAAAGATACCAAATGAGTGCCATGTCCATGACAATCCTTTGGCTGATCGGACTGGTCGACCCAGTCCTTCCATCCTTTGAGTCGATGCTGATTGTCCTGTTGGAAGGTAAATATGGCACAGTCATCGTATCCAGTATCTAGCACAGCAATCCGGACAGGTGCGGGAGAATTATTCGGTTCCATTGGCGGGTTTCTGCTGACCATCTCCTCGTTTAGACGCTGCATCCGCGAGAGCCAATTTATCGCAGCCTTTTCACTCTTCGTTCTAGTTTTCTTGGCGGCTTTCGGACTCGGTGGTGGAAGTAGCGTATCAGTAGTAGAGGGTTTTTCGGCAATGAGCTGTGTACTGAAATTTTTGATGGGAGTCTCTAGAGGACCAATTGTCGTCAATTGTTGCATCCACCCAGTCCCCTGCAGCACCTCCTCCAACGGAAAAATAACTTTGTCGTACAAGATATTCCTTCGCTGCTTGAGACCCTCTGCGTCCTCTTTTTCACTCATACAGGGCGCTGAGGCAAATATCCCAAGGTCCAAACAATGCTTAACCGCGCTTAAGTACTTAGGATAATCACAATCTTTCCAACGCCACTCATCCTTTGAGTACTGCGTAGCCAATAGCAAGTCCTCGTTGATCTTCGCAGCTGGTGGCTGGCCTTGACGCTCCTGATCGCTGCTGTGAAGCGGTGATCCAACGCCGATTTCGACCAGCATGATCCCGAGCGCTCGAACTCTTGGGTAGTGGTGTATCTCGCCATCGATGTTACTGAATTCACTTGACTCGAGATTCGCATCACCAAATCGAACAGAAAGGTAGGGCTTCCACGCATACAAATCGCCTTGTTTGCTGGAGGTATTGCCCTTACCCTCTTTCATGAAATATATCGTCTTGCTCGTCCATGTTGTCTTCATCCAGTCTGAGTCATAATACTGCCAAACGGACTGTGCAAGAATGTAGGCTAGCGTGAGCTTCATCCTGGCCGTAAGGTGGTAGTTCTTTAGAATATCAGCGAGCGAGATACCAGGGAGGTGCTCGACTATCTGCTTTACAGGTTCGAAGCCGGACTTATGGAGCTTGTCATCCTGGATCGTGAGACAGATGCGCGAGTTCGCATCCAAGCTGATGAGATCACAGAATTTGCCCTCGGCGACTTGTTTTAGTTTCTGTGAGGATTGAAGTGGTGGGCTGCTACTGTAATGATCAGAGAATCTGGCACGTTTCTTTGGCCTCTTCTTAGCCCTATAGAGTCTGTTAGCTCTAGCTATGCTACCATAGGTCTTGAGAAAATTTACTGGGGCACAAGTAATTGCACGTCTTGCCAGCGGCCTAACGAAGATTCATTCCAGAATGGCCTGGAGGAGAACAGAATGTCAAATTGTACTTGGCCGTGGTCAGAGATTTTGTGCAAAGACGGCTGCAGCAGCAGCTGGGCTAAATGTCTCCGGGGTAGCTTTTGCACAGAGCCTTCATTGCAGGTACAACACATATGTTCTTGCAAGACATTATAAGCCAATATGTTAATGTCGCTTGGATAGTCGGCGGGGATTTTCCTCTTCGTGGTAATGTCCTGGTCGGCTTCATGCTTTGTGTTTTTCGACTTCATGAATCTCTGGATATGGAGGATGGCATTCTCTGCCGCAACGCCAGTCCCAGATGTGATATTTGCGAGTCCCTGCCGGATCGCCTCCTGGGACCTGTTGTACCGTGGTGAGCCCGGTGGCGCATGTGATATGGCTTCCAGGAGTGGATTGCCAAACGTTGGTGTTTTTTGAGGCCACTAATACTTTAATTAGCACTAAGCTAGTCGACTATGAGAACTAGGTGGTATATTCTAGGTTGCGGCGGCGATATCAGAGGATGTTAGCTTCCGCGCATGACAAGGCATTTCGGTGGAAGACAACCAGAAAATGTTTCCCTAGTGACTTACGCAACAAATTCTTTCAACATCTTTTAATAACTTCGAGATGCGTACCCGCAGCAACTCCTCCTGGTCCAAGCTGACGGTGTTCAAGTAGTCCACAACTAGCAGCAGCTCCGCGCCTAGTCGACCGCATATCGGCCGTTTCCGCCTCACACCCAGCAACGAGGCAATGTCTGCAACCCGCATAATAGCGACCTGTGCGAGGTCTAGCGGGTCTAGCGGGTCCTCGAACTCCATCGTGGGCACCTAACTTAATTTCCGACGAGTGGGAGCAAGTGAAAGGGTGTTAGATACAGCAAGGTTTGATGGGCTGAATATACATCCTAGCCACACTTTCAAGAATTACAGCAATATTAGCAACTACAGCCGCGCAAATAACTGTGCTCACGTTACTTTCAAGCGAAAAAGACGCGAAGCCGATTTTGCAAGCGATTGGACTTCCTAAAGGTAGAAAGAACGAGGTGCGCCTACTCGCAGGCTCGTAAAGGTAGAAAGAATATAAATAATTGGTGCGGGGTAAACGAAAGACAAAAAGCAATACTAACTGTATTCAGCCTAGTGCTGATCAAGTGTGGCGCACATAAACTTCAAGAGAGTATACAAAGCGGACACCAGAATCGAAGCCTACTGTACTTGTGCACAGGCAGTCTCGGAAATCTGTACGTGTATTATCTTGTATCTTATCGTGAGGTGATGTGCAGAGGGGAATTGATTGCACATCAGTGGAGAAAGTCTGAGGTTACCCCCTAATTGTTTGTTGGTGCTGTTTGGGCGTAAGATCATTGTAGCTCCCCCGCCATTTGACGTTTGGGCGGTCTATGTGAAACGGAGAGTGCAGATCAGAGAGAGGAGAGGTCATTGTCGCTAAGGAATATGTAGGTGTTTAATGACGACCTTGCTGATTGTTGAAAGAAAGGTCATCGTCGCTGAGGAAAATGTAGGTGTGTAGTGACGACCTTGCCATTTGTTTGGCAATACCGTGCAAGTGTACTTCTTTCTGAGCATAGAACCCTCGGTTCAATGATCCCATCCCACATTTGCTGCTTGCGTGCCTCGATGGAGTCGGCCATCATCTAAGGTCAGAGGCTCGGTTTGCGATGCACGATGTCGAAAGAACTTGTTCCGAAAAGCGCCAATCCTCACTTGGAGTGTGAAGAATGCTGACGTTCCTCGAATTTGGCATCTAGCCGCAGTGAAGTCGCCGGCCTTGAGTGGTAGGTTTCCAGGAAAGCCATATTCACTCCTCCTACCTTCTAGTTATCTTTCATCTTTCAGACTATTCCCCAAGGTCACGCGATACTGGGGAACGATGGGTCACATGAAGTTTACAGATATCCGGCTATGCACGTGGTTTGGCATCTGCAGGAAATTCACTCCTACACCATCGCCAATTGCAATTTGCAATAATTACAGGAGAGACGACTATGTGAACACCTCTTCACTCCCACTTACATTGAATGAAAGATGGAACCTTTGACCAACCCGGATTTCAACCACAGCGACTTCCCTCGCTCTTGCGTTTTTTGACCTTGGCTCTCAGGTGGTTCTTTCCCGTTTCGGTTCCTTTCTTGTGCGTGCATCTTTTCTCACGTTGGTACTTCTCCCAAAAACATCTTCTTTCCTCAGCAAATATACAGTCCTGCATGGAGAATTTGTTTTCAACTTCAGCTGGCCAATCTGATACCTCAGCTGTCTCTCCGCCAGCGTCCAAGATGGCTAGCAAGGAATCGAGTACCTCACCAGGCAAGCCTACAGCCACAATGCATTCTGGACCGGCTATTGAGAAAACAAAGGCTCCAAATCCACCTGAGTACAATGGATTCCGCGCAAGCAGTTTCCACATGCTTGTAGACTTGGGAACAGATTCACATCTTGTTATTGACGATGACTTCCTAGCAAAGCTACAACTACCTCGAGTTGTGATGGTTCTAACAACGCACCAGAAAAGGAACATTTCTTTGGTAGCAGGTCTCAGTCAGTTCAAATGGCAGTTTGAGACGCCACAAAACTGGTTCAAAAGATTCCACGTTGCCAATTCTAAGACCTTGCTCAGCTCAAAAGCACAATATGCGACCGTCTGGACACATGCTGTTGACTCTGCCGTTTGGTCTGGCCTTGTTGATAGATGTGGTCTGAGCACCAAGCAACGAGAGCTTGAGATTCAACAAGTGAGAGATTTGGTGAATCTTCCAATATGCTTATTTCTGCACAGCTTGCTGACCTGATCCTAATAAGTTTTATCATACTCAATTTCGATTTAAATCTCGTGGAGAGGAAGTGGGCAGGCTAGAGGACATGATGGTGCAGAGACAGAGAGACGGCCTCCCCATTGAGGTTCTTCGAAATCGGATCAACGCACTGAAGAAACCGATGGAAGTCCGCCACAGCCCAAAGATGGCATTGATGAGCAACACCAATGATATTCCGGTATGATTTTATCTAATAAGTGCACAAATACCTCTGTTCTTCCCCTAATATCGACATTTAGGACCCTGCGCATTCCAAAAAGCGATCTGCAAGGCGAAACAGACCCAAGACTGCAGAGGGGAAGAGACGGAGGAAGAAAAAGACTCAGCTTTCAGATATTTCTCGAATTCCTGGCCAGCGCATCGAAAATAGTCTCTTCAGCAATGAAATCCGAGCGCAGGACGAAGGGGCAGCACCGCAACGTATTGTCGGTGGTGGCCCGCAGAGAAGTGGCAACAACATTATCCCTATCTCCTTCAACAGATTGCAGTATCGCAGCAACACTCCTATCGGTAACCGATCAGAAGTTGCACTCGAAGAGAACGTCTCACCGTATGAGATGAGCTCGGTAGCCCAGAAAGGTTTTCCCGATTCCTTTACATCAATGTCAGGAGTTTCAGAATCGTTCGCAGGTGTTATGGATGACCGGGTTTCCCGAAAGCGTCTGACGTCTGATGTGGATGGCCTCATATCTGAATTTGCACCGTATAGGCACACGTCCGAATCAGAGCGCGGAAGTGTCAACGATAGTGTCTTCTCGTCCGCTTACACTGCACGTATGAGTCCTTTCACAGTCTCAGATAACCGAAACGGAGACTTAACCACTCATGGTTTGCCGCTTGAGTATGACGAGGGTACCACTGGCTATGTCGGTTTACCTGAATCCATTGATTACCACTACAGGTACTACGAACCGAATATGCATATGCAGACAAACTTGTCATATACACCAAAGACGTCAGGTTCGGATGGGCAAGACGAGGAGGCTGAAATGATGGAATTTGACTCCTCCGATGCACCGCGCTATGTTGGGCTGGTTCCTCCGCAGAAAGATTCCGAAGTGTCGGGCTCTGTAGAACAACGCAAAGCTGAACATCTACGGCTCCCCGCGTTGTCTTCATATGGAGAAGGGGGACTTGCTGATGGCCTTCCGCGTGATACGGATGAATATAACCTCTATGGTGATACCAGCACACAAGAAGCTTATCCGTTCCATGCCGGCCCAAAACCAAACCCACTAGCGCAGATGAGTGGCTACGAGCGCCGGGGTCCTCCCGCCTCTGGATCAAGCCATCAGCTACCAGACTCTTCCGTTGAGTCCTGGTCTGAAACACATGGCGATGTGATCCCCGATGCGATGGTTGAGCAGAAGCAACCTCCGACTGTCGTTAAGTCAGAGTGGATGTATGATTGATATTGGAATGCTTTGGGTGATATTGACAAAGGATGTATGGATGGAGGTAAGGCAGATGTGTTTTTATGATGCGCTTGCGCATGTTTTCTGTGCTATGGGCATATAGTTCTTGCTAAGGAAGAGAGTGCTTGAGATTTTTATTTCAATACATGTTGAGAAATGCAAGATTAGCATGTAGGTTTTTCAGTGTCACATATACTTCTCTTCTCAGCGACTGCGTCTGCGTTTCCTACCCATCTCGTCTCTCTGTCTAGCTATACTGAGACGATTGTGGAGGGCGGGGGACTTGCTGGCCTCTACTGAGATGTGTTGCTTGTCTACTTGCTTCTTTCTAGCACAGCCTCACAGGTGGAATGGATGGCTGTGCCTGTGTTTGTGGATGAACCTTCTGTTAAATAAATTATACTTCAATACATAATTTCACAAGTTGCTTAGGAAATGGAAACACTGACAATTCTCAACGATATGCCCTTGATTTAGTCCGGTTTTCATGACCGCCTCCCATGTGCTTGCAAAGTTGCGGAGATGCTGCATCTTCTGTTCTTTCATGGGTACAGTAACATACACTTATTGATAATTGCCCGGGTGGGTGACTTGTTATATCAGTCAGTGAGTTAGGTAGGGACTGTACAGAAAACGCATATGTCGACTGAGCTGAATTCTGAAATGTAGTGAGCGGTAGTCGATTGCACGGTTACTTATGATGGGTTTGCAAGTTACAAGTTGCCATTAGTCTAGCTCCTATCCTATCTAACTACCTAAGTCTTTGGTATCATCCATACCCGCACCTATCTTCATCTATTTACCTGCTCTCAACGCAATGTGAAAGATAAGTAGCTAGCCAACTACCTAAGGTACTCTAACTAACTTCCGCCCATCCACCCATCCACAAATCCCCCCATCCACCTAATCATTCCATCGCCCCTCCATAACCTAACCTCAATTCCATTCCTCCCCGTCCATTACATGCATATCCTAACTTCCTATCCCGAGCACCAAGCATCCAACAGATCTTCCACACCACATACTAGATGAACTCAGCCCCGGGGCCTATTTCTCTCTCATCTCCTGAACTTCTGCTATTCTCTCATGCTGCATCAACGTAAATCTAAATTAAAAGAGCCAAGACGGAGGTGCTAGAGTAGACCTCACACTGGCAACATCTCCTACAGCGTCCCGCAAATGAGGGAACCTTAGAGTAAGACGAAACGCGAAGTTTGAAAGCCAATAAAACCCCAATCATTGACCTCCCTTCTTCCTCAGCTTAGAGTACAGGAATTAAAAGTAAAAAAGCAGAATGCAAAAACCACAGAAATGCTTAACCCTGGATCCTGAACCCCGAAATGCAAGCTCTAATCCGTAACCCAAAGAGCAAACGACACCTTTGGAAGTAAAGCAATTCAAAGTAACAACAAACCCAAAGAAATAAACGATCAACCTCCCATCTATTTGCCCTTCATTCTCCTCGATCCTCCCAACAGTCCTGATTATCACCAAAATCAAACGCCGGTTTCAACCCCCAAGTCCCGTTCCAATTGCTCCAACCACCAATATCGAATGCAGACGGACCACTACTCGATTCTCCTTGCGTTTCACCCGCTTTTCTTCTCATCCCCTCATTACCTCGTAAATCAGACGCACTCCGCCGTAAATCCTTATTCGTAAGTAACGTCAAGCTGGAATTGTTGTCTGCGGGATTATACTCCACGTCAGAAAAGTCATCTGGGATCTTGTGGAGATAGGAAGGTGGTGGGGGACACCGTGGAGAGGGGTGATTGGTAGGTTCGGTGTTGGGTCTATGTGTTTCGACAACTTGACTGTGGTTCGCGTGGAGAGAGTCGACAGAGTTGGATGGAGGAGTGATCTTGGCTTCGAAGATGCTCATGTGGAGGAGTTCGGTGCCGTTATCAGTGGCTTCTCGACCGAAGGCGGGACGAGCGTTGGATGTGCGTCTTTTATGGGTGGGTTTTGGTGAGACGACACGAGGATGTAGGTAACTTCCAACCGAAGGACTTGCCTCTCGGGAAGAGGGCGTAGATGCGGAGGACGCAAACTCGGCTTTGTTCTTGAATTTTGTGTTTGGTTTGGGTGGCGTGTTTTCAAGAGAGCTCATGCTGTACTCATAAGAATCATTTTGACCGTCAGTCCAATTACCGCTAGGGTGACGCCGAAGTGGCGGAGGTGACAGCTTTCCAAATTCAGGATGATGAAATTCTCGGCTCTGATGTCTGGGAGGCGTTGGAGCCTCAGGAGGAATTCTAGACTCAGATGTTTGCCGTGGTGGACTCGCTACCATGTAACGACGTAGTGGTTTTGGAGACAGATTTTGGCGCGCAAGTCGATCTAATGGCAAGTTAGTAAATGAAACATTCACAGGATGTAGTTTCTACTCACTGACCCTCCAGAATTCTAGACTGGAATTAGTAGAAGCAAAGTCATCAACAGACTCATTTCGCCGATAACTGTGTCGCGCACTGTCTCGTCTGTAAAAGTCATGAGACTTGCGGTCACTAATTCTGCTATCAGATTCGCTAGAGTGGCTCGATGACCGATCTTGGTGAACTTGTTCGTATTTGCCCTTTTTAAAATTCCATTGTCCGAACTTCCTGCGGAATTTCTTGGATTTGCCTCCACCTTCAAAGCTGGGATTTTCCGATCTTCTTCTGCTGCCTTGTTCATCTGTCTGTAACGCTAAGGAATCGATTATTCTTACTCGATTTTCCACTTCACGCGCTTCTTCAGGCGCTGCTACAGCATGAGATGAAATTTCATGGTGATCTCGAGCGTACGAGCGATCTCCACCTCTATCCTCAGTTCGCGTCGTCCGTGAATATGAGGAAGTCCGGCCTCGATGATCATCCTCATCCTGGCTGATGGTTTGTGCATCAGTACTTCGAAGACCAAAAGGCTCACGGCGATGGATATGAGGACGAGGCGAAACCTCATCTTCATAGACTGGGGTAGCCAAGACTGTTCTATAAGGTATAGATTTAGGACTGCCAGGTGGTGAGGCACTTTGCTGTGTAGCTGGGATTCTGATTGGAGAATGCTCGTCAAAATGAACGACTGGAGATCGTCTGTGAAACGATCGACGAATCTTTAGTTTGCGGTCGATAACCACTTCTGGCTGCCTTGGTTGTGTTCTGGGTAGGAACTCGTGGTCCGACAGAGACTCTTCATCGCTGGAGTTTTCGGAAGAAGACACTCTTCTTGGTGAGTCCTTGTTCTGGGAAGCTTTGACTTCAGCGGTCGGTCTTTCCTCTGGTAGATTCTCCTCTATAATACCATCATCATATCGACTGTATCTGCGCTTTTCTTTCTTCCTCTTCGTCAGTGCCTCAACACTACTTGACCGAGCAGACGGAGGTGGACTGCTGTGCTTGACCTTTTACAGTAGCGTCGTCAGTTTATGATCTCCAAATACTGCTCTAGATGGAGTTACCTTTCTCTGCTTTTTTAACTTATTTGGCTGCCTCTTTCCATCACCCTCCTTGCCACTCAGGGAGCTTTCATCCCGTTGGCATTTATGGCAAAAGCCTGGAACGGGAATTCCGCCAGGCCTTAGAGGGTTGTCACGATGATATCTCCGAGATCGAATTCTTCCACAGTTTGCACAAACATGCTTGGTGATCGTGACTGTTGTTTTCTCCTCCAGGGTAATTTTGCTGTTGTCGCCAGAAGCCTCATTGGCCGGGTCCAGATTCTTTATCTTCAGTGGCTCAGAGGTTGACCTTTTCCGGAAGTCATCATCTATTTGTTTAAGATCTTTGAAGGCTGCTGCTTGTTGAGATATGTTTCGAGCTTGGACTGGTATAGCATATCGCCCTGGAAGTGGCTGTGGAGGATACATTTGCATAGGAAGAAATTGTGGAAACGACGGTGCCGTAGGGGAGAACATGCCTGGTGGAGGACCCGAATATCCTGGATATGAAAACATCATTGGTGGGGGTCTAAGTGCAGGTGGTGGCATTGGAGCCATGGGAGGGAACTGTGCCGGAGGGATGGGCATCGAATAAGGAGGTTGAAATGGAGCCATTGCCTGAAATGGTACTTGAGGAATGGGCATCGAATGCGGTATTTGCTGAGCAGGATTATAAGGTGTCGCTTCAAGCAGCAGAGTGCAGTTATCTTTCAAACTTTCACAAGATTTAACGCGCTTTGTCAGAGCTTTCGATGTGCGAGCGACCCCGAATGTTTCTCCTAACAAGCCCGGTCCAGTGCTCCTGCGCTTGGAAGGACGGTCGCGTGCAAGTACGAGACGACCGTTGACATGAGTGGCGTATGGTCTCCCAGGTGTTACGGCGCCTTCGACATCCGAATCATCAAAAACACCAGGACGTGATGCTCTGTACCTTGTATGATGTTAACTGTTTTCGTCCACCAGGGTGAGTTCGATAGCGAAGGACATTTAATGTCCAGATTAAAGGTGGTCAACTCACAAGGTGATCATTTTATAGTTTGTGGTGATAATACCTATTCTTCTAAGTGAATTCTAGGAATCGTAGACCGGACCAGAACAGATCTTTGCTGTTACAGAGCTCTTCTGGATGGTCAGGAATGACGATGGTCAAGAGAACGATGGAAAAAAGCGCGTCGCAGACGTAAATTGGCAGAATAAAGCACCCGAAAAATAGGAAAGGAATAAAATCTTAATGAGATCGATCATAGAAAAGTAGAAGCAGTTGTGTGCATTCTGCTGGGTAACTTTGATAGAGTGAAGGCAGAATGCAAACGGGAGAAGAGTTGAAAAGTGGCAACGGGGTATAAACGATGGCAACGGCAAACAATTGTCCACTGAGCGATGACGGTGAAATCAACAAATGGTGCAATAAACTCGTTTGAAGTTCAACTTCAAAATAAGCTTCGATATTTCGGACGACAAGAAATTTGTTCTTGCCACTTTTGGTCGACGAAGACTGAGTGAATTATTCGATCTTTTTGCTCGAAAACGACAGCCATTGGCTAGTAATGCTTCTATTGAGTGTTGAAGGTAGTAGTATATATCTTCCCAATGAAATATGAATATGACAAACGGCTGGTCTGTCATCCACGTTCTTTTGGCTAACAGATATGGAGGTGCAAGCCTCTATCAGAAACTCGCCATCAAACCTACTGCCTTCCTACTACCTCGGATGATAATTAGCTCAGTGTCCATCTTATTGTAGTGATATCTGCCAGCTTCGGAAGCTTTGGTCTTCAGACATTAATACCTCGATCGTCGGCATCAAGTGAATATACCGTTAGTCCGGTCACGGTTCGATACCCTCCCCATATCACCACCTTGACTCATTACGACAACAGAGTCTACGCTCTCACTCAAAATGGTAAATTGAATACACCGCCAACAGCTTGACAGTATCTGGACAACATCCTACAACTTACCGTTTTGCTGCAACGTGCGGTTCACTTCCAGTGATGGCCTTATGTTCAAAGTTAAATTCCTTCTATACATAGCTGTAGGATAGCCTTTTTAGAGCGCCAGTCCAACATAAGAGATAAAGATGATGATACAAAAGTAAAATTTATTTCCTTTACTCAACCCTCAAAACTTTTGGACCTCTCCTCTTTATAGTCTTCTTCTTCTTGTTTCCTCTCTCGAATGATGCAGCGGACGCGTGGTCTCGACCAACATTGTCCAGGTCCTTAACCTTGTAAATTCGGATGATCCAGTTTTCACTGGTGAATGCCTCCTCCACAGTGTTCAGAACTGGCCCATTGTCTGGCATCTTAACACCACGAACTCTATCGGTGGCTTGTCCTGGTGGGAAAAGAGAGTTGTAGTTGTAGTATGACATTTTGTACCTACAGAATTGTTAGTAATTATTCATACTGCTCGGAGTGTTGTCTTACATCAAACTGTCTTTCATGGTCTGAGTAGCACCTTCGTCTACTCTATATTCTCCTCGGTCGGTGAAGAAATCACGTTCCTTGACCTCATCAGGCCAGATGCCCTCAGCAATTCGAACCATCCACAAGAATTTGTTGATATCATCTCCAGAGTAGCCGAGAAGACCACCGAATACGACAAGGACATAATCGACTTCATGTTGACGCATGATGGGGTAGCTGACTTCCTCACGAGAGCTCATCGCCTTGCCGACCGTGGCGATGTGAGTGTTGTTCCAGGTATTGTTATCAACGAGGGTGGGCCTGTCAGCCATTCCACCAATTTGGTATCCATAATCCCACCATGACATAATCTTGGCATCTTCCTTGGTGTTTTGTCGGAGCCATTGGTATGCCTCTCTGTAATCATCGATGATGTGCTGGCTACCATCTGGAAGTCTGCTTGCCAACACAACTGATGGAGACGAGTAGGCGTTTGATGTTACCCAAGTGCAGTGAAGAACGAAAATCAAGAGATAAGTGGTCATAGCTGTAACTACGGACAACTTGGAGAAAGATGCATAGATCCCGACGAGAGGCTGTCTCATAGATCGCAGTCCTTCTTGCTTAGCAGCCTTCTTTGATACTGCTGGAGTACCATTGGTGGCATCAGTTGTAGCACCTGGAGCTGGTGCTTCAGGAGACTCGATTGTGAGATACGTGTTCAGAATATTGGACAAGGCTAGAGCTGCAGCTACA
This sequence comes from Rutstroemia sp. NJR-2017a WRK4, assembly GCA_002946385.1. Classification (NCBI taxonomy): domain Eukaryota; kingdom Fungi; phylum Ascomycota; class Leotiomycetes; order Helotiales; family Rutstroemiaceae; genus Rutstroemia; species Rutstroemia sp. NJR-2017a WRK4. The sequence goes on from NJPR01000057.1 coordinate 363,375, forward strand.
CAGACAATGGGAGTCAATGTGAGCATCAAACGAACCATAACTCCGGAGAAGTAACTGGCAAGAATGGCATATACGACAACGAAGACTTGTTCGTCTGCCAAGTTCAAGAAGCAGAGGTAAACACCAGCGGGGAACAACCAAATAAGGAGATTGAGGTCAAAGAAGTAGGCTGGCCATGCAGTAGGTTGATGCTCAGAGACCGATGCAATAATAGGGATGTGGATTTTGGCATATCCGGTATCCCAGAGAGAGTAGAATCGTCCGGTCCAGGGGGCGATGACACCGGAAACTGTCAGAAGAACAAGTCCGCCGAAGGAGATGACGAACACAGCCAATACGAAACCTCTGAGGAGGGTTGCAAATTGTTTGCTTGGCACACCAGCACGGACGAATTCAACAAATCCGACCAATTGAAGAAGACCGAAAACACCTGCGCGGGTCAGTACGTGAAAGAGTATTTAAGAATAAGAATTAACTCACCAAGAGCAGACATGTGCTCGCTACTACGAATTGGCAAGAAACCCACGAAAGGAATCTGCATGCTAGCCAACGTGCCAAGAGCGTACCAGGTACAGTAACTGACATAGATTCTCGGACTGAATCTTCCCATGCATACCAGAACGAAAACGTGAAGAGGAATCAAATTGGTGATGAAGACATATCCTCCCCATGCGGACACCATGTATCCATAGAACAAGGCGCAAAGTGCGCCCCAGAATGCAGACCCGAGTTTCACAGCCTTAATCCAAAGGTAGAACGTGAACACAAGTAAGAAGATTGCAATGGCTTCGTTATCGTAGCTGCCTGCAACTGATCGCGAAATGTAGCCTGGAGCAATTCCCATAAAGATAGCGGCGAGAAGACCAGCTGAAGGAGAGGTGGACATCTCATTTGTGAAAAGGTATGTTGCGAAAGCCGTCAAGCCAGAGAAACCTGGGGCGAGGAGCACACAAATGTTTCGGATATCAACTGGGATAGTGAGAGCGCGGAGAGCATGGTAAATAACCCCACTGGTTACCATAAGACCTGGATATAATGTTCCACCAGTAACTCGTCCGAGAGGATGCCATGTTCGGTCGTCGAACCAATCCCAAAAGTCGTAAAAGCCATGAGATACTAAGTATTTGGTTGCTCTAAAGTTAAACCATGGATCGACTAGTAAGAGGTTAGTAATTGGCACTCCAATTGAGACATCTGTCGAGGAAGAGCTTTGTGCATCGTGGGGTTCGGTACTAACATTCGTGGATGATACTCTCGAAACCTGTTCAGAATGGGGTCAGCGGTTGCTCAAAGAAAGTAAACAATGCCTGGAACAGAGCAGAATGTCCTTGTTGCCATTGCCGCTGGTATTGAGGCAAAACATTCGAGATGCTCGGAATTGGAAATACGTACGGATCACAGAGAACAAACGACTAGCAATTGCAGCCGCAGCAATTAAACAGAGAATGACAATTCGTAAAACTCCACGAGTGTTCTTCCCGGTACTTCCTTGGAAGAACGGTTCCTGACTTTTAGCAACCATTTTGGTGGCAGCGTTCAGAAAATGGAAAAGTTGTCGCTGTGAAGAAGCTCGAGATTAACACATATCTGTTCGCATGTTACAATCGAGAGCTCCGCGTCAGTTTACAGGGATTAGGTTCGTGGCCCGCCGCACTAGTGATAGTCACGTGCATCTCGAAAGGTACCAGCTGGAGACGCTTCGAGCAAGATGGACAGACATAGCACGAAGGTTCCGGTTCTCAGCTTGTGCAAGTGAACATTATGTATGTTCTAGCTGAAGGCTAGCTTGCAGAATTCCAACTCCCAAGGCTGATGGAGCAATGCTGGCTGGACCGACTGCGTATACATTCAAGGTATTGAGATTTCGAAGACTAAGTTCGCCAGCCTCTGGGTAAGTTCGCGCTCAAGAAAACATGGGAGATATATTACAATGCCCGGAAAAATAGGGCGGCTCGCAAAACAACCATCCGTTCATCGTACACGATCGACAACTGGTCTCCAACAACAGAAGCTTCCGGCTGTATTGGTCTATAGTACAATGTACAAGAGTTTATCACCTGGGTGATGTCTAAAGCTTTTCGTATGTTTCAACCACCCTCCGACCTCCCCAGACATCGCTGGAGCCCACGCCAACTGCCACAGCCCCCAATCAATGATGCCATCTATCATTACCCATAATTAATCCCCGTGCTCCATGCCCCCTACTTATTCTCCGCTGCCAGGACGTTCAAGTATGCCTCTAGGTCGAATCTCGAGTCCATAGGATCCCTTATAACTATTGAGAGCGTCAGTATAGTACTCAGCAGAGCCTATCATGGCCAAAAAGTAACCACTCCCGCGTCATTGGGCAGTTCCGGGTTGTAGCGTGATGTCAAGAAGTGAAGCAAGGGAGGTAGACGTACTGTCACCACCTTCTGTCTTTTTGCTTGCTGGCAGGTGTTTTTTCGAGTATTCTGCCTTGGCCTGCTCAATCAACTTCAGCTTGTGCTGGTATTCTCGCTGCTGCTCTGCCACCTTTGCGGAAGCTGAAAGTGCAGATTGGTGGTAGGCTCCGTAGACAACACCAGCGCCGAGCGCTGACCACCGCAGAACCTGTAAAGAGCAATCTTTCAGCAAATATTCCAATGAGTGCCATGAAGCGTGGTAAAATTGAAGAGGGGGCAACCCGCAGGTTGTGGTGGAGCTTCGCGCAGAAAAACTTGGAACATACGTTTACCCCAGTTGAAGCCATCGGGAGCTCTTGTGAAGTGTGTTGAGGACGAGGTAATAGGGAGAGTGATGGCTGAAGAGACACCAATTGGGAATGGTAGTACACTTAAAGAAAGGTGGAGTAGTTGTTGTCGGCGATCAACTTTTTACAAATTCAAGGTGGTCGGATGAAATTCGAGCTCCATTACGGCACTTTGCGGATCACTAGCCACACCAGGCTCAGCAATTGGAACTTTTAATTTTGTGCTTCACGTGATCTATTCCAATGCGGTCCGGCGCGTTGAACCAAAAAGGTACAGACTAAAATCGCATGAATCCAGACACGACTACTTCGCTTTTAGGACTATTTCTCCGCACCTGAAATTGTAAAGATTCCCGCCTTTTGTGTATCTCTCCGAAGTCAACAAATCCCTTAAATCGCGGTGAAAGCAACGATTTGTGCCCCACGACATGGGCATGCGGTTCGGATACAATGCAGCAACAACGTCGAGATGAGATTCTGGCAAAGAAGGCTAAACTTGCAGAGCTGAAAAGGCAAAGGGAACTTCGCGCCAGAGAAGTTTCCGCAAGTAGGCAGAGCGTGGGGAGTTCAAGTGATGTACTTTACATGCCACTTTTGTTCTTTGAACCAAAACTAATTGGCGGTAGCTTGCATCTCCTACACCGGGAAGGGCAGACAATCGAAGAGAACTTGACAGTTTAATATCCAGCTTAGTCGGTGACAGTAGGCCGGGTTCCACGGGCCCAGGAGGAGCAGGATCACCAGCGAAAGGAAGTCGACCAAATAGTGTTTTAAGTGCCGGTGAACTCAGCAACGAGAACTCAGAATCCGGCCCTTCATTTAGTCAACCTTCGCAGCCGCAGACCCTATCGATCTCGACACAATCTCTCTCTACCGTTCCTTTATCTACTGTATATGAATTTACACCGTCGCCGGTGAAGGAAGTCTTCTCGTATAGTAAAGGGGTACAAACAACCGAAGAATGGGGCACGCAGACCTCCGGGCCAAAGGCCTTCGAAGATTCGGACGATGAAAACGATAGATCTCCTGCTGTGCAGTCTCCCAGTAAACGACTAAGCAGACGGGAGCGGGACAGAGAAGAAGAATTAAGAGAGAACATCCGAAGAGAAATCGAGGAAGAACTGAAGGCGACTAGAGATCTCGTGGATGGGTCAGTAAGGCCAACTTCGCAGCATACCTCGACATCGAACTTTCCAGCCAGGATATTAACGACCGAAGAGCTTAACGCTGTGACCTCGTCTGAGGAGTTTATGGACTTCGTCGAAAGATCTAGCAAGGTTATAGAGAGAGCTTTAGATCAGGAATACGATGTGCTCGCGGACTACGGATTAAGTGGTGCAAACGGAGTTGGAGACGACGATGAATATGGAAATACTGGCGGAAGAGGGAGAAGGAAGATCAGGGAGGTGGCGCAATTTTATGATGAAAGATGGTCAAAGAAAAGGATGATTAGTGCTATCAATTTCTCGCCCAAATTCCCTGAGCTCGTCCTCGCAGCCTACACAAAGAACCCTTCCGCGCCGCACGACCCCGACGGACTAGTTCAAGTCTGGAATATGCATCTCCACGACCGACCAGAATTTGTGTTCCATGCTCAATCAGATGTCCTAGCGGCGAAGTTCTCGCCATTCCACCCCAATCTAATCATCGGAGGTGCTTACAGTGGTCAAGTCTTACTTTGGGACACAAGAGCCAAATCGGCACCAGTTCAAAAAACACCCCTGACTGGTTCCGGTCACACGCATCCGGTTTACTCCGTGGATATTGTGGGTACGCAGAACGCCAACAACATCATCTCCTGCTCCACCGACGGCGTCATGTGCGGCTGGACCGTCGACATGCTCGCCCAGCCCCAAGAGCTCCTAACCCTCACCACCCCCCCACCCGCCAAAACCGAAGACATGAGCCCCACCTGCATGGCATTCCCGCAAACCGACCCTACCTACTTCCTCGTCGGCTCCGAAGAAGGAACCGTCTACTCCTGCCACCGCTACGACCGCGCAGGCGCCAAAGCCGGCGTCGACCAACGCGTCAGCTACCGCGGCCACGCTGCCCCCGTCATGTCTCTGAACTTCCATCCTGCAAAAGGACCCGTCGATCTCGGCGATCTGCTCCTTACCAGCTCTCTTGATTGGAGCGTCAAGTTATGGAAAGTCCGCGCCCCTGCTGCTAGTTCTACGACGGGTATCACAGGCGACGGACACACTGTCGCGCCGCTCTTCGATTTCACCCGTGAAGACCTCGTCTACGATGCTGCGTGGTCGCCGGTCAAACCTGGGGTTTTCTCGCTTGTTGACGGAGCTGGGAATCTCGAGGTTTGGGATATTACTATCGATACTGAAGTCCCGGTGGCGAAAGTGCAGCCGAGTGGGAGGAAAGGCGGAAGGAGTGTGATGTCGAAGAGTTTGAATCGTGTGGCGTGGGAGCAGACTGAGGGAAAGAGGCTTGCGACGGGGGGTATTGATGGGATGTTGTCGGTGTTTGAAGTAGGACCTGATTTGGGCGGGAAAGATAGTGCGAGGAATGAGGAGTGGGCTAGTGTGAAGAAATTGGTGGCGAAGATGGAGGCGGCGGCGCAGCCGGGGGCGAATGGTGTGAATGGGATCAATGGGATATAGATGGGGGTGGATGGATGGAATGTTGGAAGGCAGGATGATGGTCTATGTCGGCTAGTTAATGAGCTGTTTAGGAGGTCAGTCATGACGGCGTCGTTGCGTTGCATATACCCTGATTAATGTCAACATACTCTGTATTTTGCCTTGTGTCTTTCTCTGTGTCTTGTATGCCGTGTGGTCTGTACGGGATAGTCATCGGGTGCAACCATACGGATAAGTTGCAGCTTGGCGGAATAATCCCTTTCTCTGCTGACGATCACTATGCCCCATATTAGGCCCAAGATATTGCACTGATGGCCAACTCGATTACATTTTTCACCAGGGCCAACCACTTTCTTAAAGAAATTTCATATTCGAGTTTCGTGTACTCATAAAGCTATGTACGTTGCGTATAAGGGGTCTCGTAACACCTACGACTCCCAACTACCACGGAGAAAATATATCATATCTGATAGCAAACCCCAAAAATGTGTATCATAACACGCTTTCAAATCGCCCAGCAGATTCAACGCAATCAAGCCTTGCCGTTCAGCGGACTGTTCTTATTAAAAACATCCGTCTCAATCAAGTCACTATACTTCAACCCGCCTTGCCTCCTCACCTCATCCATCACATCCATAATCACCCCACTCTCCCTCCAATCCAAGCCCTCGCTCTCCAGCTTCCCAGCCTTCAAACACCTGCCCACCTCATCCGCCTCCCACGCCATGCCATGGCCCCATCCGTCCCTCTCCGGATCCTTCGGAATCGGACAATCGACAGTCTCGAACTCGCCTTCGCGGTTCGCGTTCTTCAACACCCGGTACCGCAGCGGGCGGTACGCCGGCCCAAAGACTTGGATCTCGCCCTTGGTGCCCTGGATGCGTATGCTAGGGGCCTCCGCCTCCGACGCCTCGCCGTGCTTGTCTGGCTGGGTAGCCACGCGCATGCCGGTGGTAGCGATACCCATGCTTTTGTTCTGCGGGAACTGCAGAATCATGGACGTCATTTCGTCGACGCCGGTGGGCTCGTATTTCTGCACTGCGGCGAGCACGGTGGGCACTTCGCGGTCGGCGGGCGCGCGCGCTTGGCAATGATACAGGATTTGGAAGACCCACGTTAATGCGTAGATGCCGAGATCGAGCAGCGCGCCGCCGGCGAGATCGGGGTTGATCATGCGGTTGGAGGTGGGGAAGGAGAGGGAGCCGTCATCTTTGGCTTCGGCGATGGAGAGGTCGGCGAAGACACGGTGCACGACGCCGATTTCGCCGCCTTTTACCAATTCTCGGATTTTGACACTGAGAGGGAAGTAGCGTGTCCAAACAGCTTCCATGAAGAAGAGGTTTTTCTCCTTGGCTGTCTCGAATAGCTTGCGTGCTTGCGCAGCGTTGACAGTGAGTGCCTTTTCGCAGAGAACATGTTTGCCTGCCTGGAGAGCGAGCATGGCATTTTGGAAATGGTGGGAGTGCGGCGTCGCAACGTAGATTACGTCGATGCCAGGGTCGGCGACGAGTTCATGGTAGGAGCCGTAGGCTTTGGCTGTAGAGGGAGCTTTGATTTCGTGCAGGAAACTGCTTGCGCGGGCGGAGGAGGTCGAGGAGGCGGCGGCTACGATGGTGTGCTTGACATCATGGACATCGCGAGTGGCAGGGTTGCAGAGGATGTCTTTGCAAAATGCTAGCTGAGTGTTAGTATATTTCTTGACTGAGACTAATGTCTCGATGACAAGTTGAAGGGTATATACTCGTTGCAATGCCTCCTGTAGCTAGGATACCCCACTTCACTTCATATGGTTGTGATGCCATCGTATCGACAGTCTACTCAGATGTAGAAGCAGGTTTCTAGATCTTTCAACAAAATCGTAGTATCGAATATTCAAACTTGCAGACACACAGAAATGCAATTGACCAGAACTAAGTAGACGAAAAGGTTAGGTTCTTCCTTCCAGCTCGAACTGCCAAGACCTAAGCTATTTATCCAAACATTATGTACCCCGCCCTACGGGAACGCCAACCCCCACCATAGGTCGGAGTAACTTCACTAGGAAACTCCGACACCGATCATCTCCCATTCATAAGCAACCAATTGGTTCGCATGGGCTTTGGCGTAACGTGCCGTCGACTCTCAGAGTGCAAAAATGATTCATGGCCACTTTTGCTTCTGCCCTACGAGTCATTGGCACAGTCAATATGATTGCCCGAATCAACTACCCTTCTATCCGTAAACTGCCATATCGATCTCTAACCGTGGACATCACGGAAACCCCCGGATAATGTCAAGTCTCCGCTCCCCCTCAACCCACGATAACAGCCCCATACCCGTCTTCATCTACGAGATCTCCTGGGAAAAGGCCGTTCCGCGGAGCTCCTGTACACGCACCAAATCATCCGCGTGGATTCCAACACAGCCTCTCAGCCGCACCACCACTAGCAAAAGCACGTTGGCGACAGAAGTCTTAAAGCTATCAGAGATAAGAATGTAACTCGGGGTGATATTTCCGTCCATCCCGGCAAAAAAACCGTCTGCCGTCCTCCAATTCATTCCCCTCGCCGCCAGATTGGCCATCCAGTACCAAGCTTTACGGAAACTAAACAAAAACGCCACAAGAGCAAACCTAAATCTACGCCGTCTTCGAGCTAGGATCCGAGCAACTGGTACTGAAAACCCCTATCAAGCTATCCCCTTCAAATACCGATGCTAAGTCCTCATACCTCGATCTTCTAAGTGCTGCACTCTCCAGCATGGCTTGCCTACCAAGCTTATATTCCCGTATAAGATGACCATATTCCCGTACAAGATGTGCGTTCTATGCCTCTGTCCAACACTAAACGTCCTATCATGCTGCAGAATTGCGCTTCCTCTTCCCTTTCCGGAGGAGAAAAGGGAAAGTCTTGGCGATTTATGAGTTCGTTTTGGGACCCGAGGTGGAACTTTTGGATGGGATTGACAGCTAGGAGAAGATGAGAGGAGAAATGCAGGGGTTAGAATATGGAAAGGGGTGACTAGGGAGTTCTGAGAAAGCGTAATCTCACGACCAATGCATCAATGTCAGAAACCGAGTGGTAGACGGCAATAATAGGAAGTTCACAGCAACAGCTGGATCTATGGCGCCGATATAATGGGATCTTTTGACTGTCGGTACCTCAAGAAAAGTATGAGACTCACATCACTTCACTTCATTTACATTATGCAGTTCAAACGATACGAATATTATGACAAAGTTAGCTTCATTACTCCATCAAATAGCAATATTGGTATCGTGCGCTATATAGTGACCCCACACAAACAAAGACCTCGCAGTATTCAAACTCCCGTTTTGGTGCTGGAATAATATCCAAGCTAATATATGTACATTCAAACCGCGTACCATGTATTCAGATCATAAGGTCGAACATCATCCCCTCATTTGAAGTGGGAAAGTCTTTCTCCTCCTATTTCTACAAGACCACGAGAAACAAGGACCACGGACGCTTTAGCAGATAACAAGAGTCAACTCAACTCCAACTGCAAATTGTGGTTTTAACCACCCATCCGGAAATCACGGATTCATCCACCTCCTGAACAACTAAATATGGGATCTAGCTCGACTGCTTACGCTGGTAAAACAGTAAATAAGGCAACTTTGACTCTAGTGCCTGCTTCACATTCGAACTCGACTTCTGCTCATCATTGAAGCAATTCCATCGACCATCAGGCCCACGTGCATCACAAACGTAATGGCCCCAGTCGAGACTCCCCGAATGTGAAATGAAAGCCGTTAGCTCATAGGAAAGGCAATCCTTATTGCCAGCATCGCGGTAAGGACTCAGATCAAGAGTCAAATCAATAGGTAAACGAAGCTTGTCCTTGCTACCGTCATACCCAAACCTCTTGAGCTGGACGAACAAGATATCCGGGGCGTGGCCGATCACTTGCGAACGGTGGACGTTGCCCTGCTTCTTGCACTTCTCGCAACGGTATCCTTCGATAGTCTCCTCCATGTACTCTTTCAAGTAAGCGGATAGAGAGCCGCCGCGGATCCGAGGCTTGAGAGGTATAGACAGACTGCGCTCGTTCATGGGATTCGCAGAGACATTTCCGCACTTAGCACAGGTGATTTTGCTCTCCAATGCAAGTTGCGTAATCGCATGCAGATTGCTAATGCTCCTGAATAGAGGTATTAGGCCAGATTGTGGACAGCAGTGCTGGAGAGGACTCACGACTCTGGAAGCTGCTCACTCATGGTACTGAGAATCCACGACAACTGCTCATCTGCATCCATCTGTTCTCCGCTCAAAGAGCCTTCCCAGCGTACTTTTGAGCTCGTCAGCAATGAGACAACTAAACCAAGGGGAATGAAACTTACGAGCTTTAAATTGCGTCTCCAGACGTCGGAGTAATGCCGTGAACTCCCTAGAGGAGAATTCGGTAGACCAATACTTCAACGCCAAGACGCGGAGAGAACAGGCCAAGCACTTCTGCTGGTCGACGACACCTGGTGGAAATGTAAGTTGGCAGCTACGGAGACTTTTCAAGTTCCTCTTACAATTTTTCGGCAGGTGTTGTTCAATCAGAAAGTTGACAAACTTAGGTAGATGCAGAAGAGATTGTAAGAGACTGTTGCGATAGCACAAAACATTAGGGTTGTACATGCCCCTTTGAGCAGAGGCGGGCATTCTTTTGTACTCCGAACTCGTCTTATTGGCCTAGAATGCATTAGGAGCTTGAGTGACAAGATGATTCATGGCACAACTTACTAGCTTGCGCTTCTTTCGAACATTCATTGTAAATCGCCGAACGTTCGACCTTCTGTCGATGTGTGACCCATCGTCAATACTTTTAGCAGAAGCAGGCACAGCATCAATGGTCTTTACGGTCGTGTTCACTGGGGCGGATTAGCTGACATAGTAGCAATGAGAGGGGTAGGTGGACGAACCCTCTTCAAGCGCCCGCTTGAACTTTTTCGTGACTGGATTTTCTTCTTCTTCATCAATGTCTGGAAGCCGTCGCTTAGGTGAAGTGCACGTCGGCGCTTCGATTTTAGGACCGGTTGTAGTTTCTGATGTAGGCGACGAAGGGGGAAGGGATGACGGTGGCGTAATATAAGAGGCCGCAGCCACAGAAGGAGGAGGCGAGACAGACGTAGGTGCAGGCGAAGAGGAAGACGACGAGCTTGAAGATGAGGATGAAGTCTTCGAAGATGATCTTTTTCTCCCCTGTGATCTGCGCTTATAGTTTTTCGACGAACAGAAATAGGTTGCTCGGTAGTGTTTCGAAGGGTTTGAATTATTCGGGAAAACTGATCTCGCTTTATTCTTCAGCATCTCATTTTTATAAAATGAAGAGGATAGCGTGTTGACGGGAGAAAAAGAGCCAAAGCTCCTGTAGTGTTTCTGGATTTTGGTCGCCATCGTGAGTTCTTCGGCCGTGACTGTGTTTGTTTTCGACCGATCGCGATTGCTGATTCGGAGTAAATCCGATATATGGGACCAAAGTGCCCTATTGTCTTTTGTTCTGCCAGGACAACAACCAAATGCTGTCTCGCCGTCGAAAGATCTCAATAGACAATATTCCAACCAATTCGTGTCCCCTCAGCTTCCTCTCAAATTCGTAGTAAACACCGGTATATACAACAGAATGAACCTGAATTCTCGCTGGAATTCAATCGATGCCTTTAAACCGTGTATACTCAATCTGCACATCGAGTCAAAGATTTTCGTCCTCGGTACCAAACCGGTAATTTTTCAAATGGAGTCGCGGACGTCGTTTTTTTGTTTATCGCGGAGGTGAATATAACAGGCTTCTCTATAATCTACAATAGATTGAGTAGAGTGAATATAACGCGACTAATCGTATTATCGAGGTTGGGAAATCGTCATTGTCGAAGGAAGGTCGTCCGTCTATTGTATGTCTCGCCCGCACAATAAGTCGTGAAAAAGGCAGGCAGACTGAGATCTGGGTGGTGCGCTGCGCCAAAACCAAAGTTTTTTTTTCTTGCCTCACTTCACCGAGGCCTGGAAGGGTTTAGTGCCAATTGAACTGGTTCCGACGACCGATTCGGTTTAACTCCGCGTTTCGGGAATAATACTCCTTCTCACCCGGACGCCTTGCCTTATCCCTTATCTGATGACGCTAGTAGGGAAACCATCCCACCATCCATTGGTATGTAATTTTCTCGACCGAAATTTCGACATTGCACTGCTGTTCACACAAGACAAGGTTTCGGGCAGCCACCGAACCGGCGTCTGTCAAAAGCAAAACCGCAGAAGCAACGACGAACCATTGGGGAAGCCAAGAAAAACCATGACCTCACCCACCCAAGATATTGCCCCAGAAAAGTACGAAGAGCAGCACGTCCACGCCGTGTACGAGCAAATCGCCTCGCACTTCTCCTCCACCAGGTACAAGCCGTGGCCAATCGTAGAATCGTTCCTGCAAGCCCTAGCCCCCGGATCCATTGGACTCGACGTTGGCTGCGGGAATGGAAAATACCTAACCGTCAACCAGGACGTGTTCATTGTGGGGAGCGACCGCTCGACCAATTTGGTCAGCATAGCTACGAGTCATCAACCGCATGCTGCTGTCGTAGCGGATACCTTGGCGCTGCCGCATCAGGAGGGAAGGTTTGATTTCGCGATTAGTATTGCGGTCGTGCATCATTTGTCGACGACGGAGAGGAGGAGGGAAGCTGTTGGTGCGATTATGGATTGCTTGAGGAAAGGGGGAGGGAAGGCGTTGATTTATGTTTGGGCTTTGGAACAGAAGAGTAGTAGGAGAGGATGGGATGAGGGTGGTGAGCAGGATGTTATGGTACCGTGGGTTATGAAATCTGGGAAGAAGAATAATCCAACCGGCGAGGGGCCAACGGAGCAAACGTTCCAGAGATACTACCACTTATATCGGTCTGGTGAGCTCGAGGAAGACATCACTGCCGTTGGAGGCACTGTCCTAGAATCAGGGTATGAGAAGGACAATTGGTGGGCAATCTGTTCTAGAGGAGAATAAAAGTGTCGTGGTCATAAAGAAACTACGACATGATATTGAGCGCACCTTCGAAGATTATGACAGCTTCATGCAGCATAGTCGGGCCGAACCATCGCATTTTTCAGCCTCACATAATTCCCCTACAGGGCTGGTATCTAACTGGTGAATACTGGTGAATTTTTGTACAAATATTTTGATATTCACTCATATACTCCTCTAACTAAAAGCTCAATCATGGAAGCAAGTATTAGGTATAAGCTACAAACTTCATAATAAGTACAATCTAGAAGGTATCATTCTGAACACCATGCATGCCTGCAAGCAATCCGTGCTTCAAAGGTAGAAGAGAAAGAAGAAGAAGAAAAAAAATCAATGCCGTGAGGGTTGTCATCTCTCGTCTCTCATCGCGCCATGTCAAATGCAATATCCATCATGACTAATATGCTCCTAATCACCAAACCCAAACTTTTTCCTCAACGCCCCGATTGCAAAACTGGTATAATGAAAACATGTCCTTCTATTGTCGTCTTCTCGTCGGTTCCCTCGACCCCGATTCTGGACTCGCTCGTCGTTTCGCGTCGGGTCTGTTGCCCATTATCCCGAGAGCGGGTAGCAGTGGTCCGGGACTTGGGTAGCCTCCAGGGTATGCCGGTATCGACATCGAGTAGGCAGGTGTGCTGTATGGGCTTACACCGGTCGTCATCTCAGTCAGGCTGGGTAGAAACTGTCCCCCTCTTCCTCCTCCAATTCCCATGCCCATTCCCATGCCTACACCACTCCCAATCGCTGCTAGAGCCAGACCGTCTGAGGGACTTGTCGGTGGTACAGACCTAGGAGTGCTTTCTCTTCGCGCAGCAATTGTGCGAGTGCCCCCGCCTCGCATAGGAGCGTTGCCTTGTGCGGTGTTTGGTCTGCTGTATCTAGCACCAATAGATCCTGGTCCGGGTATTGTGCTCGATTGAGATTGAGTATATGAGTGACCTCGTGCAGGTGATGCCCGTTGTCCTGGGGGTGGAGTGTCGAGTGTAACGCTAGAGAGGGAGAATGGAACTACACCGGCACGTCGAGCCATGTCTTGTTCACCAAGTTGCCAGTGCATTGCTTCGGCAGCACGCCATGGCACCGCCATTTCTTCCGCAACCTTCGCCCACATCTCTGGCTTGAATCTGAACCCAATGTTAATTGCCTTTCTTCTCAAAGTTTGGTTCCAGATCTTTTTCAAGACGATTGTCCATCAAGTGGAATAAATGGGATAGTACCTTTCGTAGAGTCGAGCCAGCTTGTTCTTCCTTTCTTCATCCCATTCACTCCTCCTTTCCAAATAGTTCTGATAATGCAGTCGACAACTGATGGCACTTCTACCCGGTAACCTCTTCGAGATGTCTTCCCATTTCATACCGCTTCCCCTCAAATCGATAATTAAAGCATCTTCTTCCGCCGACCATTTACTTTGCTTCTTCGCCGGAGATTCTGCCGGATGAGCTGGCATGCTTCTTTTACCACCAGTGCCGGAAATAACGGGGGCATACACTGGTGGTTCCGAATGTGCTACCGACGAGTGCACTGACGATGATCTTGTGTGGTTTCTATCTGGTGGCGATGAGGTTGGGGACTCATTTGAGTCCGGGTCTTTTAGGAGCAGAGAGATATCCACGGTGAATGGTTCTAAAGTCGCTGATACCGTCAAGGCTGACGGTTCATCCGCGAAGTGGATGCAAAGTCTGTCTATGTAGTGCTTGTTGGTATGGCAGTTGGCTTGCGAACCATCAATCTCAAAACGTAGAATCTTGGGCAACGGCAATATTATGAACGAGAGTCTTGGTCTTTATTCTCGAGTCCGATGATTGTATGAGAAAAGTAGCAGGAGGGATAACTGACTCTTTTGACAGATGCGAGTAATGGAGTGGCGTGAAACGGGACTAGATTAGGTATTTTCTTCAAGAGTTAATGGCTTGAGGTGTTCGGTACGGTAAACTATCTTGAGACGGTTTCTGAGTTCTGACAACTTAAGAGCAGGCTGCGATGGGATCCTATTTCAGACCCTTTTTTTGTTCGTGGAAGAAATGCGTGGCTCGTGTAGATCTTCCTTGGATTATAAGCTTGATTGGCATAAAACGAAGAGATGATGTAGCCAATCGCATAGAATGAGACATTTGAGCGAAAATAGAGGAAGCAGCGCCAACGGAACAGTACCTACGTCAAGTTTACTAACGTTAGATGGAATATGAAATAACGTTAAAGCATTTGCTAACTTACTGTAAATAGAGGTGAGCAGGGGACCGGGGGATCAGGGTAGCAGAGAGAGCAAGGGAGCAGGTAGCAGGGAAGGGAAAATGTATCGAACATCGAACATCGAACAATCGCACATTCGCACTTCGAACTTTCGCTGATGATCTCCACAAGAATGGTGACAAGGATGAATGCTAAACGTACTGTCGGGAGCATGCGCACTGCACTGCAAATAGAGCCTTCATAGGTTTGGCGTCCTGGGCAGGGAGGCATGCTGAGTGGTGTGGGGGGGAGGGGGGTTGGAGGGTTGGAGCCAGACCAGGGCGTGACTAGTGTGGAAGGAAATCCGGCCACGACTTCATGCATGAACATGAACGTGAACAAGAAGTGCTTTGTGGCCTTGGCTTGGACTAAGACAAGGACTTGTTTGTGGGTTTGGGTGGAGGAGGATGATGGATGGGTGGGTTTGCAACTGAATGAATTGTACGTCGTATGTGGACTCACAGACTGTCGCATTTTCTTTGTGCTTCCGTTCCTTTCCCTTCTCCGTCTCCCATTACTCAGAAGTTACGGAAGATCAGTTGAAACTTGAAGCGGTCGCTTGAAACCGAGTTGTCCTCCTTCCACCCCTCGAAATTGTTTTAGACGCACGTCTGTGCGTAATTCGATCCGAG
Source organism: Rutstroemia sp. NJR-2017a WRK4 (assembly GCA_002946385.1). Taxonomy (NCBI): domain Eukaryota; kingdom Fungi; phylum Ascomycota; class Leotiomycetes; order Helotiales; family Rutstroemiaceae; genus Rutstroemia; species Rutstroemia sp. NJR-2017a WRK4. The sequence goes on from NJPR01000057.1 coordinate 378,566, forward strand.
TAGGGAAGCGGTACGAGAGGGTAACATTACAGAAGTAACTGTACATTCAGGATTACCTATTTTGGTCGATATACATCTGCTCCATAATGTCAACCTCATTATGGCCATGTTCGTGCGCGCACCTCAAAATCAGCAAGAAAATCTCTAATAGTTTAACTTACTCCATAATAAGTGATGATATAATATGATATGATACAAATGTGTCGATTGACGTCGGGAAAGAACTAGCGGTCAAGTCTGCATGGGTCAGGAAAAGACTCGGTTTTCTATGATCTTCATGGTTTGCATCACGACTAAATAGCCTCGATGAACCATGATCTTCGTCTTTTCGTGGGGCCAGCCAAACAGAGTTTAGACTCTCTGCCCATTCATTCGCTCATGTCCGTGGTGGAATGCCTATTCTGTGCTTTGTACAGTAGTCGCTGGTAGCTGCTAACAGCTGCTAGTAAATGCCCTCCGCCTGCATTGTTGGTGGCTGAGGGGAACAGTCCTTACGCGACCGTTTAGGTGAACGTCTCCGAAAGTGATATATTGTGCTGTTCTGTATATACCCTTGTTGCCCACGCCCCATTGAAAGGGCCAAAAAGAAAAAAAAGCAATATGACGACGTTGCGTTGTTCAAACTCGAGATTTGATAATCTCTCTGTTTGCATCTGCCGGCTGCCGGTAATGCTTCAATGGGCACGATTGCATGCTCGTCTGTTTCCCATTAAACTAGAAAGCCGCCGGGTCCTCACATTCCACATCTGGCGGTGTGAACTCCGTTTGTATGTTCAGGTGAGACGGCGCCATAATCGTGTAGAAGCTCGAGTCAGTGGTAAGTACAATATTTCTCACGATGAACTGAACGCAAGTAAGGTATCCATGAGTTGAGAAAGGAGCCCAAGAGACTAGTCCTGCGATGGGCATACACGGCGAGCGCTCGATCATAGCTTTGCAGTTCCAGTTCAGCCCTGACGAGATTTCCCTGGCGGCGGTGAATGCCCAGCAAGTGCAGCACTTGTTTTTATTAGCTGTCAACCACCAGAACTAAACTCGAAGAGTATAAATTTCCAGATCAGACGAGTACCGACTTATCGCTCGTGTCGCACGGCCTTTGGGCGATAGCGCCGCACGCAAGTCTCGCCTATTGCGTGCATAGAAAAAAAAACACGCAGTCGGCGGTAATTACAGGGCCAGTACCTAGTAACGGCTATTCTTATTCTAAGTTCTATATACACAGTAGTATAGCGATAGCTGCTGAACGCATTTGGAGAAGTATGCATCAACATCATCAACATCATATGTGGCTATCCGTCATGTATCTGTGCTTATTTTGCGCCAACAAGAGTAGCCACTCTTGTATCGAAAGGCGTTTTTGCCCTAATGAAGGAACAAGTGCGATCCAAGAAATTAGCGACTAGGAGGTCAATTGCGAGGTTAGGCGTGGTTCGGCATGTTGCCGACGTTATGCCATGTAAGCATGATAACATCATGGGTTCTCTGCCTAAGAAGCCGTCGGTGAAGTAGTGAGGCTATCGTGTTTCTTGCTCCCTCGTCCCTGTCCCGACGCCAAGCTTGTCCGATCAATGTGGGGAAGATCTTGCGAACCAAGAAGCCATTCAGATATGCAAGTCGCGTGGCATTCGGTGGCGCTACAGGGCTACAAGTACGAGAGCTCATGGTCTCAGAAAAGAGACTACCTATGTCTGTTGGAGCGGTGAGGATAGGTTGAAATGCTTCAGGCCCGAAAGGAACATGCGCACTAACTATAGCAGACTGGGCGAAGTGATGGAAAGATGGAAGGTTTCGAAGTTATCCAACTATCAACGCAGGGTCCAAGAGTATTCATGCTGAGTTCCCGCTCTTGCTGACTCCTCGTCCAATCTAGGAAATGGTCGAGATCAAGCTACTCCGTACAAACGGACATTAGCCAATGGGGAAATGGGGCAGGAAGTGTTAGAGATTATCTCCTGATCCTCTGGAGTGTGTTCCAAGTTTGAGCCATGTACTAGCCCGTACATACAGTTCAGCAAGCATATCCACAATCCATAATTCGAAGCAATGGTGATCCGCACTTTGTCAGCCTGCCAGATGTACAAAGTACAACGAACGTACAGGTACGTTAGTTTGGTGGCTGGTCCTGCGAAGGTAGAACAAAAGATGTGTTTGACTCGAAGCATTGGCCTTTTGGTGTGAAGATAGAGATGATGAGCGGACAGGGGTTCAATGGAGTACTCCGTAGGGAAGGATGAACGAAGGGGTAGGGTTTAACTTGGAATGTTCTTTTTCCTCTTCCAAGGCTTCGATTTCTTCTACAACGTACTAGTTTGAGTCAAAGATATCCGGTCGAGTAGAATGACTTGAGTAGTTGTAACCTGTAACTTGTAACTTGTCAGGAAACCAAGCAAGAGTGTGAATTCTGACATCCGCACGGGAGATGGCCCGTTGACTAGGGATGATCGGATGTCCACATGAATTTGCAGGTACACCAGGCACTGATCTCCGAATTGAGCCATTCTTGGGCTATCGTGTATGACTGTGGCTGAGGCTGAGGCTGGCCAGGGCTAAGGTTGCGGCAGTGGCAGTGGAAAGTGGCTGGTGAACTTTACGACGTATCCTTAAAAATACTTCGGCCCAAACGACGTTCCTGGAGTCCTGGACATATGCAAGCCAGCCAAACAGCCAGGTATTGAAGGAATCTTTGCAGAAAGTCATACCTGTATATCTGCTATTTTTGCTCAGCATTACGTCGGCAGCATTTATTCCCGCAATCAGTACCGGTATTCAGGTCGATCACTCTGCAATCCTCAATCTGTATCACATCTGCCCCGGATATTTCTATTTCAAGAACATCAGACAGTTATCTTTCTATCAATAATACCTTGTCGACCATTCCAAATCAGTCCCCTGTCTACTATTCTCAAGCGACCAATAGGAGAATTGTATATTTTTGCCAATCCTCACCTCACTCTCACGGAAGCACGCCTTAATTGTGTGACGGCAATTCTTACCAGTACACCCTCAAATCAGAGAATTCCCAAACCTCAAAGCCTCATCCGTTACGGCTTACGAGATCTCCAAATCAACCTCCTCTGAGTCCTCACCAACCATGAACATGCAGACAGCAGGGGACATCCCCATCAATGTCACATCTGAGAACGCTTCATCCGAGCGTCGTATTAATCCATCTTGGTCCATTGGCCAACTCAAGGCGAAGCTGGAACCCGTGACCGGCATTCCTCCTCTGTCTCAGAAGCTCACCCTGTCGGTTGCCAACAATCAGATTGCCGTTATCGAGGCTCAGGATGAAGAGAATACACGACTTGCACAGTTTGCGTTGTCGCCATACGCGACCATTCACGTGAGTTTGCGCGCATTTCATTTTAGCTTCCGAAAGTCGTAACGCGAAACATGCCGTGATACTCTATGACCTGGTCTGTTCTGCAAGGCTGTCGAGATTGAAAGTTCCTTCAAGGTAGCTCCCAATTTACATGAGACTGAGCCATCGGTATCGTATTGAGGATTCACCGGGTTACTTATGTCCACATCAAGTGATTGTTTTCCATTGTCGGATGCTGGGCTCCCTCAATGGTTCGTTCAATAATATCTATGCCATTAAGAAGTCTGATCGTCTTGGCTCGCTGCTTTCTCCTTATTTGGAATAGTTTTCTGCCCTATGGGCTGGTCAAACGTTGCATTTAATTTCACATTGACTTTCTGGAGCAAAACTCAAATCTCTTTGCTATCGATGAACCATTTGTGACGATCCGAGCCCCAGCCAAGAGAGCAGCCGTTCGCCCTATGGTCTCATTGATGACCACGTGTTGCTTGATCCGAATAACTGCAAGCATAATGTTCATGCCATCAAGCACGTACCCATCGTTCATTGATTGGGAACAGAGCGCGGCGCCATCAAGCCACGTATCGTCAAGAAGGCGTTCTGCTGGTCCGCCCCGATTCCTTTTGGTTACAATCTTCTTGACGCGGAATCACGCTTATGGGATCCAACCAATGAGCGCATGCTAATATTCATTTCATTAGGTGATTGATCTCCGCCCTCCTGGACTCCGTGAAAATTACACCGACGTATCTTCAACTACCAAATGGGTTCTTCCCACCGAAGAGTACGAGAAGAAAGAGGACTCTGTGCTCGCCTGGAAGAAGAGAGAGCAACGTGGACGATTCGATCCCAATGCACCAACCATTCTTGAGAAGAAAATAGCTGCAATTGATCAAGAGATTCACGAGCGGGGAATCGAAGTAGGAAAGAGATGTAGAGTAGGGGAGGATGACAGCAGAAGAGGTGAGGTTATGTACGTGGGTGATGTCGAGGAAATTCCAGGAAGTGCTGGGAAATGGATTGGCGTGAAGCTGGATGAGCCAGTAGGCAAGAATGATGGAAGTATCGGTGGGAAGAGATACTGGGGTAAAGAAGGGGATGCAAAGTTTGGTGTCTTCGTTCGACCAGAGAGAGTCACTGTTGGAGACTTCCCGCCCATGGATGATCTTTTGGAGGATATGGAGGAAATCTAATGGTCTCTTTTCTGCGAGTCTGGGTATTGTGCCTCAAGTATGAGGTATATCTTTGCTATATGTACTTCGAGCACCAGAAGTATTACAAGCCTTTTGGAGTACCCATTTGGAGACTTTCAATCAGATTGGCTGCTACAAGAAATCCTGACGTACTATTACCCTACTACGAGCGTGAGAAGAGTGAAGTCCACCATACAAGTCGTTACCTGTGTTCCAGCAAGCAGTCTGATCTTTAAGCACGTTAACGTAAAGGTAGTATTTTCTTATGTTATTGCTCTCTATCTTACTCAGCTTTCACGTCGATGCTGTCTCGTTGTCCCACATTCTCATAATCATCACAATACGCCTAGAGAGGCGAAAGTGAACGAAATGCAGTAGTCATTCCTCTCATCTCTCCGTCCTTCATTACTTGCCACTCCACGACTCTCTCTACCCTTTCCTTGACCCATCACTCCACTATTCTCCACCATTTTCTCAACCCCCCACGCCACCAATCTCTCCAAGTTTCCCACTCTCTACCATCTCCTTAAGCCCCCACTCTCTCAGCCTAACTCAATACTTCACCAGCCACAACCCCAACCAAAAACAACCCCAAGAAGCAACCTCCGTTTCACGTTTCTGAAACATAGCCCTTTCTGCTGGTTCTAGTTCTAGTTCGCCCGCGCGCAATGGATCCACCTACGCACACGTGCATACGGACATGCAAGACAACGTGTCTGATGGGGCGCTAGTGTTGGGGGGACGGATGTATGGATGGGAGAAGAGCGTGAAGAGTGTGATGTATTGTGGGTTACTTTGCTGTGTTATAATGTGCTCTACCGTGTGGTGCCATACTATGATTTACTGTGTTTGGTTTACTTTGGTGTGCGGTGCTCTGCTGCGGTCTTAGACGAACAGGGAAGATTCCAAGAATGCTACTAATGTACTATTCTATCCTGTACTATCCTATTCTCTCCTGTCCTATCATATCCTGCCCTGCCCTACCCTATCCTGCCTTGCCCTTTCCTGTCATGTACTGCACTCATCACCTAACTCCCCACAAAAACAGCTGCAGCTCTCCCACAATTCTCCCTCCCCTTCCCACCTTCGTTTCATATCCAGATCACCCATCATCAGCATCCACTTACATGCCTGAACAAAAGCAAATCCCAAAGTAAGACCTTCTGAAACCGAAAAACCGAAAAACCACGCTGGCGGTGCAGTGCAGTGCGGTGGGCGATGAACTGTCCCTTCCCCTACGCAAGCGCATGCACATCTAGCGTAGACCTGGGAAGAAATGCAGGTGTAGGTGGTAGGAACGCAGGTGTAGGTGCAGGCGTAGGTGCAGGTTCAGAGGCTGCGTCGGGAAACACCGTAGGTACAGTACAGTACGAGGGTTGTGGCATGAACTAGGTACGAAGGTAAGTGACGGATGAACGCTTACTGGGGTGGCGAGTAGGTGGCGAGGGCGAGGTGCGGTGGGTGGATATGATGCAGAGGCCTGGATGTTGTATAGAGAGGTATGTAGCTAGTTAGAGGGTTGGTGTGTGGTTAACACTCAACCAATCTATCTACCTACCAATTACTTCGTTTGACTCGTAAATGCATCTTAAGTTCCAACTTAGCTTAACCATACAAACTGTCTGGCTAATGACATTTAAAGTTGTCTATTTGTGTATTTGTATAATTGTATATTCGTTGAAGTTAGCTAGCTCACATTCTGGTTCTAGTTCTGCATCTGATTCTAGTTCTGGTTCTGACTGTGTTCACTGTGTTCACTGTGTTCACTGTGTTCGCTATGGTGGCGATGTTTCCACCTCGTCTCCCCCCTCTTCGCTGTCCTTCACATCCCATCGCCGCTGTGGGCTGAGCTCCTCCTCCCGACCTGCCTTGACCAGTCTTTCCCACCTCAAGCTCACTGTCTTTCTTCATTTCTCCGTTTCTCAATTTGTTCGTTTGACATCACCTCCCACTACATCCTCCTTCCTTACCTGCCCGGCTATCTCTTCTCTTCCCCTCCACCACAATAACCTCCACAAACATATCGCTCCCTTCCTAACACTGCATATATGATCCCTAGAACTTCCACTAAGACAGAATAGCATAGTATAAAAGGGAGGTGCGTTAGAAATCACAATGTCAATCCTCTTCTCGAACCCTCCATTCCGATTATTCATTTACTTCTCCCTTCGTTCCTAGAACTTTCACGAAGATAGAGTATTGGAGATCTGACATACCCCTACATGTCTCTGTCCTTCTCCGCCAGCTCCATATAAACTGTATCCCCTCTCCATCAGAAACATATTTATCTAGCCTTCCTCAAGTACCAGGTCGCATGATGTATATATATATATATATATCGCTACAATAATGGAGTGTAGTTGACGATGTTGGGTTGTTGTGTTGGGGTTGATGTATCTGTGCATTTGTCTATTGCTTATGCTTTACATAGAAGGGTGTGAGGGCGAATATACAGATGATAGATAGATAGATTGATAGGTAAAAGATAAACATAGAGGAGTAAATGGAGGGGATATAATTGCGTAGCTTTCAGAACTCATTGTCCCTCTTCTCTCCCAGGAGAGTTTACAAACACTACTAACTATATATAAACCACACTAAACAATGCCCTCGACGTCCAAATCAGTTACGCGGAAGGAATTATAATCACTCGGTAGGTAGATAGATAGATTGGGCTAGAAGTTGTGCTGGGGTGCGGGTTGAGTGGGAGGGTTAGATGGGATTGCGGTAATATATGTTATGTATTCTGTGGATATGACTTGCAACGTTCCTCAATAAATATACCCTAGAGGTTAAGATGAATCACGAGCACTCTAGTGATTTAGAAGAAGAGAAAGGGAGGAGAAAGTACAATGATAATAGAAGACCAGTATATATTTCAGACGGTGAAATATCCAGTCTTCTTCCCGCTACCTCTACGAACGAGAGGTAGCACCAGGGGGGTACTCAGTCACCGACCAACTCCAACTTCGATATTCTCAATATCCAAGTCTTATTTAACATTCAGATATATAACTATACTAATATTTAAATCTCACTTGAACAATCAGATATATATAATTATATTTAATTATATAAGTTTATAATGTTCAAATTTTACTTGAATAATCAGAAGTTGGTGAGTGAGTACACCCCCTGATGGTAGCATAACTAACACGAGCAGCAGCAGTTGAGTCCGGACAGTGCGGGTGAGCAAGATGGGACGTTATGGTTGTTGAGCTGGGACATAGCACGATGGATACACCGGTGATGTGTCTTGGGCTCGCTGGGGTTATTCTCACAGTGATTCAAATGTAGATTGTGATATTGATTGATGGATGTGGAGGTGAATTCTATGAATATAGCTAGCTAGAGAAGTTTCAAACCTAGTGAGTTTATGAAATGGGTCATCTAACGGCGCCTCCTAGCTGATGGCTATGATAACTTTGCATATAAGCTAGAAAGATGTTGCTAGCTGGTATCAGATATGCAGAGAAGTCTTCAGGTTGAGTGCTGCTAGAGGGACTGCAATAATGTTGAGAACGAAGTGCATGACTAATGCTTGCTTGCCATCGACTAGCTTTTCTCAGCGGGCTCGGAATATGTTGAGAGATGAGATATGCAACAGAAAGAACTTAGACTTGAATATCATACGTTAAGGAAGATCCTCCGTCGACATAAACATATGCGCTGTTGTGCCTTTCTGCATGCAGTGTTGACACATGCAGATATCGCGAGATATTACATCATGTAACACCAGTCTAGGGCAGAGCAGCTGAGGTGGATCTGTGTTGTTTGAAGCTGAACAAGACGTACTGTAGCTCGCAGCATTGAAGCGAAACTAAAGAGTGCGGTGAAGTAGAACGATGATTTGGCAAACGATCTGTTGTCCGCCCCGTCACCCCACTGCGACCCTTTGAAAGAAGCAAGAGAGTATCAGAGACAAGATAGAACTTCTTGAGCATCATAAAACGCCCTTTCAAAATCTGCATTCCAAAGTCCTCTTCTTTATGTCCACTTGGAAGACAGCCGACTTGGCCGTACCGGAAAACTCGGTTGAGAAGTTGTCCGAAGAGACAAGGCATAGTTCGCCGCAGCTAGCTAAGCGGTGTATATAGAATGTAGGAAGATGGTCGTGCACGTAGAACACCACACCATGACAAAACAAGCTCGAAACTTTTCAAGAAGGCAAAATCGACTCGTGATATGAGTTAAAGGGTAAGATAAGTGGAAGGTTAAAGTTTGCGCTACGGATAGACTTTGTGCTGGGAAAAGGTTGAAGAACCATAGAAAACCTTCTTGTGGTTTAATTTGTCAAACTTTTTATGGCGTGTTTGGGGATTGTGAGCGTGGGGTTGCGGGGTCGGATACAACTGGGAGCGGAACGGAAATAGATGTTGCGCTCTGGAATGGAGAAGATTGGCAAAACATAACGGCCAAGAGATAAGTCAGCTGTCGCAGTGGTGTGATACAGTGCTGTGAAGAAGCCGGGAACAAGTAGTCGGATTGCCTGCGACTCGACAAGTACTGTAATATCTCGGCAGGTTGGCAGGAAGCAGACTGTGACAAAGTCAAAGAAATCCGAAGTTGCCGAGCCATTAAACAATCGAAGCGCAGCGTCGCACCGCACCGCACCGCGCTTGTAGATTTGAGGATTACTGAAGATTTGAAATGCATGTTGGCGGCACATGATGGAGTAGAAAGGGGCTGAGTAGAAGATAAGGTGTCTGCGGAATGATTTGGAAGATGGTGAAAAGTAGAGAACAGGGTGCGTATAGAGTACGAGTTAGTATGGGGGAGGGGAATGGAAAGGGTCTCTCTCGCTAGGACTATCGAAAGAGGCGTCTAATGCATCCAAGAACATCCAAGAGATACCAAGAAAGAGCGGCGGAGGATATGAGGGTTAATTGAATGTCTGAGTTGTGAGTAGTGAGTATTGAAAGCAGTGACTCTTCTTGGCATTGGCTGGACCTTGCGATAGCTTGGTAGGACAGCGAGCTGTGTAGAGAGAGAAAGGGAGAAAGGGAGAAAGGGAGAAGAGAATGAGAGTACGGCAATGAGGGCAGAATTTAATGCATGAGAGCAAGTCAGCGCAGACGTCTCCGGTTGTAAGTTGTAACAGGTCTCTGCAATGTCTTTGGAATCAATTGAAATCGATTGGATGAGACGAACAGATTGGTTCGTTGTAGTGGTGAGATCATTGAGTAGCTCCAATGCAGTTAGTTATTCAAATCTTCGTAAGCAGTCGCTGGTCTTCTTTGTTGATCCTTTGCTGCGCCGAATTTGTACCAAGTATTTTGAGATTGGCAGGGCAGGGCGATAGACAGATGCAACATAGACTCAACAGGCCAAGACATGGCTGGATTTATTTAATGCGCTGTGTGTCCATATTGCTGCTTCGGACTGGAGGACAGAGAACAAGTTCCGCAGTCATACGAAGCATTAACAAAGCATAAGATAGTTGCTATCTCCTCTCTCCTCTCCTCCACACATTCGCCTTACATCGCACCCAAGCCTTGCAGCGATCCTAGCCCTCGCCAGAAACGGACGTTCGCATTGCCGTAATCCCGCGCTAAACTGCTCCCACGGCTCTACCCCAGTTACACTGTAGAAGATTTGGAGTTCTTCGTACTCGTACAGTACTTACATCTCCCGAGTTTCACGTCGTCACTCTAGCCTGCCATTTTTCTACAAAGAATCCCGTCCACCCTTCCATCGTTCCGCTCCAACTCCAATTCTTCCCTTTTCGTCTCACGTTCGAGCCCTGGATATGTGAAGATATATTTTCTTCCATCGGCCGCCGACACTTCTTCCCACTTTTTGGTTTCGCTGTTCCTTAGGTTACGTCGCCATAGTCAATTATTATTTACTATTTAAATCATGTCGGCTCCGTCCCGCACCGCCGCCACCATGAGATGCTTACCAATGCTGCTTCTGCTGCTTGGTTCGGTCGCAGCCCAGACATTTACCCCCTCAAATGCCACTCTACCAAGTTCCATGACCTCGCCCGATATCCAGTTGGCCTTGATGAGTGAGAGTGCAATCGTATTGATGAGCCAGGCCGAATATGACATTGCCCCGCTCACTCCCGAGGCCGGAATGGGGCAACCTGCCAATACCTTGAAGGTACATTTTTGACCCTCTTATATCCTCAATGCAGGGAGCTCAAGATTCGTGTACTAACTTGGACGTGAAACAGGCCCTCGGATATTATGGAAATCTTCAAACTGTCGGCGCATCATCTGCGAGCAACCTGTCCAGCACCGCAATTGCATACATGAGCTGCGACCCGAACGATTCCTCGAACATCGATGCTACCGCAGCGATAGTAATGGCTGGGGCTGGACAGTCCAAACCGAAAGCAATTCTTTTGTATAGTTTATATTCCACAGCGTGCAATCTTACAGGGAAGTCAGGCTACACCTCGATGTATACGATGGTGTCCGCAAAAGACTCGATGAATCTGTTGAAGACTATCCAGAGCTATTCTACCGCAACCAATGCAAGATCGCTCACAGCTAGTATAAGTCCGAATCAGACTGCATTAAGTTCCTCAGGCTCCGCAAGTGATACGAGTAATAATGGAGGGCCGGCACCTACAACAGCTGTTGCTATGAGTATCCTCTACAGCATTACCGGGATAATCACGTTGTTGTTCTTGGTTATCATAGCCACTGGTGCTATCCGTGCCCACCGACACCCGGAAAGATATGGACCTCGAGGTGGTCTTCCAGGAAGACCGAGGCAAAGTAGGGCAAAGGGTTTGGCTCGAGCTATGTTGGAGACTTTACCTATCGTGAAATTCGGCGATCCGGAACCAACAAAACCCGAGAATCGTGATATTGAACTGGAGAATGGTAGCATCCATCATGCTCCTGCTGAGGCTGCTGCTGTCACGGACGGTGCAGCTGATGACTCTAAAGCTCCACGGGCCACTACAACAGCTACAATGTCTGGGACCGCAACAGATAATCACACCGATTCCGAGAGAGCTGCTGAAGCAGGCGCAAATGAAGGAGATCTAGGCTGTTCTATTTGTACCGAAGACTTCACAACTGGTGAAGACGTCCGGGTCCTTCCCTGCAAACATAAGTACCATCCAGCCTGTATTGATCCATGGTTGTTGAATGTGTCTGGTACCTGTCCATTATGGTAAGTCCCTTGTCCTACGCTAGACTCTTCTGAGAATATGTCCATGTCAACTAACATCTTCAGTCGTCACGATCTTCGACCTACCACCACAAACCCACAGAACGACGATGAGCTACCGCCTCCACTTAATGGGCAAGAAGGAGAGAACAGCAACGAACAAACTACCGCCGCAACCGAGACCGGCGAACATCCATCACGTCGACGTGTATCTCGCTTCATAGATCTTCACCGTCTTCGTCACGCACCACCCGATGAACGAATCGCCGCCCTTCGTCAGTTGCGCGAGCAATCTCAACGAGAAGGTACTGAACCCGGCAATGGTTCAGCTGAGGAAAGAAACAGAAGAGCCTCAGTGACCGATCGTCTGCGAAATAAATTCCGGATACGAACACGTCCTGAAGCTGCTGGGTCTTCTGAGCCTTCAACTGGAGCATAAGCTCACAGGAGGCACAATGTCGCCTGGGGTTGTAATCTCTTTGACACCCTGCAGACGATGAAGAACTTGTTTTTCTTTTTTTCTACAAGTGCAAACGACTTTTCAACACAACCTTTTTCAACATCTATCGGATTTCAATAGGTCACGATTATCAACCCGCATCATGAATAGGGAATGGATCTGGTATGGGTGGATATGTGTATATGCATAAAGCACGGAGTTTTGGGCGGCATTGAACTTTTTATGGTTTTTGGGCAAAGCGAATAAACGTGCGTATACGGGGTGTATTTGGCTGGCTGGCTCATTCTTTTGGTTTGGTATGGTATGGTTTAGTAAATGGCCTTTTTGGGAGAGGAAGAGATGGATGGATGGGATGGGGGATATGATTTTTCATGATGTTGATGATATGGGTTTCGCGGGTGGGTAGATGGCATATGGAATGGAACTGGAACTGGGTATGAAAACGGAACTGGAACTGGGAAATGGCGTGTAAGATAAAGACAGGCCTGGCGTTCGGGAGGCTTGATATACATATTGATAGAGAATATAGTATATAGTGTATGGATTTAAATCAAATAAAAGCCTCAATGTGAATGTGAGGACTTTGAATATATGCATGATGGATGAATCTATATAACGACATTGGTTTATCGTGATATTCTTCTTACCTTTGTTTTCTTATTCATCCAGTCTCCGGCTTCCTCTCTTCATAGACTGGACTTTGACTCCTTTGTATATCCCGACCTCTCTGCCCTTCCCTTCCTTTCCGTTCCCTTCCCTTCCCTCTCGTTACAGCAACGCGCTCCGGTAACGAAAGTAAAGCTGCCATACCATGCATACTATAACCCCAAGCGCGCGTTAGTTCCTTATTTTCACGCGGAACCTTGGTGGAAGGGAAGGCATGTCTTGTGTTGTTTGTGTTGCTAGATCTTAGGACTTGATCGTGTAAGATTGTGTTAAACTTGCTGCAATAAAGTACTTGGTGACTAAGATTTGAGTTCGCGTAACAGAGAAAGGGAAGAGGAGAGATTACTGTAGAGGTAAAGTAAGGTGAGGTGAGGTGAAGGAGGTGTAATAGTCGTGTATGTATATCGGAAGAAGCGAATGTATGGGCATTTGTACGATGCAAGCTCCAGACGGTGATTGAGTTATTACTTCACTTCACTACACACAAGCAAGCAGATTCATCCCTTCTTGATATATTTTGAACTTTTTTGAATTTGTGCATATATTCCCCTTCACGGTCTTATCCTTTTCAGGTGCCTGGCCAGACCTAGACCTTAGACGCCTATCTATCTATCCATTCATCTATCTTTCTCCTCACACACATCCCTCTGCTTCACACCTTCTCCCAATTTTCCTATACATCTATCTCCCCCTGACCACTCACCCCTCACCCCTAATGCACAAACATTCATTCATTCCTTCCTTCTTCCGTCCCAGATATATAAAAACCCACACCCTCACACACAGCAGCATGCTATATCCGACCTACCCACCCATCCATTCCATATAAAAATCAAACCATATCCACAAATCCCAACCCATATACCCATCCATCCATCCGTAACCCATATACGACATGCACATGCACGTTACGTTTCTCGAAAAAGTCTAACTCCCCCAGCGCCAACCACCCTAAACACCAATTCCCCCAACCTTTCCTAATATGATACAACAGGTCCCCCAAACCAGCTCCACTGCACTCCCGATGCGAATAAATTAAAAAAGCCAAAGTCATCAAGATACAAGTAGCAAAAAGAACTCCTCTCCATCCAGGCCCTTCTCGACTAGCCCACGGGAAAAAAGAAAAGAAAAGGAGTTTCTGGGTATAGTGCCGTGATTCCGTTCCAAAAACAAGTGCGACGAAAAAAAAAAGAAATTATATAAAATGCCAAAGCCAAGAACTCTCTCCGAAGTTGCTCCAGCCTTTGTGCGTGCGTGCGTCTATCAGTTTGCGGCGGAAAAGTGAAGAACCGGATTTAGAATTGGTGCAGACGAGGAAGAGAGAGTTGACCGAATATGTCGTAGTAGTGGGTGGTAAATAAAGTAGAAGCCAAGGTGATTTGATCCGTAAAATGCCCCATTGTGTCGCCAACGTATGTGATATCCGTACCAGATAGAAGTATGCTCAGAACCTATCAGTGCCAGCGGGTCCCGTTCAAGCTACGACTAAAAGTCCACTTCTTTCCGCCATCCCGTATTCTCCGCCTTCTCAAACGCAGCGCACACTTCCATCGCGAAAGCAGTGACATCAGTAACCTTAGTCCACGGTCCACAATTCAACAGCGGACCTTTCAGTTGCAGTTCCTTCAAGTTTCTTGACTGTAGATTCGCCTGCACCCATATGTTATCTCTCTGCCTGCAGTAGTCTTGAAGTTTAGACAACTGGATAGCATCTCTCTTCAATCCTTCCTCTGATTTCCCATCCGACATACGATGATACAGAATCATGCTTCGCACTGTTTCCTCCAGGGTAATAGCGTGAAGCTGATGGACCATTGCGCTGATAACGGGAAGATCTTTTACCGAGCGAGACATGTATGTATAGAGGGGTAGCAGGCTCGGCCAGGAATTAGTACCTGCTCTTGCGCCACCGAAACACCTCATGTACTGAGATAAAGACTCTAACAGAATCAGGCCGCCCAGTTTGCGCTGTTCGATTGTGCTACTAGAGTTACCCAGCCACCTATCTGCTTTCCGTTTTAGCGTCTTAGCCAGTTCTTCTGATGCTTGGAAGGTCATCGGCTGACGTTCCCCATTCAGTCTTGTCCTTTCCACGCTGGCTGGTGTGCTAGCTGTGGTGTTATTTGCTTGGGGCGTACGGGCGGAACCGTCGTTTGAGTCGATCTTGCGCATAGCCGTAGGCAATAAAGCATCTCCCTTCTTTGGTGTGGAAAGAAGATTCCTCTGAGCAGGCGCAGAAGGAACAGGAGACTTTAAAGCAGCTGGAAGAGTCTTGCGAGCACTACTAACATCCAGGCTGTCAGACGCTTTCGCACGCTTGGTTGAAGACTCGGTCCTTGCTAGAGGACCCTCAGAGGGGCGTTTCTTTGCGCTCGTTTTCTGGTTGCGAGCAGCTAAGGGTACCTCTTCTTCAGACTCATCGGAAGATGGCTTCTTCTTGGAACCATATGCCATCATGGCTTCGAATCCTTCTTCCTTAAGCACTGCCTCAAGCCTGAGGAACTCGGTTGACGGACGAGGAGACAGTCTGACAAGCCGCTCAACAGTTTGAGCTTTCTTTTTGCTGTAAGGAAGCTTGACGATAAGCGACTTAGTCTCAGCTTTAGAGGCATCACGAGACTTGTGTACTGGCGTATTCGAGGCAGACTTTTTGGGAGGATGGCCAATTATAGCACCGCCTGTGGTCTTTCGTGCAACTCCAGGTGCATCCGGTCGGCGGGCTTCTTTGTGGCGTGCTTCAACAGTGAGCAAGCCTGGTTTGTCCTGACGAGTCTCCGGGGTGTGCTTGTCCGATTCTCGTTTCTTAAATTTCGATAATTCTTGCTCCACAATATCAGGAAGTGTGGGGGAGAGTAGAGGAGGTAGATTGAAGGGTGATGATTTTGGTGGAGTGGTGATCAACGGTGGAGGCTGTGGCGATATGGCCCTATTTGGCGGTTTCTTTGCTGTGGAGACATTTGGTTTCGATTTCGAAGGTGTGCTTGAAGATGCTGCTTTTGGTTGTTCAGCCTTCTTCGGACTATCAAAAGTAGTGGGGCCAGTAAGATCGGCGGGAAGTGGAGACAGTAAAGGAGGTAGATTGTTGACAGGTTTATCCGGCTTGCTCGATCTGTTCTGTCTTGATTCAACAGATGCCCTTCCAGCTTTGGAAGTATGGTCATCTGACCTGCCCAAATTGGAAGGAGGGGCTTTTGCTTTAGACGAAATAGGGTCTGGCCTCGATGTAACGGATTTCTGCGCGCTCTGGGGAGTGGGCCGTTCAATTTTGGCGCGTTTTTCAGCATGACCATATTCCTCCGCCTCATGCGGTCTTTTATGTATTTGTTTCTCGGGGAAATTTCGTCGAGGCGATTGCGGACGAGGAGGTAAGCTGTGTTTGATAGGCTCTCGGGCGGGAAGTGAGGATTTATTCGATTTGTTCTGTGTATTTACTTCTTTATTCTTAAGAGATTCGCGATGCGGATGCTCAGCGTGGCCATTCATGCCATTGTTAAGAGGTTGTGGCTTGCTTGGATGAGGAGCGTTGAAATTGTTGTGCCTGTAAAATATTAGCGTTGCTGAGCGAATATCAGAATAGCAAATGGGAATACCAACCTCTCAGCACCACCTCTCATACCATGATAGTCTGCCTTAGATGCAGACTGTACCGGCCCTCCATTCCTCTGAAGCTCGCCATTGAGTGGCCCCTCAAAGGAAGGTGCGCGTGCCATTGGAGTAGCATTAGAAATATTGCTAGAGCTCCTTGCGTGACCATGTGGACGGCCAGGTTCTGGTGTCGAAGCTGGATGTCTCGGATGCGGTCTGATACCACTCTGCTTCAAATTCTTATAGTCTGCCATGGACATCTTGGGCTTGGTTGGATCTCTTTGGGGTGTGCCCAAGCTGCTTCCCAAGCCGGCACTATTTGATGGACTTTCGGTCGTGTCTTCCTGCCAATCGCCCTGCGGTATCTGGAGTTCGCGGTCGGTATCGCTCAGAAGCGTCATATATTGAAGCTTGCGAGCTTCGTCGTTCTCGTAAGGTAGGTTCCATGGTATGTCCCTGAGCTCTTGGTTGAATCGCGGGATATTGCTCAACCTCTGCGCGCCGGGAATCGTAAGGAGGTGCGGAACCTACGCCGGTCAGTAAAGCTGGGTGCTCATGCAGAATCTCCATGCTCACATCTGGTAGGGTGGTCTCCACCAGATCACCGACTATCTGCTGTAGGCCCTCGATCGTGGTGATTCCTGCAGCTTTCTGCAGAGCTTTCTTCTTCTCCATCTCTGCTGTCTTTTCCCAGTCAGTAACCAGTATTCCCTCCCATGACCTCTTGTAAACATAATTCCTTTGCAGGGGGGGCATTTTAACAGTACGCCGTCCGGTTCGCACACGACGTTTGCGAAACTGAATGGATAGGGAAACCGGGGAATGAATCTCATAATTTGGAAAATGGACGTACCTCTAAGCAAATCGATGTTTCTATGAGTCGTGGGCCAACAATCGAGATATTGTTGCTATTGTGATGTTCTGCAAGCTATTGATCACGGCTTGACCATTGTCGCAACAATACGCTCGCTCGATGGTGAGTCGCGACTGGGCTGGATTGTGCCGACGAAGGTGAATTGGTTGTAATGGCGGACCTCTTCTTCGGTATCAAAATTTCCCTCTGTATCCGTCCAATCACCCTTTTCTAACGTTGTCCTGTCCTTCTGGGGTTCAATGATGCGTCTGGAGTTCGTGCGAATGAATTATTTTTGGTCGTGATCGGTAGTTGTTCGATTATGGACTGAACTATGGGTATGGGTACGGGTACGGAAGTACAGCGAGAGTGGAGTGGATTTGTTTTGTCGATGGATTTGGGGCTTGGGGGAACCATGTAAAGCCTCGATTAGCGTAGCTATGTCCGTACCGAACTTTCTTTGGGTTCCCTTTTGGCGCAATAACCTTACCAACGGAAGGGTGAGATACTTCGTATATTCGTTATTCGTTAATCGTCTGCTGAAAATTGGAAATTGTACGACTTGAAAAGGGTTACAGTTACTAGAAGAAATATTCTACTTTTTGTCCCTTTACTAGTTACAGGTACGAGATTGAAGGGGATATCTGTTACTAGCACACGCACTGGTGACACTGACAAGTAGCTCGCAATTAACTAATCTAGCACCGCGATGGAGCGTGATAGATTTGAGTAGCTGTTACTTTGTAGGAAGAATAAGCAATTAGCTAACCATCTCCCGCCTTGTCGGTCGTTCGGTCGGCTTACCATCCATACTTTCCACGTCTCGCCGTTCAAACTTCCGGGATGGCTTCTAGCAAGACCTGAGTGTTGCACAACTCTCCTTTCAAAATCATCACATGCACAGTCCTCAGTACAGATACCCAACGGACGAGTGTCCGCAGCCTCATCTGCAAATCAAATGCCACCAGCCACCAAGCACAAGCACATGCACATCACATCACATCCATCCGACATCATCACTCACATACACATACCGGGACTTGTACGGGGACGAAGATGACTAACAAAGCAGACAGATCAAACGCAAAACGAGCGCTTAGGAGCGCATTGCATTGGACAGACGTCCGGGATAGGTACTTCGTAGATTAATAAACTGGTCCATATTTAAGCTTCCGCGTTTAGAATTTCCGGTGATGAATTCCAACCTCGGGTTGCGTTCGCCTGAGTCTTTTGACGGGCATCCTGACACCTTCATAAGGCGACGAATAAACTGCCCTGCAATTATCTGCAAACCATGTGGAAATTGTAACAGTCATGTGATATCAAATGGCTGTTTTTTGCTCCACTGAGAATGCATCGACGGCGTCCATGGTATCTTCATATTGTTACATGATAGTCAATGCCCGTTCCCGCCCGCCTGGCTGCTCGCCCTCGCTGTTCCGTCTTCTTTGGCAGCCGTCCTCCTCAGACAATCATCGCATATCCAACTTTTTTTATCGACCACACGCCCCTGCTTTGCAGCACATTTTTTGTGGTAATGACGACCCAAGCAATCCTGTAGTAATCAGTCAATATTTATGTATTTCTGAATGAGACTAGATTTCCCAACTTACCAAATCATGGCAGAGAACACTCTCGATAGGACGAACAACATCGCCACAAATACAGATCCCATAGCCCCTGTTGCCCTTAGGCTTTGGTAACGGTGGGGGAGAGGGACTTTTGTTCTGCCTTTCTTTTTGTCGTTCTCGCTCAATTTCGGCATACTCTTCTTCTCCTTTTTGTAGGTGCTGAATACAGGCTGATAAAAAGGCATCGTGTCTTTTTTCATCAATTGAGCCTCGCATGACATTACCTTCTATATATTTCAACAGTTCTCGCTTTCTGCTATGCCTCTCCGCAAACCAGATCCTGTTCGACTCCACAAAACGCACCAAGGCTGCTGGTAAATACGTATCAGCCGTTAACCGCAGTGGTAAAATATAATCGTTCCAGCGTATAATATAGTCTTTCTCATCATCCGTAACATCTGTGAAATCATTAACGAGATCTCGTTGTTTCTGGAAGAGCCAGTGCTCGTCCTTTTCATCGTCACTGTCTGGTAGCTCCTCTCCTGGTATCAAGACGCGCTTCGTAATAAGATCGTAAAGAGGAGTCTTTGTTTCTGGGACGTAGAACTTCTTGCGTTGTCGTACTGGCAGGTTGGAAAGCTGTGGAACCTGCTCAGCAGATCTGAAGGAATCTACTTCATCGGGGGAGCTCTGGCGAGAGCTCTCAAGGGACGGAGAAAGAGATGGTTCATTATATCGATATTTATGATGCTCTGGCCACTCCTCATGTTGCGGTCCCTGCCTGGTCTTCAGCCACCTTTGGTCTCCATTAATATATTTCTCCATGTCTAATAAGCATGTGGCCTTTCCAAATTGAAGAATACGAGACTGATCATGCATCATACGAGTTGACGCTCCTTTTGGTGGCCGATTCACCTCAACAAAGAATGATATTCGTGGAGGATTTGAAGGGCGAAGGTGAAATTTCAATTGAGTATGATTTGTAGTTAGGTGAAATTGCAGCTTTTCCACTGATTTAAGGTCTGAGCAACAAATCGGACATGTCATTCCGGCGACCCAATGTTGCTTGTTGATGCCATAATCGGGAGTATCGTTTCTACCGAATGAGTATGTAACTCCCAAAGTATCTGGATCCGAGGAGGGCCCACAAGGTTCGAATTGTGTGTCTCTATTTCTCTGGGCTCTTGGTAATTTGCCTTGAGCTTTAGCGCTCAAGGCTTTCAGATTGTAGGTTGGTACATTTGCACGTCGCCTATGGCCGCGGGCAGGGCTGTCCGGCTCTGAGGGCAGGGGGAGCTGCTCGTCTGGAGACGCAGGAGCAATCGAGGGAGGCTCTGAAATTGTTTCTGGCCCCCATGGAGTCTCCTCTTCTGGCTTTGTCACTATTTTACGGGTCTTGCTCAGGTGACTCGGAAGCGACCACAACACGTCAACTTTTAAAGAAGCTGATGTAGACACGTTGGTTTTGTTGTAGATCACGGATATCCTAGTCGAATTTGATCGCCATTCCGACTCAAACAATGGAAACTCGCAAATAAGCTGGCGGATACCATTTAAATCGAAATTTCCAGCGGCTATCTTCCTTCCCAAGTCGCTGTTCGTTGGGAAATTATTGGCAGTCAAAGGCAGCCACTCTTTCCGTCCGACGACCTGTGGCTCAATTAAGAGCTGTACCGTGTATCTGCCAAAGTCTGAAGTCTGTTGAGACCCACTTGACGGTGTGTCAAGCTCAGGATCTTGGCCTTTAAAAAGTACTGCTGCAGGTATGTGGAAAGGAGGTAGGGAGATTCGAGAGAAGCCGCTGCCGTGATGTTCAGGAGATTTCCGTATTGTGCCTGTCTCAACTACACGATAAATGTCCATCATCGAATCATCCTCCAGGACGTGGAATAATGCCAGAGTACACTTGATCTTAACAGGTGAGACTTGTCCATTGCCCACAAGAGCATTGCCATTGATTGCACTCAAATTATGATTGATACCGTTAAGACGAATCTGTAACAGTTTTTTGAAATTTATTGGAGTCTTTGATAACTTGAGTACTGAATCAATACGACTTTGTTCGCGGCATTTCTCCTCTACTTTAAGGTCTGGTTCTGGCGCCGGAGATGCCAATGCGGAAGAACCGTAAAAATCCGAAGGTTTGAGAGATTGTACTTTGGTAGACACCCGCGTAGATACTGGGGTGTTCTCAGCTAAACGCGTTTTTGAATTGTTGTCCATAATTTTTCTCCGTTTTGCAGGTCTCGGGTCCTCGTCTTCCTCGTCGCTAGATTCCATGATCACGCGCTCAGGTCTCTGAACGGAAGACTTCAACGACGAAAAGGAGAAGCCCATAGTCGCGTGTTGCAAAGCCTTGTCTAGGTTGCGCTGTAAAAATGGTTGAAGAGGACGACGATTGTAGGCCACCCACGTCGATGCAGCAGCTTTTCCAGTTTTTCCTCCACCAGTAGCTGTTACTCCTGACATTGCTCACTAAGGGAGATCCGTCTAGCCTGTGAGTGGCCGTGATTTATTTGATAGGCGATTGATTGAATGAATGAATGAAGGAATGTGCAAATGAATGAACGTTCAGAGCACCGACAGTATTTCAAAGAAATTCTGAGAGGACGCTGGAACAGAAAATGGTAGCAACGATGGAGAAAGACTCATTGCAGTGGGTGGTTGGTGAGGTATGAGGTATCAACAACAGAAACGCGCGCATATCCAATAAGAGGAAAGGGGATCCAATAAGTTAACCACGACGTACGGAAGTAATGAGATGAATTAATTATGAATTATGAGTGAATTGACAGAAAAGTGGAAAACAGAAGGAAAGGATGAATGTCAATACAACTCTTCATTCTGTCTTTCTGTCTCTCCGTCTGTCTCCATTTGCATGGGATTTTGTCAGACTTATCCTTTCGCTGGGCAAAATATTTTGTCTAGCCACGCTCCACAGCCAAATTCGAAATCTTTTTGAACTTCGACGACGGCAGGGATCGGTAAGAAGAAGTCCTAACCAGAAGAAGATAAAGCCGTAAGGCACTTGATGCCACTCGTGGCTTGACGGAATGAATCTAGGCCCGAGCTTCTAAACCTTAAATCGTTATCGGATGAGGGATACGGATACCCGGTAATTTACGCGAGCACAGCGACATAATGATTAGCAAGGCTCGCTTTCGGCAAAGGCAAACATGCGACTCCATATCCAGTGAATCATTGTTCATTTTGACGCAGTCACTCACAAGAAAGTCGACGGTGACGTGACCTAGCTGCTCTAGGTACACCTTCATGTACAACCATCGATCTTGTCTTGCTTGCTTTTAATTCGGTCACATATCGTGCCAAGCATTAAACTCTTTGGCGAAGACTTCTTAACACTCGGTCTAGCTGCCAGCGCAACGACATCTACAATTGATGCTACCATTCTCCTGAACATTCCTTACTTACTCATGTAGCCATGGCTAGAACTCCTAGATCGACCAGAGCTTTGCGACAAGCCCCTCGAGCAACTCGCCAGAAACCTGCCATCTCATATGCTGAGCCCGCGACCGACAGTGAATTCGAGTCGGAGGAGGTAGACGAGGACAGCGTCGACGAAGGTGAAGCACCACCAAATAATCCTCCTTCAAATACGCCTCGATCTAGACGAAGCCTGCGCAGTGACTCGAGATCTGCAACGAAACGGAGTCGTTCAAAAGCAACAAGATACAGTTATGACGAACCGAGTGTGCCAACCAAGCCAAAGACAAAGAAACGAAAGCATACACGCACGAGCTCTTCGAAAAGCACTCCAGTACAACGGGAGCCCGAAGTTCTAATTATTCCTGGCAATATTCCACGGTGGCAGACACTTCCTTATTCCATACTTGTCCAGATATTTGAATACGCCACATACCCTCTTTATGATGAAAGGACCTTCCAGCCTACATCTTCTCTGAAATGGCTTTTAGGCGTGGCTGGTCTATGTCGAAGCTTTTCTGAGCCAGCCATAACAGTGCTGTATGCTTCTCCGCCTCTAGTTCCCATGGACAAGGCCCACAGGTAAACTCTTCCATCTTTCCGTACGGATTTGCGTACTAACTTTGTCTTCCAGGCTCGTAGAACTGCTTCAGTCTGACCCTTCTTCGATGGCATTCAAATATAGACAAAAAGTGGTGAATCTTAGCATTGAGGTCCGGCAGGTTGCTGCCTATTCTCTTCCAGGAAGTGGGCTACTGGACTTGTATGGCTTGATCAAAGACCTGCCGAGATTAGCCGATTTGGAATTTTACGATGAGAGAGATATGAAGCCTTTCAAGCACCTCGATGACTCAATGAAATGGAATTATCCAGACTCAATTTTTGAAGCACTTGATTATGTCGACCCTCTCGCCAATCCATTAGAGGGCCACAAGACCAGTCCATGCAGGCTCAGAAGTTGGCGTTGGTCTTCTAGATTAGCTGGAAAGAAATGGCCAATTGAGAAGATCCGTGAGATACACCTTAGGCCATCTTTCGTCGGGTTGAAAAAGGTCGCTTTTGTCAACTACCAAATCCCTCGTCTAAAGAAAGGTGAAGAGGATCCAAAACATGAAGAACTATTAGCTGGTGCGCTCTCAGCACTCGAGAGACTTGAGCATCTCATTTTCGAGTCCTCTACACTTCTCAATCAGAAATTGATGCCACGACTACCATCTAACTTGCGTAACCTTGAGATTACTAATTGCTGGGAGGTCACTGGAGACATGCTTGGCGAATTTCTCCTGACACATGGGAGACAACTTCGCTGTCTTACGCTAAACCATAATTCTGCTCTAAGTCTAACATTCCTACCTATTCTGGGCGAGGCATGCCCGAATCTCCAGACCTTGCGCATGGACCTGCAATACTTCGATGCACACATCTCGTATCATAACTCCGAGCCCGATTACGACCAATTATTATCTTGTGACCAAATCCCTGCTTGGCCCAGCACGCTGCAGATAATTGAGCTTGTCAACCTTCGGAAGTGGCAGCGGGAGGCGGCAGAAATGTTTTTCCAGAGTCTGCTCGATAGTGCAGGGGCTTTACCGGATCTCCGAATTCTTGTCTTACAGACCAGCATTAATATTGGCTGGAGGGACAGAGCTGATTTCCGAGGGAGGTGGATCGGAACTTTAGGTCACGTTTTCAAACGCTTCTGCGAACCACCCAAGCAATTCTTGAAGGCTTCTGAGGTTTATGAGACTGAAAAGAGCAAAGTCGTCGAGCCAGATCATAAACCCCGGACTCCTGAAAGTGCGAAACGTCTGCCAATTCGCCATAGTACTCGCACCAAACAGGCTACAAATTATGCTGAAAGCTCGGACAATTCTGAAGATGATCATTTTGCGTCTTCTCCTCCTCCTGCCCCGGCCCCTCCTCCCCGAGATCTCGGGAAGAGGAACCGTGCTACTCGAGAAGTCAGAACATTGAAAATCACCGCTGGCATTGACGGCTTCCCTTCTTCCCCGCCACACACTCCGCCCAACCAAGCATACAGGCAGAATAGATCGTCAAGCTCGAAAGACAACGGCAAGGGCAAGGAGGAAATGGTCATCCAAGGCATGTGCGAAGTAGTTAATATCCGGATCGACAATTTGCGACCAGCCGAGACGCAATTTGGCGAGGGCGACTTCTTAGACTCGGAACCTGAAGGGGATGGGGATTTCTTGGGTTCGGATCATGAAGGCGAAGGGGAGTGGGACGGCGATGATGGATTTGATGATGGGGGTCCTTATGCTTGGTGAGGTTAAGAACGGGAACGCAAACGGGTTTGTACTATCATACGATAGAATTCTTCTTTGATGACTTTTCTTTATTCGGCTGACAGTCCACGATGTTAGCAAACGGACTCGCAGTCTTGTATTTTGATTTTAAAGGGGCGCTTTGCGAGGGCATGGAATGAACATCCTGGGGATGGGATATATTACGAGTCTATGATAAATACATTACAGGAGGGTGGGGCTATGGGTGTTTGTTTGTTTTGGGATTTTCCCCATACTGTTTACCCTTGGATGAGATATTTGTCTGCTCTGCTCTGCTTTCGAGTTCGAGTCAGAACTCTTGCATAGCATGAAACAAAGCTCATATAATGGCTTTCATCAGGTATGGTGTTGTATGGCTCGCGCTTGGGAAGAGAGGTATAGTGGCTGGTTGGGTGGGTGCATTGGGACAGTTGTATACTACCGTGGGAAAGGGTGTCTATACGATAACTAAACGTTGATACTGATAGATTGAATGACAAAATTGCATATACTATAAATCGGGAGGCTGGTGTATGAGAATTAGCTACATCTGTGTGATGTCTGATGGACTTTTCTTCATGCGACTATGGTGATGCATCTGAAAATAGAGCGGTTGAATATCTCAACTCCTTAGGCATGACCACTGGCATGCTTTGTGGCAGAATATGTTCGAACACGAACCAATCTATTACTCTTTGCCTTCTTTATTTTTCCTTCCTCGTCCATCATCACAATCTGGACTCCAAGACTTATTGCACATAACAAGAAGCGCAAAATTAGCTTATGGTGCAGATCAGGTCACATCTCGCCGAATCCAACAACCAATAACAAGGCGAGTTAAACTACACACTGATACAGAGAGACCTAGCTTCTCATTCAAGCAAAATGCTCAATATCTATCTAACAACCCTCACTATATGATCTACAACCCCAGCAAACCTAATCAAACATCTCTCGACCATCCGAGCTCCCAAGGGGTAAAAAACACCCAAACACCCATTCTGGGCCCCCAGAATCCAGAAAAGTCTAAATAAAACGCCCTTCGAAGCAAGCCCATCCGTCTATTAGAATTGCCAAGAGAAAAAAAACCCTGGCTGATACCTTTTACACCTTGTCCATCTCATTCCTGTCGTGACAGTTCCATCTATTGCACGGAAATACTCGCATTCCCGTTCACCGGCGGCGGCCCGCCATTGATCTCTCTAGGTCTCCAGGTTTCTTCCTGGCGCGTTCCGGGAGGTAGCCATGATGCGTTGCTGCTTCCTCTAGCACGGCCGTTACTGCCAGGGTTGTCGTCACTTTTTTTATTGTCGGATTGGGAGGTTGTGGATAGAGCGTAGCCGTTAGCGAAGGCGCCGCCGCGGACTTGGACGGGGCTTTCGAAGAGGACTTGGTTTGAATTGGGGTGCAGGAGACTGGGATTGGTGTTGAGAGGTAGGATCGATTCCTCTTTGATGTTCATCAGTTTGGCTTTGCGGTCGGCTTTGTTGTTGCCCTTGGTGCGGTCGTATAGGTAGAGGCCGAAGAATGTGAGGGCTATACCGAGACCTTGGATTTTGGTGGTGGGGTTTTGGAACCAGATGATGGCGATTACGACGACGAAGACACGTTTGATGAGGGAGGCGACGGAGTAGGTTACGGGTGAGACCATGCTGAGGAGGACAAATGCAATGATGTTTTGACCGAAGTGGAAGGTTCCATTGAAGATAAATTCGATAGCCAGACGACCGTGGTCGAAGGCTTCGGGGTGGGAATTCAGATCAAGAGATCCGTCGTGGAGGAAGTCAGACAGAAGAGTTATCCCCTCGGACCAAAACCAGATGGGAGATGTGATAATAAACGCAAGACCCGAGCAGTAGCAAAGCAGGTTCAGCTTGTCTAATTTGTTCGTACGGGGTTGACCAGCTGCTTCTGCGATCGCCGCTTCATTGAAGAGTCGTTTGGAGAATATGTTCTGGGTGACGAAAATGATAGCGGCAAGAAATGCGTAGAAAATCCCAAATATGTTTCCCTTGAATCCATCAGAGCATGCGAGCATAACTCCGAGTGTGAGAGGAATAAGCGACAGATAGGTCGCAACAGGATATCGAATGTCGTATATCACACGGTATGCGACCACCGTGAATAGAGGGGAGAGCCCTTTAATGGTGTGGACTAGGGACACCGGGATCTTGGCTGTGGCTGTCGAGGACAGAAGGTGGCCGCCAATCTGGAAAGCCGCCAAGGGTAGGGTCGTCATAATGACTTCTCGTGTCGGGTATCGAATACCATGCCTCAATGACGGGATCGCTTCTCGAAGTCGAGGAAATGTTGTCGACAGCCAAGAGAAGAATATGCAGTAGAATGCGACAAAGGCAAATTGTATAAGAGTAAGCGTCGCAGGTTTTGGAAACGCATTTAGGATAGATTTCGAAGACGTATTCGTCAGAGCACTCGAGAAATACCAAACTATACATAGAATCTACA
Source organism: Rutstroemia sp. NJR-2017a WRK4 (assembly GCA_002946385.1). Lineage (NCBI taxonomy): Eukaryota > Fungi > Ascomycota > Leotiomycetes > Helotiales > Rutstroemiaceae > Rutstroemia > Rutstroemia sp. NJR-2017a WRK4. Next base: position 405,539 of record NJPR01000057.1, read on the forward strand.
AAATGGAATAAGCAATTGTCATTACTATGTAGGAGGGGTGCACGAACTATTAACTTGGGAGACACTGGAGCTTTCAAAGCATCCGATATTTCATGCACATTGGCGCTCACACTGCCTTTCCGCGTCCTTATAGTTCTCAAAGCATCGCTCAAACTCTTCTGCCGCCCATGCCCTCTACTACCAGAGCTCGAATGTCCATTCGCCCACGAATCCCCTCGTTCTCGCGAATTCCAACGCTCTGCTGAAGAGCCTCCATTGCTAGGATATCCATTGAACTTGGACGTGTTGTTTTCGTAGAGAGACTGTCCATCGAACGTATCAAGGTCCGGAAATTTCTCCATGGATGTGCGCGAGCTGGCCTTCGTATCACCTGGAAATTTGAACGCAGCGGTTCGTCCAGGAGAAGGACCTCGGGTTGAATGAGGCATTGTGAAAGGTGTGGCGATTAGGAAGTAGTTCTTCTGTCAAGTTCATTCATTGCTGTAATAGCATAGATTGTGACTTATCGATAACGTGCGATTGATGAAAGCATTGTCTGAAATAACGTTGGACTTTCGAACCATAATTCTTAGAAGGACGGGAACGTTGGGTACTGGACGGAGATTACCGAAGCTAAAATAATCGCGATTTGATATTGTAGCTTCGACAAACCGTAACTGAGATCAAGCTCTGCACCATCTCTGTTCAACCAATTCTACACGTTTCATCTCCGCGCATCATTTTTCAGATACTCATATGGCAGTTCTGTGAGTTTGTACATACAGGAACGACAGGAAAAGTATCGCGTGGGCCCGCAACGCCAGGTCGCAAAGATGGCGCCCAAGATGACCAAGAACCAAATGAGGCGTGCGAAGAAGAAGGAGCAGAAAAAAGCCGCGCAGGTCCGTCTTTATCCTTGATCATAGAGAGAATTCAAACTAATTGATATGTTACAGGTCACTCCTACGCCAGAGCCAGAAATCAAAAAAGATACTGAACCCGAACCGCAACCCGAGGCAGCGAACGATCCGGTTAAAGTGGAAGAAGATTCATTGGAGCCTGATGTTGCAGCCTTCACCATCAGCGAAGATGATCCAAATTTTGCCATGTACAAGGACATTATGAACAGGTTTGGAGCGACCGCTGAAGAAGAGCAGGCTGCGAAGGATGCAGAAGTAGGCGATAAGGGCGAAGTATTCTACGACGACGACGATGAGATTCCGGATGAAGAAGAGGAGGCAAATAAAGAGCCTAAGCTGTCTAAGAAGAAGAGGAAGGAGAGGGACAAGCTCTCTGTGGCAGAACTGAAAGCACTTGTTAAGAAGCCCGAGCTCGTGGATTGGACTGATACATCTGCTCCAGACCCTCGTTTACTCGTCCATCTCAAGTCATATCGAAATGTGGTGCCAGTTCCAAGTCACTGGTCGCTCAAACGCGAATATCTATCCTCGAAGCGTGGTGTTGAGAAACCTCCTTTCGCTCTGCCGAAGTTTATTCAAGAGACGGGAATTGCAGAAATGCGCGATGCGGTATTGGAGAAGCAAGATCAAGCAAGTTTGAAGCAGAAGCAACGAGAAAGAGTACAACCCAAGATGGGAAAGCTGGATATTGATTATCAAAAGCTGTATGAAGCCTTCTTCCGGTTTCAAACAAAGCCGGAACTAACACGTTATGGTGAGGTTTACTACGAAGGCAAAGAGTACGAGACGAATTTACGACATCTGCGTCCCGGAGAGTTGAGCGATGAACTGAAAGACGCCTTGAATATACCCCCTGGAGCTCCGCCTCCATGGTTAATTAACCAGCAACGCTTCGGTCCACCTCCTTCTTACCCTTCCCTTAAGATTCCTGGACTGAACGCGCCACCACCACCAGGTGGAGCTTGGGGTTTCCACCCTGGTGGATATGGAAAACCGCCTGTAGACGAGTTCAACCGACCCCTTTATGGAGGAGACATTTTTGGCGTTCTTCAACCTCAAGTTAACAATCAAGCAGGTGAACCAATTGAGCGGACACTGTGGGGTGAATTACAGCCACCCGAGGAGGAATCTGAAGACGAGGAGGAAAGCGACGAGGAAGAGGAAGAAGGGGACGAAGAGGATGCTGCTGGCTTGCAGACCCCAAGTGGCATGGAAACTCCTGGCGGCATGGCTTCCGTTGTTCCATCAGAATATCCTGGTGAAATGAGCGTTGGAGGCGACTTTGACCTTCGAAAGCAGAAACGAGGGACAGAGACTGAAGAGTCAACACACCCGAGATCTGCTTACACTGTCATTCCCGAACGCCAGATCCGTGCTGAGGGTTTCTTTGGTGGAGAGCGAGCTTATGATGTCCGCAATGCGCAAAATGCCCACTTACCAGTGCTGGGGCAAGATGATACCAGGAAGAGAAAGAAGCCTGGGGATGTCGATGTTGCACTTGATCCTGACTCTTTACTATCTGAGGACGGCATCAGCAAAGAAGAGGTTAGGAGAAGATTCGAGGCTCAGAAGAAGGAAGAAAAGGGCGATTGGCAATACGATGAGGATCTGAGCGACATGATCGCGCAAGAGAGTAGGAAGAAACAGAAAAGGGATGAAGAAAGACGAAGCGAGAGGCGAGATAGGTCCTACAAATTCTAAGGTTAGGGACAAAGTTCATGCGTGGCGTTTAATGATGGGAAGGAAGGAGGGCAAAGGCCACAATCGAGCTTTGCAATGTAATATCAGAACACGGAAGAGGTCAATTTACAAATTTATGTGCCATCTGCAGATTCTTTCCGGGGACGGCAGTTGTTAAGACGAAAATAAACAAACGACATCCTCAACATGCCATCTCAATGTGATGCCACATAATTAACGGCTCCAGGTTTGCCATTGGATGGTAACCACCTGTACTGTAAGTTACGTCCTTCGGCCCCCTTTCTTACTTTTCAGGTGGGATGGGTTTATTTTTGGGGGCCGTATTAGGATTTAGACTTACCATATGTAATATATGACTCCCCGGTACTATAATACACTATAAGCTACTTATAGCGACAGAGGATGAATGTAACACTGTTGAATTAAGTATGCATCCCTGTGCCCTGCACTTGGATTGGGAAAATCTTTGTCTCTGCTTGTAACATGGAGACTTTTAAAAGCGATCTGCAGAAAATATCTACAACACAGGTCGTTCTACTTAAGTCTAAAAGAACAACGACGATCAGTAGCGGAGACTTCTCCGCGTAGTAATATGGTTTCGGATCATTGGTCTAGAACCACTTGCTTTACTTGATAATCGCATCATAGAGTTGTGTTTCTGTACCGTAACGCGAGGAGGTCTTTTTTGCGGAGGACCCCGAACTCGATAATTTTGCTGGCGGGATATGAGACTGTTGAATCAAACTTTGTAAGCTTGGACCTGGATGGGCAGGCAAAATTCGGATAATCCTTATGGCTTCCGGGTAAGGTTGGAACTCTGCTTGGGCAGGTGGTAGACCGTGCTCGTGCTTGAAATGTTTTCGATTTTGGGGGTGCGGTGCGCTGTGGTGCGGTGGTAATTTTGGGGGCGTGTCGTTTGGTTTGGTTTGGAACAAAAGGCTGTTGAGGATGTAAGTAAGATTACGTGGGTGTTACAGAGATCTGGAGGTTTGGCTGAGGGAAGGATCGGGAGGTAGGACTGGGAAAACGGAAAACTTGGGGTCGGGAACTGAACACGGTGGATTAGGGGGCACAGTAAGGGAAGTCGTGAGAGGATGAGATAGGATAGGGCAAGACACGACAGGATAGTCAGATGGTAGGTGCAAAGTCACAGCTGAAAGGACAGCTGTATATCTGATTTCTCGAATATGGCATCTGAGTGGTTGGAAAGGGCCCCCTTTTTGATTAAATAGCCTTTTTGCTGCAATTGCGATGACGATAGTTTAGCATATACGATATTGGATGTTCTGTGCTGGACCAACTGCTACTTATAGTTAGTAGGGCCCAACAAGAGTAGTTCTAAGGGCAAAAGGAAAGAAAAAGAAGAGAAAAAGAAAGCCGGATGCATATGCCAAGCGCTAGATCTCTTCATCGCGCCGCTTCCTTCTTCCCTTCCTTCTAGAACGGCTGCGATGAGGTTGATACTACGTTAAGGTTGGGTGTACTATATTTCGTTCATCTTACTTCGCTGTACATCGTACGGATGGACTGTACATCAAACATCTTACTTACATGATGCAGGAGATGTGATGGATGGCTGGTGGATGGGATGGCAACACACGATGAGATACGAAATGATGTGAGTGATGTTCTTGTCGATTACCCAGCTGGGCCTTTGGGTAACATGCCATGGGCCCTACCAGTCTATACTTGTATCCATCTAGTAGGGCTTTGTACTCCGTAAGCCTTTTCCATCCTTCCTCCAGATCTCCAGATTTACAGAGATTTACAAGCCGTACCGCGTACCGCTCTCCGTACCCGTCCGTGTCTTTTTTCGATTCTTCTTCCCTGTCCGGCTGCCCTGCCCTGCCTGCTCTGCCCTTCCCTTCCCTTCCCTTCCCTTCCCCTTTTTTTTCTCCCCTTCGAACGTGCGTGCGCTTTCAGTTCCACCTGGCGCAAAAATCACCCAACACGCCAAGGGTCTTCCGATGCGTTTTATCTAATGCGCTTTAGTCATTCTACCCTGCCTCTCTCAACGTACGGAAGTAGATGTTGTTACCAGATAATGTCTAGACTTCTCTAGAACATTACTTGATCGGTTTTAGATTCTTTATACACGCAGAAATTCGCAGTTATTTGAGGCGGGGCTTTCCGGTCATATTGGGAATAGCTCACCAAGGACCCAGGACCTCATTCTTTAGGGAAGACTCAACTTAAGATTTAAGACTCCTGTAAAACTACTGTAAAGAAACTAAAGGTTCAAGGACCAAGAACTAAGAACTAAGAACTGCTCTCTTACTTCGTACCCTGGATAACTTACTATCGTGGCCCTTTTCTTTTGCTTTGAGAGAAACAATTTCTTCTACAGAAACGGCCGGAATAATTGATTCGGCTCATTGGGAATCCAGAACTATATATATCAAAGCACAGATATAGAAGCACGAAGCATTCCGAAATATCTTGTCCTTCCTCCCAAATCCCAGAATCTCAGAATCCCAAACTCCAAGCGACTCTTCCATGCGTCGTCCTTCCACACTTCAAACCTTCGCTACCGTCCTGTAGCTACGAAAGTACAGTCCACACTAGTTGCGAGATCCTTTCGATAATAAGTCGCATACATAATCGCTTCCTGCTCACCTACAACACCAATCAATTCCACGAGTTTAGTGTGCGAGGCTGAAGGTGTCTCGGGAGTTTGCACGAAAGCGAGTGGCATCAAACAAAGAAACTCAAAGACCTGTTTTAGGGATCATCACTTTTTTTTGGGTAGTTTTAAAGCTCTATCGGATCTGGAGTGCGATGAGGTGTGTTTGAGACGCCCCCTTTCGCATCTCTTCATATGTCAATCGGCCCCGCTGTCTGCTTGATCTAGACTTTGAGTTAAGGTATACCTCTACACCTCGCGCAGGACTCTACTCAATGGAAGTTATTAATCTTCTCACAGGTGAAACCATGATGGACGTATCGGACGAACGAGCGCATCGACCTTCTTTCATGAATGGCTCCAGTTTAGGCCAGAATCCTGCACGAACGGTCCCCATTATACAACCCCCGATCCTACAAACGTCGGCTCCTTCGCCTGGAGATCCAATGGACGTTACACCGCCCAGCACTGCGATGATGGGCCCGCCTTCGAGGACGAGCCCGGAGAACGAGACAAACGGTATACATGAACATATGGCTGGGGGAGATCAACCCAGCTCCGGCAGTCTGGCTGGTCCCAGTGCGGCCGCTGCCGCTGCAGCTGGTGGGTCGGGACCGAAGGTGGTGCAGACGGCTTTCATTCATAAGCTGTACAAGTAAGAGCGCAAGCAGAAGTATTGTCAGTGGATGCTTACTGATATCGTTGCAGTATGTTAGAAGATCAGAGTATTCAGCATTTGATTTCTTGGTCAAATTCCGCGGAAAGTTTTGTAATGTCTCCATCCACAGATTTCTCAAAAGTCCTTTCGTAAGTCAAATGGCTCTACTACTACTCTACGCTTTACTCATTGATAATAGACAGTATTTCAAACACACGAACATTTCTTCCTTTGTACGACAACTGAACATGTATGGATTTCATAAAGGTGGGGTGGTCTACATGGTCTATGACTCGCGGTCAGTACTGACGGTTGTGCAGTTAGCGACGTCTTTCATACAGCTTCGCCCGAATCGCCTTTGTGGGAATTCAAGCACGGTAATGGAAATTTCAAACGCGGGGATTTGGTAGGATTGCGGGAAATCAAACGCCGCGCTTCACGCCACGCCCTAGTTCATCGAGATTCCTATTCCGCCCCAAAGCCACCGCTTTCGCAGCCAGGGACACCCGCAGAGCCAATTCAGTCGATGCAGGAATCCACCGAATCTAGACTGACAAATTTGGAGCACACAATATATGATATGCATGCCAGACTCGCGAAGAGTGACGAAAACTCCCAGTTCCTGCATGTTAGGAATCAGGTTGTAATGGATGCACTTGCTCGCTCTCTTCAGGTATTATTGAATCATATCATTTTTTGCGGGAGGTATATGCTGATCTTGTGCAGTTAAATCAAGATATGTCCAGGGTTATTCTCTCTCTGGTCCCGGATCCTAACGCACCTGCATATCGCGATGGTATGTATCTTCTAATATTAGTGTGATCAAGCTACTAACACTGTTGTAGTAATTGCTCTACAAACTGAGATACAACGACAAACCGAGGTGATCAGAGGTATGGGGTCGATGGAAGATCCTTCTGAGCCTCCTTTCTCACGCAATCGCTCCATGTGGGGTTTCACACCAGATAACCCCCCCTCACCGCGGCAGATGCCGCAGGACGAGGGTAGAAGATCTTCATTCTTGGGTGTCCCCCCACGTCAAAACTTCTATCGCCCTCCTGTTCCATCACATTTATCACTTCCTCGTAGGACCTACGGTTCAATTGGAGGCGCGGGTACGTCTCAATCATCACCTGGTTCATTACGATCACAACCGCCACCTCCACCACCACCTCCCCATCCGCTGTCCTCTGTGACCTCACCTCCAGGCAACCTCTCACGTCGACATACTTCAGCTGATATTCGTAATGTACCAGGATGGCAAGCCACTTCTTCCCCCTTCGCTTCCGGCCAGTCGTCGTCGCAATGGCCTTCGTCTCCTAAACGCACCCCCACTAACGAAGATGAACGCATTCGCGAAAGCTTCAGCTCTTATTCCCTGACGGCCGCTACTCAGGGGAGGGAAAACATCTCCCGCCCAACTACGCCCCCTTTTTCGAACGGCAGTACTTCGGATCATCTCAATACCTGGTCCTGGGGTGGGAGAGATAAAGGGCTCTCGAGTCTGTTTAAAGATAATTCCGGCCCGCCTACTCGTAGAGGAAGTATGGCGCATATATTGAATCCGGCTGAGACGGCCGAGCGGGAAGAAGAACATGAGGAGGAAATGAGGGAGGAAGATCGTAAACGGAAACGTCTTCAGTAGTTTTTTTCTCATATGAGTATCTATATCCATATTCACATCTATATTCTCCAGGCGGCAGGGAATATTTTTTGATCTTCATCATTGCTCTATAAAATATTAAACGCGGAGGAGGAAGAGCAAACGCAATGCCCACCTGATATGTCCTATCCTATCCTGGCCTGTTTCTTCGTACCTATCTATCTATCAGAACCCTCTTATTATTTTCCAGGCGCCAGGAGTGGGTTGCGGGGAGAGGAAGCGGAGGCGAAAAAGAACTTGAATTTCTGGATTGGGGATTGGGAAGGGAATTGGGATTTAATTCTTTATATGCATGCATGCGAGGGCCTAGGGGTGATATTCATTACATACATACATATATTCCTACATATCATATACAGATCGGAAGCTGAAGCTGAAACGGATGTACAGGATGGGGATAAGGAGAGAGGAAAGTTGGATTGGAGAATTTAAAATTTTGGATTTTGGATGCGGGAATGTAATGCGTGAATGAGGACGGGATGGGATGGGATAGGGAAGAAGTGATGGGGGGGGGGGAAGGGAGAATGAAGAGGAGAAAAGGCATTAGGAATTCAGGATTGATTGATTGATTGACTTTTTTTATAATGAGGGTTCTTTTTTGATAGTGGTGTTGGGTGGGAGGGTAGGCAGGCATGAATGAGCATTTATGAATGAGCATTTTGATTTTATCTGGTTGTCTAATTCTACGTCGGTTTCTTTGGTCACTACTGTTTTTGTTTTTGAGCATTCTTTTTGAGATGTGGGATATACGGGAAGGGGATGGAGATGCAGATGAGAGAGTTTTTAAGAGTATTGTGTTGTGTTGTGTTGTTTGTGGGATTGTTTGTTTTGTGTTGTGCATTCTGGTGTTTTCTCGGGCGTGGAGGGGGGAAAGAAGGCTTTCTAGGGGGAGGGGGAATGGGAATGGGAATTAATAGCTGGGGTTGTGGATGTGGGTATGGTTGTGGATGTATGTTGATATAGGAGGACGGGACGAGACGAGACGATATAATATAGGGAGGGGGGGCTTGGATATGATATGGAGGGGAACGAGGAGGTCTTCTTACTGGGTGCATAACTATATGCTTCGATTGGGAGATGGGGTGTGCCGGAAGGAGTAAGTAGAGATTGGGGGGAGGAACTTGATGCGGCCGATGAGACGGCATGGGAATGGAGTGAAGGGGAAGGGGGAAATAAGTATAGTATAGCATAGCATAGTATAGCATAGTATAGGAGAAAGTAAGCAAGCAACAATTAGCTTACGAAATAACATAAAAATTTGGAAATATGAACATGGACTCGGTATTTGAATGGATATTGGCTTGGATGAGATAGAGTGAGATACACTGGCCCCGGGATAGGGATTGTGTATATGTGATTTGGTATATATGATGGCGATGATGTGTATAAACAAAGTGATCTACCTGAGATTAAGCTTAAGATATAGGATAGTAAGTCAAGATCAAAGCAGATGGAACTATAGTATGTTTTTCTGTTCCGTTCTGGACAGTATAGGTGGAAGAGGAGAGGAAGGGCGAGGAGAGGAAAGTAAAAGCCCGAATAATCGAAAAGAAAGTGGAAGCAAGAGCATTTGATCCGTAGTTCTTGTTAACCTTGCTCCCCATGCCCATCTCGAATTCCTCCCAGTGCATTTACCGTAGTTTTAACCAAAAACAAGAAACCCCCTGCCAGCTATCACCATCCTTCCCAGATTTCGTTTCGATCTCTATCCTCTCCGCGGAAGAAGGATGGGTTCCCCCTTCTGAGCCATATTTCCAAGTAAGATTCGTGGAAGAAAGAAATAGATGTATAGATTCAATTTGATGCCATTCCATTAACCAAAACATATACACTATACCCCAGAAGACTCAAACCATCTATCCTCAATAACATCCTTTTCAATTGATTGATTTAACTATTTAGAACCTAATGCACTCCTCTTTATAACTCAACTTGCTACACCATGATGTAACTGCCCAACATCTGCTCCGCCATACCCTTCCATGCATGTATAATCTGCTTTACTTCAAAAAGACAGTCTTCGTATACTCCTTTCACGTTTTCTTGACTCCGTAGCTGCGTGGCGAGGCACAATACCCTCTGCACATCTCCCCAACTCAGACTGAATTCCACCATCACCACCTCCCTCCCTCACCCCACTCTCTTCACCCAACCCATCCCCTCACGGACCCAGCACCATCTTCTCCACCCTCCCCCCCGCACCCGCACCCGCCCCCCTCTCCTCCTCCTCCTCCTCCCTCGCCCTCGCCTCCTCCAACTTCCCCCACAACCACTCCTCCGCCTCCGCCTGATACACCCTCATCATCTTCTGCAGCCCCACCACCTCACTCTGCACCACCTTCCCAAACCGACTCCTCTTCACCTTCCTCAAACTCTCCTCATCCGACCAGCACGCATGATCCTTACTTACATAAATCTCGCTATTCGCCTTATACCAACCACTCAACCCCGGGTCTGTCTCGCTTTTGACGGGGCGCAGCGCGCCAGTCACGAAGCAGAGAATGCCTGCGATACGACTGCGGCAGTCGCGCGAGACGAGCAGTTGTTTGATGCCTAGATAGGCGTCCCCGACACCGAGGAGGAGAATGTGTTTGGCTTCGTAAAGCTCGATGAAGTTGTCCCAGAGGTAGCAGACGAGTTCGCGGGTTTGGTTTTCGGTTTCGGCGGGGGTGGGGCGGTGAGGGAGGATGCCGGTTGCGGCGGCGTTGGGGTCGGTGTTGAGGGGGATATTGATGTCCATGATGCCGAGGCCATTGTCGGCTGCCCAGTCATGGTAGGAAGGGAGGGGATCGACCTGGTTGGGGGGTTAGATGGTTTAGGGGTGGGGCAGTTAGGAGGGTACGTACCATGTAGGCATTGTGGGTGGCGACTTGGTTGGTGATTGGATCTGATGCAGCTAACATCTCGGGGCTGGGGAAATTAATAGAGACCTACAACATTGGGAAGTAAACTTACGGATCGTGAATGATGATCATTATCTGCTTAACGAGGTGAATATTCGGAGTAATAAGAACCTGATTCTCAAAGACTCTTGTAATCCCATTTCGCTGAATATATAGCGACAGCATTTTGTGATTCTTCGTCAGCAGGTTCTTCTGGTATGTGCGAATAACATCATCTAAACGAGGCGCTCCATGGGTTTGCTCTTCTTTCATGTCGACAACGCCAGACCTCATGCATTCCCAGTAAGGAGCTTGGAATGCCTTGACCTGTTCAAAGACCTCTGCTGCATGTCTGCTTAAAGGTGGGATTTCAATCCTCTCTGGTGGTTCGCCCATCAAGGTTTTAGCTACCGAAAGAGCTGACCGTGAGATGGCTGAGAGATTGTACCCGCCCTCGAGACAGACTGCTACCTTCCCTCCCGCTAGAGACATCAACATGTGTGTCATATGCGAATAGCACGCTGGAGTGACAAAGCAACCTCCAAGCTCGTCACCCGCGGCAGCATCGAAGCCTGCTGATATAATAACCAGATCAGGGTCAAATTCCTGCGCTATTGGCATGACAATTCTCTGGAAGGCAGCCATATATTCCCCATCACCCATGCCTTGACAAGGCCAGCCAATATTGACGTTCCTTCCCATGCCAGCACCAGCCCCTACCTTGTCAAGCCCACCATCGGGAATCGTATCGTCATCTGGCTGCCCTGGGTAGAAGATACCGTTCTCGTATACATGTAAGGAGATGTATAGGACGTTCGGGTTCTCATAATACATGTTTTGAGTTCCGTTTCCATGGTGGATATCCCAGTCTAGAATCAGGACTTTTCTGCATATATCAGGATAGTCGAGCATGCAGATACTAGCGGCGATAGGAACATTATTGAATATGCAAAATCCCATGGACTCATTTGACTCAGCATGATGTCCCGGCGGTCGAATAACAGCAATGGCATTTTTCACATTTCCTTCAACCACATTCTTGCACGTTTCTATGGCGCCTCCTGCTGAAATCAGGGCTGCGGTATACGTGCAGAGACTGACGTATAGTGATTTTCGACCAACGTCCATGGATTGATTCATCTCAGCAAGTTCCGTTAGGGATTTGTCGGCCAGAGATTCGACCCAGTCATAGTGCATTGGCGTATGTACCGTGCAGATCTCGTCTCTTCTTGCCTCCCTTGCCGCAATACGGTACATATACTTGGTTGGTGATTCGCGGAGAATTTTGGGTATGTCGGCCGGATCGCCAGAGTAGATCAGCTCAGACTCTCTGAAGGCTCGCATTATCACTTCTATCCGTCGTGGGTCCTCTGGATGTGAGGGACCGTCTGAATAGTCTCCAGTTGTGTGTAGTTTCATCCGATCGTCGTAACAACATCCCGTCGGTAACCATGACTGTCGGGGAGATCCACTAACTTTAATCTCTTCTGATGAGGAGGAGTAGGTTTCATCCTCGGGGGAAGGATCTGGAGAATGATTCGGATTTATAGTGCTCAGCTCTCTTGGGTCCACGAAGCCATGACCATTCTGTATGGAACCATTTATCATCACACCCTCCTGGTTTTCTAGCATATGCACATCCATGTCACTGCCCGACAATGTCATTTCGGGTACAACTGGATCCACGGTACGTAACGCAGGGTCGAACGTGAGACCTAGAACTATAAAGTATCACAATTGAACCGTCTGAGAAGGTGAAACGCTGAGTTTCGTGAAATATGCACTGGTTATGACTTCAAGCTCCTGCTAGGGCCGCAGTGAAATGGCGGGCTTCACTGCACGCCACTAACTCGGAGAATATCGCTGCCGGCTTAAGACCTTCAGATATTCAAGACTGAAGATTTCCGAAACGTAAAGAGAGGCTATAAGTAAAGTGAGAGAAGCGGTGCCCTATACCGGGTGCGGGTGGTAGACTGGACCTCGAGAGGCTAGATGTCCAAGAAAAGGGCAAGTCAACAAAGATATGCCGATATTTCGTAACAGATAACTTTTCTAATGATGGCTGTCCCTGTAGCCGCTCCCGTATAGAACTACGACAAGGAGTCGTGGAGGCGAAGCCGAGATAGATAGAAGGCAGATTGATGTCAGGTGACTGTCGGCCCGAGGGAAAGGGAGATGAATTGGGACTCTTCCTTGAAAAATTGTTAATTCTCTTCTCAAATGATAGAAACGCGCTTTTAGCAGAAGTGTTGCAATTGTGAGCGCGGACATGGGAATGTGAATGAGCTCCAAAACTGATGCAACAGACTGCTTAACTTACCGAGAGCGAGATGAAATGCCGAGAGAATGTTCGGCAGACAACGACAGCACGAATTGTCGTCGTTGGTAGCCCAGGACAAGATAGAACGTCGCGTATTTACAAATAACTCCTAGCGCTCTACCACCCGTGAAGGATATGCATAACCTGGTGTTAATGAGTTCGCCTTGTTGTGGAGAGAACCAGGCTCGTTTGGTCGAAGAGGCTCGGAAGCAATGAGGATTAGTGCCTTAGATGCCAGGCAAGATATCTCAACCATTGCTCTTCTCCGTCCCATCATTCATTTCGGTGACTGACACTCGATACGATGCAAGTAATGAGCAACTCTTGGTTTATGCACTCGAGTGTGATGATTGACGTGTAGCCAATAAAAGATGCGGGTAACTGCAAAATGTAAGAAACAAGGGTTACAAAGCTACCGTTCCGCGCCGTTGAGCCTCATCGAAAGCTAGGAAGGGAATAGATGCATCCGCAAACAAGTTAGAATGTTGACCCAGTAGAATATTATAAACGTATTACATCAAAGTGCACGTTAAATGGTAGCGTATGTTAGATTTAGCATGGGATTTTTCACATCATCAATAGCATTGGGACCAGCATAGATTGTTCATATCGTCTTCCATTCTTCAGCTATCATAAGGCGTACTGATCGTTGATTTAACATCATTACATAATAAAACCCCTGCATGCGAATTACACATCAGAGCTTGCCTTTCAAGAATTCTCTACCAAAAGATATAGGAATCAGATTCTTGTTTGCTTCAAATTGGTTGAGCAGGAAACCCCTACTTTCCAGCATCAACCTTAGCAATGTAGCTGAGAAGATCGAGGACACGGCGAGAGTAACCCCACTCGTTGTCGTACCAAGAAACCAGCTTGACGAAGTTGTTGTTGAGGGAGATACCGGCCTTGGCATCGAAGATGGAGGAGTGGGTGTCACCGTTAAGATCAGTGGAGACGACCTCGTCCTCAGTGTAACCGAGTATGCCTAGAAATGAATTGTAAGTATGTAAACTATATTAAGACCATGATAAATAAAACTTACCCTTGAGAGGACCTTCAGCAGCCTTCTTGATGACGGCCTTGATCTCGTCGTATGAAGCACCCTTCTCGATGCGGCAGGTCAAGTCAACAACTGAGACGTTGGAGGTTGGGACACGCATAGACATTCCGGTGAGTTTGCCGTTAAGATCTGGGATGACCTTTCCGACGGCCTTGGCGGCACCAGTGCTGCTAGGAATGATGTTCTGAGCAGCAGTACGTCCTCCACGCCAGTCCTTTGCGGATGGTCCGTCAACGGTCTTTTGGGTGGCAGTGTAGGAGTGGATGGTGGTCATGAGACCTTCGATGATGGTGAACTCATCGTGGATAACCTTGGCGAGAGGAGCCAAGCAGTTGGTTGTGCAGGAGGCGTTGGAGATAACCTCAACATCGGACTTGTAGGTGTTCTCGTTGACACCCATCACGTACATGGGGGCGTCGGCGGAAGGAGCAGAGATGACAACCTTCTTGGCACCACCCTTGATGTGAGCCTTGGCCTTCTCGGTGGTGGTGAAGACACCAGTGGACTCAACAACGTAGTATGCACCAGTCTCAGCCCATGGGATGTTGGCAGGGTCCCTCTCGGTGTAGAATTTGACCTTCTTGCCATTGACCTCCAATCCGTCGTCGAGGACCTTGATGTCACCCTTGAATTGACCGTGGGTGGAGTCATACTTCAGCATGTATGCCTGCAGAGTCCAAAGGTTAGTTCTTGCACGCCATTAAAAGTTTGCTTTCACGGTGCTACTTACGGCATATGAGGTCTCGATGAAAGGGTCGTTGACAGCGACAATGTCGATGTCATCGTGCTCGATAGCATTACGGAAGACGATACGTCCGATACGTCCGAAACCGTTGATACCAACTTTAGTTTGTGCCATTCTGCGAGTTTTCTGTTAGCTGTTGTCCGAAAAGCGAATCAGGCGATTGTGAATAGGATAGCTCGGAGGGGTAGTAAACAAGAGCTTTTGGAAGCTATGTATGCTCCGAGGAGGATTGGCGATAAAGCGGATGTTGTCGAAAAAGAGTTAGGTAGAAGACACTTACTTGAATGATTTTCTTGATGGATTCTTGAATGGTTTTGTGAAGGGAGATGTTGTGTTGTATATATAGGAAAGGAAGAACGGAGGGGAAAAGCAAATTGGTGGGGTGTTGTTGAAAAAAGGCCCCTCCGTTAGCGCAAGGTGGATGATGTAGGAGCGTGCAAGGGTCCATAGATAGGTGAGACTTACAGGCCTACAGGTTACAGCTTTACAGCTCCATTACACAGCTCGCACGGCACTCTAGTGCCATTTTCCCTTGCAGTGAGCATGAGCCTGAGCGTCGACGAGTAAGTGTTACTAGGAGATGCTGCCCCGGGTTGAGATTGGCGCTGAGATGTGTGACGTAAAATGGCTACTACAGTCATGGCTCCAACCGCCTCCTGATTGAGCGGGATTACCAGATGTCTGTGGCAACTGATTCTAGAATTTTTATCGAAGGGCGTACGGGATGTATTCATGACTGTAAGATTATAAGATTACCTCCCTACTTGTCTCGATAAGCAGACAGCTGCTTGCTAACCGTCATTGCCTCCTTCTCCTTTGCCCCAGACAGTCCGGACTCCTCTGCTTGCGTCGTATGGCCGTGTTCAAAGTCGAAACTCCAAGCATCTGGGCACCTGGCCATTTCACTCGAACCCCTTCTGTACTAGCCAAGCCGCCCTTTCCCATGGAACACTCGAGTACTCCGTACAGCACAGGATTGTCGTCAGCGCTGCACCTTGATAGTTTCGCTCGAGTCCGGAGCTCATACCACCACCACTAACCTTACCACCAAAGCACCATCACCAAACGTTCCAAAGAACATCGGGAGCTTTCGGTCAGACGATATTGAAGCACGATAATTCGGTAGCAGCGGTTTTGATACCAAAACATTTACCCGCATTCTGCAGTACATGTTCCGTACACCCATATACAGTACCTACCAAAGACACTCTGCCCCTCCATTCTCCAATCCTTCCTCAACTGTCGCACAGTCCCGTCGCCTCCCAAGAGATCTCAACCCGTCTAACCCGACGTAAGCTCTCACACCTTTTCCGTATCAGCCAATACGTGCCAATTTTTCACTCACCCCACTCACTCAGCACTCAGACGCTCAATACACGTGTTGTCCGAGAATTTTCTTATTGCATGATATAATACTGTTGAGTCAACTCAATCCAAAATTCCCTCAACTCATCTCATCTCGTAACCTCGCAACATCTCTGACTCCTTTCTCCCCGGCCAATTTTTCGGACTTTCTTTTGCTGATAACTTAGCGACCCCCGGCCTGGATTAGGAGTATGTGAGTTTTCAAGGTCAAGTCTACTCGAGCTGTCCAGCGCGCTGCAGCAAATGGTAGATCATCGGCTTGCATGTTTCATGCACGGTTATACACTAGCTACAGGAAAGTCGTTTGCCTTGGTGGGGTTCTCTTTTACGAAGGACCACCAGACAGTAACTCACAGATTGCGAGTTGCTATCGAATAAATAAGTCATGAGGAATCCGGGGATGAAATCGTGCCTCGTCAGTAGATCTCCAGCTACACTTGTGGGATAATGCTAGGTCCATGACAGACCTCAATCCACTCTCCAAGGAGCTGGTCCAATATCATCAAGTCCATTACACGTGACTCGTGGGGGACTCCGCCGGTTCTCCAAATCTTTGGCTTGCATGTACCGATGTCGCTCTTCAGATTGTGGCAGACCCAAAATATCATATCGCCAGATCTCTGGCCCGGTTATCAAGGCTTCTCAACGCCAAATTATCAGAATCCTATCCCAAGTAGCCCTAAACCCGACTCCGAACTGCTTGTATACTTCGTAGGTTGGTGTGACCGAAAAAAAATTCTACAACATTTCTTGCACCTGCATGAATTGCTACGCTTAAATGATGCAATCAACCTTACGGGAGCAACAGCGTTCCATTCCACCGGTAGTAAGCTCCCTCTATGAACTCGGCCACCTTGCCGGCACGCCGCGGACAATATATATATAACCAGCAAGTTTAGAAAAGTTTTGTTAGAAATCGACTTTTGGTAGTATTTTGCATACATACCCGACAAGAGAGAACTATGAAAATGGATAATAGCCGTGCAAATTCAATAGCCAACCGAATGACGTTGATTTCTCAGAGCCGATGTCTGACAGAGGGGCCCACAACTCGAATTTACAACCACCACCACCATCTCAAAGATAGAGGCAGTAGATTTGTTAGAGAGAGCAACTAGAACCTCATAATAGACAAGAATAGCAGATATATACATAAACCAACAAGCATAGAGCATACCCAAAACCCACCACCTCCCCAGCCCACGTGATACCCAAAGTGGAGCTCTCTACCTCGCTTAACAAAATACATGCGACAAAGTCATCCGATTCTCTCCAGCACCTCTATCAGTAGCAAACCGGCCCCCTCCAGCAACACCATCACCAGCACTCGACTCGCACACCCACCAACCTCTTTCTCTCGTCCCAAATCTCCACTCCCCATCGCCCGCCATGTTCCGCACCTCAATTGCCCGCCTGGCCGCGCGAAGCCAGCCCATGCATATCCGAATGGCATCCACGGCTTCGACTCCAATCAGCAACCCGACGCTTGCGAATATCGAGAAGAGGTGGGAGGGCATGCCGCCGCAGGAACAGGCGGAGCTCTGGATGTCGTTGAGGGATCGTATGAAGGTTAATTGGGCGGAGTTGACGCCGCAGGAGAAGAAGGCTGGTAGGTGGTTTGATATTATTTGTTGAGTGGGAGATATATGTTTTTTCTTGGTTTTTGTTTACGTTTGCGGGGGTGGGGGAGGGAGGATGGGGCAGTTGGGAGGGAGGAGATGAGATGGGAGGAGATGATGCTGTTGAGAGGAGTTGAGTGGGAGTAGGTAGTGGATGCGGGGTAGTGGTGGTGGTGGTGGTGGAGAATTATATATATGCATGAGAGACGCGATAGATCGATAGCTAACGTCTCTCCCAAACAGCCTACTACATCGCCTTCGGAGCCCACGGTCCCCGCGCGGCTACTCCCCCAGGAGAAGGATGGAGAGTCGCTGCTTATACCACAGCAGGTGTAGCTGTGTCTCTGCTCCTCTTCGCTGCCATCCGATCGTTCGCTAAGGGATCTCCATCGACTATGACTAAGGAGTGGCAGGAGGCTACTAATGAGATGTTGAAGGTATGTTTATGTTTCTCTCTCTTAGCACAATATCTATCCCATTCCATCCCATCCTATCTCAAAACCCCTCCCCTCCCGCTCCTCCTCCACCACCAACCCGCAACTAAACCCCCTCTCCCCCCACAGGAACAAAAATCCGAGCCCATCTCCGGTATCTCTTCCGAAGGCTACGTCGGCCCCGGCCAAGTCCAATCCGCCCCCAAGAAGCACTAAATTTCCCGGCCTCCTACACTTACATCCGATCCTCGCTATTGTATTTAAAAAACGCAGAGGTTCCAGAGAAAAAAAGTCGACAGAGGAACGAGCATGCAGTTTAACCACTCAATCTATTTTTTTCATTTGTCAACTTTGGGGGAAAAATGGATCTTTTGGGGGGAGGGGGAAAGATCCGAGTAGTGGTTTTTTGTGCATAAAAGATGATATGGAGGGAGAAAGGAGGAGAATGGAGGGAATGGTGGTAGGGGTAGTAGTAGTGGTGATGGATCGAACAAACGAACGTGGTTGTACAACATCTCGTTTTGTGTTTTTCATGCTTGTTTAGAGAATTGAGAGGTTTGACGAATGACGTTGTTAATATTTCTTGTTCTCAATATGTGCTGTGCTGCAGTGCAGTGAATATGCTGTGTCTGGTCTGTTCTGTTCAGGTATATGCCTATATCATTTCGGATCCTGAAACTATGTCATGTCATGCCATGCCATTCATATGCTTGTTTGTTTGCTTCACCTGGACCGACCTGGTTACATACCATACATACATATATTAGAACGCCTATTCGCCTACTTCAAGTCAAGTCATGTTAAAACTCCTCTGCCACCCATCCTATAACCAAAACCGCACATCCATATACCCCATCCCCTTCTTCCTCTCCCCATCTCCCCTACCCCAACCACCCTCACCTCACCACACCTCACATCCCACTCTCCACCACAACCCTATACTCCTCAAAACTCTGCACGCCCGCATCCTTCTCCCTATCCCTCCCCTTCCCCACCCCATGCCTCTCCCTCCAAACCTCCTCTTCCCGCTCCAACGCCTCCTCGAAATAAACCTTTTGATTCCGGGGGAAACACCGCGGCAGCCGCATATCCATATCCTCTTCTGTATTCTTCGCCCGACCCACCCCCTTCACAAACGCTTCGTCCACGAGTACGTACCGGATATTCGGCGACGACGGACCCACGAACATGATTTCGTGCAGGACGGACTCCATGATGGCGCGGAGGCCGCGGGCGCCGATGCCGGTTTTTTGGGGGGTGGGGTTGGATTTGGAGGAGGGGGAGTTGGCTTTAGAGGTAGAGCTGGAAGGACCATACAGAGCGAGCGAAGCAATAGCTTCGAGGGCCGCGCGGGTAAATTTCAAGTGGATACCATGTGGACCATAGGTTTCGAAGAGCGCGGTGTATTGCTTGACGAGGGAGTTGCGGGGTTCGGTGAGGATGGAGACGAGCTGAGGGAGAGAGAGCGGGGCCAGGGAGGTGGTGATGGGGATACGGCCGAGGAGTTCGGGGATTAGGCCGTAGGCTTGGAGATCGGTGGGGGTGGTGTGCGAGAGGATGTCGGGGTTGGTGTCGGAGGAGGTGCGGCTGGGGGAGAGCCGCGATGTGAAGCCTATGGAGGATCCTGTCGAGAGGCGTTTGGAGATGATTTGCTCGAGGCCGATGAAGGCGCCGGCGAAGACGAAGAGGATGTTGGATGTGTCGATTGTGTATTGTTCGTTTCGGCCGGGTGGCGCGGTGTCGCGTCCGCCTCTGTCGAGACCGCGAGAGGAGTTGGAGTTGTTCTTGTCGGATTTGGCATTGACTGTGACAGTGGTTCCTTCGATCATCTTTAGTAAGCCTTGCTGGACACCTTCTCCGGAGACATCACGTCCATGAGTCATGACAGCTGGTTTGGCCAACTTGTCAATTTCGTCAAAGAAGATGATTCCAGTTTCGCACTTGTGTACGGAGTTGGATGATGCGAGCAGTAAGCGCTCTATGGAAGACTCGATGTCGGTTCCTATGTAGCCGGCTTGTGTGAGGGAAGAACAGTCCACAGTCGCGAAAGGAACCTCGAGGACACGTGCTAGGGTCTGGAGGATGTAAGTCTTCCCAACACCAGATGGGCCTAATTTGGAAGTTAGTAGTCTAGACTTAGAGGTATAATGTCGAACAGATATCTCCCAGTGCACACAATCCCATTCAGAGGGCAGCCAGCAGCCAGCAGCCAGCAGCTAGGGCTTGAGGGCGTTCCCGCTCAATGGAAGGAGTACGTAGACATGCATACCTAGGAGCATAAGATTCGATTTCTCGATTATCGTGCGGTCTGGGAACGGGTCCTCGAGTGGTCGAGAACCAAGTTCAGGCTCCTCATCGAAATCCCTATCACGGTAGGATGCGTTCAGATCGGCGGTCTGGACAGCATGACCAACATATTCATCTAGAGTAATTAAATCAGAACAGGGTTCATATGATAATATACTTGGGGAAGTTGGGAGGATGGAAATAGGGGTTGTTACTGTCAACAGGATGGCTGTTGCGTTCCCGCTCATACATATGCCTCCTATGGTACTGCTCCTTTCTCTCCTGCTCCTCAGCTTCCTGTCTCTTCAATTCTCGAATTCGTTGGTAATGATTGTATATTGCTACACATGTGACTTTCTTCGCTCTATCTTGTCCCACCACGAATTTATCCAGATGGGTTTTCAGTGACAAAGGAGTGAGGACAGGAACACCATGTTTGGACGCCTGGGACAGAGGCCCCTTTGTTGGACCGGGCGGCTCATATGAAGAAGTCCAGCCTTGGCCGTCAAAGTCTGCTCGTCGGTACTGAGTTTCTCGATGTTCTCGAGAGGTGGAATGGAAACCTCGATGGCGGGGGGTTAAGAGGATTCGAGCATGGTTGGTTGAGTAGAGGGGAGCCCGACTTAGTCCCGACATCGGGGACATATTGTTGACGATTGTCGGTCTCTCATCTGTTCATTATTGCCGGTATGGACGAAGGAAAGATATTGATATTGATGTTTATACAATTAAGCCAGACCTTAAGATCTGATGACACTTGGAAGCTGTTCTCAATGATGCACGTGAGTGCTCTATGGATAAGTCCAGGTCGTTGTGTCGTGATATAATGCGGTGGACTCGAAGGTTTGCGGGGTGAGACCGCATTCGACTACCCGACGCTAACCTTTATTTGCCCTCCCCTCCACTCCACCTACTCCAAATTCTGGAGATTGACTTCGTGGGATGGGAGGAAAGACTAGAAAGCACGAAGAATAGCATATTGTTTTAATTTCTGACTACATAAGCTTTGGCCGTATAAATGAGAATGGCAGGTTATTTTTTATTCAATTGTATTCAACGACGTTGATATCATCTTCATACGTTGGTGTACGACTCGTGGAATGTGTATGATGTTCGAGCTTCTTATCGACGGTTCGTCGCTTAAAGCTCTCACCCAATTGCACCCAATGCAACTGTTTGACAGGTTTGACAGGGATCGACGTCACTGTAACCATAGCTCATAGGCTTCGACTCTGCAGCAGTTGGGCTCTGGAAAGCTCTCAACAGCCCACCACAGCCCACCACAGCCCACCATCCACTACAGCCCACCAACGCGAAAAGGCGAGAAAAAGCTACAACCTGTAAAGATCAACGAAAGCAAACCACTTACAGCATCGCACTTGTACATAAACCATGGCAGAAAAAATTGAAGAAAAAAACTTATACCCCGCAGAATCTTCCGCTTTTAAACAAGATAAATGTGAAGACGTCTTGAAACTATTTCACAACTGTTTGCTTTGCTCCTAACATTACGGCTACTCCTGAGTCCTGACATCAAGCTATCTTATCTGTCTGGCGGCTAACAGCTCCGTACCAACCCAAACCATCACCTCATACCCCATAATAGCTTCTCCAAACTGGAGATCGTCCTGGCGCTAGCTTCACCACTCCCAATCCCACAAATACCCTGATTCCAGATATTCTTGCTACAGATCTGCCAAATCATCAAGAATCCGCAAGAATGGCAGCAAAGGCAGAAGACATGGCAACCACTTCAATCATGGAGACCAAGCCAACAAATGGCATCCCCAACGATGGCACTGGTAAGCTACAGCTCAGAGATGTCCTCTACTGCAAAGACCGAATACTGACCGGCATAGGCGTTATTCAGCTTGACCCATGGCTTGGTCCATTCAGAGACTCCCTGAAACATCGATTCTCGAAAGCACAACAGTGGATTACCACGATCAACGAGACAGAAGGAGGCTTGGAGAAGTTCAGCAGAGTCCGTAGTGCTCTTTTTCTTCTACTCTGGTTATGACTGACCACAACAGGGAACTGAGAAATTTGGATTCAACGTGGACAAGAGCAACAACATCATATATCGGGAATGGGCTCCGGCTGCCAGAGAGGCATGGTTGATTGGCGATTTCAGTATGTCTTTACCATTTCTGCCCAATTTACCACCAGCTTCACAAGGCTAATCGCAAGTAGATGACTGGAACCGCGACTCGCATCCTATGAAGAAGGATCCATTTGGTGTTTTCGAAATTACCTTGCCAGCAAAAGATGGCCAGCCTGCGATTCCCCACAACTCGAAAGTCAAGGTAAGCTACCTCTTGGAGCTCTATACTGTTACCCCTCACTAATTACGAAAGATATCTATGATTGCACCTTCAGGCGAACGAATCGAACGTATACCAGCTTGGATTCGATATGTCACTCAAGACCTCGCTGTTTCTCCCGTTTACGACGCTCGCTTCTGGAACCCTCCTCAATCCGAACGATACGTCTTCAAGCACCCAAGACCGAAGAAGCCAGTAAGTGCTAGAGTATACGAGGCACATGTGGGAATATCTTCCCCAGAACTCCGAGTCGCTACATACAAGGAATTCACAAAGAACATGCTGCCCAGAATACATCATTTGGGCTACAATGTTATTCAGCTCATGGCTATCATGGAGCACGCATATTATGCAAGTTTCGGTTATCAGATCAACAGTTTCTTCGCTGCTAGCAGTCGATATGGTACACCTGATGATCTGAGAGAGCTGATAGACACAGCACATGGCCTTGGCATCACTGTTTTACTTGACGTGGTCCACAGCCATGCATCCAAGAACGTTTTGGATGGACTCAATGAGTTTGATGGAACCGACAGTTGCTATTTCCACGAAGGGCCAAAAGGAAAACACGAGCTGTGGGATAGTAGGCTGTTCAACTATGGATCTCACGAGGTCCTTCGATTTTTGCTTAGCAATTTGCGTTTCTGGATGGATGAGTACAACTTTGATGGATTCCGTTTTGACGGCGTTACTAGCATGCTTTATACCCATCACGGAATTGGCACGTAAGTAAATCGTCAAAAATATTTGTCTGGCTTTGCTAATGTGAAAAGGGGATTTTCTGGTGGTTACCATGAGTACTTCGGCCCTGGCGTTGATGAAGATGGCGTTGTCTACCTCATGCTGGCCAATGAGATGTTGCATCAACTGTATCCTGAGTCGATCACGATAGCAGAAGATGTTTCCGGAATGCCAGCTTTGTGCTTACCGTTAGCACTTGGTGGAGTAGGCTTTGATTACCGACTCGCCATGGCTATTCCAGACATGTGGATTAAGATCCTCAAAGAAAAGAAAGACGACGAATGGGACCTTGGTAACATTTGCTTCACTCTCACAAACAGACGCCACGGCGAGAAGACAATCGCATACTGCGAAAGTCACGACCAAGCGTAAGTAGAAGCCCTTAAGCTTGCAGGAGCATAGCTAATTTTCTCCCTCTAGTTTGGTCGGAGATAAATCCATCATGATGCATCTGTGTGATGCGGAAATGTACACAAATATGTCTACGCTCACTGAGTTCACTCCTATCATTGAGCGAGGTATGGCATTGCACAAGATGATTCGTCTTCTGACACATGGTCTCGGAGGAGAAGGTTATCTCAACTTTGAGGGTAATGAGTTTGGCCACCCAGAATGGCTGGACTTCCCCCGTGAAGGTAACGGCAACAGCTTCTGGTATGCTCGCCGTCAATTCAACCTTACCGACGACAGTCTTTTGCGCTACAAGGCATTGAACGAGTTTGATGCCAAGATGCAGCATCTAGAGGACAAGTATGGCTGGTTACACAGCCCCCAAGCATACATCAGTCTTAAAAATGAATCCGACAAGGTCATCGTTTTCGAACGAGCGGGCTTGGTTTGGGTGTTCAACTTCCATCCCACTCAGAGCTTTGCCGATTACAGAATCGGCATTGAGCAGGAGGGTACTTACAGACTCGTTCTCAGCACCGATTTCAAAGACTGTGGTGGCTTTGATAGAATTGACGCTGGTACTCGATTCTTCACCACGCCATTCGCATGGAACGACAGGAAGAACTTCACACAAGTGTATATTCCAACACGCACAGCAATTGTAAGTTCCCGTTGGATTAATTTTTGACGCGAATGCTAACAAGTTCAACAGGTATTGGCTCTCGAATCCACCATGTAAGAAAGATTATGAGATTTTGATACGAATTGCGAGAGTTACGAAAGAGAAGATATTGTGAATATTAAAAAAAATTATAAAAGGTGGCATCCAGAAAAATGCATGTTATTAGATCTCCATTAGCTACGTCAGCAATTGCTGCGTGAAAAATATAGTAAATATTCTTCGTCCTCTTTAAGATATATGCGTAGAACATAAGTATATCCCGTTGGGCGAGTGTTTTCCCAAGATGACCAGGAGTATGTTTAATCTGACGGATCGACAACGTCAATTTTCATCACACAATCCTTCAGGCTGTCTGTGCTGTCAAAATTTAGGTTGGGAGACTTAAGACGGAGGGGCAAACCTAAATCGGGTCAAAACGGAAAGACGGAGGAGCAGTCACGTGGTAGGATACGCTAACAATTAGTCGAGAAGCTCATTTTGCTGCTGGCTTTCCGTACCCTCCTCTTCTTTGCAAGATCATACCTCCATCTACCTTTGTATCTCCACTCCCATTCCTAACGCTCTTCTTCATCCGTCAAGATGTTCAGGAGGTACGTAGTTATTGCCAGATGCTTTTATCGCTGCCGCATTGGGCCACAATCGACCAATTGAGCTGACTTTTCTGGTATAGCGCCATTCAAAAATCTGCTCTCCGGGCTTCAAGGAGCGCCTTCAGACCGGCAGTGTCCACCGGTCTGAGAGCTGCTTCTGCTCGATTTGCGAGTGATAGTGCTGTGCACGGAAAGATTCATCAAGTTATTGGTGCCGTCGTAGATGGTGAGTGGCAGGAAAAATTCTTCTCGGCAACGACGTCAAAGTTCGGATCTAGGGAATTTGTGGTCGTCAAAGCTTCGCGTACCCTGTAACTGCATCTGACACAACCTCAACAGTCAAATTCGATACCGAAAAGCTCCCTCCTATTCTTAACGCTCTCGAGACCGACAACGGTGGTAACAAACTCATTCTTGAGGTCGCAGTACGTCACAGAAAAAAAAAAGAAACAAACCACACATCGGACATGAACTGATTGGGATAACAGCAACATTTGGGAGAGAATGTCGTCAGAACCATTGCTATGGATGGTAAGGAACCCTGCGACTTTACGGATACAGTGGCAGGAATTGATGTGATGTGTGTATAGGTACGGAAGGTCTCGTCCGTGGCCACCGCGCAACCGATACTGGAGCACCAATTCTTGTACCAGTTGGTGTAGGAACTCTCGGTCGTATCATGAACGTTACTGGTGACCCGATCGACGAGCGTGGACCCATCAAGGCCACCAAGAGGTCGCCCATTCACGCTGAGGCACCAGCATTCACCGAACAGTCCACTTCTGCTGAGGTCTTGGTTACTGGTATTAAGGTCGTCGACTTGCTTGCTCCTTACGCTCGTGGTGGAAAGATTGGTCTTTTCGGAGGAGCTGGTGTCGGAAAGACTGTGTTCATTCAAGAGTTGATCAACAACATCGCCAAGGCCCACGGTGGTTACTCTGTCTTCACTGGTGTAGGTGAACGTACTCGTGAGGGTAACGATTTGTACCACGAAATGCAAGAGACCCAGGTTATTCAACTTGATGGAGAGTCTAAGGTCGCCCTGGTCTTCGGTCAAATGAACGAGCCTCCGGGAGCCCGTGCTCGTGTTGCTCTTACTGGTGTAAGTATCAATTCCTTCCGTTTCTTGCTTTGGACTTGTTCCGTTATCTACAAATATGTCCATGTATACTAATGTCATTCGACAGCTTACAATTGCTGAGGAGTTCCGTGAGCAAGGACAAGATGGTAAGTAATTCATTTGCTACGCACTCCGAAGATTTCATTGTCCGGTTTTATCACATCAAGAAAACCGGTCAATGAAACTTCACCCCTCATACTTAGACGAAAGTTTAAAGTTTACTGACTTCACTAGTGTTGCTCTTCATCGACAACATTTTCCGATTCACTCAAGCCGGTTCTGAAGTGTCTGCTCTTCTTGGTCGTATCCCATCTGCCGTCGGTTACCAACCTACTCTCGCCGTCGACATGGGTCTCATGCAAGAACGTATTACCACCACCACCAAGGGATCCATTACCTCCGTCCAAGCCGTCTACGTGCCTGCTGATGATTTGACTGATCCTGCCCCTGCTACTACCTTCGCCCATTTGGACGCCACCACTGTGTTGTCCCGTGGTATCTCTGAGTTGGGTATCTACCCAGCTGTCGACCCTCTTGACTCCAAGTCTCGTATGTTGGATCCTCGTGTTGTTGGACAAGATCACTACGACACCGCCAGCCGTGTCCAACAGATGTTGCAAGAATACAAGTCCCTCCAAGATATCATTGCCATTCTTGGTATGGATGAATTGTCGGAAGCTGACAAGTTGACTGTCGAGCGTGCCCGCAAGATTCAAAGATTCTTGAGCCAGCCTTTCACTGTTGCCCAAGTCTTCACTGGTATCCAAGGTGTTCTCGTCGACTTGAAGGACACCATCGCCTCGTTCAAGGCCATCATGAACGGAGAGGGTGATGATTTGCCAGAAGGAGTAAGTGGTCCAAATCCAAGATCATTGTCTCTGCTTTACTAATAAATTTATAGGCTTTCTACATGGTTGGTGACTTTGCTTCAGCTCGTGCGAAGGGAGAGAAGATTCTTGCTGAACTGTAAGCATATTCATTCCAAAGTATACTGTTCTCAATACTAACAATTTCTTCAGTGAGAAGGAATCATAGATGAGATGATAGACGGGGGTTGATGTGTATAATTGCCAAGAGATGATTGATGGATGATGAAAAAAGGGAAGGGTAGGCAGCGTTGGAGCTCGGGCCGTGTACAGACATGGGAGAACCAAAATCATCTGATTATCGCATCTCTTCTTAAGCTGAGCCTTGTAACAACCACCAAGAAATTTCCTTTTTTGTTCAATTGCACTGCTGCCATGATTCCAATGTGTTTACAATAATGAATGATATCTAGTTGACTTAAGCGCGCGATACTGGGACTTCCGTTTATGCCTAGTATTTCTTCCAGAAGGCGTTCTCCTTTTGAGCGGGGGAATATGCGTTTGATGAGAAGTCTTTTATCAGTGCTTTTGCAACGCAGATCCCGTCTCGGGGGAAATTTCATCGCATTTGTTGCACATCGCATTTGCTTTGCCGCCGGGCAAAGGCGCGCTATCTTGTTGGCCGTCGGCGAAGTCAGCGATCCAAGAAACATGGCGTGTGCGCCAAAATATCGCTTATGCAGTGGTAGGTGCGGGGTAATGGAGGGGAAGTGGAAAGGAGGGGGGAATATCTGTATAGAGGAATTGAGGGATATTGTTTTCCTTGCTGTTTGGAGGTGGATTGCAAGTAAGGAATGGGGAAGTGTGTGTGTGTGGGCGGGTAAGCATGGACAAATAAGGAACGGAGAAGAGGATGGATGGGGTTGCTCGTCTTACTTACCTTACCTTTACTGCTTACGGTCGGATCAGGGTCAGGTACGATATATGCTGTGTATTGCTTTCACCGGTGCGCGCTCTGGGGTCTGGGTAGGTGAGTGGATGGGCTTAGGGATGGGTTGAGGGATGGGTAGGGGGATGGTGGGGATGGAGGTTGTGGGTTGTGGGTTGTGAGTTGTGGGTTGTGAGTTGTGAGTTGTGAGTTGTGAGTTGTGAGTTGTGAGTTGTGGGTTGTGGGTTTGAAGTGAAGGACTGGTTTGGGGATTTCATTGCTGGGGGCCTGCAGGGAGGAGGTGGGAGTGGGTGGCGGAATGAGGGGAGCTACTCAGCAGGTTTTGATGGGGCTAGAGACGGTGGTTGTGTGACCTCCCTCGCCGAACCAACTTGAGCAAATGTCTTGTGGAAATGAATCCGGACTTTGGGCATGCAGTGCTGTGATGTGCTAGGGGGGAGGGCGAAGGGGGAAGGGATAGAGAGATTTGGGATGAGAAGCATGGCAGAATAGAGGACTCAAAGACAGCGAAGGGTGGAGTTAAGCGGGAAAAGAGCACAATGATTAAGGTGTTGGGTTCTTGCTATGGCGCTGTTGGCTGTTTGTGCTTCAGTGTGAGTTTCTGTGGTATAGCTAGTTATTGCTCTGGCAACTCTTCTGCCTTTTTCGAGGAGTTCTCTGGGTTTCTGGTTCTCCGAGGCAATCATTGCACCTCATCCTTTAATATCCAGTAAAACAGTTATCCTAGACCGGCTTGTTGTGATCCATTGGGTGTGAGAGCAGTGCAGTTGGCTTGATGTTATAATGGTCGTTTCTCTGATTATGGAGCTTTGGTGAGTAGCTGTAACCTTAGTTGTGGTTGTTGATATCTGTCTGAAATGCTCAGGTGTAGCAAGCAATTAGATTTTAGACTGCTGTAGTAACGGTGCAAAGTAGATAGTATTTGATGTGCACACATTAGAAGGTTCATCACCTTGACAATGATGAACTCTTTATACGAGTGAAGTACAGTGCAAACCACACTCTGGGGAAGCGTAATTTCCCCAGATGTGGAAATTTGATGATCGATAAGGAAACTTAGCCGAAGATGGTCCGAACCGACCGACTAAACACCATCATTGCTTGCGTTCTCGGCTACTTTCTTCGACAACCATATCCATCATGATTTATCTCAACTTTTCCAGTCGGATACGACTGGATCGCCCCAATAGCGGAAACATGCAGAATGTCTCCTGCCCTTCATATAGCCCCCTTGGTGGGGTGTGCGAGAGTTAGGTTCTCTTACGGTTCTCTGCCGTTTCGGTGATTGTACATTTACATCCACCGCAGCGGCCTGCGCGACAAGAGCATATCGACTCAATCGCATCATTACCACTATTAAACATCATCCTCCTGGTCTTGGAGTTCCAAATTGGATATCTGCAGGTATTGCCAGTCAACAACCGTTGTCTACCTCGTTATCTCAGACATCCAATAGGGGACCGCAAATCACTCAAAAGCCGTGAGTCAACATAGTCCTTCATATAAGTGTCACTATACTGACTGCGGTATTTAGTCCCCAATAAACTTTTCGTCTCATAAACCATAAACCACAACATACTGTCATCATGTCTATCACCAAACTGTCCACCGAGCTCCTGCAGAAGATCTACGAATCCTGCGACCTTATCGATGCCCTTCACCTTTCCCAAACTTCGAAGAGGCACTACAGCGTCCTCCGCGGGCGATACCTCCCCATCCTCGGACGAGCCTTAAACAACTCCTACGGACCAATCCCCAGCTTACACAAACTGGTCATCAGCAGCGAGCCCGAGAAGAAAGGTCGTCGAGCAGTTGGGACAGAGATACGCCGAAACGCACTAGTCGACCGGATCGTGCAACTCCCAGACGACGCCCCCCTATCGATCGAGTTAATGACTAAGATGGTCAGCTTCGGAAGAATAGCAACGAAATGGGTTGAGATATTTCCGCAGTTTAGATGGCGCATCGATTATAAAAATAGACGGTTTCTTAAGGCGCACGAACAGCAGCGCATGCGTCGTGCTTTGTATCATTACTGGACTTACTGCAATTTATTCCATGATCAAATATACACGCAGTTCGATCCCGACTTTCCTGGGTAAGTACTTTTTCTTCTGTTTCCCCTTCCGCCCGGTCCTCGCCGTTACCCCTCGCACCTGCCCTCTGCACACCTTCTCTCAAAGAGGAAATGTGTGGCGATATCCCTCTGTGATTTTACTTGACACTTCACATCATCTGTTTGGTATTGAATGCTTTGCTGACATTGCTATTATCACATAGCGAGCGCCGCCCCCGCGACCCACGGCTTAGACTTGTCCGAACATACAGTACCATTGAGCTTGTCCAACTGAGCGAATTCCTCAAGCATGTTGTGTTACTCATAGAAACCGACCTCTACCCATCCAACTCCGTCATCGAAGCTTCACACAACTTTTCCCCCAAAGCCGTCGCAAAGATAGCATGGGGCTATGGTGCCGGCTATAGATACCTAGTTGATGATCTTCTAAAGTACAGCCCATTGGATCTCCTATACCTCTTCGAAAACACCTACACCAAGACAGAAAGAGCAGAATATCTCATCGCTCAAGGCCTCGCATTCGAGGATGCTCCAGCAACGTTGGAACGTGCTATTTCGTGCGTTTCGTTCGAAAGACAGGCCCTCGATCCAACTGGTGGTTTGAAGAACCTCTTCTATCCGGCACTGACGCCGAGGTCCCATATGGCGAAGCAGCAGGAGAATGTGAGATATGGGATTGCGGACTATGAGGGACAGGATGGGTATTTGGAGGATGATCCGTATAATCATGATGGGGATCGGAGTGGAGTGTCGCAAAGTTGATGGCTCATATGTTTTGTTCTACCTGTTTGGCATATCATATCACCGCTAGCAGCATTGGAGCTGGGGTTTATGAAAAGACAATACATACAAGTATAGAATAGGTGGTTCATAATTATTCCTGCCAATAATCTTTGTAACTTCCATGTGCATTTCTATTTTACATTGTGCAGATGTCATTGAGATTGTGAACAATAAAAGGACTGAGGGGTGGTAAGTAGATGTCACCTGTAGAGACGTTCCGAAGAAGCAGCCCATGCCACATGGCAGTCGTTCACATACGCACACAATATGGAGTAGAGTATCTTCATTGCCTATGAACCAATTATATCCATCCCATATCCATAACCATAACCTGATATCTCCATTCCTTCACGATGCACAACCAAATCCCTTGATATCAGCTATGAAGTATCCTTCCATGCAATGCAACGACCATATCCTCCCTGTCCGCCCCAATATGTTACGAAGTATCCACGCTGTAGAACTAAATCAAACCAGGCCAAATCAAACGCATAGCATTCATTCGTCCAGCCATCAATCAAAACCAGCGCGAGAGAAGTCGTAATGCAATGCAATGCATATCTAAACGTACTCGTAAAGACTATTCCCTCATGCATATTAGCAATCCACTCCACACATACACCACCACTTAAACCACACCAAACAAAGACATACCTATCATCATCCAACTGCACCATTCCCTCCTCTCCCGCCTTCTCAATCTTGATCTGTCGCGCCTGCTGCTCCTCAAAATCGTCAAGCTTGAGCTCGGGCTCGGGCTTGATACGCTTCTGGGGACTGGGGATCAAGTCGTCTTCGGAGTCGTCGCGGGCGGCGTCGGTGGCGAAGGCAGCTTGTTTGGTGGGGGTGGAGGTGGGGGTGTCTTTGGGGGTGCGGGGACGCTTTTTGGCGGGCTTGGGGTTGGTGGCGAGGGCGGAGTCGGCTTTGGATTCGCGGCGGATTTTTTGGTAGTGTTAGCTAGGGGAGGGGAGGTTAGTGGGTGGTGGAGAGTGGAGAGGGGGTGGTGACGGAAAGAGGGACGGGGAGTGGGTAGAATGGGTAGAGATGATGGGAAGTAGTGATGGGTAAGGAATGGAATTGGAGTGGTGGGCAAGTGGATGAGGTTGGGTTATGATGCAGCGGAATGACAGCAGGAAATCTTGTGAGAAGCAATAATGACACAGAGCATCTGATAGTATAGGAGTGTTTGGTGTATGAACTGCCAAAGGAAATGGGAAGGAGAAGGTGCGAAGATCAGAACAGAAGCTGGGCTCTGCCATAGACAAAAGCAGAATCGAGTCCAGATCGAGAAAGAAGCAAAGTGAAGACGGAAACACGATAAATCGCGCAAGAACCCCAGACTGAAAACAAAGACTACTGAGTTCCAGCCTAACAAGTAAGAGAACAGATGGATGGTGATACAATGCAAGAGAAGATAGATCGATCAACATACCGACAAGCTTCCTTAGTGAAGCCATAGCCCTTCGTCTGCATCTTCACGGCAATCTTATCCCAAAGGATCGATTTAATATCACCGACCTCGATGATAGACAAGAGCAAGTCCCTATCCGAACCGTAGTCCCAGACAGAAGGCATGGTTGCGACTTGAGTTGTTTGTGGTTGAGAATTGAGTTGGTGGATTGAAGTGTAGTTGAAAGATTGAAGTTGTTGTTGGGAAAAGGAAGATGAAGAGAAGATAGTGGGGAGTAGTAGAAATAGAAAGAAGAGTAGAAAGAGATTTCGAGGAAAGTACAGCAGTTGAGTGAATAGGAAAGAAAGTATGCCTTCTTATTGGTTGAACGAGATTGCAGTTGTAAAGGACCGAGCCGGTTTTGTTCTTCGGCGAGAACAGTGCTCCAAATACGGCTATCTGGTGAATATACTGCTGGAACCTGAGGATTCCTCGGGATTACTTCCGTAGAAAGTGATAGCCTTTTCAACACCAGTAACTTTCACTGTGCTCCGTAGTCTGAGCTGTAGACCAAAAGTTCTGAATATGACTAGTCATATTCTCAGGTCTACTTGTAAAAGTATTGTCCCAGCCAGAATTTCTTCTGCCGGATGTGCCCTCCCGACCAGGTATCAGCAGTTGTGTTTCCCATCCGAACTTGTAGTTGGCTGAAGGAGTTCTGGATCCGAGCAACCAGTTTCATAGATTTTTGTGCTACCGCAGCAGCAAACAAAAAATATTCGATCAAGAAGCGCCTGCATAAATTGTAGTATAGAAAGAAGATGGCTGTCACGGCTAACAAATGTATTCCATGGCTTGTTGGCTTTCGGCTCCCTTACTCGTCTTACCCGGCCAGGGCCGCCACTAGCGTTACTGTATGCAGGACTCTCCCGGTACTGCAGATGCAAACAGAATCTTCATTAATTTTGTTTCTAGTCGAACGGGCAAAGTACTTTGGATTCTGCAATCGATGCATATACCGATTAGATAACCAAGGTTCGTTTCTGTCAACCAGTATCAAACGAGGTCCAAGCGGAATGCTATACTTCTGTTCCTGCAATAGAACCCTGTCTACAAACAGAATATCAGCCTAGAAATGCTTCCAGCCAAGATCCTGGGTCTTGGCTTCTGAGAAGAGCCAGAACTTCTCATGAGCAGGAGAGAAGTCCATAGTTTCCCTCAGGGAGCAAGGAACCATAACTTTTCTGCTCTGAAGCTTTCCTACAATTCCATTGTCCCATATGCAGGTTCCCTCTGTAGAAATAGGAAAGAACCTGTTCGAGATGGTTGCCTTTATTGCCTTGTTGTCTAGCCGCACACCCCTCTATGCTTTTCTCCAAGACCATATCACCGATTAGCATCTTCCTCTCGAAGACCCTTTTACCCCGCTCTTGCATCATTGCCACGCAGTGCTTCTTGCTTCGAAGTTACACAATATCGTCGGTACATTACATGCCTCGACACCTTCGATCATCTTCAACAAGCCTCCATTCTTGCCTTCATATTCTTCTTAAATACCACAAAGATAGCTACTCGACTTTCTTTCTCACGATTTCCAACTTTCAACCTTGCTCTTTCTAGTTTCGATCAAAAATGCCGAACGAGATGTCCATCAACCGCTTGCTCTACGCAATGCTCAGCCAGAAGTGTCTGAAGGATATATGCATGATTCTCCCAACCACTGGCCCCTTCCGCCACTCTCACGTTCATCTCCACAATAAAGTGAAACTAACCCCCCCAGATCGACTGGAACAAAGTCGCCCAAGACCCTTTCCTAGCACAGGAAATCACCAACGGACATGCAGCCCGCATGCGCTATTCGCGGTTCAAAAAACAAATGGAGGAGACAACCTTTTCCCCACCGCCACAGCCCCGTACAGACACCATCCGACGTGGGCGAGTTAAGAAGATCAAAACCCCGAAGCGGGAGTACAGGAAGAGGCCAAAAGACCTCGTTTCGAAAGACCTTCCCATCCGCCTTAAGACGGAGTCAGGCCCCAGCACTCCCCCACCTCGCTCCTCCCCCTCAGCAAGTGGGCTCCGCACCCCACCTCCAACGCTCGAAAGGATCAAAACCGAGCAACTTGAAGAATGGGAGTTCTGCCCCGCGTCAGGAGTGTCGTCTTCTCGGCTTTCTACTCCCTTGCTTATGTTCGCTGATTCGGAATTCTCTCCCACTTCTCCATCTTTCCCTACACCAGGAGTCGTGAGTCTTAATCGCAGTCCGGATATATCCAGTTCCAATAGGAAAATCACCGATCAAAGCATTGCTCCTTCTCAACTGCATCTCCCAGAAGAGAAGCACCGAGAGATTTACTCCGGTCTTCCGTCCGAGTTCTGTATGCATGGATGGGAAATAAT
This sequence comes from Rutstroemia sp. NJR-2017a WRK4, assembly GCA_002946385.1. Taxonomy (NCBI): domain Eukaryota; kingdom Fungi; phylum Ascomycota; class Leotiomycetes; order Helotiales; family Rutstroemiaceae; genus Rutstroemia; species Rutstroemia sp. NJR-2017a WRK4. The sequence continues at coordinate 440,046 of NJPR01000057.1, forward strand.
TCAAGATCGGATTGAAGAAGATAGGAATGTGGACGGGGACGAGGACATGATTTTTGTGAAATCTGAGGAGGAAGAATATGCTTTTGGTGGGATTTTCATCTAGGTTTCGCAGGGACATAGATGACCTCAAATTTGAGGAAAGGATGAACCAGTGGCTGCAAGGTATCATTGGACCTTTGTGGTAATTGTGAGTTTTAAGGAAAACAAAATAAAAGGTGTTTTGGGATGGAGGGGCAGAACTGGGGAATATTATTGGGTTAATAAATGGTAGAAGTATAACTTAGACATTCATGAATGAATACAGCAATGTGTATGACTTATGAAACTTAAGGATCACAGTGTTTGAAGAAAGTATGTTTGAAAAATATGTCATTTTGCAGGAACTGTCCTTGGCATATTCGGCCCGCTGCTATGCCTGAAAAGGGAGCTCTGGCATTCCCCGCGGTTCTGTGATGAATGAGTATTCTTGTACTACAAGTTCCTTATGCCGGAAGAGATGCAATCTAATATGAATGTATCAGATGGCCAAGCATGCGTAAACTGCTTCATATGAATCTTTATATTCATTCAGAGTGCCCCGTCACTTGATTCCGCAGTGGTTACCTTGTACTCGCCTACCCAACCCCTAACGCCAAATCACCACGCGCCATAACGCCAGCACCAACATATCTTATTCCAAATTTTCCATTTAATTCTTCCCATCTAGCCTCCTTCCCTTACTCTCCTCTTTCGCTTTCGGCTCTGGCGCCGGCTCACTCTTGGCCTCTACTTTCTTCCCATTCCGTAACGTCTGTCCTTGACCCTGGAAATGAGGTTGTTGCGCATCAGCGTTCTCCTTATCCTTATCCGCCTGGGTCTTCACTGGCTTGACTTCGTATCCGAAGAATAGTTTGTTTGGCGGCAATCGTAGAGGTTGTGGACCGTTGGTTCGACGAACGGGTGGCGCAGGTGTATTTGTGCTGACGCCAGCAACCGGAGTCGAGGCTTGTGGAGTGGGAGTTTTGGCCCCTTTCTTTGCACTGAGTTTGTGGCCTCCGCTAAGGAAATTCGAAGAGGCGGCTTTGGCGCCTTTTGCGGCAGCATTGGAGGATGGCGCAATCGCATCGTAGTTGATGGCTTGAGCCATGGTTCCTTGACTGTGAAGCATACCTCCGGCAGGAAGACCACCTATGGCACTTCGTGGCGTGCTTGTTCCGCTGACGCTGGCTCGACTGGATGATGGCTCGACGTAACCTAGGGGAGGGGCAAAATCGACCGATACATCCGTTTCGAGCATGCTGACACCCATCTTCTCAGTGGCTGGTTTGACTTCGAGAACCGCCACATCGTAAACTGTGTCGTTGTAGTAGAAGCTGAATATATCGCCTTTTGTCAATGTCGAAAAATCGCGGAACGCTTTTTCGAGTACAGCTTTGGGGTTTGAGATATCGAGGAAGTTGACTGATTGCGGTTGTAGTTTAATAAGAGACGCAGAAGGTAGATCGGTAGATCTGATTTGGAAAAGGTCTCCGGTTTCGAGTTCAAGTGTTTGCATCATCTGCGATTGCTCATTAGCTTACCTCCAACTGCAAGGGAAAGACAGCTTTCATACCCAGTGCGGCAGGTAAACCTTTCCCTCCTCTGCAATAAATTCTAGCACACCCGCATGTGTCAACTTTGGTCCATCCGATCCCTGGCCATTTATAAGTTCGAACAACATAGGATATGTAATGTGTAGCCGAGTGAGCTTCTCCAAAGCGGAAGGCGGCATGATAATCTTTCCTCCATAGTTCAGGTTCTCTCGCTCAGGACCTGGCATCATGACCGTGGGATAGCATCGGTAGTATTCGTCGAACCGTTTCGGAGTCCCTCTCATGCCACCGCGTTGCAACATGTTGTACATAGCAGCTGGGTCATCGCCCTCGTAGTAGCCTGCGTTAAACTAATTGAGGGGATTAGTGTTTGAAAGACATGGTAGGTTTATACAACATACCATCTTGCTCGATAAACGGGAGTATTTGCCAGAGAAAGGAGCTTTGTAAGAGAATGAGAAAGCGTAAATTTCTAAGAATTACGTGGTAAAAACGGCACTCAGTGACTTCTCTAATATTATAAAGCTCAAAGGTTGTGAGGGTAGCGCGGGCAGGTAGCTAAGATGACGCAGGAACCAGCCAAGCGACCGGACAATCTTAAATCCGACGAAAGCTCCAGACCAGCTCTTTCAACCCAATGAACTCTGAGCTCGAAGCTTCCAAACCCAAATCAGTTCGCCATCTCAGTCATGAGTTCCAGATACGCAGCTGCGCGACCGAAACGTGCCGGTGAAGAATTCGCCCGTTCTCACCATAATGACGACGAAGATGGACCTTCTTCCAAGAAGCCAAAATTCGACTTGAGGAATCCGTCAGCATTGGCCGCTGATGCGCCGGAAGAAGATGCGATTTTGGAAGCGGATGTAATTGGAAGTCGGGGGACGGGTACAAAGAGAGGAGCGGTTAACATTGATGGTTACGATAGTGATTCAGACAACGAAGGATTCGATGCCCGCGCGGACGAACGAGCAAAGGGCAAGAAGGGTGAGGTCAGCTTGGCGGAAGCACTAGACGGGTATGGAAAGGACGGGGCTGGTGGCACGAATGGAAAGTCGGAGATGGAGGAGGAAGCGGACATGTTTGCGGATCTCGACGAGGATTTCGCGGATGGGGATGAAGATGACCATGACACGAAGCCTGGGAAAAAAGGCAAGGAAGTCCGCTTCTTAGACGATGATGAGATTGAAGGGCAGGTTCTGGGGAGTAAAAGCGGAGGCCACGTTAGTGGAAACTTCGCATTGGATCCCAAGGGAAAGCTATCCGCCCACGCAATGGACGACCAAGAAAGCAGCGACGACGAAGAAGAGGCCGCGCTCCTAGCACAAGAAGAAGACATAGACGAAGAAGTCGGAGCTGGTGGACTGAAAAGAAATGCGCCAAAGGTCGACGCATTTAACATGAAAGCCGAACAAGAAGAAGGACGATTCGACGAACACGGCAACTTCATTCGCAAAGCCGCCGATCGGGACGCCGTGCACGACAGCTGGCTCGAAGGGATCAGCAAAAAGGAGATGAAAAAAGCCGCCGAAGCGCACGAAAAGCGCGAAGAAGAACGACGGCAAAAGAGGCTTGAAGACGACGCTATGCTTCTATCCGACATCTTACGAACATTAATACTACGATTAGAGCGCGGGGAGACAGTTCTCGAAGCGCTTGCGAGACTTGGGAAGGGCCAAGCGAAAGTCAAGAAAGTCCCGAAATGGAAACTCAAAAAACAACAACAGAAAGACGATTCCATGGACGTGGATGCGGAAAAACCAACTGAAGACCCAGAACAGGTCCGCATACGCGAAGCGGTCGATGCGATCACCGGCGCGGCCGACCAACTGCTCACGCGGGGGCAAACGGAGATCTACGATCAGGAAAGGGAGATGCTGGTGCGGCAATACCAGCGCGAAACAGGCGAGCAATGGGTCGAGCCCGCGCCGGAGGAAAGCGCAGATGCGGGGGATGGGGCGCGAGCTACGAAGATGTGGGAGTATAGGTGGACGGACGGACGGGATGGCGCTGCGAAACAGGGACCGTATGATGGCCCGACGATGCGGGCGTGGCAGGATGCGGGGTATTTTGGGGAGGGGGTGGAGTTTAGGAGGGTGGGTGAGGAAGGGGGTTGGAGTCGGGTTGTGGATTTTGTGTAATATATTATATGTATGGCTAAGTAATAAATGATACCCGGAGTATGGAAAGTTAGTGGTTATTACGATGATCTGAATGGCGCTGCATCTAAAGCAACATCATGGTGTAGATCTACTCAATACAGAAAATTGATGTCTATTGCGCAAGCTTTGGCTTAACTGCTCCGAACAGAATCACACGTATAGAGTAGGTCTCACATGCATAGTAGATTCGTCCCAACAGATTAGTATCCATCTGTATGGATCACATCTTTGCCAATTTGAAAGTCCATCTCAAATAGATAGAATCTGATACTATCATTACTTCTTTTCACCTCATCGTTGCGCCGACTTTTAGGCTTTTAGCCCTTCCTAGTATACAACAGAAGTACATCCATCAATTTCCCATGCTCGCCCCGCCATTGAAATATTAAAAAACGCCTATTCATCATCTCTACCCACCCTATACCCAACCTCATGAAACATCCATCGCATCCCCATGACCATTCGTCACAGACAGATTAACCCCTCCCTCATCACCAATCAGACGCTTTTCAAAATCATTGACGAACTTGACGCTGCGTGCAGAATCATAGAAGAGCGCGAAACTGCGCTGGACATCCTCGATGCCGATTTGCTTAGCTTTTCGCTTCGCGCAGATGAGCTGCGACGTGGTGATCAGATTGCTAGCGTATCGGATACCGGCTTCCTGGCCGATTTTGGTGAGCAGGGCAAGTGCGTCGGGTGAGACGTCGACTTCTTCTTCCTGGGCACGGATGGATAAAATTTGTTGGATTTCTTCCTTTGCGTATGCGTGGGTGCTTACGATGACTACTCTATCCAAGAAGTCGAGAGGTAGGCCATGAGGGCTCTTGTAGTTTGTGCCTCGGATTCTGGAGTTTCCGCGGTTGCTGGCCATTATGACGATAGGCGCGAGCTCGTCTTCCAGAGCGCGGTTGATATAGGAGAAACATTCGATATCCAGCATGTGGACTTCGTCGATGAAGAGTACACCGGGTACGATTTCAGCCTTGCCCTCTTCTTTCCATTCTGCCACTTTTGTGTTAATTTGGTCCCGAACCTCACTTCTGATCTCTCCAGTATCTCCAGAGAAAAGAGCCAAGAACCCTTGAGTTCTCGAGTTGATGACATCAATCTCGTGTAAGCTCACTGTGTGCACAACTTCCTTGCGCTTTTGTAGTTCTCCGTCCGGGCATTGCAGAAATTTGGTGTCCACGCCCATCGCATCGTAATCTCTCGACTTGGCAAATGATCGCCCTAGCTTGGTGATTTTGCCTGATGATTTGTCGATCGAAATAATATCCCCAGCCATAACGCGCTCCTTTGTCATTGAATCAATCATCTTACTCCCCATATCGTATATGGTTTCCATATCCGTGGTCTTGATGGTCAATTTCCCTTGCTTAGTACCACCAGTAACGCTTCTGTCTGTTTGAATTTCCACAACCTCTCCCTCGATCATTTCGCTTTCCTCCTTTATCCGCACACCGATAGATTTACGGAAAGCCTGGGTCAGGGCTTCTGTTTTCGACATTTCGAGGGAAAAGATTTCAGACGAGGCAAGCATTGTGAAAGGCACATCCGAACCTAGAGATTGAGCCATTCCCATTGCGATTGCGGTTTTTCCAGTGCTAGATTATTCCAGTCAGCAAGTGTCTACCTGATATTTATTGTGCTTATTTTACCTCGGAGGTCCAGCAATCAACACTGCGCGGCCAGCTATCTTTCCTTCCTTCACCATTTGTAGAATAACAGCAGCAGCTTTACGCGCCTTTGTTTGCCCTACAAGCCCTTGTGAAGATGCGCGAGGCTCTAGATTATCTGGATCAACGCCCAAGCCGCGAATATGAGAATGGGCCGCGATCAGGTTGAGCCCGCGCAGCTCTTTGCTCTCGGAGACGGTTTGAATTGACTATAGTAAAAGTAAATTAGCTTTCATAATGTCGAGATTCATAATTGCAGGATTCCTTACAGCAGCCATGACGAGGGATTTCTTCGGAGAAGGGCAGAGCTACGTGATGTTTCTCAGACGCAAGAAATGGTCGACGGTGAGGTAAGGTAAGGCAAGGCAAGCTCAGAAAACGTCTAACGTCCTAGCAAAATAATGTTTGGCTCTGCCTTCCCGTCCGTGTCCTACCTTATGCGTATGAATTCTTGCGACCAATCAAAGCATGGAGGTGAATTTATCAGAGAAGAAAAATGTTTATCAATTCTCCGGAAAACATAATTCCACTAAAGACGCTAACGTTGCGACCGTAAAAGAGAAAAATTATAGTTAATCCCTACAGCCACAATTAATTGCATTAATTACATTAATTGCATTTGGATGGAGGCGCGTCATATCGACCTGCATGTTGTGTCTAACAGACAATAACCATAAATAAGTTCAGCAATAAAGCTATTTCTAATAACTTTGACTTGACCTCTGTTTCTTTCTCTTCTTCTTCCTCTTCTTCTTCTTCTTCTTCTTCTTCCTCGTTTCATAGTCTGCTTGTCTCTCTTTGCACTCGGAGCATTCCACGTCACTTCTTTCCCTTTCCGTTCTCTTCCCTTCATCTCTCAAATAAGATATGAAACGTTGACAGAACAAGAAGCACGCTTAGAGCTACAGAACTATAATACGCCACAATCCTTCCGTACCAATACTTTTGAGCTCATACGGAGATCCTGATACACATTACTCATTGTGCATTCACCTCCACGGGTATTGACATTCTCAGTCTCAGTCTCAGTCTCAGTCTCAGTCGCAGTCTCAGTCTCAACAGAATTTCTCTAGAAAACTCATCGGTTTCCACCCAAGTCTTTACATGCTCTTCTTCTTTTTTCGTTTACTTCTCTCCTCGGTTCCTTCCACTCTGCTAGGTTAAGGTTACTACCCACTCGCTTCGTTACTAGGGCATCTCTGACAATAAATACCAAGCTAAAGCGGACAAAACCCATCACATCATAAATCAACACTTGCCACATTTTGCAGTTCGCGTACCATCGCGCAAAGATTTATGAACGGTTAGAGCCGTCGTAGTCACGAATGGCAAGTAGGCGATTCTCAGACGACTCGTCCTCGCCGCCCACCGGCCCTTCCGCACAATTTCGCTCTCGTGATCATTCCAGATCAAGGTACGATAGTGGGAGGCCGAGGCGTGGACGTGCCGACAGTTTTGGCTCAGATGACTATCCGGACACGCGGAGGTATTCTACTGTAGGAAGAAAAGATTATGATGATGGCAGAGACAGAGGTAATTATTGAGTCTCGTTACATTGCCTTTACCCTGCAGACCTATCGTTACAGCGATTTAAGACTACAATTCCTCGGTGTATCCCAGGAGCAAAGCCCCCCACTTAATCTTAACGAGTTCTGAGGATACTGTTTATGTGGCAATTCAAAAGCTGACGTTCATCAGGTTCCCCATATCGTCCCTCTGGACGTCAGAGATCAAGCAGCCCAGATCGCGAGCAATCTTCTGGCCTGCCAAGAAAACCACCGCTTTCTCGAAATAACCCAGCTTCGAGCTCTATTCTGAAAAACAGAACGAATGGGGCTGCTAAGCAAAAAGACAGCCCGATAAAAGTAGCGACTCCAATCACAATTTCTCCTACTGAAATGGAGGATGATCCTATTCTAATGCCTCAAGCCTACAAAGCAGCGCCCGATACTTCAGAAAAGGACTTAGTAGAGATTATGAAGATTTTCGGTAATAGTGTCGCAGCTAGAGCAGCTCTCGAGCAGGAGCGATGCTCAGCAAAAACTCTTCTTGACCGTAGAATTCAGGAGTGCTTGAAGATGGAGAGCGAGATCGCAAAGTTTCCGGCTCACAAACTAGCACAGGATTTAGCGAAAAAGAAGGCAGAAGAGCAGCTTCGCACAATTAATGAGAAGTACGATCGTTCCATAGCTGCGATAGAGAATTCGGCCGTGCGTTTTGCTGCCCAAGTCGCGAAAGTCAAAGCTGCCCCAGCAGATAACGGGATCTCAAAGCGCCTCCAAGAACGTTGTGTCATGTTGGAAAAGAAAGTACAAGTTCTTGAGCAGGCCGCAAAGAAAGACGGAGACGAGAGAGAAATTCAGCGCGACGACTTTTTGAAAAAGCTCAATGCTCAGTATCAAGATCTGAACAAAAAGGTTCAGCAATACGACTCACTTATTAAAGAGAGCCATCAGAGCTTGTGCAAAATAGTCGAGGAGCAAGATCGAGTTGCGAAGAAGGAATTCCAGAGCGCGAGAGAACGTCTAAACAACCACGAGAAAAAACTACATGACCCACATCCTCTACTCGACAATCTTAGCCAGAATCTCGAAACCGTTCAAAAAGATATTCGCAGGATATCCGCGCAGCTTTTAAGCGAAACTGCTGCCAAATTAGAACTTCAAAAGAAGTCGGAAGAAACTTCTAAAGCAGTCCTTACTCTATCCGAAGGTAATATCCAGCAGTCAGATCTTAAAAAAGATATCGAAAGCGTTTCGAGAATCGTCACTGGAGTGCAGGAAAAGCTCGATGCCCAAATTACAGCATTGACGTCGTCTAACGAAAAGCTAAAGGAGGTGGATGAACTCAAGAGCTGTGTTGTTGGTATCCAAAATGGGTACAACGGCCTCATTCACAAAGTTGATACAAATCTAACAGAAGCAAAAATGATTAAGGCGAGGATAGATACTCTAGAAAAGGCACCTACACCAGGTGGTCGCTCTGGAGACGTACTTACACCTACAAGAGGCTTAAACCCGACGGTAATAGGAGTGCTGCAAACACAACTTCGAGATTTACAAAGAGATATGAAGTTATGGAAAGACAGAGTTGTTAGGCTCGAGACTCCGATAAGCGATACTGATTCTATTTGTCATACTGGAGTGGAAGAAAAGCTAGCTTTATTGGAAGAGAAGCTAGCCTTACTAGAAAAGTCTTTAGAAGGAGTGCGTTCACTTGCGGCAACCGCGGAGAGTACATCAAGAGTATCGCCCTTCTCTACCGTGGCGCAGAACCTTGCCGAACTCAAGGAGAATGTGGATCTTCTACGGGTGCAGCAAACTGATAAGGAGAAGGCTATAAATCAGCGCTTGGAAGAATTTCATGTACAGGTTGGTGCGTTGAGCGGCAAATGGCTGTCGAGCAAAGGAGAGATAGATGGTATGAGGACCCGCATCAGTTCTGTGTTGGGTATAGGTGATGCTTTGAAAGAGGTTTCCCAGCAAGTAACCCGTCTGTCAACGCACACAGAAGAACGATTTAGCCTTCTTCACAACAGGCAGGAAGGCACCAGTGTAGCTGTGACGCATCTGGCCAACCGATTTGCAAATGTCTCCACCTCGGATCTAGCACGGCATATGGTCAGCCAAATCGAAACGATGTATCCTACCGTTAGGAATGTGGAACATACTCTTCTCGAAATGAGACGCCAGCTATTTCAGCAGCAAACTGTAACTACTACGTTACACAGTCAGATAGCTTCCCTCGAACTTCGCGTGGAGCAAAATGCCACACGCTCGCTTTCCACTACGGGTAATAAACCAGAGTCTCTGCGCCAAGAACTGGATTCCCTCACAAAAGATCAGCTAGCTATTATAGCAGTGTCTAAGAACAACAAGGCTACACTGGAACGTCTCAACGATACCATTACTGAAAACAAAGTCACTCTGGACCGTCTCAATGATACCGTTACAGAACTTACTGGAGACAAGACCAAGCTGGCGGAGCTTTTCGAAACTGTCATTGAACTTAGCAAGCGCGTTGAGGAGCTCCATAACCAGCAACTCAGCACTGACAAGCACCTAAAAGGTCTGGAAACCGAGGTGGAAGCTTGTCTGCAAGATGCCATGCCGCGCATCGATGCGATTGAAGAAAATCTGGAACTGGCGAAAAACGGAAAAGCTCTCGTCCTCAACTCAATTACCAACAACCGCTCCTCATTTACATCAATCCCGGCCACGGAGTCGGAACGGCAATCCTCAATTCAATCAGACATCACGAATCGCAAGCGAAAACAAACTTCCGTTCCAGCTACAAATGGCAGCCACGTGAATGGGCATTCTGACAGCAAAATTCCCGTGAGGAAGAGATTGCGAAAAGGGGAAAACGAGCAACCTATTGGGGGTGCAGGCAGGAGCAAGATATTGATTGGAGAGGAGGACGACGAGGAGTGATTTCATTTAGGACCGGCGGGGTGCTATTTTTGCGGATATTGGAGCGCGTTTCCTTTCTGATACCAACTTCCTTTCTCTTGCTTGGTTGCTCTCACACGGTGTTTGCTTTACCTTACATACATACAGTGGGTTGGAACTACAATTACAGTGTACAAAATCTTATTCATAACGGAGTGCGCGAGGTTCGTTCTTGTAGCGGGGAGTTTTTGATTTGGTGGACTGTGGACACGGGTAGAAAACTTGGGGAAAGAAAAAGAAGAGAAGAGAAAAAAAGCGACTCACTCGATGGTTTACAGGACAAAAACTGGTGGTTCGTTTGCTTGGAACTTTGGTGGGCGTTTGTCGATTAAGGAAGGGAAAAATCTACATACAGATGGGGAGCAACGAAGGGAGGGTCTTCTTCTTTTGTTTTATTTTCTGCGCCTGCGCATCTTCGCTCATGAGGGAGGGTGTCCGATCGGTACATACCACTACCGCACTATACGTTGGCTTTTCTTTTCTTGGCTCGAGACTCGAACTAGGTGTATATTAATCATCACGGCCTATATTACGAACGACCTTATGAATGAGTTTTCGAACTGGGCGAGGCAAAGGGAAATGAACGGACACAAACATAGCACAAACAAACGCAAACACAAACACAGATGTGTTATCTTTGCAGGGAAGGGAATGGAATGGAATATGGAAGAGATAGATAGCTAGATAGCTAGGTAGTGAGTTGCGAATAAAATCAAAGCAGAACAGGTGTTCACTCGTTTCATCACATCTCGTATCTTCTTTCGTTTATTGCCAAAATGTACACGAACCCAACAAACAGTTAGTCAGTTGCAACCAAAACAAGCAGTTACTCCTCAAACCAACATCCAATATCCAACAGTTAGCAACTACTTCTCAAAGCTGCAACCAACGATAGCTGCAACGAAAACAAGCAGTTGTCTTCTCAAAGTTAGCAACCTGCAACCTACAACCAAGAGAAAACCAAGACGTAAAAAAACTAGCTGAAAAAGAAATGACGACGCGTGGGAAGGGCTTGGGGGCGGGCATATACATAGATTAATTCGCAGATCCTTGCTAGTGCGTAAGCACCAAATTGCTAGTGTGTTTTTATTAGTCAGCTGGGAGAACCAATAGGAGGGGGGAGGATTATCGTGGGGGCGAATGAGTGTTGGAGATAGTAGGAGGGATAGAGGTAGGGGGTTGAAGTGAGGTGAAGGGACTTGGGGATGGAAGGGGATTGCAGAGGGAGAGGGAAAAGTGTTGGGTAATGGATATTGCGTTTTGTGGCGTGAGGAGAGAGGAGAGATGGGATTGGTTGAGTTGGAAGAGAGAAAACTTGGTAGGTAGGAAGAAATAAATTTTGCAAGGAGGGAGGGGTGGTTGATTAATTCAAGGTTCGGAGGTGAGGTTGGGGAAATTTGGTACTATATGGAGTTAGGCTTTAAGCTTAGGTTTTGGCTTTACGGCTGAGAAAATATTAATGCGTCGTTGTACGCTACTGCGGGTGTGGTGTGTGCTAATGCTGTGGGAGTAATGACAGGGAGGGATATAGAGGGAGGTTGATACGGACGCACCTCCGTGGTGCATGCATCTAGTGCTAGCTTGGTGTTGGTTGGGTTTGGTGTGGAAATTTGTAAGTTAGGTGAGGTAGGTTGGTTGAGGTTTGGCTTGGTATGGGTTTAAGACAAGTAGCTAAGGTAGGTTGACTGGAACTGAGCTGTGAACACGCGGAGGAGGCGGGGAGGCGGGGATGGATGGCCAGGATGGCGGAGGAGCGGTGCGTGTGTGGTGAAGTGTTTTGTGACGTAATTAGTGAGAGTTGGGAGGAGAGAGGAGGTTGGTTGATGGGGATCAATAGGTGTAGTGTCGTGGTGTTGAGTGGCGGTGGCGAGATGGTTAGTTTTGGAAAGGGGAGATGGCACGAGATGATATGACCTGATATGAGTTGGACTTGGGGTTCTAGACTTCAGTTGCTTGCGTGCTGCGCTGCGCAGGGAGCAAGAGAATGAAGATGGATGGGTACTCCAAGGGGAAAAAACAATGAGTTGTTTCGTGCGTGGCCCATACAGTAGATGGTGCCATGGTGGGCGGAGACTAGGGGGGTAGAAACGGGTCTGTACTTGTTGTACTTGCTGAGCTGTGCTGCGTCAAGTTGACGTCTGCATAGCTAGTCTAGTTGCAGAGACTGAGCTGCTGGCTAGACAGGTAGGCAGCTAGGTCGTGTGAGCGCTGCGTGGATGTAAGTAAGTAGTATGTCTCGAAGGTTCTTACTCTTACAAAATAATATGCCTCCTTATGTTCTTAGTCTGACTCTTAGAATGCAGCACACGATGGCGAATTCATCGTCATCATCAGCAGCAAGAGACGAAAGAAAGATATACAGAAATGGTGATTAAATCTCGCAAGTGCCGAGACACAACTTCAAATATCTGTCACTTGGATATATTCACAGAAGACACAGATGAGCCAGACTGTCCAATGGTTGCTGTGCTAGCTGGTCTTCTGCGTTGAAATGTGATAGATCGGAGAACACAGACGGGTAGGTAAAAGGACCGATACGTTCGTGTATCTCTTCGGATCTGCTTTGTGTAAGATAAGAGAGTACTGATCGGAGATTGGAAATAGGTTTGATAAAGGATCAGGATTGGTGAGATGAGATGAGATGAGATGCGATGAAGTGAGGTGAGTGAGGTATGTGGACTGGGCATTTGAAGTGCTGTTTAAGGCAGAGTTGGATAGTAGAAAGATAGGATTTGGTGATAGGATGTGGGAGCGGCCGGGAAGAATGGAAGGCAGCTGTTGAAGTACTGAGGAACTTTGGTGCGGAAAAGGGAAGATACCTTTGGCGAAGGAGGGAGGATGTTATTGAGGACAGAGAAAGGGTTGGCCTCAGATGGAGATTGGAGAGAGCGAGAAGGAGGCGCCATGAAAATGTAGGATAGGAAGCACTTTATGGTTGGGCGGGCTATTAAAGGGGAATTAGCGGTTTTGCACCGGGAAGAAAACCATCAGTAAAATTGGCAGCATCACAATGCAACGATGTAGTGATTGAATGATGTACAAGGAGGAGCATGTGGTTTGTGGCCTTCATTTCCATCCACGACCTTGGAAGATACTGCATTTACCATCTCCAGGGCGCAAAGGCAATGCACCATTGAAGCATGAGCGTAAAGAAAAATTTCTCGGCCAACAATGCTGTTCTGACGAGAAGCTACTTTTCAACCTCAAAGTCCTTCCAATCATACATATTTTCCATACACCTAACGCCATACGGAACACAATTTCAACCTTCATTAATCTATGCAAACAACTCAGCATTATCCAGTGCATCCTTAGGTGCCTGTCTTCCTCCTTCTGTCCTCAAGCCCAAATCTCCCTTCTTCGCCAATCTCTCAATACTTTGTTCCGCTCTCGCATTATATCTTCCAGCCTTCTTCTTCCTGATCTCACTTCTGACTTGGTTGGGTGATACGAATTCCTTGTTCTCGTAGATGATGGGTCCTCCAAAACTTCCTTCTTGAATGACGATTGGGGTCAATACGAATCGAGGACCAATTTCTACCAAGCTGACTTCTGTATCCTTTGCGGAGCTCTTCGACTTTGATTTCGCAGCTGATGCGTCGGCGTCGCCAGTCTTGAGTTTCGATTGCTCGGTTTCGTTGATTTGGTAATTTCTGATCCAAATTTTGCCATCTGCAAGTGTAAAGCCCATAACATGGTCGATGAAAGGTTTTGATTTCCTAGCCCCTTTTGGTACACCGAAAATATGAAGGAAGATTTCTTTAAGAAGGCGAAGATGAGGTTCTTTGTCAAAGGAGGCATCGAATGAGAGGATAGGACGGGAACCCTTGAGGCAGTTTCCTGTGAAGTGGAGTTCTTCCATAGTATGTACTTGTCGCAGTTAGCAAAGCTTCCAGAGATCCGAAATCATATTGAACGTACAATTTTGCATATGCATCTTGACCGTAGGACCGTTAGGTGCCTTGCTCATCCATAGGTAAAGATCCTTCCCCTTCCTTGCTTCGAAGAAAAACACATTGTTGCAGTTGTATAGTTCCGCAAGTTCGTTCAATTGGTAGAGCTTCGACTTGGTATCTAATTTCGCATCCTTCCTTCCGTGCGGGAGCAGTGAAGCAAGATCATTGAGAAGATGTCGGTGTCTAATGTCCAATGTCAGTACTTCTCTTCAGACCTCTAAACCGGAGGATTTACCTATATGTGATTCCTCTCGAGGACAAAATTAACACTCTTTGCTTGTTTTTCTTAACTCCATTCGCCGGACCCTCTTCCTTGTGACCATTGGTCTTCGATAATGATTTGTAGACAGTCGCCATTGTAATATGTAGATGTTTGGAGGCTCTGGCGCAAAAAGTTCTCGGCTTCTGAACTTTCATAGAAATTTGTTGATAGCGAAATTCTCTAATCTTAGCGTCTTTTTACCCCTGCTAGTGCATTTTGCTGGTTCAGCCTCGTTCTGAGCTGCCTGCGATGAGATGTAGATTCAGAAACCGTTCGAGTCATTTCCATGCATCTTGAGCATTGTCGACATACTCCATGAGTTCGTGAGGCACAGAGCCTTGATCGTATCGCGGTCACTCAACTTGAGTTTTGTGCAAAGATGGTGCTCGAAAGCGGTGTCTACACCGTGTTGCTCTTTCACATGCTTCCATGACGTCTCGATATCGATATTGCTACGAACCACTAATCTAGACTGTAGTTTATTCACAGTGTCAATATAGCACATTCTCCCATGAGCTCCGACGTATCTGAGAATTGGAATCACTGCACACCATGGCGACCTTCAAATCTATACACAATCGACTGATTCAAATTCCAGCCCCGCTCCTCCCACCGGCTTCCCCTCATGATGCAGCACTTACTTCCGAAATTGCTTCTCTGCAACTCCATCCGACACTTGAAACAATTCTGCATGTCTTGAATCTTGACTTGCCGTCCGCACACTTTCTAGTCCGTCATATGCAGTCAGCACCCGCGTTCGAGGGAATGTACCTGCATGGTATTCTGCATAGAATTGAAGGAGATTATGACAACGCACGGGCTTGGTATAGCGATGTTAAGGAGTCAGACATATATGCTAAGATATGGGGAAAAGAGGGTCACACATGGAAGGACTGGAAAGAGAAAGACAGTGATAACAGACAATCGCTGGATGAAGGCCAGAAATTCTTAGACGCAGTGCAAAGGTTCAAGGAGACTAAGGGCAAGGAAGGAGACAAGGCTGCATTGGAGGGGCAAAGTAGGAGAGAACTTGATGAGACCACCCGCTGGTGCGTAGAGCGTTTCGGAACCCATAAAATGGTGGATGCGAGCTCAGCTTGGGTAAAAGCAAGTGATGAGATCAGAAAAATGGGAGAGGATCAAGTCAATGGAGATAGTGGTAGAAGAAAGTTCTAAACGAATTCCCAGAGTCGATGTATTTATTAAGACAAAATCCATTGCATTAGACAAAGCATAGCGATTGTTCAAGGCATGACTGAAATCCGCAAAAGGCAGAACCACCGGAAAACGCAGTAGGGAAAAACGGTATGATATCCTTGAGCCCGCTCATCGTGTGCTGAGCATGTGCTTAGCCTTTGACTTCGTGACCCCCCATGCACCCGCAATGACATTTAAAGACGCCACACCTTTGTATCAACCATCAACCAATATGTCCGTTTAGTTGCGCAAAGTAAGAACGCCTCGTTATTTAACAACATTTTCCACCTCCCTTTGCAGCATCGTCCGACGGGGGTTGTGTAAGAGTAATGTTTGTGCCACCTACGATGGGGGCCTGTGCATTATCACCATTATCGAGAGCTTTTGAAGATACAATTCGATAAATTTCTAGATGAGGGGGGAGATGTCAGTGCATGCCAAGGTGCAGAATGAGAAAGTAGTTTGGAAGGCATACCAGTAAGGATGTTTTGGAAAGCGAGCTCGACGTTGCTGGCATCGAGGGCTGAAGTCTCAATAAAGGAAAGGTTGTTTTCGCCTATAGCGACAAAGATCAGCATCACATCTCCCACAAATTGCGTGAATATTCCTACTGGCAAATTGCTTGGCCTCCTCCGTTGGTACAGCCCTCAGGTGTCTTAAATCGCTCTTGTTTCCAACCAACATGATGACAATGTTGGAATCAGCATGATCCCTCAGCTCCTTCAGCCATCTTGTAACATTTTCGTAGGTTTGGTGTTTGCTGATGTCGTAGACCAGTAGAGCTCCCACAGCACCTCTGTAATAGGCAGATGTAATGGCGCGATATCGTTCTTGTCCTGCGGTATCCCAGATCTGCGCCTTAATTGTCTTTGCGTCTACCTGGATGGATCGAGTCGCAAACTCTACACCGATGGTCGACTTCGAATCCAAGTTGAACTCGTTTCGAGTAAATCGACTCAATAGATTGGATTTACCGACACCAGAGTCTCCGATAAGGACAACTATATGTAGAGAAGGCAAGACGTCAGTAATCTCAGCAGGAAACAGTGAAGCGGCGGAGCAAGAACATAGACGAGGACAGGGTCATTATTTACCCTTGAACAGGAACTATCAAAGAAGTATTAGTATATGTCATGAATTTCGAAGGTGGAGCATCAATTTAATGATCAACTTACGTCGTATTCGTCATTCGCCATGATTGATGTTGAGGTGGAAGTGTGTTGTTGAAGGGGGGCAAGAGAAGGAAAGGGACGGAGAGGGAGAGGTTGATCAAGGCCAGTTTCCAACGGGATTTCGTTGTCGCGATGGGATGGCGGAGGGCGGATGCGGGTTCTTTCAGATTTGGCGAGAACGAACTCCTTGTCTTATTCTAGTATTCTAGGGATGAATGGTGGGACTTGTTAGGCGCCAGGGCCTTTTTAACGTTCAAGGTTGTTGTGTTATTATTATGGAGGCACGAGACGAGTACGGACACTTGGGGAGCACGGAGGTGAGTTTGGTGAGGTAAGAAGAGGATCGACTACGACTGCACAGGAAACGTGATTTAGAGAACAGCGAAAACAAAGAGAGAAAGAAAAACGAAAATAAACAGAGAGAAAAGAAGGTATTCTCTAATGCCTTCTGAACGGGAAGATTAAGTTAATTGTAACTAATACTCTCGAATTGTTTGGGGAATTTAGAAGTCTTCTTTGTTGAAGTTGTTGCAGTCTCTTGCTACAATCTGTTTTTTGTTTGAGAGTCATGAGCCTTAACGGGGCGGTAGGGTAGCGTTTCATACTACGCCGCCTAGGAGCTCTTGCCCCAGAAGGACGACCCCTCGACTAAATGGAGAGAATTATCATCACGTGACACCATATCTACTAATTCCAAATTGGGATTTGCCTTCTGCCAATTGCCATCTGCACGTCTGCTTCTATGTATTTATACGTACATACTCACACAGCACCTAATATTTACCTTGATCTATAATCCCTTTCTGTTGTTAAGTCTACTGCTTTTCAAACTTCGCCTGTCGCATCATAGACCCTGGCACTGCCGCTCTATTTCCACCATCAACATAACTTCCCCTCATGTAAGGACTGAAATAAATGCAGCAATGGCGTCCAAGGAAGTGTCAGGTCGGCGCGCCTCAGAGGATCGAATCTCAGTAGCTTCAATTGAAACTTCCGAAGATGAGCAGTATTCCACGGATCATGAGTTCCTCGTCGAGTGTATTCTATCAGAAAAAGTTCAAGATGGACGGACGTTGTATTTGCTTGATTGGACTGGTTATCCCCGTGAGATGGCAACGTGGGAGCCACCTGAGAATATCCAGGATCCGGGAATTATTGAAACCTGGGAAGAACGAAAGATCCTGCAACAGAAAGGAGTTGAGGCAGTATTCGATGTCGACGCATTTGAAGCAGAGAAGAAGGAATACGCGGAAGCGAAAGCACTCCGAAGCCGTTTACGCCATGAAAAAAGAATGGCTATCAGGTTGGGGTTGGGCGTGTCAGGGAATGAGCCGTATGAGAACGAGATCGGGAGTGTCTATGGGTCCGAACAAACTGTTGGTTCACTGCAAAGTCCCAAAAGACCATCGCCACCTCGACAGTCTGTTGATGAGAGAAGGAGCTCTGCAAGACAAAATGAACGGCAAGAAGCAACTGCTAGAGCAAAGGTAATTAATAAAAGCCACCGTATAAGTGCGTATCTCTAATATGGAATCAGGCGAACAAGCGCATCAGAAGCGATTCTGATTCGTCTGACGATGAACCACTGATTTCAAGAAAATCGCGAGCCCCCATTCCAAAATCTGCGCCAGCAGCCATACCATTATCAAGAGGAATGCCGTCTCCCAAGCAAAATTTCCGAGTGCGTGGGGCAGCTCTGGCCGATAGAATTCATCGACCAGGCACCAAAACTGCACCTGATAACGAGATTGAAGATCCTGCGAATGCCGCTAATCGAGGTGGCAGAGGCGCGACACGAGGTGGTTCATCATTGCTTTCAAAGAACGTGTTTGCAGGCGGTAGAACAAGACGAAGAAAACCGACTTTGATAGAAAGCGCCACTGATTCCAGCAAAAGCCAAAAGCATTTCAGTCAGTTACGCATGGTACGCAGAGCCGAGCTAGCTGGGAGGCAACTGGCGGACAAAGCTCCAGATATCGAGGCTCTGCCTGATGGGCTGTTTGATCCTTCTAAAAATTCACACGTCCAGCCTATACGACCAGGTACAGTTAAGAGACACTCGTTTGCATATCAGGAGGACGAAGATGTGTTGCAGTCCAGACAGCAGAGACACCAGGAGACATCGATAGAACCAGCAAAACCTAAAGAGATACGATGGCAAGATATACCCTGGGAACGACGGACGATCTGTTTCTGGTGGTCCAGAAACATACGTTGTGAACACGGGAGCAACTGTAAATTTCTTCATATCAACGATCTTAGCTTGCCTGTTGCCCCTCCACCGGATAACTGGGTAGAATATGCGAAACCAGTATGCGCATATTACAATAAGCCAGGAGGTTGCAATAAGGGCGACAGTTGCAATTTTCTACATGAAGATGCCGGTAACACTGCCACCAACGGTGGACTCGATCTACAGAGTGCACATCCTCTTCCCATGTCCAGTTCTGTGGTGGAAAAGACTAGCATGTGCTATTGGTGGTTCGGCTATGGGAACTGTACAAAGGGAGATAAATGTAAATTTGCGCATATACTGGACAGTACCCGTACGGTGAAGGTGCCTCATCCTCAAGCCCGTGAGCCCTGCATTGCATCCTTGAGGGGGGAATGTCGACACTCCAGAGAAGATTGTCCAAAACTTCATGCTCACCCTTCTCATGGTCCAGAGCCTGACGCTCCAGTAGCCCCTATGGCGCCAATAGTGTCTGGAGCTCCTCTCGTGGCACCAAACTTCACAGCAACCCAAGGATTTGCAACAGCGTATACTGCAAAGTACAGCAACCAGCCCGCCAATTCAGCAGTCAAACTACGTGAGGCAGACGTCTGCCTATACTGGAAGGACGGAAAATGCAGAAACTCGGCGGCTACGTGCCGATGGGCTCACACCTTTTTTGCTGAAACCCCTACATCCAACCAAAGTTACATCGAGGCTTTAATGCAACCAAATGCGACCAGGACCGCTAGACCCACGGTTCGCTTTTCCTCCCATATCTCTGAATACTCAGCAGATTATGGTATGCCAAATATAGAAAACACAGACGAGATAATCATGCTATCCCCAGGTCAAACCTCGAACACCGTACCGATGCCGAATCCCCCAGAATCGGATGCAACTCGCCCGAAAAGCAAGCCTTTGGACTTGGACAAGTCTCGACGAGAAAATGATCTTGAGGGCTCGAATACCAGACTCAAAAGGATTATCTTCGGAGCACATAGTGACGGACAGCCTATCAGTGTGGATTTTGGTGAACTGCCCTCAGGTAGCCTTTGGGGCGAGACCTGTGCAAAGCTTGAAGTAATACGATTTGACCAGATGTGTGCAGCGCAGGACTTCTATTTCAAATACAAATCCCCGCAGCAACTATGGGCAGGAAATCTTGGCATGGACCATGCAGACAATGACAGTAAAATGGTTGTAGGTCAAGTTGCGGAGCATCTTCGACTGGGATCCACAGGTCTATTAGCTCTGTGTGAGGAGGTCGCTATTCTGCTTCACCCAACCTCAGCCGAAGACTGGAACTACCTAGGAAGTACGGAAAGCTCGTCTGGCGATTTGAAATTGAGATACTTGGTCTTCGATCTTGATAAGCTCATCGCATCCAGCACAACCTCCCCAGCTTTGATCACGGCACCGGATGCAAACCAGCTATCGTCAAGGAACGAACATCTAATGCCCCCACCTTGCAGGTCTAAAGTTGTCAAAACCTTATATGGTCTCAATTACAGGACCTTGCGTGATCTCGATTACGAAAATTTACGGCCGAGCAAGAAGTCGCGAAACGCTGACAACTTTTTCTTGATATTTCCGACATCGGCAACTTATCTAGCGGACTTCATAGCAACTTGGCTACGTAGCTGCCGGAAGGAGTGCAAGGTATATAGCAGCCAAGTTGATGGAGCATGGGACCACTTTGTCCACAGTAGTAGCATCACTGCAGGTGCAATCCTGGTATATGAGACTGCTCTCATGTCTCTATCTGAGCTACCATGGACGCGAGACTTGACTGTGCAGAACAGTTTCCTTTTCTGGAGTATCGGAGACTCCATCTCAAGTGCACCTCTCTCATTACATCCAAAGATTAATGGGGTGCCAAATCTGGGCCAGATCACGATTACGCCGCTCTTGCCTTTCGGCGCGGCAATATTTGTTACTCCTAGCTTTCTCGTTGCGGAACCAGCTATGACATACAAACTCTTGAAATGGTTCCAAACAAGACTCAAAACTGCCACTCCTGGTTCGTACAAGCTTGTCGGTTGTCATGATTTGAGATCGTATCTTCTAGACCTTGCAGTTCAGGTGAGTGCTTTCTGCATCTTCCTTCTTTTTAGTCCGCATGACCAACTGACGTGTAATAGAAATCTCGAGAAAGAGAGGATTTACTCAAGACGCACGATGATAAGCCAGAAAAAGATGCCATAGCGAGTGAGAAAGGACTCAGCTACGAAGATTGTCAATTGAGATTCGGTGTCTTCCAATTGTTTGTCGAGATACTCGAAAATGATCTCGCGAGTGGTCTTTCTGCAATTGACCTTGATCCATCAGAAGATGCAATCATTCCAGTGCGCTATGCTCCAGCCAGCATTGATCCTGATAATGAAAAAGATTTGGTGTCATGGTTTGCTGGCTGGACAATTCTGAATCTGAGCACCTACCGGAAATTCTACGTGGTGGGCTCATCGACTAAGAATTCTAGTCGTGCGGTGAAGATGGTGCCTGAGATTAGGACGGATATACCTTCGCCGGCAACCCCGAACGTCCTGGAAACACCATCGTCGGAACTAAACGGTGCTAACCACGGGGGTGCATCTTCAGGTTCTCCGGGAGGAAATGAGGGAGCGGCGAAGCCTAATGAGGTAGCCTTTGCAATACCGGCCAAGGTTGGCAATTTATCCTCAACTGGGATGCAAGCGGAGCAAAATAGGAATTCTAAGTCAAGTGATCCTACTATAGCCTCTTCTCATTCAACCCCGGTCCCGAAATTATCAGTTAGTGTTGGCCCGCACACTTCAACAAGTCAAATAGTTTCTCCCAAAGACAACATACCTCCAGGCCAAGACACAGCCATGACCGGCAACTCAGCCCCTGCACCTCTCCAAGTCAACACATCAATGGATCTCGACAATCCCACAACCGCAACAGGAACGGAACCGGCAACAACACAAACTCCCAACTCAGCGGACATCCGCAATGGAATGAAGCCGCTCCCCTTCGAAACGACAGATGTCTGGTATCGGAGATGGAGGGCGGATAAGAAGGGGTGGGAACATATTTGCGTGGATAAATGGGAGAGGGTGCTGAGCTTGATTGGGGCGTTGAAGGCGTAGTTGGTGTAGATTGATGTGGAGGGTTCGATGGGATTGAGTTGAGAGCGTGGGGGGGAGGGGATAGGGAGATGAATGGCTTGCTCTGGGTGTTACTGGGATGGAATGGGATACCACTTGCTTGTGTTTATGTTCACGAAGGACAATGAAGATGATGGATGGACTGGGATGATCTGTAGTTTCTTTAGCTTTCACGAGCTATGTTCACTTTGCTTAGTTATGCTTTTTAATACATTTTCTCTCTGTACCTGCCAGTCTTTACCACCCGCTTGACGCATCCAGTTTATCTCCCTTATTTCTTGTGGACGCTACATTTGAGCAATCGACACTCTGTTGCTGCAAGTAAAAGATGTGATCGAGTAGCAAGTATTAGATCCCTACTGAACTCGAGATTGCATTCTGCGAGGCCAGGTAACATATCTGGAAGGGTCGATGGTGGCGCAAGAACCCACTGCAAAGTCGAGTCGACGAGAAACTTCCGAGCCGGGTCGTTTTTCAAGCTTTGCGTATGCTCATAAAGGTATAGAACATCATCGATTTTGGGGCAAAAGTTCATTCTTGTACTGAAAGGAGGTCGCAAGCATTCAATCACGGCCAATTTCAGTTTTTCCAAACAATACCGGTCTACCACGACGTAGATCTTGAAATAAACCATGGTGGATGTCGACAGCTTGGGGAGAATTACCAATCGAGTACCGTCCACTCCATACAGCCAATCGATGACATAAGCAAAGATCTTGGGATCTTCGTCCTATTAATGTGTTAGAAAAGACCCACCATGTTTGCGGCAGTGCTTCATAACTATCTTACCTCCAAAATCAGAACTCCATTTGACTCTATGAAGTTGCTCTGGAAGGCCGCGCGAAAGTGTTCTGATCTTTGACAGACCAGTTCTTTATGAAGGGTCCAGCACTTGCGCTCCGTTCCAACAATTATCTTGACAGTCTCGGGGAAGGTGAAGTAGCTGAAAGACTGTTAGCCGCCTCTTATAGATGACGATAAAATGATAATGGCAATACTGACTAGTTTAAGGGCTTCTGCTCGGAAGTCTCGGGTGTATCTATCGGCTTCGGTTTAGTCATCTTGGCTGCAAAGTGGTTGGTGTGGAAGTATTCGCAGTGGAGATGGACGGTTGTTAAGGCTGAGATTGAGGTTGAAGTTGAAGGTGGAAGGTGAAGACAAAGATTGAGATCTCGAAGCGCACGCGAGGTAAAACAGAAAGTGAATATTTTGGAGGAACAAAACTGGAATTCGAAACCCACAGATACCTATTGGATGGGATGTTACCGAAAATTTGTGCGCTGAGTGAATGAGCGAAGATAGTATTCTGGCTCCACTAGTTGATGGCACAATGGTCCATTACCCTTCCTCCTTCACTGACCATGATAGAGGCCAGTACACAAGTAAGCAGAGAAAACACACTATTGAAGTAATCCAATCATTTGCAGAACAGATCTCTATTCGATAAGTATGATTCTTCTTCCAAACATCGCCCAAAATCCCTTGGATGACTTCCAGTCACTTTCCTGATGTAAGCCGGATAAGAACCTGCACCTCTAACACACTTCACAACCTCTATACTTCCAGGCATCAAAGCACTTCGCGACCGGCAATTGAAATTTTCGAAATCAAGAACGAAGATGGGATTAGACTCCTGACCTTCGCAGAATCAACCGTGTTCTCATGAACATCATCGATCACCTCGCGACCAACCACCCCCGTTCTCTGAAATAAGTTCACACACAACCAAAGACCATTATTCACTAAAGTCCTTATACCTAGTCTACGTGCCAGACTGAATTATGTGCGCAGCTTCAGGTCGTACCTTTCCGTGTCCTGTAATTTTGTATGCTTGCATGGACAATAAGAGTTTGGATCAACCTTCGTACCGAAGCAAGTGTACGTTTCATCTAGTGAAACCGTGCCAGCTATTTAACAACAGCGAAATATGATAACTTAAAAGTTCCAATTAGCGCTCATCTGAATATCCATGTAGCAGAACCATTCAAGAAAAAGCCAACGCAGAAACATGCATCGCGGCAGCTGGGCAGCGTTCCGGTTCCTGGATCTCAACCGGGCTTTTGCATCACAGGCAATCTATACTTCTCGGTGAGTTGGTGTATGATATGTCACGGATGCACTCAACTATCTGAGTTGGAGTTCACAGAAGAGACAAATATTTGACTCGTGAAAATGGGAAGTGCACCATCCTCCCCGGACCAGAGAGCTGGAGCCTGGGTTCCTGCACGTGATTCTTATTGCATACGGCATGCCGAGATCAGAAAATGGAAGTTATTGGAGATTTGGATTCAGCTGCAATGTATTCCTTTTGATCATATAGTGTATTTGTTGAACAGGGTTATGTAGTGCAGCAGGTTGGTACTAAAAGAGTACCTATAGGCTTAAAGGGATTTAAAAGTAGTATATAACTTAGGCTTGATTCAACTGTTCTACAGGCCTACCTACAGTGAGAAGGACTCTTTATATAGGTGGGCAACTTAGGGTAACCCTTAACACTTACAGGCCCCGCATTTAGCGCCGAACGCCGATATGCACCTAAAAGCCGAAAACCTACAGGCTTTATAAGCCCAGTACTACAGGCTTACCAACCCTATTTTGCCACCTTACTCAACAGTATTCCTTCATTATCAAGTTATCATCTACCCAACGTGACGATAAGTCCGCCTTTATTTCTTTGCTTCGTCTAATCGTGAGAGTAGCCAACCAAGAACGGTGTTCCGATCCGTCCTCTTCCTTTCCGACCTGGTTCCAAATACCGCAGCGCTTTTCATGATGAAGGCTTGAAACTTGATATGTGCTGAACAGAGACCAACCTAGTGAAGTCTTGAACAGTCTCATCACCACATACGCACATGCGAGGACATTCCGATTCCGAAAACCACCCATTCTGGTGAAGCCACAAAGAACAACAGCATGACCATTATGATCTCTAGTATCGCTTCTTCCTGCGCCCTTTCCCCTCAGTCGAGGGGACATGATCGGGACCGAGACACAACTGTGCGTATTCCCTAGAGAGTGCAAGTCTTCTCATTCGATCCGTTGGCTCAAAGCGGGCCTTCAATGCCCTGAGCTGTTCCCATATCGTGACTTTATCGCGTATATAGAATCTAGCCTTTTTCGAGACCGTGTTCTGGATCCGATCGGCAATATCACGCATCATCTCCATTTCTTTCTGGTATACGAATAGTGTATAATCTCTCCATATCATACACTCCGCTTTCCATGATTTCTGTTCACAGGGAGTGAGATCCATGAAAGATTGTGCCCCTTCTTTGATAGAACTATAGGAGGGATATGGCGGTATATCGTGGTTCGGTTGGGTTGGGAGATCTGGGTCTATGAATTTCCAAACGTCGTGGAGGATCATAGCTCTACATTTGATACCACTAAACCAAAGGTCCCAATCATCATAATCATCGAGTATTACGGGGGGGGCTCCTGCCATTTTGCAGCTTTTGTGATCGTGTGTAGTCTTTGGATGGCGTTGTAGCGAAAGAGGAGACACAAGTGATGTTGTGGAATGCTCTTACAATAGAGGGTTCATGACGGGGCTGAAAAAGACTCAAATACAGGCAATTCCGTCTATCTCGAGAACCAATTATGGAGAAAACTCGAGAGGTTAGATCCTCACGAGTCATACTTGGTAGATCCTCATGAGTCATGACTGTGGCAAAAGAGTGGCAAAGGGGTGGCAAAAGAAGTGCTTCAAGAGGATTCTATTAGCTACGGAGTCCTCGTGGTAGCTCCCAAGCATCGGTAGCTTTCGGAATGTCCTTAGCATCTTCATACTAGCACACATCTAATATGACAGATAGGAAAATCTGTCATATTGCATTGATTGGCTGCTTTCGGGCTCTCAAGAAAACAGATTTGCGGACCGCAAACTACAGGAATAAGCCTCAGATGTTGTTCTCCGTGTCGGATTGCCCCGTCACGATGGAGCCTTATATTCGCCGGAAGACGCAGCCATTCACTGAAACTCAAGATATCGCACGTCACCTCATTCGAAGATTTGGAGGACATTCCGAAAGTCACCAATTTGTGGTGAATTCATCGAAGGAAAACTGCGTGGCTAATAGGCTATAAGGATTATTTAATATCACTTCTGTCGCCGTTCTTTTGCCATAGTTTTGAAGTATTCGACTCTTTGATTGTCTCTGTCGTTAAATCACCTAGACATACCAAGTCCCGTAGCTTTCTACCCATGTCCCCCTATTTCTGAGCTCTGTGTTGAAATTATCCCAGAATATCAGTTCTTTCTCCGTTCGTGACCCAGAAGCCTCCGCATGACTACTATGCATATCGCATACGGGATACATCCACTCCATGGTGCTGCGGGATTTTGTGAACCCAGCAGTGACGTCACTCCTGGGAGAGTGATAACTGGGGTTATTTATTTCCAATTCACTTCACAGGTTTCACCAATCTACAACAGTACTTTTTGAAATCTGTCCTGTTTTGTAGCATAAATAGGCCGTCAGATTCCACTCAGAGTTGAGAATTAAACTATCTTACATCCCACAACTA
Source organism: Rutstroemia sp. NJR-2017a WRK4 (assembly GCA_002946385.1). Taxonomy (NCBI): domain Eukaryota; kingdom Fungi; phylum Ascomycota; class Leotiomycetes; order Helotiales; family Rutstroemiaceae; genus Rutstroemia; species Rutstroemia sp. NJR-2017a WRK4. The sequence goes on from NJPR01000057.1 coordinate 466,363, forward strand.
CCCACAATCACGAACGACGCAAAAATGGCACTTAGATCTCCCTTCACCCTCTCCAACCCTTCCCAATTTGAAAGTTGGCTCCAGTTCATCAAGTTGAGAGCTGTTTCCGACTGCGACGTCTGGCATTTAATAAACCCAGAGCTTCCGACACAACCACAACATGTCAAACCACAACCTCCTCCTTATAGTATTATTCGAGAAGGAGCACAATCATACCGAGATCTCAATATAGACGAACGAGAATGTTGGAGAATGGAGTACAAGTTGATGAAAGACTATAAGCTTCAACAATACTACAACGAACAGAGCAAGCTGAAGGAAATGAACCTGCTAATTCTGGATTCGGTCACTCAGGGTTATTGGAACGATTTTAAAAACACAGCCACAGTATGGGAGCGACTCAGGGCATTGAAAGAAAGCTGCTAATCACAAGATCGAGGGAGAAGGTACGGATACTAGGAGCCGGCTCTACTGAAGCTTTATGGCGATAATCGGCGGGTTCCGGAATGCATGCAGGTTCTTCACATCACATATCCTATCGATCCTCAGGGGGTAGTGGACAAGGCATATAAGATTCACCTTCATGTACTTCACTTCATCGATCTTCTTCATTCTTCGAATTTCTTACAAGCTTCCAAGACTTTGTCATACGTGCGTTGAGCAAGAACGGTCAGTGAAGCTCTTGACACTTGTCAACATGGTGCTGGTGGTGGGAATCATACCAGATAGCAAGGAAGATACTACAGTGTACTATAGTTTTACTTCCTATTCCTCACAATACATGTATCCCACGCAATAACCTCATGAATTGAACAATCTCAAACTGCAAGCCAGTCTTTCCAACTTTCCCGTGTAACCAACTCGAGCCCCTCCGGCTCTGGTTCTACCCTCCACCGACTTTCCACTAGCTTTCCCGTCAATTGCTCCTTCTCCTGCTCCCATTTCTCATTCTCCTGAGTAGGCTGCCAAATAGATACCCATAGGTAGGTAATTACCATCTTTAATCCACACCCAGGTACCCACGGATGGGTTTCTTACTGCCCACCTACACAATCAGGGGTAGCACACACCTGAAACAAACCCGTAACAGCTAATAGGTTGGCTGAACTACCCCGCCCCCCCAATAGGTATATACCAGCTACCATAACCTACCCATAGGTGCCCCAAATCGGCCGGTAGGTTCGCAGGCTACTCCTGAGCCTACCGTATCTTCCACCATTTGTTCCACGCCTCGTCTCTCTTGACTGGGCTGCGGACTTACTCACGGGGTAGACTATGATGCCCGAGGAGTCGGTTGGGTGACATTTCTACTACCTATCGGTTGTTACGGCCCCCCTTATAGTATATACCCTACCCTGCTTGGGTAAATGGGTGGCTTGCCTAGCTCGAAAATCCGCCCATGGGTACCCGAGGGTTGGTTCAGGGGGTGGAAGTACCCACCTATGGTTACCATTTCGCAGCCAAGTTGCGTGCGGTATCGTTGAGTGCTCGGGAGAGCTCCATAGGGCAATATGCCCATGATCCCACAGGTATGGCTTCCGCAGCCTTAACACACGTCGTTGGTGCCTAATGCTTTATGATACCCATCGATGTTTGCGGTAAGCTGAACATAGAATTTGAGACTCGCCAAACTCGTGGATGAGTCACAGGATGCGGGGTTGCTGGGTTCGAGTAGATAACTCGGGTCATAGTCTGGGATGGAACTAGCGTAGTGTAGACTAGAGGGGTCTATTTGGAGATTTTGACATACGGATCTTGTTTCAACTGTAATAGTTTGTATTCCATTATCCACCGAAATCAATTCGTTAATGTATGCTTATCATCTGGACGTAGATGGTTCGGTCGTTGCGGGTCTTACGGTTGCACTCGTTTAGACGATTCTTCCCCCTTTTTGTTTCTTCGTGGTGTTCTCGGGTAGGGTTTTAGTTTCATCGGCGGGGCCAAAGCATCAGCCAATCATATTGTGGAGAACTGACTAATTGAGCTTATAAGATTAAGCAAGGCCCATAATGTTTCTTGGTTGCATTCCCAACGGAAAACGTCCCAGAGAGGGCAAGAGCGAAAACACACCGAGCACCCATGCATGTAGCGCGCATATTGGTCGCAACACGATTAACCAAAGGAAGTGTAGAGTCATGACACCTTTGAAGGCCGAGCCTGATGAATCTAGGAAAGAGACAAGAAATCATCTAAAACGTCCCAAGTTAAAGTAGCACCAAAACGCCTAAAGACCATTGTCCTTCTATTTCTGGTAGGCTATGCAAAAAGTAACTATATCTTATATAGAGATGCATTCTACTGCCATTATTCTCAGATGATGCCACATCAATAGAAAGCTTCTCTGGCCAATATTCCCGCTCTTTCATTGTCCTTTTTCTGTACCTCACAGAAACCCACCAAGATACCATATTCTTGCTCCAGTAGCATCATCTTCTCGTGCAGATACTCAAATGCTCTCCCGCTACAAAGCCCCGTCAGTCAAACGACCCAGATTGGTAAGAGCCAAATGGGAACAGCGGCAGCTCTCAAGATGGGAAGCGAAGACCAAGTAGCAGACCATGGAGGCTCAAGAAGGGGGAAGGCCAGGAACGAAAACCGGGAAACTCACTTAACCACCGGCTTCCCTCTAAAATTCCTATATCCATTTCTCGACCACTTCCAAATCCACTCCCTCATCCCCTCGCCAAATACTGCGAATCCGTCTTAACCACCACCTGCCCCAGATCCTCCCCCCCAATAATCAACTGATGCACTCTATCCAGGGCCTTAATCATAGCAAACAACTCCGCATACTGACTCGTCTGCGGACTCGGAAATGGCACTATCCCATGCTCATTAAGATGGTATGCATCCTCGGCGAAATAAACTCCATAGCTGGCTATCGCATTCTCATGACCGTTGTGTCGGCACGTGCCTTTTACCGCGACGACGATTGAGTTCGGGTCGGTGAGAAGACGCCGTAAGCCGCTGATTGGGTCGTTGATTGCTTTGAGACCGTAGATTTCGGGGGAGAAGAGACGTTGGTATTTTTGGGTGGGGGATTTGGTGAGGACGGGGGGTCGTTGGGTGGGCCTTGCAGCCGGTGGGAGAGCTTGCGGCGACGACGAGATCGGACGTTGTCTCGGTTCATGCGTGAACTTAATACAGAACGCATTTTGGCAATTGACTCCAATGGTCTTTGCTGCTGCAATTGCTTGGAGCTCTTTGATAATTGCAGCGCGTTGCTATCGAGCTGGTGAGGCGACGATGCGGCCAGCTTCCCGGAGCGGGGAAGCTAGGGAAAGCTTAATGCGGTCTAGTGGTAGCCGACAGGGGTATCTACCCCGGCTAACGCTAGTTCTCCTCGACGACATCCCATTGTTTTCTGTCAACGTAAGGCTCGAGTTGTCGAACGATGAGGCCCTAGGATGTAATTAACAATCAGGAAAGTTCTGCGGTTATCATAACTTGCTAGAAAGAATGAAGTGCAGATCTACGAGACGAAGCCGGTTGTATCCCTCTTGTGCAGGACAGGTATATGCCGCAAGTCCTATTTGGTATACCCAATGCGTAAGTGGCCTCCTATCAATGATATCTCGGGGAGACGAGAAGTTAGTATTTCAGAGTCATTGACACTGGTGAGACTGGCTGTCATTCACGCCCGTCTCCCTTTCCTTGGTCGTGATATCGGCCCGTGCACACATATCCCACATAGCGGGAGCAGGAGCCGATGCACCACTCAGCAGATACACAAACCGAAGCAGCCCAAAAAATATCCGAGAAGGATACGTCGGTAATGGTTCGGTCATCATGTCGTTCATTTTTCATGGCCGGTCCGACTATTAGATGTCTCCAATACCCGTGGGCTACTCCTCATGCAAGACACACCATGAGGCCTAGGGCGCATCATGTGAGGTTATTCGGGCAACATTGGTCGGTGAAACGTTCAATGATTGGTCTAGAGCCGTGGTGAACACATCAGCGGCTTGTTCTGTATTCTCCCATCCTTAGTATAGAATTCGCTAGAAAGCTTGGCGTAATATTACACCAGGAAGCGAGTAGTATAAAGAGTAAACGAGGAGAAGGGGTATCTCAACCCTTTGACGTAGAATCTTTTCCCATATAACTATCATATATCAGTGAGACATTGAATTTTGATTTCAAACCAATAAAAATGGCCCAAGTATCAGGTCACTGCGACGAAAAGTTCCAAGCCGTCCACAAGCTCTTCCAAAACTTCCTCCAAACCGACGACGAGCTCGGAGCCTCCCTAACCGTCAACCTCAACGGACAAAACGTCGTCAACCTCTGGGGTGGCTACATCAACGAATCCCGCACCCTCCCCTGGCAACCCAACACCATCGTCCTCCTCAACTCCACCACCAAAGCCATAACCGCACTCGCCGCCCTCATCCTAATTGATCGTGGGCTCCTCGATCCCTACGCAAAAGTCTCACACTACTGGCCTGAATTCGCCACCAATGGAAAAGAAGACATCGAAGTCCGCCACATCCTATCGCATACATCCGGTCTCGCAGGCTGGGACGAAAAAGTCAGTCTTGACGATCTCCGCGACTTCGAAGAAACTGCCGCGAAGCTAGCGAAACAGGCTCCGTGGTGGATACCTGGTACGGCGTCTGGCTATCATGCTTTTACTTATGGATTTCTCGTTGGGAAATTAGTTCGCCAGGTCACTGGCAAGACGCTGAAGCAATTCATAGCGGAAGAAATTGCCGGGCCCCTGAACGCCGATTTTCAACTCGGGGCTGAGGAAAAAGATTGGCCGCGGATCGCAAACCTCGTCTCAACAAGACCTACCGGCCCTCCTCCCAGTGCGAAAGTGGGACGGTTGGCGGGGAAAGTATTTGCGAATCCGAGGATGGTGAATGGGTTTGCGGAGACGCCGGAGTGGAGGAGTGCGGAGATTGGGTCGGGGAATGGGCATGGGAATGCGAATGGATTGGCTCGTATACTCTCTGCTATCTCGGTCGGCGGTGTGGTTGATGGAAAGAAGATCTTGTCGCCTGAGACGATCGATCTGATTTTCGAGGAGCAGGCGAATGGAGAGGATCTTGTGACTGGGGAGGTGTTGCGGTTTGGGATTGGTTATGGACTGACGGGGAAGAGCACGAGTCTTCAGTGGTTGCCTGAAGGTAGAATTTGTTTGTGGGGTGGGTATGGCGGGTCGATTGTCATCATGGATTTGGATCATCGTTTGACTATTGCATATGCTATGAATAAGTTAAGTAACGTTGGATTGGGCTCAGAGCGAACAAAAGCATATGTGAAAGCTGTCTATTCAGCTCTGGGAGTTGACTTGGATGAGGACGAGGCTTGATATCTCCAGTGGTGCTCAGTAAGAAGACGACATTGGAGGAAATAATTGTTTCTCATTCGGTCAATCATTAAAGGCTACAGCAAAATTTTGTCCCAACCAGTTCACCGGCACATGCAATGCCTCTAACATTTAATATAATCCAAACAACCAGCTCCTCTTAGATAGACGTCATTCACTTTGATTTAGTGACCTTCTTCTTCTCCTTCTTCTCCTTCTTGCCTTCCTTTTTGCTGGTATCCACGGCAGCGTCTGTCACCTCCTTCCCGGATTCTGCTTCACTTGCACTTGCTTCTCCATTTGTTTTCTCTGTCTTCTTTTCCGCCTTTGTCTTGTCTGCCTTTGGGTTGATACCCTTCTTTTTCAGGGTATTCTTCCTCGCCTTCTCCATGTATTGCTCATCTTCATTTTCATCCCATCCGCCAAAGTCTTCCTCTTCGTCCTCGTCAGTGTCCTTGATTGGGGCTTTATCGATGTCCAGCTCGCTTAATTCCTTCTCAACCTCCTTATCTCCTGGCTTGCTCTTAGGCGAAGGACCTGTCTTCTTGAACTTTGAGACGAAGAAACCATCCACGTTATAAGCGTGAGGATAGTATCTCCTTGTCATCTTCATGTTCTTGTCAAAGTTCTTACCCATATATGAGGTGAACCCCTCCTTACCAAAAGCCAGACCGGTTTCAACGAGTTTGACATTCGGTCGCTTGTTGAGCACGTATTGTACGACTTGTTCGTTTTCTTCCACTGTGACACTACATGTGGAGTAGACAATATAACCACCTGTTTTGCTTGCGTGATCAACCGAATCAATTGCCGCGAGCAGAAGCTGTTTTTGCAAATGCGGGAGCATGAGGAAATCTCTCTCGGTTTTGTTTGTCTTAACACTGGCATCCTTGGCGATAACTCCTGTTCCCGAACATGGTGCATCGAGCAATACGCGATCGAACCCACCAATGACTTTAGGGAATTCTCTGGCATCGTAATTGCAAACAATGACGTTCTTTGCGCCTAGACGATGGATGTTACCAATCAGACCCTTAGCACGATTCTTGTTGCTATCGTTGGCGAAGATGCAACCAGTGTTCTTCATCAATGCAGCCATATGCGTTGTCTTTCCTCCAGGAGCAGATGCCATATCCAGAACTCTTTCGTTTTCTTGGGGCGCAAGAGCCATGACGGGGAGGAAAGATGAGGCGGCTTGGAGGATGTAGTGACCAGCGAGATATTCTGGGGTTGCACCAAGTGGCACAGCACTTTCGAAAACCTGAAGACCGACCTTAGACCATTTTCCAACAGGCTCTAGAACTACTCCACGGTTGATCAATGCCTGCGCAAGGTCTCTTCGATGCGTACGTAAGGTATTGGTACGAATGACGACAGGTCGTGGCGTTTCGTTGGCTTCAAAGAAAGCATAAGCCTCCTTTGGTGGGAACAAATTGAAAAGCTTTTCTGCCAAAAACTGCGAGTAACCGTAGTATGCGCATATGTCCTTGATCAACTGAGCCGTGTACTCGGCTCTTGAGCGGCCCTCCTCTGAAAGATTCGAGAAGTCGTCGAGGACTCGAATGGTATCGTTGATGCGGGTTCGTAATAGTTGTAAGTCTGGTGCCAAAAGGGCATTGGATTTGACCCCTTCGCCTTCTTCGTCGCTATCCTCCAAAATATGTGGTCTGTCACCCGCAATATTCGTTTGCAGCGCAGCTTCTTCCAATTCAGCTTGTGCCTCAGCCGCTTCCTCCGCCATTTGCTCGTCTAACTTCCTTGACAGACCTGCAATATTCGCAGCAGTCAATTTTTCTTCCGCATCGGATTCGTCCTCATCTTCTGAAAACATAGTCTTGTGGTGATCGTCCCCAGAGTCGTACACATCACTTCCACTTTCCGACCCCAAGAAATCGTCCGGTAATCCCCCGCTTTCCTCATCATCTGAGCCCTCTAGATCATCAAATTCGTCGTTCATCAAATCGGCTGCATCGGAGTCGTCGTCCATCTCCTCGTCGGACATTGGCAAAGGCACAGCTTCAACTTTTTTCGACTTTTTCGCAGAGGGTTTTGGTGTTGGCACGCTGTTGGTAAACTTCCCTTTCGTCGCATTTTGCGCTGCTGAGGTTTTCTTGCCATTGGTCGTTCCATTGGTCTTTTTCTCGGAGGTTCTTCGTTTTTTCGAGCTCGCATACTGCAAAGATTCTGCCCTGGATTCAGACACTGACATTCCAGCTTTGCGCTTGAGGTTTGTGAAATGTGCCTCATCGAGGGGCTCAGGCATGCCCTGCTTCTTCATACGTCTTCCCACACCCATTTTGAATGATTGTGCTAAAATTGGATGTTTGAAAATAAAGAGTTGGGATTTGAGGTTCCGCGGATGCGACTTGGGGAACTTTTTTCCCACGCGAACATAATTTTCTTGACGATAAGGTTTAGCGTCCTCCAAGCCTATCACTACGGGCGCCGTTTCTCCGATGCCAAGACTTTTGGTAGCAAGCATCGTCAGTGTTCATTTTCAACAGCGACCAGCTAAACCTCCATTATATTCCACCAAAATCCCCAGAATCAGTCATTTAAAATGACCGAACTTACCTTCGCGAGGTCTTTCCTTCAAACCCTCGAGTCCAGACCCAGCAAAATCTCTGCCGATCATGTTGAAGATCCGAGGAACTATCCTTCGAGAGGGGCAGTAAGGTTCCCCTCATTGTATCTATGTAGTCGCACACTAACGGTTGTATCAGGTTATCCTCCCAAAAATGCCCAAACCCTTCGCGAAACGTCAGAAGTTAGCGCCCGGTCAAGAGCGCAGCATATCTGTGTCTCTGAAATCTCAGCGAAACCCCCCATTCGATGTCATATTGTCCGCACTTTCACCAAACACTTCCATCCTAAATATAAAGGAATCCTTATCCGAAAAAGAAGGCATTCCAGTGGACAAACTGAGGCTATTGTATAAGAAGAAACCGGTCGGCGACGCAAAGGTACTAAAAGAAGTCATTGGGGAAGATGATACAGAAGCCGAATTCAGTGTTATGGTTATGGGTGGAGCCGCATCCGTCAAGAAACCCGAGAGCACCGAGAAAGAGATAGAAGCTCCTGTTGCGCAGGGGCCAAGCGGCGCAGAAGTTCTTGCAGGAGGGGAATTCTGGGATGACCTGAAGGGATATCTGGTGCAAAGACTTAGGGATGAGGAACAGGCTCATAAAGTGTTTGGTGTTTTCAGAAAGGCCTGGGAGCAAGATAGCCAATAATTCTAATATTTATGATATGATGAAAGGTTATAGCCATAGTTCAGAGACACGGTTTGGCCGAAAGCTTCGCAAGAACCAAACGATACCCAGAAAGAAATGGTTGTCAAAGTTGCTTTTGATATCTTCATATGTTCGTCACGCGAAATTGACTGATCCGTCTGGAGAAGAATGACCTCGCCTCCTGTCACATAATGGTAGGTAAATGAGCACCTAATGAAAAACGTTCCTCCCCATCCGTCGACCCCAAAAGTTCACGAAAGGTGTCCACATGCATTTATTTGGGGGCAGCTTTTCCCTTGCTGACTGCCTTCAACACCTCATTCTCTTCTAGGTCTGATGCATCATTGACTTGAAGATCGTCGGTAGAAACTCCGGTCAAAACGCGCTTGAGAGCCTCCTTGGTAGAGGAATAGATCATCTTAGGCTGATAACATGTTAGCTAAGATACAAGGAATGGGAGCATTGAATTCTACATACCCAAGGAGTGGCGTCATCTGGAGACCATGAAATGAAGGTGAGCTTCCCTCTATAATTCTATCAGCACCTTATCACTATTGAGCCATATTCAAGCAATTACCTGGTTCCTTCTCCGCTGGCGGTTTCCCACTCGAAGTCATACACTGCGTACCGAGGTCCTGGGCCCATAACCCCCTATAGCTGCGCGTTAGCTCGTGCTGTGCGTCAAATGTAAGAATACTTATACCTTCTTGTTAGGATGTTGGGCGTTTATTAGGTGCTCGCGGAACTGCTCCCAATCTGCGTTTTCGCTTGATTTCTCGACAACGACCTCTGTGCCTTCATTGTTGATTTTGAAGACAATCCACTTAATCTTCTTCTCGACTCTCATCGCCTCCGTCAGACTGATACATTCCGGGCTGATGGAGATACTGTAGAAGCACGTCAATATCGAATTCGATGAGGTTTGTATATAAGGCTCGTCGTAAAGGGCGGGAGTGACAACGATGATATCGACAATAGTGGGGCGGAGGCAGAGGAGGATACTGACCCTGAGGAAGCCTATCGTTTCGAGAAGATTAGCACAGGATCACTGTTGTGGAAGGCGGATTGGAGAAGACTTACCATGGTATAAGACTGGTGCTATGCGACGACTTGAATGATGAGGTCTGCGAGGTAGGAATCGGTCAGCGAACACTCAACCACTTTAACTGCTGCAGACAGATAATCCCATTAAGGGATGTTGACTCGAGGATGTAACAAAAAAACATGAACCCACAATAGCTTCTTCAAGAATGTTTAATACCCAAAGTCACACGGTGAGTTGTGCTTTGCGGTTTGAAGAGCGAGAAAGTAGAAGGGGACGGTGTTCGGGTGAATGTTTATCTTTCAGTGTTTGGATTTTGCGAACGGTTGTGGAAGCAGCTGGTGGGGTGGTGTGATCACATGAGAAAGGCGCTAACGCTTACTCTACCCCTGTTCAGACGGTCAACAGCTTTGGGCAGGCGACAGGCGAAGATTGCTCTCCCCCTTGAAGCTGAAGCCTTGTGGCTGTGAATGCGAATATGTGTTTAGGTTTGCACTCTGATGAGATTGGCGTCGTGGAAAACCAATTTGCCTTCGGTCAGTTGAGGATTCTGTAATCCCGTCTGGACGAACTTCTCACGGTATATGGTCCACGTAATGCTATGAATAAACGTTTTCGTTGTCGTAATCAAGGTAAAATCGATATCTAGGCATACATACCAAGACTCGAAGGCAGATAGATTATCCAGGTTTGTATACAATATGATGCTACAGCAAGAACGATTGATTTGGTTCGCGCATACGTTTAATACTTTTTTTAGTACTTATTTTGAAATCGTTAATTTACAAGTTCATATCCTCTTGAAACATCATTTCGCTGCGCCATGCTGTCATGCTATCTATTTATGAAGCCTCAGATCGAAGGGATTGAGCGGGGTTGTTATACAACATTATGTCCGGTACCAAATAGCCGTGAACTACAGTTCCAGGCAGACGAGGCTCAGACGGGTATTTCTTTCGTTTTATCTATTAAACATTTTTTTTACATCATTCCTATAGACCGTTAGTAAGAATACGTAGAACTAGATATCAAGAAAGAATACTAACCACCCATACCGCCCATGCCTCCCATGCCGCCCATACCACCAGCTGGTGGACCCTTCTCTTCAGGTGCCTCAACAATAGCGACTTCAGTGGTACCTAATAACGAGGCAACACCACTTGCGTCTACCAATCCAGTGCGGACAACCTTGAATGGATCAACAATACCAGCAGCAATCATGTCAACATACTCGCCAGTCGCGCTGTTGTATCCCTTGTTGAAATCGCTTCCGAATTCGTCCATGAGCTTGCCAACAACCACCGATCCTTCGGTACCAGCGTTTTCAACAATAGTGCGTGCCGGTCGGGTGATGGCGCTCTTGATAATGTTCACACCAAGTTGTTGGTCGAAGTTGGCCGTCTTGATGCCATTTAGAGCTTGGCCAGCAGCCTTGAGAAGGGCAGTTCCTCCACCTGGAAGAATTCCCTCCTCGACGGCAGCTCGTGTAGCATTAAGGGCATCAACGAATCTGTCCTTCTTCTCACCGACCTCAACTTCGGAAGCACCTCCAACCTTGATGACTGCAACACCACCAGAAAGCTTAGCCAGACGTTCCTGTAGCTTTTCCTTCTCGTAGTCAGAGGTGGTAGGATCATTCATGACACCTCGAATTTGCTCGCATCTTTGCGCAATTGCGTCCTTGCTACCTTCGCCGTTTAAGATGATAGTGTCTTCCTTGGTAATGGTGATGGATCCAGTGGTACCAAGCATGTCTGGTGTAGCTTTCTCAAGTTTGATGTCCAGTTCGTCAGTGAAAACGGTAGCGTTGGTAAGGATGCCAAGATCGCCAAGGATAGACTTTCGGTTGTCACCAAAGCCGGGAGCCTTAACAGCTGCAACTTGGAGTTGACCACGGAGCTTGTTCAAGATGCACACAGCCAGGGCTTCACCATCAATGTCTTCAGCAATGATAACCAGAGGACGACGAAGTTGGGTGGAAGCCTCGAGCGCTGGGATGATGTCTTGAACGTTGGAGATCTTCTTCTCGGACAAGAGAATCAATGGCTTCTCGAACTCGACCTTTTGTGACTTGGTGTCTGTGATGAAGTATGGAGAGACATATCCGCGGTCAAATCGCATACCCTCTGTAACATCGAGCTCGTCATCCATGGTCTTTCCCTCCTTGACTGTGATGACGCCTTCTTTTCCGACCTTCTCCATGGCACTAGCGATAAGTTTACCAATGTGAGTATCACCGTTGGCACTGATTGTTGCAACCTGGGCAATTTCCTCGCTTGTTGTGATATCACGCTTGTTCTGTTGCAAGAATTCTACTACGGCATCAACCGCAGCTTGTGTACCTCTTCGCAGATCCATTGGGTTACATCCTGCGGCCACGTTCTTGACAGTTTCGGAGAAGATAGACTTGGCAAGAACAGTAGCAGTGGTTGTTCCGTCACCTGCCGTTTCGTTCGTCTTAGATGCGACATCTTGAATCAGGCGGGCACCGAGGTTTTCGAACTTGTCTTTAAGCGTAATCGCTCTCGCAACAGTCACACCATCTAGAATGTCATGTCAGAGCAGTCGAAGGCGGGGGTAAAATGATGATATACCTTTGGTGATCTTGGGAGAACCGTATGCTGACTCAATGAGAACATTTCGACCCTTTGGTCCCAGAGTTGTGGCGACTGCCTTTGCCAAAGTCTCAACACCAGCAAGCAGTGCTGCTCTGGCCTCAACACCGAATTTGAGCTCCTAAGGTTTAAAGTAGCGATTAGCAAAAGTGTCTTGGTGACTCTGCAAGAGGGAAACAGTGCGTAAAATATAGAAAGGCTCCCTCATACCTTGTGGGCAAATCTCAATTGCTGGGAATTGAAGGGACGAAGTTTTGAAGCTCTTGAACCGGAGAGCACCGAAGCTCTGGCTCCAGAACTTAACGCACGCTGCATTTTAGCTGTATTCAATTAAGAACGCTGAAAATGAAGACGAATACAAGTGAGATGGTGATTGAAAAGGGCAGAGGTAAGAATTTTCGTTACGTGGGAGAGAATATAAACGGAAGACTGGAACTTTTGAACCTCCAAATATTTTTTTCTGGGTCCATCCGGGGAAATCATTCATCCATCGAATCTGCGAGAATCATTACATAGTTGGACGGAAGTTTCCGGATAGCCGAGGCGGGGCATTTTCCGCCCCTTCACGTCGTGATGACTTTTCACGACAACCGCAATGTGACAGCGACAACATTATGAAGCTTCAATACGCACGGGAAGGCTCCGGGGAGCGATGGTGGTTACTTACTGATGTCTATAAGGGCATCAATTGACGTCTAGTAAATGGTCAGATATTGAGGGAGGGGTAAAGGGGGTTGGGAGTCCGCATTGAGCCGCTATTCAGATACAGGTACTTCCAGCTTTACACAACTTACATAGATGCCATTAGTTGGCTGACTTAGGTTGATTGGGATGGGAAAAGGGTAGGTGACTATTGTACGTTTGTGGTAAGTATCTGCTACCTGGCTCTTCACGCCGCCCTCGACCATTGCTGTAATGTTTCATTCTTAGGGGTACTACTCAAGGAGTGTAACTGTAACGGGCCATCCTTTGTATGATAGGTGTGCTGGTATTTAAAATCATTCATCATTTTATGTCAAAAGTCACCTGCCTTAGCTGAGTCTTCATTGCCACCCGCCCCTCGTTGAGCGTGCACTGAGACCAGTCGATGAGCCACAGTGGCCAAGGGGAAACGCTCCTTAAGCAGTTGGGCATGATATCGGACGAGAGTACATCAGATGATAGAGGAGCCTTTTGGCCTTGTGCTCCATGAGCTTCCCCATCATCCCTCTTTACCCCGTGCAAGTAATGCATGCTCTCCGGTCGATCCGCTTTATGAAGATACAAATTAGTACTTATCTCCATTTGAGAACGGTCGATGCGATTCACGAAGATATAAACTAGTACTTATCCCATTTGGGAATGTAATTTGCCTTCTACCCCTAAGATTCCTTCCATCTCTAAGGTTCCCTCCCTCTCTAAGGTTTCCTCCATCTTTAAGCTTCCCGGGAGAGAGAGGGATGGAAGGAACCTTAAGGATGGGGTGCGAGTAATTCATGCAGCATGCACCAAGTTCGATCCGCTCCATGAAGATATAAACTAGGACTTGTCTTATTCTAAGAATGTAATTTGCTTTCTATCCCTAAGTTTCCCTCCATCCATCTCTTTCCTCTGCAAATCACGCATACACTTCGGTCGGCCGACCTCATGAAGATATGAACTAGTCCTGGTCTGTATCCCAAGAGTAGATTTTGCCTTGTGGCCCCAACCTTCGATCCAGTGTGAATAATGCGTGTACTTCGGTCCCTCCACTTCTTGGAGATGTAAACTAGTACCTGTCTGCATCCTGGGAATTAAATACCACAAGGATCCACCTTTGACCAAGAATTATGAGTGAAAAATTCGTTCAAAGCTTTACTGCAGCCACCAGTGAGGTTCTACTACCGCTTTGATCGTGAGGCGACGGCTTATCGCCATCAAGGTCACAATTCTTTCACAGTGTAAATGCGTAGGATGATTCTGTAAATGTAATTCAAAAGCAAGGCGTGCCGACTGCCCAGGCAGTGTAGGAGGCATTCGCACGGGTCTGAATGAATTTCCCAGTCGGTGGATCTAATTCTTTAAGTGCATGGGGCAAAATTCTCTCTACCATAAAACAAGTATTGCATGTCGGGGAAGTTTGCGTTGCTGGAAACACTGAAGTCACTGGATCAAGTTTGCATGAAATGCGGTCATACAGTACTCAGACACGATGGTGCGAAGGATGAGCCAAGGAGCACGGCACCCACCCACCGCCCTCTTGCATCCCAACATGAGATTGCGGCCCGTATTTCCCCGTTGCCAGAGGAGATGTTCACGCGTTGTTCCGTGTTTTCACCTTTGAAGCGGTTGACCGAGCAAAAGGGCTCTTGTGTCATTTTGAAAGCTGAAGTCATCATCCTACTCCCGGGAAGGTTCGCAAATCAATCATGGGAGTTAATGTACGAATACGAAGATGTGTAGTAATAAACTATGAATATACATCCAGGCTCCCGTTGAATTTGAACGAAGAGTCTGCAGTAGAGATTGTATAACCTCAAAGCTCAGACTTTACGAGGGAAACTCGGTGCACTAGGTCTCAGGCTTGGCACATCCAATGGGACATTCCTAGCTTCTCAAGAGGAAGAGACATATTTCACTTTTAGTGTGCCCCAACCTTGGAAGATATACTAGTTGCCTGCGTAAATTCCTTTGAGCGACATTCTTTGTTGATTGGTGTTGCTTGGCCATCAGAAGTGAAAGAACCTCCTCCCCCAGCCAACCAGTGCGTGGAGGACCATCTCACAGCCTCACGGCCCTTTTGATCTTGGCACCCCTCACTAGGTGGTGAACGGGATCGCGAGAGCTCAACTTCATCTACACAGAGCCGTCATCGGCATTGAATTATTTAGTTCAACGGTTAAAGTACCCACAGGAGACGAAGGGCATCTTCGGATGAAAATTAGAAACCACATCGGCCCGCTCTGGGCTCAAATATGGGCACTCGATGGCGCCACATTGAACTATCAAGGCACAACCCCCTTCTTATTCACGTAGTCCTTCCAATTAGATCCATCCACTGATAACCACATGCCGCTCATTCAGTCATTACAAGATATCTGTATACGTAGACGTAGCCGAAATTGAGCAAGGTCTTGAGTAACTAACCCTATGCTCGCTTGTACTGAAGACCTATATATGTGCCTCGCGACCCTCGCTCCCTGGAGCCATTCTTAAAACAATAGAAAACCAAGGTGCCCAACTTCGTTCAAGTTTCATCCCACCCAATCGTCGCTTTTGCTTCGATCTTCTTTCATCGTCTCTTTAAACATCAGGAAGTTGAAGAATTTTCAATTTAATCATCTGGGGTGGCTTTGTCTTCATCTTTGATCTTTTCTCCGACGGGATAACCTCAAACACAACAAAGACTTCGTTTCAGCCTTCAACGGTGTCTCTTAGACATCCATCAGCGACATCATTGCGATCAAATCTGCAAGATGCTTCTGCCTACTGCAGAAGCGATGCCGTTTACGGGAAACATCGAAGAATAGTCACTACTGTGAGTCTACTGCGGATCTAGCTCCCTCCTCCAAGCTGCGATTGTGCGAAAGCTAACAGCAGATGCTACTCAAGCCCAAGATGATCATACCATCTTCGTCGGCGCTCTGGAGTGCGTCATTAATTCTTGAAAAGAATTCAAAGTAAGTCTCAGCCTCATTTTTTCTCACCTTTTCCCTTTGGACCGTTTCCTTCCGGTCGATCT
This sequence comes from Rutstroemia sp. NJR-2017a WRK4, assembly GCA_002946385.1. Taxonomy (NCBI): domain Eukaryota; kingdom Fungi; phylum Ascomycota; class Leotiomycetes; order Helotiales; family Rutstroemiaceae; genus Rutstroemia; species Rutstroemia sp. NJR-2017a WRK4. The sequence goes on from NJPR01000057.1 coordinate 482,267, forward strand.
TGAGATGAAGCTCATCTTGACATCGCGCCAGCGACGCAAGCATCACTAAACTTTTCATCATGCAGTGGCTTCAAGATGTCTTCACGGGTCTCCTTGAGCGCGTCATTAATCCATAAAAGGAGATCAAGGTAAGTCTTTTCCTCAATTTTCTCTCCTTTCCACTTTCCTATCTATCGATCTAAGATGAAGCTCATCTTGACGTCCGCGTCACATCGTGTCCTTAACCCAAGCATCACTAACATTCAAATCATACAGGTAGCTTCAAAGTGACCTCAAGATACTCCGAGCCTCTCCTTGAGTCCTTGCTGCCGCACAAATTACAGCATCGTAAGCTCCATCTCTCTTGTCAATTTCCTCTCATTCTATTGCCACAGCTAATCAGAGATTGCCGACTAGAAGCTCCTAGAGCTGATTAATTGTCTCTCTCGAAATTCCTCAACGCTCGAACAAAAACGCAACAACTACACATGGTGGACTGGACAATGATGAGAGATACTATGGCATTACTCATGGTGGGATCAAAAATGATGAGAGCTACTATGGCACTACACACGGTGGAATGGTAAAATGGTGGGAAACACTACGGCTATCTACCGCGAAATAGATGGCGGGGTCGGGAATCTATGTTCCTCCTCCTTGTTAGTTCTTCTGCTGCTACCCCGTTGAGCTCACTAACTCTTTGCCCACAAAGCATACAGATTGACACTATACAATGGCCATGATGCTCGACCTTGATGCCAAACCTAGCTCGGTCTAGGGTATTGTTCCTTCGAACCGGCAGACTCTCTTGCAGAGTTAATGGAACATCTATTCGTTGAACAACCCGAACCACACGCGGCAGCACTGACATCTGTCCCACTTCGAAAAACCTTTTGTTTACAATACCGCGACCAAGATTTCTCGACCGAGAACTTTTCAACCACCTCATAGACACATGTTATACTTAGGGCTTTGGCCTGCGGCATGGATGATGGAGCTTCCATTCCGTCTAGTGCCTAGCAGCTCTTGTCGAGGTGACGAAAGGCTACCATCAAGCATTAGCACAACATGGCTTGTCTACCGTGCTATTGCTAGGCCTCACTTGAAAAGTCTACAAGCACGACTCCGAGTCGGGTGATAACTTCATTGGATTCTTCGTTATTAGTTGAGGCAACTACAATTTACAGGCACAAGCTCAGCAAAGCTCTTCATTATCGAGCTCGTCAAGTCCCTTGAGCATCGCGCAGGTCTCTTACAGACTACGACTACGTCCACGACTTTTGCAAGCATGATGAAATTCAGACCTTTCACACTGGTGTTCATCATGAATCTTCAGACCTTCTATCTGCTCTACGGCCCAGCAGGTTACTAGTTAGTGACTAGCTCTCTGCCTGCAACTATCTCTCCGTCAGCAACTATGAAGACATATCATCAAGCAAGCGAGATCTTCAAGCATCTCTACTGTCCAACAACAACTCCTCACCCACCGGTCATGAAGAGCAAAGCATCATGCATAAACACACGATCACACACTTGTCTCACTCGCAGACACTCCCCTACAGGCTAACGCTCAAAAAGTGCGATGAGCTCCCATCTATTGTACGCAGCACTTGCCATGGTGTTGGACCCCTTTGATGTGCATCACCACCACACCTCGTTGAGCATTACATACTACTGCGAGAATATTGAGCGCACTTGCGACTCCTTTACATTCTTGATGCCATAACACCATTTGGAAGAACATTACATTACATGACATCTTCATTGGCAGGGTTTGCACCACCGCACGTTCCTCTGTTGAGTATTTTTACTGCGACTCTACGAGAGGAGTCAGAGGACCGAGCGCACTTGCGACCTGGTTACATCTCGAGACTGCAGCAAGGCTTGAGAGAAGATTACATCACACTACTTACGTTTCCGTCTTCATTGGCAGTTGTCGTTGGAGACACGAAGGCTTCGAAGATAGACAACAATTATTTCTGCCTCCGTCCATGTTCACGACACTCAAGGTACTGAAGGCCACGACGTTAACCTATCCATCCGTGCTTGCCCAATGATCCTCCATTCCCTGCTTGACTGCTTAAGATTGTAATCTTATGATTGCAAGATGACTGAGCATAGGGGTAGGTGAGGGTGGCACTTACTTCGAGCTGTTTCGCCAATCTTCCCCCAAATCCGTGTTCTGGAACTGGTCTGCCCTTGCTGTCAATTTTGCTTTCCCGTTCTTTTCTCACACAGTCTGGCACAACATTTTTGTGATCTGGTTTTTTTCAATTGGGCAGCTATCTACATACAGGGTTTCAATCCCTCCATCTTCTTGGCCCAGCTGCGCCAATGACTGACCCGCCGTTTTTTGATCTTTTCGTTGACAACTCCGACAACTCCTGCGATTCGCTATTGCAAAGAACTGTGCGACCATTGGTCACACCACGATAGCAGTGATAAGGAAAAGAGGAACTGTGCGGTGTATTTTTCTGGTAAGTAACCATAAAGGGAATTTAGCACCATAACTTTCAGACTGTCTCCCTGAATAATATCCATCTTTCTCCGTTGAACCACTAGGGTCTTCCGAGTTTATTCAATACGCTGACCAAGGTGAAAAGGAAAAAAAAAAAACAGATTCTCGAAAACTGAGTGCGCAAGAAGTGAAATATCGGGACCCAAGGGCAGCAGAACCAGAATCGCGTCGTGATACAAAAAGGAAATGAAAATGCGCAAAGATTTTTGTTTACCCGAAGAGGCCCACAGCTCACGAAGGTCAAGTGGTATTGAGCGTTGTCCGTTCACATCAGCTGGTGATGACCGATTTGAGCAATCTCTTCGCGAGCCAGGTGGTATTGACCGCCAGTTACCCTTCGAGGGCAGGTGGTGATGACCGATTAGAGCAATCTCTTCGTGAGCCACCCGCTCTGCGGAAGGGGAACTTCATGCCTGAGAGAGAGCGGGCTGCGCGAGAAAGAGGAGGAGAGGGGTGGTAGGGATGGGGGTGGGGGTGGTAGGAGCTGGGCGGACGACGTCAACCAACTTTCGCAAATCGACAAGAAGAGCATGCCACTCATTGCGATTGTTGATTGACGTCGTCCGAGTCGCTCATCCCGTTTATGAATTTGTTCCATTCAATTTGAACGTCGTCGGAGTCCAAGATGCTTGTGTGGGGAGTTGTGGCGGTGACATCTTCAGCTTGGTCCTGGCTGAGATTCATCGGCACAGTATTGCCGCTATCAACTCTCAACTCATCAGCATTCGACTGGTAATTGGCTATGAGCTCATCGATCACATCATTGAAGCCGTTGCTTGAGAAGTCTGGATCTTCCGGGACGAAATCTTTGAGTGGATCCTCGGGGTTTGACAGACCCTCACTTTGTATGTCAAACTCTCCAACATTCGGGACAGCGCGATCAATTGTTCCAGCTTCGCCGGCGTCGCCAAATTCTCCACCCACCATGCCCATCATCTCCTGATCGTTATCTTTGCCTGGATATTGCCCTACGTTTGAGCCATCATGATCATCCTCAACCAACTGAGACAGCCCCGTAGCTCTTGATTCGGCGGCTTGGAATCTCCTAAGGAGCTCGGACGACAACTTCAGTTTGACTATGCCCATCAGCCCCGGAGCTTTTGATTCGCCAGGTGGGAACTTCCTAAGGAGACCTGACGACAACTTCAGCTTGACTAGAAGATTCGCTGCTGGGGTGATGTATCTGCCTCCTGGCCCTTTCCGCTTCTTGCTTGGCAACTCCTCGAAGTACTCACTTGCATCTGACTCGCCGCCCGACTCAAGCTTGCTTGCCTCATCAGAGGTATAGTCAACACTTTGAACGTGTCTGGATGCACGTGATTTCTTCCTCAAGCTTGCTGCCGGTTCATAATCATCTTTGCTTGACGCAAGGGCTCTACCTGATGATGCACGCTTCTTCACGCCACTCTTTGGTTTCTTGGCTTTCGTTGCCGCCTTGCTTGCACCACCAGCGTGTCCGTTCTCTTCAGCCCTCTTCCTGTGACTTTGGAAGCTTTTGTCGTGCTTGCGATAGTTGCCTGCCCCCCAATATACGCCTGGAATTGTCAAGCTCTCCTTGCGGTCGTTTATGCGCTCTGCCCAACCCACAGCTCGTATGGCGTACGGATTATCCTTGGTTGGATCTCTGATGAAGCCCCTCAACTTCCTATCCTCCATGGCTGGTCTCTTGTGCAGAGGGGGAGGTACGAGATGACCTTCAGCGATCATGCGGCTGCGGACCTTTACAAGACGCTGCAGCAAAGCATCTTTGGAAGTACCCGGACACACACGGTTGGCGACCTTCTGCCATGGTAACTCAATGCCGGCACGCAGACATTCGTATTGGAGACTTAGGAGCACCTTTTCCATCATTCGTGGTCCTGCTCAATATGTTAGTCAAGAAACTTCTGCTGCTGAGTAATTGCTGCTTACTGGTCCATTGCACAGTACGACGCTTTGGAACTCGACCATTGGGATGAGTTTCCTTCTTGGTCGACGGCGAGATCACCTTAGGACGGCCATCCCAGGCAACATCGTCTTCATCCATGGCATCTTCGCCGAAGTCAACTCCATCCATGGCATCTTCATTGAAGACATCCTCATCGTGGTCATCCTCGTCGTCGTCATCTTCGGCATCGCCATCTTCGGCATCGTCATCTCCGGCATCCTCTTCCTCTCCCTCCCCGTCCCCTTCTTCGCCATCCTCGTCGTTGCTATCGTCTACCTCGCTATCACCTTCTGAGATAGTCTCATCCAGGTCCATGAGTGGCTCTCCGAGCTTCTTCTTGACTTGGATGAGATTAGCATTTACTCAACATGCTCAACAACATATTTTTCTGCTCAACATGCTCAACAACATTCTTTTACCACTGTAACAAGTGGGGAAAAGCACGAGAAAATGATCGAGAGGAAGGGGACTGTAGGAGGGAGTGAAGAAGAGGAGATGGGGGAGTGTGAAGAGAAGTGAGGAGGAAGGAGCTCGTTTTGGAAGCAGTAGTTGGGAAGCGGCGGATTACAACGGACAATGAGTGGGATGGTGGATATTGGGGTTGGAGTACGTGTATCTGGAGCTTACCAGGAGTCTGCTTGACCTTCGCTTCATCCTTTGCGGATCTGAGTACAAGCTCTGGGGTCATCTTTGATTCGGCTTCATCATCACCATCAGACACACTCTCTACATTTCAAGTCAGCCCAGTGACACCAGAAGTTGTTGCTTGGTACCCACCTTGATTCAATTCCATTATCGCTGCGGAATCTGCCACAGATAGTGCAGACGATTTCACCAGCAGACGGATAGATAGGCGTGTTGGAGTGGTTCTGCCCACGGTGTCGGACTTGTTTTTCTTTTTTGTTGAAGGCATTTTCGGCATTCGGTTGTGGAAAGCGGGAAGGTGTATGGTCTGTGAGGTCGGCGGGAGAGTGGTGGAGGAGTTCTGTAGACTCTTGGTCAGCATCTTATCTCGGTGGAGGGTCTAATAGTTTGTTCCATTCCCCAGAGGGCAACGTCTATCGACTTTCCAGTCAATGGGAGTCCAATAGTTCGTTCGATTCCCCACTGGGGTGAACATCTATCGACTTTCCAGGCTCCCTTCCCAGCTGTTGATTAATCTCTGAAGGAAGGGACGAGGAATAGGGAGGACCTCCTCCACTTCCATTGATTAATTTTGAGAGGTGGTTCGTCCACCTCCATTGCCTAATCTTGAGAGTGGAGAGATCGTGGAATGGGGAGTTCGAGGAATGGGGAATTCGAGAAATAGGGAGTTTGAGGAATAGGGAGTTCGAGGAATAAGTACAAGCAAGACAACTCAGTTCTGAATGGAAGCAAATTCATCTTCATCCTGTCTGTTTGCAAAGAAAAAAAAAATTGAGTGGTGCTGTGTGTAGTGTGTGGTGCGTGGTGTGGAGTGTGGAGTGTGAAGTGGCTCGAAGCAGATGTTGACGATCAAGTGATTGTCTTCTCTTATGGATGTTTGCTTTTTTTTCCCTTTTGAGGTTGTAGTCATCCTGTCTCTAGCACCGCAATTACTTGCGAGTAGTAAACAAGACAATTCATCTGCTACTGAACAAGCAAAGAAAGATCTGGATGACCAGAGATAAGAGGTGAAATCAAATCAGATAGATCGGTCTCTCTTGGAGCTTTCTCAATCTGATTGATACTGTGCCAACCACGAAGTAGTGTTTGAACACTCATCAATTGTTGAGTTGATGCTATTATCCTGTGCGCGATGGAGTACATCACGAGTCAACAGAACATGACTCAATTGATGAGTATCTTATGGTGGTTTGTAATTTTAGGTGGAGTTTCGCACAGCTTGCTGATGGGGAATTGTGGTCGCCCACAGCAATTGTGCGATATGGAGGGACAGCCAACCTCCACGAACGCAAAGATGATTCAAAAAAACTGTGCTGAAAGAGATAAATGGAACGAACGTACCTTTTAATTGAGTAAGAGCAATTGAGACGCAAAGGCAATGAGTGTTGTTGCTAGCTTGAATTTAATAGAAAAGTAATGGATTCAAGTAAGTCGTCGCTGTTGTGTTGTGGACAGAAGAGGAAACAAGCGAGAAGAGGTAGTCGGCGAGCGTTAACGATACCTTGACAGCCTTCTTTAAAAGACACCTACTGATCGTGGAATAATAGTTATTACGGCCCGATCGGCATGGAGACGGAAGATTCCCCAATCGGCACTGCTGTAGTGAAGTAATTCTCAAGATCCGGTGACTTTCTTTTGATAGCGGCAGTGGATGGTTTCCAAAGATTGGAGCCTGATATGTACTTCCACGCCTGCGTGTTTCTTCAGTCTTTATCAGTAGATGATGGTATCCAAGAATGTTAATGCCAGTATGGTATGTACAGTATGAAAGCATATCGAAGTCAGTATCGTAATCGTGTATGCGCCGCTACCATATGTCCATCCCGTCTGTGACGGTTATTGTCCTCCAGCAACAGTCAATGCTGCTGGTCCGTGCCGCTCAACCTGTGCTCAAGTGTGACTCGGAATAACAACAAAGCCATTCTGCACACAAGTTACCTCAACATTTTTGACGCTTACTTGGATTACACTCCGCTAAGTTCTATTGCTCATATTTTACTGATCAACAATATGCCTTTCATTGCCCAAGCTTGCGCTCCTGAAACTAAGATACTGAAATATGCTCCTCTGTCACCACTCGCATTGATGGCGCGGAAGTTGGGCCTTACGCGGAGGTTCGCAGACTGTCAAAATATGCAGAAATTTCGCCATCAGGATGGCTACCCTCTTCGCCGAATGATGTCCAAATCAGAACCTTTTGAAGATGAATCCAAAGTGCGTATTAAAGCTTCATTTATGCTCCTCAGACTAATCAGAGCCTTTTTCCGCGCTTTAGCTATTTTCGAAATCCTACATCTCCTTCCGTTCTTTCGAAGACTCTTCTGCGAACCTTTCTCCCGTACTACTTCCGCGACAAGAAATACGCATATTCAACACTGTCACTAGACCTCACAGTTACGTCGAGAGACCCCTCAGTAGGTGACTTCAAGCTACCAGTCTCTCTCCAGACCACAGAATACCAAAGCTAATGGTTCAAATCACATCAGAGAAGATCAAAGTTGTCCTCGAGTTACGCTCGATGCTCAATCTCTATTGTCGGTTCAAAACTTCTGTTTCTGTATCAAGTACTACGGCAAAATCCTCAATGCTACGAGGTCATACTACTTGTTGCGCCCCAGCCGCCGTTCCTCACGGATATGGCCTTCGAGTTTTTGACAAGATCAAGCATGAAGCCGGTGCGTTGGACTTCTTGAAACAATGGTTCTGGGGTCATATCACGAAGTCTCACAAGAAAGCTCCCTTGTCGGAAGCAAGGAATTAATTAATGGTCTATGCCTTTACCTTCATGTACTGTAGAAGGTCTCTCTAAGTTTAATGCAGCTTTTAAGTTCCCGCGATACTTTCAGTAGAAATGAATCCCAATTGTTAGTCTTGAACTCTGTGCTCCTTAACCGCGATCCGTCGTCGCATCGCGCTCCGCATTTACCAGGGTGGTCTCCACATTTTTTATGATCTACCTCAATGTCTCACGTCCGCAATGGATCCGCACGCATGGTTTAACCTGCCCCCTCGTCCACAAATGCTGGGAAAAGGAAAGATCTACCGCTACGGAGAATTAGAGGAAAACCAGTGGGGAGTTGTCACAGCTGGCATGCTTGCAGGTTCCTAAAGTCTTACATGTTCTATTCTGGTACCGTAAGCGCGATTACAATGCATTAAGAGTTTAAGGTCAATAATATGAACACAAAGTAACAGAGTAGTGGTCTGCGTTGGTGACAATACATGCAAGGCACTCACCCAGGAGGAGGTCTCCTTCAGAGAAAGACATAAGGCTGTCGGTGCTCACGAGGGTATTGAGGCTAATCCACATTCACAATAAGAAGAAGAGAAGTAAAATGGGAACCCCTCCGTCAAAAGAGGCGGAGATGCCCCTACACCCTGAAAACGAGACGCGCTTGGTTCTATGGATGACCGTTTACTTCGAAAGACATCTGGAGCGTCATCGATGTCGAAGACTTATCCACCTCATCTAATCAGATGCTGTACCTCTGAAACGGGCCTTATCTACCCTATTGTCATATGAACAAGCGTATCAGAAACCTGCTTCGGTCAAATGAGCTAGAAGCCTCACTATCAAGGCTGCCTGGTAATCCGTGAATGAAAAGTGAATAAGATTGCGCCGTGCATCCAGCCGTTTCCCAGTGGACCAAGCGTCATTCGCATTTTTGAAATTTCTGCAAAACAACGCAGTGCAAGACCGAGAATAAAAGACCTTGCACATCTCGGAAACCATCTCTTTTCTTCTTCCTCTCTAAAACATCCGAATCCCACATTCGGCCTTCACTTCTCTCTATCAACATCACGATCGCCATTTCTGCAAGTTAACCATCAACTTCAAGCTCATCAAGTATGTCATGATTATTTCATCGTTCTCTTTGCACTCTTTTCCGGTTGCTGACCCAGACGTCTGGATAGTCAAGATGGCCGATAATCCCAACGAAAATATCGTTCCCACCACCCAAGCTGTCCCTACAGTTGCACCAAGAACCATCGATCCAAAGGACATGGCTTTTATCATGGATTGTCTCAGATGTAACACTGGCGGCGGCGCTATCTCTGTACGTAAATGATTCATTGTCGTTCCAAATAGTGCTTTGGTTCATCTTACCACACGACCATGACATGTATTCCGCTGTTTTTCCCACTCTTCTCGTCCCGCAATCGCCACCATCGACTTTACTCCTCTGTATATTACCCTTTTACTTACAAGGAACTATACCACCATACCCTTCTTCTTTTGCCTTGTTTCCCTCCATATCTTCTATTATCTTTGCTTCCGCTATATTCATGTTCGACCTTATTTTCATGTTATTCTAACGATTCTCTCGCGATTTAGATTGACCGGGAAATGCTTGCCAATGTCTGCGGCTTCAAAAACCCTCGCTCGGTTTGTTTGATCACTTGATCCAGCTTAATCATCTGCTAATGGTTGCCAGATCGACAACAAGGTTAGCAAAATGAAGAACATGTACGACCTTCCGTTCGCAACTACCAGTAAGCCTGCTGGCAACGGTGAAGGAGCATCGCCTGTCAAGGGTGCGCGAATCACCAAGCGTGTTGCAACTCCTACCAAATCACCGGCCAAATTGAAGAAAGGCGCTGCGCCAAAAATGGTCTCTGGAGGCTCTAAGTCAGAGGAAGAACTCGAACAAGCCTTGTGAGCTTAGAACACTTTCAAACAAATCTCCGGAATGGCATGGATGTGTTTTTCATTTTCATTGGGGACATTGGGTGCATTGCCTGTGGGAAATGAATTCCTCGACATCGGGATGGGCGTAGATTTTATGCTTGTACTCTAACAGTCAATATGAAGTGCAAACGCATCATTCATATCTGCAAATAGACCATAGCTATCTCAAATGTGATCCGCAACACAATTCTATCTTCGAATGCACAAAATTTCTTCGTAGTTTTGACTAAGCTACAAAACAACCCACTGCTAGGACATGAATTCACCGTGGAGTTCCCCCCGCCCCCCGCTCAAGACACTGACTCACCCGAAATTTGCACAGCATAATTTCCCTGATTTCCAGTCTATTGAGCATTCACTCTTATCACTGCAGCTCGTGGCTAGACCTTTTCAAGCTATGCCCAACGTTGCTAGTTTCTGCCACTTTCTTCCCTGTTCCACCAGCAACCTTTTCCACCCATGACCATTAGCCCCACTTCCAAAATCATGAAGGTTTCCTCTCACTCATCCTACTTCTACATCTCGAAATACATCTCAGTTCTTCTTCACCTGCACAACGTTCAAATATTGGTTTCCTTCAATACCGTCTAGATGCTTGTCTTCGGACACCCACGACTAAACGAGATGATTGGAGAGAGAGATTGCAGATCGAGAGGTCTAAAAAAACTTGCAGATCCAAAGGGGAAGTCCGCGAAGCTGGATACTTCACCGAGGTTCGGTCATGGAAACACCACATTCAATTGCTATAGCCTTGATGTAGACTATGAGGATTACAATCCGGCTCTGGGTCGTTATCACTATTAAGTCAATTTCTCTGCTTCGCGAGACACTGGAGCAAGACTTCACGAACTCAAGCAACCAATTTGATCTCGAGCTTCCATCTCGCTGTACATCTACTCGTCCGCTGGAGACAAAAGCCAGTACCGATATACTTCGAAAAGCAACTCTGAAGCGGAAGCATATGCAGGGCCAGACAGCTTCTCCATTTTCAGCCTGCCACCGTTTGACAACGTGAAAGCAAAGCCGGCACGGCCAAGCCAGGACCCAGCGATCGAATTCTCCGTCTAGCGTGTACTCTTCAGCAACATCCGATGTCCGTCGTCCGACTCTTGTACTCTCTGTTCTCGCTGCAGCGTTACATCAAGCTCCAGCCAAAGCTTTCCATCAATATACTACAAGCAAGAATATTGCAGATCGAGAGATCTAAAAAGCTTGTCTTTTAGACCTGGACCTGCATTTATAATGCCGGAGCAATTGGACTCTGCTTATGGCTATGCCATCCAGCGTGCCAACGGCGTATATACTAGACTTATTCCGGCGGATATGCTCCCGCACCTATCGCAGATCCCTCAGCACCAAAGTCCCGAGGGCCTGATCATTCTTCCGCAGCCTCGAGCTTTCTCTCCCAAACCTGATTCTCAACCAGATTTGGTCTCTAATGTCGTGAGTTCAGTTACACCATTTTCAGTACATCCACATATGCTGACTTATCCTCTCAGAAGATTGTTTCCAAACTCCCAACCTTTTCGTCGAATGACACCAGAAACTACCAAAGCCATGCGCTGGTCTGCTTCTCCATTGTCAGCCCTCCATCATTTGACAACGTAAAAGCAAAGCCGGCAAGGCAGAGTGGGAGAACGGCGATCCAATTCGCCGTCTAGCGCCCAGCCAAAGCCTTCCATCAAAATCCTAGAAGTAAAAAAGATTCCACATTCCAAGACTACAGACCTTTGCACCTTCAAGTTACCCTACCCAGAAGACTCTGCATCGATCTTTGATACCAGCAATCCCCTCGAGACTTTTGTAACAACAACCATAACAACAAATCCGATCTTGAAGTTCCACCGCCGCTTCGGGCGTCTACATCGGAGTGTCTGACTCACCACTCGGCACTCTTTTACTTCCTAGGAAGTCACGACAAAAGGACCGACGCCATTCTTAAAGGCCTCGAGAAGTACTGCATAAAGATTTGGATGGCAGCAGTACAAAGCGGCCAGTGAGTCCCGAATGCCAAGTTTGAAACACATCTTCACTTGTCGCAGACTGGCAGTAAGATACGAGGGGCTCACTGGCTGTCAAAAAACCTTCACTGTTGTCGAACCACCTTGACACGATGTGGACGAAAGAGTGAGTAATTCCGCTTTTCCTTTATTTCTTGCGCGTACACTCCAACCATTCCCCCTTTGACGCGTTTCACTTCTAACCTACACCGCCTCAAAATACATGCAAAGTTTATCAAGAGCATCAGCTAATCAGGTACAAAGGAGAGCGAAGAATGCTCGGTCGGCCTACCAGACCTCGGAGACAGTATTGACTCCGTGACATTTGAACAGATCCTCGAGATGGACGACGACGAGGACGAGCGAGAATCCCCGAACGACTTTTATTCGCTCTCTGGAGTGGAGTCGATAACTGCAGCTGATATACACTCGAGCGAAATGGCACGCAGCAATACAATCCTGTTGCCATACTCAGGTAACATAATAGGTCCAACCTTCCCGCCTACCATGGCATCCGCAAAACATGGCTTACCACAACGTGAATAATACGGAAAACCATCTGCTCTATGGATCCTCCTTCCAGAACTTTAACTATCCACATAATTCTCGCTTTCAATCTCAGTCAGCCTTTGGCGGCGTCCAAAATCAAAATGAAAGTAGCGATCCACCCCGAGCTGCGAATGTACAACGTGCGGACTACTGCTGTAAGGGAGTGCAGCCAGGACGTACAGACCAGATAGGGAGAAGTAATTAGGGGGGAGAAGGGCTTAGGGCAGTAGAGGTGGCTAAGATAGTAGCTAAAAAGTCCAGGCAGGAGGTTGGCTGAGCCTCAATATAATATAAGAGCTTAGGCCAGGTGACGACGCACCTTTTAAGCGAGAACAAAAAATTTATCGATTTCCCACCATCCATCTTCAACATTATTTAATTAAATCATCCTTCAATATTTTTGCTTAAAAATAACAATTGATCCCTATCCTAAGCCCCTTAATCATATCCATAAATTTAAAGAACTATAAGGGACCTCAAAGTATACTAAAATACTCCAGACTAGAGCAAGCAGGAATTCCTAAACAGAAATCGCTACCAAATTAGAATTACCTAAATCAACTTATAGAACTATATAAAAGAGCCAGAAAAATAGAAAAAATAAGTAATAAAGAAAAGGAGTTCAGAAAATAATATCAGCAAAAGAAGTCCAGAAAGTTATAAAAGAAATCTCGAAAAGTTAATATAGCTATAGGATAACTTTTGAGCAAGTATAAGTAGTACTAAGGATAAAAGCTTCTATTTATACAATCTACCAGGAACTCTACAAACTAGGCTACTATTAGTATATAGTATATCCTAAACCCTTTATCAATAAGATATAAGTAAAGAAACAACTACAGTTCGCCCGGTTACACCGGTAGTAGGGGATAAGTAACTATACTACTGCTAACCCCTAGGAGGGCGATTAAAGGAAGGTATACTAGTTAGATAAAGCCTCTTTTGAGACAGGTAAGTATAGAAGGGTTTAGATGATCTATAAGCCTAATAAAAAGAAGTATTTGAAATATATATAATCGGTATACTATTCGGGCCAGGTATCAGTTATAATCTGGGGTATAATTGGCTGGGATTATAAGTCCCTTTTAGTATTCCTTAAGAAAAGATCTAATACCCAGGGGATTGATTCAATAATATATAAGGAATAAGTCCTTAAGCCGATTATATTCCTACTATTTGAGAAGACTAGTCTTAAATATATCTTTATAGAGGATAATTCGAAAGTATATAAAGGGTATACCCAGCTAGCCCGATTTAAGCAAGATATTAGAACTCTTAACTAGCCACCTAGCTCCCCCGATTTGAACCCTATTAAGAAGGTCTGGAGGTAGATGAAGTATAGGATTAACTAATTACCCTTTATACCTATATCTATAGAAAAGCTAAAGTAAGAAATATAGAGATTATAAAATAAGATAGACCCCAAGATATTCTACCCAGAGATCGAAAGGTTGATATACAAGTTAGAAGATATAATTAAAGTAAAAGGAAAGGCCCCTATATACTAGTAATACTTTTCAATTTCAAGCAAAAATATTGTACAATTGATTTTTAATTAAATATCGAAGTAAATAGGTGCAAAAGGGGGGGGGCGGGGTGCGGTGTCGGTTAGCCTGTGCTCTTACTTAATCCTGTTGTTTCTCCCAATTTGTAATTCTATTCTCTTCACTCTTCATAAGCTTGTATAAATACCATTTAGCCTCCAAATCTGCAATTCTAACCCATCTTCAAACTGCATTCACTCACTTAAAATTACCCCTCTGCACAGATACCCACTATTGTCCCATTGGATTACCCAACCTCGAGACAGCATAGACACTTCGAAATGGACAATGAAGAAGACTAGCATGAATCCCTGAATGACTCTACATTCACTGTATTAAGATTACCCCTCCCCTTCAATAGCCACTATTGTCCCACCTAGATTTCAATCGTGAGTTCCCCTTGCCCTTAAAAGCTACCCACCTGCCCTCTTTCTGCGTCAGTTTTCTAGCAGCGTACACCATTTCTCATTAAAGCGTACCTGCCTATCAACAACATTCTCAAGCTCTCAAAGAGTCCCAATTCCACCATGTCTTCCTCGGACCCCTCAAGCACAAGCGAGACCACATTGCCTGGTGCGACAACTGCTACTGAAGCTGAGGTAGATTCGCCTGCGCCTACTCCCGATACCGTAAGTATAAACCGTCTAATTCATAGCACTGCAAGCCTTACCGATACGCATGCTAATAGCAAAACTGCTAGGCCGAAGAAGCCATTGACGATTCGGAATCCCTTGGCGATGCAGCTGCTATTGCCCTGCAGTTGGCTGGAAGAAGACGTCTAAGACGCCAGTTTCGACGTGTCGGCGCAGGGTTATTTCGCAGAAGGGCTCCTGCCTCCAACCACGTCGGACCTCCCATTTATGACCTGGACAACCTTACTGCAGCTGAGCCCCACGGCAATGGCGGCAACGATGGAGCTGCGACGCAGCGGGAGACAATAATTGCTGCTGATAGCGCAGTTTATCTGGCTCTGTTAACCAGGCCCCTCCTCCCCGGTTACCAGTTCCTCGACCCGGACTACATCTCTGAGTCCGACTCTACCCCTTCAACGCCCAGCACAGCGTCGGTCCATTCTTCTGACCATGAGGACGACGACGACGATGATGATACCCGCTCCGATGGGTCTGGTGTTTCCTTTTTCGGGAGGCTGATGGATACTGCTATGTCAAGGCACAGGGGCGAGGTGGCGGCCGAGTTGATCATGGAGGTACGACCTTGGGAGGATCGGGAGTTTTTGTATTGGGAGTGGGCTGGGGAGAACTCGTTTCGGTTACTATGGAGTTCTGACTTGCTGGAGTAATGAACCTCTTTGGCCGCTTGGCTCCGTCTCAAAAACTCTCCTCTTGTAATGCTTGGTGATACTGTGATTGATTGATCGTGACATGACGAATGTAACCTAACTGCGTACACTCTTAGGTAGCTTTACACCAGCCGCAATACACCCCGCTAGGCGATCTCGAAGTTGGAAATAGCTTCAGTATTGCTACTCCATCTAGTGTGCTAATTCTCCTGAGTGTTGTCCTCTATATCAATATGCTGTCGTGTTTTAATGGTTACCTTTACGGTAATGTCCTACTGAAGTTTAGCGTTCTGGTTGGGCTTGCCGTCGTGCTAGGCTTTAGTGTCCTGTTTGATTTCACCATCCGAAGCGACAGCAAGGTATAACTTTGGCGCAAGACACGACTTGGTTGCAATATCCAGCTTAGAGTTCAACAGCAAACTTGATTTCAATAGCCTACTTGATCTGAATGCTCTGCGACAGCTCAATGTACTACCTCACTTTAATGTCCAACTCTATCGAAATGCCTTCACTTCCTGCGCATCTATCAATGCACCCATCCATTACACAAAGCCTATCAAAGACTTCAAGACAAGAGACAACGTATGCAAGCACACACACAGAGTATGCTATTGATGGACAGGAACTTTCGCAGACACGCAGGCAGTGAGACATGCAGATCGATGAGCTTGGCAGACTTGCCCACTCAAGAACATCATCACTGAAACTTCAAGGATCATTTCAGAGAACGATGAGCAATAGTTGTAAAAAACTTTTATTCCCATGCTCCCAAGTATGTAACCCAATGGTTCCTGCTATGTAACTCCAACCCATTATGTCCTCTCATGCTACCTCCCTCGCCTCGATCTTGTCACTCGTCCCTTCCCCCAGCTCGCGGCTTCTCCAAATGTAACGTCGAAACAACCATTCGAAGGTGAGATTTGTCGGACAACAATGATTTTTCTGCGGAAACGGAAACGATTAGCCACGTGTCTAATTGGGGAGGGAAGTTAGGGAATGTGAGGAGTGAACTCACAGAACTCGTGTGACTTCGAAAAGTTTGCCCAATGGAACTCTTTTCCGAAAGCAATGCTTTGCCTGTGGGAACGGAAATAATCAGCCACGCAACGAGTTGGGGAGAAAAGACGAGGAGTCGAGGATGGGAGCGGCAAACTTACAGACTGGTGTGCAGGAAGTAACTTAAGCTAAGCCTTGATTTCGACGAGAATGCAGTTAAAACTCCAAGACCGACACTAGCAGATTGTCTCGGTATTGTAGCATCCTGATGGCGCTATTGCAGACTCGTGAACTTCGAAGAGACGGAAGGATCAAGATGCTACAATATCACCACCTCCACTTGGACGGGAAACCGCGCAGATGTTAGTTTGGTGTCGTGCGAGAGGCAGAGACACCGTCGAGCCCAGTTACTTCGACGTAGCTGTTCGAGTTATCGGTGAGTTGATGCTTAATTGTGATATTTGGCCAGGCGACATGTTGCCTGGTGGATTGGCTGTGGTAGGCGTGGTAGACCTGCTGGGCCTTGACTAATCGTTCACGGAAAGTGAGGATTGTCCTCTTGGTGGGATGGAGACGATGGATGGAGGTGGTGGCTGCAACGCTGGTGTATGTAGTAAAGAGGGCCTTCTTGATTCTGAAAAACTTGCTGCATTAGATTTCAGGTGAGAAAGCAGTTATAGCTGGACAGGCCCTGGGGGTGATGGCTGCCGGGGTGGAGGAAGGTTCCGGTGAGGTGGTTGGAGAGAGACAGGGAATGGAAGTCCCTCCACTTCCTCGGCCATGTCATATTGCGGTATCACGCCTGAGCTGATGCTTTCCTTCAGACAGTGTATTGACTTCCTTCTCTCTTCTGCATGATCGACCTCATTCCTAGGGTTTCTGAATGATCCGGCATCCGAGTCCTCCACGTCGCTCAACTTGTAGTTGATGCTGAGTTGTGATATTTGACCAGGCGACATCGAATTGAGCTACGACAGAGTGTGAGACAGATGATATCAGATGTGTTGGAACTTGAGAATGGCTTACTGAAAGTGAGGATTGTGCAGGATTTACCATGTGAGCATATTCTCGGCACCAACCTTCGATTGTGGTTGGTGCCAGGAATATGCGCACATGGGATGGAGACGATGGGGGGAGGGGGGGGGAAGACTGGCGAGGTATACTGAGTCTTCCCCTCTTTGAACGCAGCCAATGTCTCCCCCCCATCGTCTCCTCCCCCAACTGGGGTTGTGCCAGTGTCCGGTAAGACACTGGCATATTTGACTCGAAGTCGATTTTCATTTGATCACCGTCAAAATTCTAAGAACAATCAGCAAAACAAAAAAAAAGGAAGGAGAAAGGTTGCTTGAAGACTTACTGAATATCGTCTTTACTCTTCATGATCTGAAGAATTCTTGTAAGTGAGGGAAAGATGGATGCTTTTATAGATTGATGGGGGAAATCAAGGGAACGAGAAAATTCCATTCCCTCGCCAAGGTCAACCCGTGCTCAAATTGGAAACCCTACCTGGCTAACTTGATTGGGAACTCAAGGTGCGAGAACAACAATGTTATTCACCGAATGACTTCCTATGCGGCATAACTGTTGAGAATCATGCACAGAGGGTTCTTCTTTCTTGGCAAATCGCGGACCTATTGCGGAGGAAGACGGTCAGATGGTCTAAACAGGTGCTCCCAACATTGAGATGATGAGATAATGGCGCAATGTAAATGTTGATATTGTTGAGCATGTGATAGAGGACGATATGCCGGCGTGGACGGCGTGGTTCAATCACACAGTTCATCCGATCCGAAAGCGCCAGGATGTTGGGATAAAAAGTGGGCACAGTAAAGGAACCTGCCAACTTCAAGAGTTGTGTAGATTCTAAATTTGGTAGAGATAAGACTCATTGAAGACAGAATGGCATTTCCAGGGTCTTATTGGTCAAAGGAGTCATGAACCAGCGTCGTTGAGGCGCTTATCTTTCCTGAAAAGCTCATCATGGGTTCAAGTCACAGAGAATACAAATCTATCCGGTGAGTTTCTCTCTACATGATCCCTGACACGTCGTCCTATTGCCGTAGCCTATCTTCAAGGTTTGTTAATCTGATCACGTAGCTGCGGCAGATCTATGTTTAGGATATGGTGTGATGGAGACAGTTGCATGCGGTCGTTTTAGTCACTGAATGATCTATGTTTCTGCTGGGGTGATTTGGAATTGACGCAATGCGCTTGAAGCTTGTCGTGGGCGGAGTTCTGCTGGGATTACATTCAGACAGGTGATGGCGATCATGAAAAATAAACAAACGCAAATAGATAGTGCGGAGCGAAGTATCAAAGAAACAACCCCCCTTGAAATAGATTGCCATTCACCAACTCTTGAAGCTTCAATAGTTCTGATGACCCAGAAGCCACTGTCCATAGATACCACTTACCTGATGGCTTTGATAACAGCCAGGAGCTAGATTTCTTACTGAAAGCGACGTATCAGCTATCCTTCCATGCGTAGGGCTGGCTGCAGGTTTGTTTGTTGGGGAGACGTTTCACGGCGTTTGTCGTAGGTAAGTTTGTGCGGAGGAATGGGGATAATCCCAAGGTATTACCCTGGAGCGGGACACTGCATGGGATTTCAAAAAGAAAGTTGTAAGCCCGTGCAAGCCGTTAGTAGCACAGAACAAACGCGGTTGTGGGGTTCACATGAGCCTTGCCGGCAGGTGGAACGTAGGATATCTCAAATATGATAGAAATTATATGACCAGTCCAGTAACAACAGAGACAGTAAGGAAAACGGGGGCTCCCATTCTCCCTGGCGTAACTATGTTGAGGTTTCTTAAAAGCATGTATTTCCTTTCATCGGCATCGGCTCTGTGCCTGTATTGCTTCGGTTAACACCTTGAGGGAACCCGAATTCAAATAACCTAAGCCAGATCAACTGCAGCGCCCGTGGAAGCATCCCCAGCACCATTTCCGAAAACTGAATTCTTCAACCGCCATGACGATCAGAACTCATTCGTAGGTTCCTTAGCCGGCTTCAAATTAATGCGCTTTAACCCAAGAATAGGTTATCCGCCCTATCATACATCCGAGTCGTGGTGGGGTTCGAAGAAACGGAATTCATCTTCCCTGAGCGACTTCTCATCGAAAAATCCCAGTGGTTTCGCGACGAGATCTTCAAACAAAATGCCGCAAACACCACCGTCGGAATAGCCGTTGTCAAGTTCCATCAATCTCGAGTGAAAACGATCTGCCGCCGCAACGACAACCTCCATGCATTCAACCAACTCCATCACTGGATTCACGGGCAGAGCTTCAGACTACCTACACAAAACACAAAAGTTCACGGAGACGATATCGCGGTCTCCGAATGGTTAGCCCTTCATTCGCTGGCTATAGAGTTGGGCGTCGCAGATCTAGCACTTGAAGCGCAGACGAGATATGCGCATGCTAGCCTGCAGTGGAAGTCGAGTTCGTTATCGGCAGATATCCAATTCATTTACAAAAATCCCACAACTACCACAGCTCTGCGAAAGCTGGTGATCAACAGAGTCTGCCAGAGGATGCTTCGCTTCAACGATTCTGGAAACCTGCTGAACCTTGCAGCTCTCTTTCTGGAACACGAAAGCTTTACCATTGATGTACTGACTGGCATTCGTGATCGCCTGAAACAGAACTATACAAACACGCCTTTTGGCCCTGATGATGATGGAGGATGTGCCTTGAATGCGGGTCATTTTCGTGGTAAACTTATCGCAGACAACACTTGTGAGTTGACGGCCTTGCCCTGGGAATTTAGCTGACATACTGCAGACTAATTTCGACAATTGAACGAGCTCATCGACCACAGAAATAGGATTCACATCGTGCAGCAGATATCATATTGAAGGGGATCAAGAATCTGCCTGGTCGAAGCCGAATCTCACCAAAGTCGCATTTCGAACACCACTCGACGCAAACCCCATTACGAGCTTCTAAGACAAGACTACTCATAGACTATCATCTTCGTCGTGTAGAAACAATAATATATGGTAATTCTGGCAACTTCATCGTGGAATAGGACAGAGCAGGAGTCACAATAGCGGAGACGGTTTAATGCACACACAACACTCGTCTTGTCAAATAATCTAGAAAGAGCCATGCCAATTTATACCCTTCAAACTTTATCCCACATCGCAACTGCATTGAACATAAAGCTTAATACGAACTCCTATCTCTGCGACACAAATCTGCTGCTGCCACTATACCGACATACGATAGCGCGGGAGACTCAATAAGAGGGAGAGGAAATCTGATGTCCATAACCAATGCATCCAATCTGCCGCAGGCCCGCATTTACAACTCTCTTATAATGGAAAGGTTGGAAAGCCTGACGGTTTAATTCTCCTCTCACCTAGGTTCTTATTTATGACCTAGGGATATTACAGTTCTATTGCGACAAACTCCCGCACAGCTCTCGACTCTACCCATTCCTTCCAGAGACTTCGCGCGGAAATCATAACAGACATTGTCTCAGTCTGTCCGCTACATCCACTGCTCACATCGCCTCGTTGGCTTTTGCGAAAGCCAAAAGATTTCTGGGACCAAGCTGGAGCAAGGAAAACATCGAGCTTAAACCTCAGTGTATTTCTCAAACCTAAGTCGCTACTTCTCTATCTTTTCAATCAAAGGACTATCCAATTTAATCTCAATCAAGCGCACCTTATGCTAACTATTATGCTTTACTTATTTAGATGCCCCTTTCCATTTAAGACTTTCAACGTCCCTTCCTCGAATCATCTCCGAACCTTCGGCGCTCGAATTTCCACCTTCCCTACAAACCCGAGCCTCTTGATCTATTAATCGGCAAGACACGTGGCGCAATCACACGGGAGTAGGTTGGCTACTGCGAGGTGCACGAGCAAAACTTGGGCTATGACAAAAGCTTCTACTTGTGGAGTAACAAGGATTACTTGCAGATGAGCGCCCTACATTTAAGCGCAGGGGGAATATTTACAGCTTGAATCGGGACGGAGTTTGTGGCTTAGTATTTCAGACCTTATTTGGCCTAGATGGGAGTTCAATAACCGCAGAGTCTAGCTATAGATTCCTGGGGCTAATATGGCATGGAGAGTGTTATTGCAGAAACCGCAGGTCTTGAGATCATCTTACACGCCTTCTGTATCGAATCCCAGAGCCGCGACTAAATCTACGATCGTTCCTTCCCTATGCGCCGCTTAGCTTGAACAATAAAACGACATCCGCGTTGGCCGTTGCGAATAATTTATACCTTATCGAATGTGCAAAGCATTCAGATCTGCAGAATAAGATGGATAGAATTCAATGGGTGTGTATGGGAGTTCGCTGGTCTTTCTGCACGCTGGCTTCTTCCGCACGCCGTCGTGTTGTGATACTTGGGGGAGGGGGCTGAGGGTTTGTGTTAATAGGACAAGGTCTTCGATTTTCGAGAAAGAAAGGAGAGTAATAGGGCGACAATAATCATACTGCTCTCGGACACATGGATTTTGCGAAAATGTGGATAGCACAATTCTTGCCTATAAGGCTATCGATGACTTTTCTCACAAGATATGCGCTCACTTCTCTTAAAAGATACAATGAGCTCTTAGTTATCTGTCTATCTAGCCCTGATTGCAAAGCCCATATAACCCCAAACACACCATGATACTTGCTCATCATCAACTTTCACCAAACCCCAGCTTTATCAATCTCCTCCTCGCCTCCCTCTCCTCCCCTCCCCACCTTAACCCTCACCGTCCGCACAGACCCTCACCATCCGCGCAAATCCTCACCACCCATGTAAACTCTCCCCCATCTGTAACCCAAATACCTGAGCAGTATACAAGCAGAAAAATTACAAACCCAGTCCAGAAAAACAAATCGCACCTTAAATCCCCAAGTAACCCAACCTTGTGCTTCCACGTTCGTCCGAAAAAGGGGGCGGGGTTCGGTTGCGGTTAAACTTCGGCAAGCGGTTCCACCGCTCGACCGTCGCTCTGCGTCGGCGGGGCAGAGGGAGGGCCACGGGTGGAAGATGAAGAATTGTGAGATCTGGAACCTCCTAAATGGCTACACCTCTCATATCGATATAGGACCCTTTCCATACAGCCACGAACTCACAAACCTGACCAGAGAGTCACAAAAACCTACAAGGAAGCTCTTACTTTTGCTTTATAATAAGTTTATTAGAACAAATCATCCCAGAAGCCACGCCACTTCTGAACAGTGACAGTTATGGTTTTCATGAGTGAATTCTGTTTTAAAATAATGGCTAGAGATCTAATTATTATCAGTATATGTGTTGAATGAAGTGAAACTTACATGCAGTTTTTCAAAAGGGAATCATGAACTGGAAGTATATTTTGGATAGCTATGGGAGCACATAGATAACCTGCTCACCAGACCCCAGCGACGAGAGCGGTTCGCAAACGCGAGAGCAAACGTCAGCGTCGTAACAAACGCAGTTTACTGAACGCATCTCTTTGGATGAAGAGTAAAAACACTCTGCGCTTGGAATTTCCTTTATTACTTTACATCAGCAGCTAAAGCGCAACTAATTCCCAACAAACCACTCCTCAATATCAGGCAGAGCCCAGGGAAATCTCGTCGTATCCACACAGGATTCGTATCCTGGGTCTGTTACTCTAGAAAACAAACTTGCATACCAAGCTCGAAGCACCTTCACCTCTGCAACTTGATAAATTCCAATCATACTCCTCACGCACCCCATAATCTCCATGACCGCCCAGTTTTGTATGAAGAGCTGTTACCGACCAATGAGAAAAGTCGGTGATATGATACATGAACGAGAATAAGCTCGTCTTTCGCATAAGTTACAGTCCCAGCTGGTCAATTTATTCCTCAGCATCTGACACTCGATACTCCAATAAGCGATCAAGTCGGCATCATGATAACTGTGTGATTCGACTTGTGGTCGCCGGCATCGAACGGTGTTGGTGAATCTAGTTGAACTGTCCACATGTTACTACCCACTTCACCGCCTATCTAATGGCTGCAAGAGGGGGGCCAACATGTATGCCTTATGGTAGCCACTGAGCCACTCTCTTCGAGTCGCCGACCCAGTCAGCCTACCCGCCTTTTTGGACTCTTGGAATACGAATAATTTGTGCTATGCCAGATGCGGACGAAGCCAGCCTTGGATGGTCCCATGGGTGATCCCATATCATCTACTTTGCACTAGTGGTAAGGCTATGTATCTTGCACCCCAATCTCGGTTGCCCATGCCACTCTTCTGAGAATCATGCCGATGTTACGATTTTATGATATGAACAAATTCATTTCTTCATTGTGATAATTCTTTCTTGCGTCCCTGATACGTACCATTCAACATATCTTTCCAAGATGGCCGAAATCGTTGGTCTCGTTGCCAGTATCGTTACATTAACCCAACCATGCAAAAGTGTTGTCTGCGCTTGCAAGTCGTACATTGAAACAGAGCAGGATTGTCCAAATGAACTCTTTCGCATACGCACAGAAATCGAAACGCTCACAAATCTGTTTGACAGTCTACGCTTGTTGGATGAAACGAAACCCGGGGAATTGGCAATAATCGAGAAGCTTCGGGGGCCAGATGGATCGATCGAAGGATGTATTAAAGTTATGATACGACTTGAAGATCTGCTACCACCACTTTCCCAACCAAACCCAACCAACAACCCTGGGAAAAAGCAGAAGCTCCAGGCTAGATTCGACAGACTCGCCTGGCCCTTCAAGGCGCCTCGCGCGACGAAGCTGCTCAATGAGATTGTTCGCTACAAGTCAACGGTAACTGTTTTGTTACAAGGACAGTTAATGTCAGTGCTCTCATGTTGATTGGGGTACTATTGTTGACTAGGACATAGAAACGATTCTCGAATTATAAAGTCTCAAGTCGATACCATTCAAAGCAAGCTGAGTTGTAAGTCATTAGTTCTTTTGACCATGCTGAGTTTATTCTTCTGAGCCTTTGAGTTGACATCCCTTAGACGCAGACAAGAGAATTTTATGCGACTGGTACGAAAGTACCAATCCTTCTGCCAACCACAATAATGCCCATAAGCTTTACGAGCCGAAGACTGGTAACTGGATATTCATAACTACGGAGTAGAAACTGCGAGTACATGGACGAACACGATCACTTTGGTGCTCCGGAGTTCCCGGCGCTGGGAAGACAATATTAGCGGCCCATGTCATCGAAACACTGCACCAAATTTGCGCAGCTACAGACGAGCGTACCGCATACTGTTATTACTATTGCTACCACGGTAACAACCAAGACGAGGTGCTACCGTTGATGCAATGGCTGGTAAGCCAGCTGCTTCGAGATATCCCAGAAATACCACCAGCTACGTATAAATCTTACGCCAAGAACGTCAAACCCAATGTTTCACAACTGCTGGAGATTCTTAATGCATCACTCGAAATATTCGACAGGGTGTATGTTGTAGTTGATGCCCTAGACGAAAGTAAAGAAAAAGAGAATCTTCGTGCTCTACTCGAGGTGCTTGGGACCGACCCTCGCTTTATGAAGCTACGGCTCTTCACCATGAGTCGCGAGTATCCGGAAACCCGGCGGAGGATGTTACACTTTTCAACGCCGTTATCTATGTCTAACGAATATGTCGAGGCGGACATGGCGACTTATGTGGCAGCCAAGATAGAGGCTGAACCTAGATTTGCACACTGGCCTCCGCAGCTGCGCAGCGAAGTAATAACTACGCTCTCGACAGGAGCAAAGGGGATGTTTCGCTGGGCTGTATGTCAGCTGGATGTAATAAAGAGGTTGAGAATGAGGAGAAGATAAGAGAATCACTTGGAAGTCTACCTCGTACTCTGGACGAAACCTACGAGAGATTATTCGCCAGTATTCCCGAAGAGGATCAAGACTTCCTTCGACACACACTGCACTTAGTGTGCTTCTACAACTTTATGTGGAACGCGAATGACAATGAAGTCCGACTTTCTGCCCAAGTCGTAATGGAATCCTACGTGGCTATTGATAAAGACAGAAGTAAATCGAGCCTACAACATTACTTCTACACTATCGGTGATGTTGAAGATATTTGCGGATGCTTGATCACTATTTTCGATGGTGAAGCGCACGAATTCCCTTCAGTTGGATTTGCTCATTACACAGTTCGAGAATTCCTGGAATCGGGTCGATGCTCAAACACATCCCCATTCAAACTAAATACAACAAACTGCTACAGGATGTTCCTAAGTTCTCTGATGAGTTATGTTATTGAGCATGGTTATCCGAAGACGAAAGATGAGTGGGAATGCCGAGAAAATCCTTCGGAGTGGTGTCCAAGCAAAGTTTCGAGTCTTCAAAGCTATTCTATTATCACATTGCTTCCCGCATTTGAATTCCATGACGACCTTCTTGAGTCTAAGCTCGTGTATCGCCTTCTCGATTCCTCTGAAAACCACTACTTCTCTTTCCGCAAATCTCTATTCTATTTTGCCATCTACAGCAATGACTCAGTGTATGAAGGGATGCCTTTTCAAGCAGGATTTTGGCGTGTGTCATGGACTGCATCAAGCAAAATTTCTTGCGATGCTGCCATATTAGGTGATCTCCTTATGACGACTTGCTACGAGTTGGTGAAGGATTTCATCAAAAATATCGATTTAAAGAAAGTCCTTCAAGAGGTATTGTCTGACAGCCTGTATTCATGTTACGAAAGAGAGTGGCAGTTCCAGTGCAATCTTGTGGAAGCCCTGGCCGAAATTGAGCACGCGGCCCTTAAGAGGCTTCTCTTTCTCGAGCCAGAATCGCTTGAACTTGTGTCCTGCAGGAATATACTGCCTCATTTGATACCCCAACACAGTCCAAAGGGCGACAGCTGCCATGGCACGTGTCTTTTGGCGAAATTTATCGAACTGGGTGCAGACCTCGAACCAAAAGGTTTTCAGGTCACTCCGCTACAGATCTCCGTAAGTTCTCGCGACGTTGCAGGCACCAAAATTCTGTTAGAATCTAGAGCAGATCCAAATCATACAGGATACAAGTCCAGCACCGATTTGGGTGCTAAAGAGTCGCTAATGGAAGTCTTTGCCGAACTTTGCGGCCTTACACCCTTAGATATTCTGATGAATGGGCTTCTAGCAGGTATAAACTATTATGAAGATCACAATCCAGCAGTATTTTACAATATGAACAACGGAGCGGGGACATTCGAAGCTAAGGATGCTAATATCCAGCATCTACTAGTAGAGCATGGCGCTTCAGTCTCATCTAAAGTGGGCGACGGGGAAACGGTGGCTAATGACTCAAAGACTTAGGTTATGAAATCCGCAGAGTGAGGCTGGACAATTCTTTCTGTTATGCACCATAGGGTGCGCTAATTCAGGGACCAAACCTGGGATTTCTCATCATGATTCTATCTTTCTTCTCCAAATAAAAACAACGTCTTGTCATCTGCCCCTTTAAACATATTTTATGCATAAATAAACTAAGTATGCATCTCCAGTAGTTGAATGAAATATCAAATCTTCAAATCTTCGAAAGTAGCCTTCGTTCACGAACTAGTGCAACCACATGAAGGTCGTATGGAATACAACTTTAATCTATGTGACTCCAGGAGTTATCCCTACAGGAAACACGTCAACGAGCCAGCCATACAAACGCGAACGTATTCAGAACACTTCCAGCACAGATGGTCTCTTCTACCCAATATCTGAGATCTATATCCGGTGTGCCATGCCGGATACCAATTGGGTTAGGCGCCGAGAAGAGACTCGTCGCATCGGCCTACTACTCGAGTATGTCAAGCTCGGATCTCATCCTCTTCACGAGAGGCTGGGTCGTTCAGGAAAAACTGCTGTCTCCGCGCCTGCCCGTCTTTGGAAGAAATGAGATCCTTTGGGACTGCGCCGAACTAGAATCAGGCGAGATTTTTCCAAATTCCAGACCAAAAGTTAGAGTAACACCGGGATTGGCACAGCATAGGTATTGGGAAGAACTGTAGACCCAAACTGAGCCGGAGGTTTTGGAAGCCACTTTTTGGTACAGTCCCCGCCTTCTACACAAAAACCACCATATACTGCTCCATCCTGGTCGTGGGCTTCAGGGGAGGGTGTCATGATGTCTATGGAGGACATGTGTGAAGGATTGAAGGAGATTCTTGCGGTCGACATGAAGTTGGCATCATCTACAAAGCCCTTAGGCCCTGTTACTCACGGCACGATACGACAGCGGGGCCCATTGGCCAATGCAATATTTGTCACAAAATCCAAAAATGACTTGGAAATCAATCTATTTAATGGGCAGCAGGAATGTGCATCAAATAACACAACACGTTCGGCACACGGGTAGTTTAGATCCAGATTCCATTAGAGAAGAATGCTCCTTCACTGTCACCAAGAGGTATACGACTACATAAGTAGTACAACTCTCGCACGGACCACCGAGGCGACCTTATCTAATGCCTTTGAGTTGAGTATCTATCAGTTCACTTTGTAATTTTGAATAGAATATTCTCCATCACTTTGTGTCCTTCCAAGGAAAATATGTCCTCATGCCTTTCTTGGGTGGGTTGTAGACATTAACGCCATCCTTCACTGCGACTAGTCTTCCATTACCTCGCTGCACCTCATTTTCAGCAGGTAATTCACTCGAAGCCACCAAGCTTTCGAGTTCATCCTTCGTGTACTCTCTAGCACCAACAACAAGCTTCTCAACCCCTGATCTTCCCTTCCAGCCCGCACTAACAGTCAACACTTCATTAGCATCTACCTCGAAACACACCTCAATTTCCAGAACACCTTTTGGCTTATGGGGAAGTCCAGCGAGTTCAAGAGTGCCTAGTTCTCGATTCCCAAGAGCGGTTTCTCGAGCTCCTTCAAGAACCCTGATGGTGACGCTCTCTTGGTTATCTTCAGTGGTTGATACGATGATTGATCTCCTTATTGGAAAAACATAGTTCTGAGGAATCACTTTGGCGAAACCCCCTGTACTTGTTTTGATGCCCAGGTGTAGAGGAGTGACATCCCAATATAGACCAGCGCATCCATCGATCTGCTGTTCACGGAGGAAATTGTAACCCTGTATAGCAGCCCCATATACGACAGCCTGATCGTTTGAAAAGCCAATCGGTGCTAGTGCCTTTTTGCCAAAGTAGGATTCGAGAACCCTTTGGGCTTCTATCATATGCGAGGGGTTACCAGACAGAACGATATCATCAACTTCATTCATCTCTAATTTCGGTTCAGAAAGAAGTTGTTTGACTAATTCGATGATCCTGTTCGGTGATAGAATACTTTGCTGCTCTATCTTGGACATCTTGAAGTCGTTTTGGTGAGAGCTCTTATCTCTCACCGTACCTAGCACTTCAAATACACCATGATCAATGGATACAAGTGACAGTTCGGGTTCCTTGTCCCCCATATCATATACAATATAGATACCTTTCTGATTTTTCTGGCGTCCAACATAATTCTTGATATCGAGATGGTGAGCTGTGCCGACTGAAGCTGGCTTGTTGAGCATGCGGATGGCCTCCAGTCCTCCCATAATTCCGGCATATTTGGTCGCTTGTCTTTGTTTCTCGATAAAGCTACAAGGAACGGTAATAACCGCATGACTAATCGTCGAATTCAGATATTCCTCCGCTATTATTTTCTGGAGACAAAACCTCGGAGTTAGCAAGGTTGTAATAGAGAGGTATTTGAAGAGTTTTGAATCTTTCATAAGTAAATTGTAAGTCAAAAGTTGCTTTGAGAGGGCAATAAACAAATCCCGAGAGAAAAAACAGAGATCAGATTCTCAGAAGGTACATACTAGGTGCTGTAATATCATGGCTGAGACTTCCTCTGGAGTGACGGCCTTGTCCTCTCCATTTGTGTGTATCTTTATTTTGATTTGGCCATTTTGACCTATAACCTCGTATGGCAACTCCTTGATTGCTTCTTGCACTTCAGGATCTGAAAAGTTTCGACCTACTAAACGTCTAGAAGGCGCTATTCAATTACGTATTCTACATATAGGATATATATACTAACCTGATATCGTAAACAGTGTTCTTGGGATTGCTAGAAGCTTGTGTCTTTGCTTTAAATCCAACCAGAGGTTCTCCATAGTCCGGAAAGGACACATAAGCCGGTATCACACTGTGGCCCTGTTTGTCTGAAATAATCTCAAATATATCTTTTCGGACAACGCCCACTCGTGAATAGCTTAGCCCGAGATCGATTCCAATAACTACAAATCATCAGTCGTTGGAAGAGCTTCAAAGAACGGAATCATACATACTATAGGGGCCGCACTGGAAACCTGGCTTCAGATATTTATTGTGTTGAGGAAGGTTCAAACATGGTTTAATGCAAACTGCGAGAAACAAAGCGGCAATACACCCAAAACATAAGACAAGTGTCCTCCTCATCGCAAGCATTTTATTTGAATCGAGTCCGACGGTTGTGTCAAAGTGTATGTGCAGACAAGGCTTGGAAGCGGAATGCTTGAGGTTCTGGTGTGGATTTGAAAGCCTTTTTTATTAGCGACTTGTCGGGAAGTCATAAAAGCGAAAGGCGTTTAACTCAGCCAATCAGGCACTTGGCTCAAGAGTCACCTGATTGGGTGTCAGAATTCGTGGCGGGTGGTCTGAGGACCAAAAAGACTGGCGGATAGATCGCTGATGGTCAAGCAAAGGGTTATGCGGCCGATGACCCATATTCGCGTGGAGAAATTGAAAAAGAATGAATGATTCGGTTTAGAGGCGTGGTGGAAAAGACGGAGTATCCCCGCGTAGACATGCTTCTATTATGGATCTATGGATGGTCTGGACATTGCGCTCAATATGACACTTTTCCCGAGGCCCTGGGCGATATACATGCAGATTGTATAATGTGAGATTCTACCAAATGAATGACTTCAAAGAAATGAATCTGCTGAGATCCTCTACATATATATCCAGACTTCCACTTCTGGGGAGAGATTGATCTCGTGATGAAAATGTCTAACGTAACTGGATCGGATGTACCAGTCGAGAGAACTCCCTAAACGCAGTAGCTGATAGCATGGCGCATTCAGTGGTATGATGATAACAAAAGATCGAAGCGACGAGATTAACAATGCAATTAGACCAACAGGAAGTGCTAGAACTTTGAGATATACACTCTCCCCTCTCACTTTCCTCCTACACCCATCATACCAGACCGTTGAAGTTACCTCCACCTCCACCCCCTCCCCCTCCCCCTCCTAAGAACCCCCCCACTACCCCTCCCCACCCATCCCACCTCACACCACCTCCCTCTGCACAACCTGTCCCGGCTGCGACACATCCGTACCCCACAACTCCGTCGAAGGAAGATACAGCGGAAAACTGACCCAACTGCCAAAAATATATGCATCCTCCTCATACACATCCAGGGCCAGTGTCTTCGCGCATAGCGAAGAAACCAGCTGATTCATAGTGTTAAGCACCATCGGGTTATTGTTCTCTAGACATGTCAAGCATGCGTTGACCTGTGCGGGGTATGAGCTGCGACAGAGACAATTGGTGGTTGCGGAGTTGCTGGCGTCAGCGGAGTAGGAGGTTTGGCAGTTGGACCAGATGGTGCGGGCGGTGGTACAGCTGGAGGTTGCTGGGGGGGAGGTTAGTTAATGAGTTGGGGAGGGGTGAGAAGGGTGGGTGGGTTTACCATAGCAGGAGAGGACAGAGGCATCTGTTGGGTGACCCCAACGATAAGCTTGTCTAGTTTCGAGGGCCGGCGCAGCGGTGCACATTTGGAAAAGGGCAGAGCCCAGTAACGCGACAAAGACAGCCATTTTGAAATGTATATCAATTGTTATAATTCAAAAACAAGTTAACGACCCGAACAAATCTGGGGAATTCCATTCATGATAAATACTCCTCACATTTCCCCAACAATCCCTAAACGGCAATATGAAGAATTTGGACGATCCAAATCCGACACCTTACAGCATCTGTAAACAAATAGACGAATGAAGCCCCAACGCAGCGCGGCACGGATATATGCTTAGGTGCAAAATTAATATAACCCGGGGTATATACCCCGCGGTGGGTGAAATGCGAGCGATAGGAGAAGGCGCATTAAATGAACTGCCCAACTCGGGTTGTGTCACACGATGCAATTCATGCGAAAAACCATGGTTCTCATGACATGTGCGGTAAAAAGCGACGACACCTTCCAGAACTGGGAAACGCCGTCGCGATCAAGTGCCGACACTTTTTGGCTGAAATGCATAAACTCTGTGTTATTCCATCATGTCAACGATGACGGGATAATGGAAGGATTCATCCGGATAACTGGACAAGTAGACTTTTTGACAAAATTTGTGTATTTAAGTCGACTCCGACACGAGAAAAGGTACAAAATGAGAACTGGTATCATCAAAGACGTTGGAAATCGGAGTTCCGCCGAATCCGCACATACAAAACGCCCAAATCCTTCTATACGCCACCAAACCAGCCTTCCCCATACATACCATCTACACAATTTCCGGCATTTCGTCAGCCCTCAGACACTTCTCAAGCAAATTCATCCATCCCGTGCAAACCGTTTCCCTCAACCTCTCTCAACCCAGGCTTTGAAATCCTTGTTGAATCCCTCAAACCCTTTCATCGAGTCCTCCCGGACTCCAATCATTTTCGCGAAAGCATTCTCACCGATCATAAACCCCAACGGGCCCCCAAAGTTCTCTCCATGGGCAAGAGTCGTGTGTCCGGGAGTTTTCTGGCTGGGTTGGAAGCGGAAGTAATGTGTACCGACAAACAGACCAAGTAACGATCCTTTCCAACTGAATTCTTTCGGCGTGTTTTCCTATGGGGAGAATTTCAGCAATGGGGTTTTACGAAAAGGAGAAGAGCCAGATGGAGAAGGGTACAGATTTCGGCATTGACATGCGGGATGCGGACCAGGGTGATAAGCATAGGTTGGGATGGTACATACAACGGAAACCGGCTTGAAAGCCGCACCTTTGAGCTGCACGTCGAGGATATCGCCAGGTTCAATGGTTTTACCAGGCACTATTGGTGCAATGGATTTTATGAAGCCGTCTGGCGAGTATGTGGAAATGGATGCGAAATCAAGGAACTGATTGGATCGTCAGTTAATATGCAAGGCACGCGTTCGGAGCGAGGACATACCTTTGCCCTCACAGCCTCCGGAGAGGCTGCAATTTCAATTTCGGTTGCTATCGATGGAGACATTGTTGCATACAGCCAGGTGGGACGACGTCGAGCTGGTTATTCTTTGAGGTGAGTTTGTTCGTTGGCTTATGGGTCGTGATGAGTGAAGCTGAGGTAATTGAAGATATCCAGAATCCCATGTGAGGGAACGCATCCTTATATAACCCATAATCACAAAGCGACGACCTCGACATCAGCAAGGTTACTTTTCCAAACCAGACAGCAGGAGATGAGTCTCAAAGCTCGAGATAAGCACACTAAGACCAGTGTGGACTAGCGACAAGCCATCAACCGTGTATTTGACGCTAAAATTTCGTGGCTTGCCCGAGTTTTGGTGAGGAAGGCTGGCTCGCGGCCAACAGTTCCTCCGCAAAAACGGTCCCGACCGAATCTCCGCATCCGAAGGAACGCCACGCCCCACTTTGAGGCATGAATGAGGATATTTTGATGTCGGGAATCTCGACTCATCCCACTTTAATCACAACGATATGCCACGACTCTGTCTCTTTCTGGAGGCTGTGCTTGGAAATGGTTATGCCAAAGGCCTGGCGAAGTGTCCAGCCGACGAAACTCCACTGATTAGCCGCGAGAAGCAGGCATAAGACAGTCGGAAGATCCAGATAAGGAATGATGTTTACCATTAGCATGAAGTACGGCGTTAGTTCGTGGGCTTTCCATTGATTGACTGTCGTATCCACCGAGAGAGGTTGTCGCGACAATGGACAGAGACGAAATCAACTGGGCAAGTTTTACGTCTGCTACCACAATCTGAGAATGTGGAAGAGACTTCGATACAGAGACTCACTTGGCACAGTCCTTTCGTTCCATCCTTTCTGAATGTAAAGCACTTGAAGCACGAACGGATCCATCATTGGTGGAAAAAGTCATGCGACGTTATCATTCACACACGATATATACATAGCGGGAAGTGATTGTAGACGTTTCCTCCAAGCATTCCACTCCTTCGAGCACTGACGATGAAGCTCGCGGTTCTTGGCATGTCAGATCTAATTCTCCGCCTAGTCTACGATGCTATGGTATCAAATATAAGCAGGGCATGCAAATGTAAGCTCAATGCACGGCTCCCAGAACGCCCCCGTCGCCCGTTTGGATATGCTCAGTCCTAAACTCCAATTATGATATTGATAGATGGCTTTTAGTTGACCATGATGAAAGAAGCGAAACATTAAGTATCGATCGGGTACTCCTGTGGAACAATAGTGTCTCTGTGGTCGCCGAAAGTGCCAGTACCACCTTGTATCGTCTCCTCGTCAACATCCTTTTCCCATGGCTTGCGACGCTTCGAGGCTACGGGTTTCGAAGCTTGATCCGTGAGTAAGGTATCGGGTATCTCTCGAATGCCTGGAATGGGTGCACCGGATGTGATTAGAGCTACGATGTCTGCGAATGACTGAGGATATGGAGCGTTCTTTGGGTCATTCAGATTGCTTGCTGAAGGTAGGTCGCTGCCCGTATGCGAAGGTGCATCATCGGATGACTGAGTGGGATCTGAGGATCCCGTAGTGGTAGCAGAGGGTTCTGTTGATTGCGTGCCGGCCCGACTTTCCAGATATGCTTTGTAGGCGTCGAAATCGATAGTAGTATTCTTCTTGCGGGAAATGTAAAAGCATTGCGCGCGAAGTGTTAATTCTCGTACTCGATCAGGAGTTGAATTGCTGCCCAAAATCGCAGTGAGACCGCCCTTCAGATAAGTTAGAAGATATGAGGGGTAAATTGCCGAGGCTGACGGGTCCATACCTGAAATTCTGCATCACTTTCCCATGGATATGATTCGAGTTCTTTGAAGATACTGATGTTCTCCTCATCAGCCACTTGAACACTCTCCGTAGCCATGTTGAAGAACAGAACGATGTTGAAGCTGAATAAGGATGTGAAATCGTTGATGTTTACAGTTGGACCTTCACGTTGCCGAAATTGCACGAGTAAGGCTGAGATCATTATCGGAAGGTGGGCTGGAGCTCGATGGAGGGTACTTATGTAATCCGCATCATGACCAATAATAGATCGCCAATTCACTCACAAGCTGAACTCGATCAAACCAACGTAACCACGCGGCCGAGGTTAAAATTGGCATACTAAAATTCTGATTATGTGTATGTCTATAGTACGATAATACTTATTTCGCATTCAACTTTATCAAATCCTACTCAAATTTAATAAAAATAATATCAAAATGACGAGAATGAACCAGGGTTTCAAAGGCCGGAAGGCTAGAAGCCCTGGTTACGAAATACAGTATCGACCGACCCCCTATGAGCAGTCTCCTGAGCTTATAGACATACTCGAAGAAATAAATCGTTCCTTCGAAAGACTTATTACTCTACTACCTAAAAGAGTACGATGATTAGAAGACGATACGAATCATATTCCTGAAACCGAATGGCCTACTCCAATTAGAGCAGGAGTTAAGTTCTGTATAGGATTCCTCGAGTACTATCGTATCCTATATAATAAGACGGATGTATTCGCATTTGCCAACTATATACCACCTTGTATTGGATACAGAATCCTAGCTGAAGATTCAATATGTCGATTAAATACAAGAACTCTCTTTGATCCTCGTTATCAACCACGTGTTATATCTGCTGAAAAGATCCAAGAGATGGAAGAGATATTGGTTAATGAGGGGCTTGAAGGACGAGGTTTAACTTGGGAACAACTAGCTACCGAAGTAGGACTAGATGTGGATGGGAGAACAGTGCAAAAGGCTCTGAATACAATGGGATATCATAAGTGTATTGCTTGTAGAAGAGCTTAGGTAAACAAGAGTATAGCAAATCGCAGAGTGGAACATGCAAGAGTTATGCTGGAACGCTACCCCTATTGGACTGATTGGAAGCAAGTATGCTGGTCAGACGAGTGCTATTGGGGCTGGGGACCATATGGTACTTTACGTATAATTAGGAAGCCTGGTATACGAAGGTGTGCTGATTGTGTGCAGCAAGAGCGGGAACCTAAGGAGAAGGATATGAAGAGATTATATACATGGAGTGCAGTTGGATGGGAGTTTAAAGGAGATCTAATATTCTACGATGCTGGTAATTCAAACGGCAAGATGAGCCAACGAGTTTATATCGATCAGATCCTAGATCCAGTTGTCAAAGAGTGGTTAAAAGGACCTAGATTCGTTTTAGAAGAGGATGGAGATTCAGGGCATGGAACGTCAATGTATAATATCGTCAGAACTTGGAAGAAAGAACATAAGTTAGAGTCTTATTTCAACTGCTCTAACTCTCCAGATCTTTCTATTATTGAGAACTGTTGGCAGGCTCCAAAGCAAGCTCTTTATAAGACACCGCATTGGGATGATATCACTACAAAGGAGGTGATTATAGAGGCGTGGAACTCAATTCCTCAATCATTTATTGACAACAGTATCAAAACAATTCCTGATCGATATAAAGCTATTATCAAGGGCGACGGACAGATGACAGCTTACTAGTATTAAAAACTATTTGTTGTTGATTTTTAATTAATTAAACTGTGAGAATCGTAACATTTTGGTGTGCCAATTTTAACCTCGGCCGCGTGGTAACCCAACCTAGGCCAAGCGAGCGCTTCCTAGCCGCCCTTTAGCTTTTCGCCAGAAGACACACAAACAGCTCCCTCCTCCGCTCACCAAAAGTGCACAACCACGAACCCAAGCTCCCTTCGAACGCTCTCTGCCATCAACATCACCTTCTCATTTACGATACTGTCTTTCTTCCGCTCATAGTCCGCTTCTCTCTTCATTCCATTGCTGGGCTCTGATTGCAGAATTGCAGGTTCGCAGCAATGTCAGAATTCATAGGGTTAGTTATGAAAGGCTGAGAATGATGTCTTGACAACATCGTCGCATTTGCATTAGCATTACTGACAGCGGCCAATTATTAGATCGAGGATATCCTTAGTATCAAGGAGCGACATTAGGTATTTTCTAATGGACAGTTATGCGTGGTCGAGTATTGACGTGGGTTAAGATATGTCGGCACCCTCCATGAGATCAATTCCGAAAACTCAACTGTCGCGCTCGAGAATGTCAAGTCATACGGTACGGAAGGACGGAAGGAAAATGCCGATGAAGAAATCCCTCCTTCGGACAGCACCTACGAATACATTGTCTTCCGTGGTAGTGACGTGAAAGATTTACGCATCGAAGAGGCTCCCGCACCTAAGGAAAACAAGCCTCCGCAGGTACCAAATGACCCTGCAATCCTCGGAGTAAGTGCGCACGTCTATGTCTACAGCTCGAGTCGATCGCTGCTATTCCCAACAAACATCAATTCTAAGTGATGAAAAATTTCGGATGTTAAACACATATTGTCTCCGAGAGCGCAAAACCGTGTGGAGATTTCCGTTGCCTTCCTTCTGATTCTACTTTGCAATTATTACTTTATTGAGGACATCTATCTTCTGCAATCATCGCTGACAAGTAGATAACTTTAGAGCGGATCTCGACCTACCCCAGCTTCTCAAGCTCCCCCAGCCGCGAGTCAGAACCAACGAGGTCCCCCAGCACCCGGACAAGGCCCACAACAACAGGGTCCTCCACCACCAGGCGTTTCTCCCTTTGGACAATACCCACCTCCATTCTATCCCCCACCCCCTGCCGGATGGGGTCGTGGTGGCCCTCCCGGCCCTGGCTTCCCGGGAATGGCTCCCTACGGTGCTCCTCCTGGTTGGTATCCACCACCCGGTTTTCCCCAGCATCCGGGTGCATTCCCTCCCTATGGATATCCACCTGGACCACCGGGTCAGCAATTCCCACCGAATCAACAAAACCAACAATCCAAACCTTCTCCCATTGGAGCTGGCGCAAACAAACAGCAATCGCCACCGTCGGCTGGCCCGTCTGACAAGCCAGCAGGGTCACAAGAGAAACCCAAAGCTGCTGCCGAATCTGCGACTGCAGGAGCCCAAGATCCAAAACAGTCAACGCCATCAGCTGCCAAGCCTTCTCCCACAGAGATTGAAGCAAACCCCGCCCAGCTAGCTCCTCCAGCCGGCCGTGCTGCCCCAAGTGGACCAAAGAGTGGTCGTATTCAACCAGCAGTGCCGTTAGCTAGCCCTGCTACTGCGAAGATCGCTCTGAACAATGCACCAACCGCCCCAGGTGCACAAAAACAAGTCGAACCCCCTGCAAGTTTAAGAGATGCTACCCAGGCAGCGACTGCTGCTGTAGCTGCTGCAATGGCGAAGTTGCCACCAGTTGGAGGTCAACAAAGCAACGGTAACACGGTGGATAACTTAACAAGAAAAGTGAATGAATTGCGAACGGGTGACCCAGTTCGTGGACCAAGACAACCGGGAGCCAACGGATTCGCACAGAGAGGTAGGGGCCGTGGAGGGCGGCCATCAGGCCCAGCCAAAGTCGAGGTACCTGCGACTGATTTCGATTTCGAGTCGGCAAACGCGAAATTCAGCAAAGAGGATCTAGTGAAGGAGGCAATTGCAGGTTCCCCACTCGGAGAGCAGGCACCTGAAAGCGATGCGAATAAATCAGATGTGTCAAACACTGTCTACAACAAAGCTACATCATTCTTTGACAACATCTCGAGCGAGGCCAAGGATCGTACAGAGAGTGCTGGCAACAGACAAGGTGGTAAAGAATGGCGCGGTGAAGAGCAGAAGAAGAATGTGGAGACCTTCGGACAAGGAAGTGTCGATAATGGATACCGAGGTGGATATCGCGGACGGGGCCGTGGGCGTGGTGGTTACCGTGGACGCGGTAACTTTGGCGGTAACGGGCAGCCTACACGTGGTCGTGGTGGTTACAGAGGGCGTGGCGACGCTCAAGCTGCGATTCAGTAGTTCTCCATTGTATCATGAATACATTTGACGGACCAGGATAGGCTTTCTTTGCGTTGTATCAAAAACTTTGCGACGAATTTCAGAGGTTCGCATCAAAAATTCACGAGGCTGGGCTGGGAGCATGCTTTTATCGGTTTTATCTTTTCTTTTATCTTTTTTGAATGTATCACCAGGAGGAATAGGCAACAAACGAGGCTCTGCGTGGTGTGGAACGACGGGGATATCGCTGGGCTGGTTAGCGTAACCTGAACTTCCAGAGGGGTGCTCTGGGCGTGCGAAATGGAAAGCTTTCTTTTTAGCGATGGGGCCTTAAATGGCAAGGGAGCTATACTGCGGACTAGAAGGGATGAACGGAGAAAAGCTTTTTCAGCTGGTGAAGGGTTCGATTGCTTTGCTACAACACGAACGCCAATTGTGGAATATGGGCAGGCGGCTGGTGGAGGATGAT
Source organism: Rutstroemia sp. NJR-2017a WRK4 (assembly GCA_002946385.1). Lineage (NCBI taxonomy): Eukaryota > Fungi > Ascomycota > Leotiomycetes > Helotiales > Rutstroemiaceae > Rutstroemia > Rutstroemia sp. NJR-2017a WRK4. The sequence goes on from NJPR01000057.1 coordinate 520,795, forward strand.
ATGGATGAACGGATAAGATGAAATAATGACACGAGGAAAAGAAAACGAAAATGGTGAGGAACGGGTTTGATGGTCATTGTGAGATTGGACTAGTCACTGCAGTAGATCTTGCGAGAATCAAAAAACGGCTGTCAAACCAGCTTGATGTTATATGGTGAATGTGAGGGGATTGTCAGATAGGATGTCGACGCGTTTAGGCTCGATAAGTTTGTCGAGGAAAAACCTATCTCAAGCCCAAATAGCTGCTTTGAGTCAATCGGCATCAGGCTTGTAGCACCTCGCTGCTTTTCAAATAGCCGCACTAGCAGTAGTTCTGCTCCTCATCTTCAATGGTGAAGATCGAGCTCGTAGATGCGAAAGCGAGATCATTAATAACAATAACACAAGTCTTGATATTCCAAAGCTGGAGAACCATTGAAGTCGTGTAGTGATGATATACTATTTGAGAAGATGTGGTTGGTCGGACACACTCTGGACGATTGGATGATTGAATACGGCAGTTGTCGTGTGAGATGAAGTAGGTCTAAGTGGATTTGCAGCGTGCTCAGGACTGATGGGTGCGGTGTGGTTGTGGGGCCGAGTGTCATGGAATGCGGATGGGGATACTGTCTGGTACTTCATTCAGTTACTCAGATGCTCTTTGTAGCATTCATATGAAATCAATCCAAGCTCTACTAGCTTTTACAGTTTTGGTAGTGAGATTGAAGCACACGCAGTATTTGTTTTCGTGGTTAAAGTCTTCTTGAATTGATAACCAAACATGGAAGAAATTACATCAAAAAGAGAAAAAGAATTCCATAAATCAAGAAAGAAAGAAAAACCCCTCAAGCTTCATTTCATACAATATCCCCACCCCCCGCCTAATCCCGCAGCTCCTCCATCTCCCCTCTATCCCCTCCATCCATCTACGCAGCTCTACAAGTCATAAGCTGATTCTCATACGCCTCATACGCCAACCCATCACACAACAAAAACCCCGTCGCCCCCAAAATCGCCGCTGCTCCCCCGGTCAACGCCCCCGCAGCAATCACCGCCGTGCCACACGACAGGACTCCCAAAATCGTCGTAGTAACAGCACGATCCATGCAAGCATTGCATTCTGTCGCAGGCTGCTTGACGCAGTGTCGCTCCTGGGCTTCTGTCAAGCGACGGGCGCGCACGCGGCCGACGCCGGAGGATCGTGCGCCGTCGAGGATCCGCTGCACGCGCAGAACGTCGGCGCCGGACATGGCGCCCGCGACTTGTCGGGACTGGAGGTTCAGGTTGGATTCCAGGGTGGTGAGGTCCAGGGTGCTGAGGAAGAGGTTGTCGGCTTCGGTGGTGGTTTGGTCGGAGGAGGCGGGGAGGGCGCTGGTGGTGGCGCTGAGGGCGCTGAGGAGGAGGACGGTCATGGAGGTGAACTTCATGGTTGCGGTGGTTGGTTGGTTTATATCGGAGGAGACTAGGAGTGTTTGTGTGTGAGGGTTGGAAGATCTAGATGATCTTGTTTGAAAGATTGATTGATTAGGAAGTGAGTGAGAAGAGAATGAGTGATGCAGTGAGCTGATGAGAGAAACAAAGACTGAAGATCACTTGCTACTTATACACCTTGAGAGACATAGCTGTCTTACAAACCTATCTCTACCTTGATTTCAAATTCCTGTTCACAAAGTTCAATAGCCAAGACGCAAATACCTCCGATTCTCTACATCCGATTCTCAACATCCGAAATAACGCTGAAATCTCCATAATGTCCCCAAGAAAGCTAGTTGAGATTAAAAAGTGTATTTCCAGGTGCAGTTTTGATTGTGAATAGTTACATGAATCTCAGTAGGCTGCTAATGCTTGGCGAATATACACTTGCCAAGAATACGAAGCGCTAGCTAGCCAGCTTCTACTCCCTAAGAACTAAACACACCACGGCAAGTCCCATCTGTACTAGCAATGAAGTGGACATTTTCTTGTTTGGGATGTTCGCTAATCGCCAATTTGAGCCGCAGCGGAAACTTGTCCACATCGGGGGTCTCGGTGATCAGACCAATGCACGAAATGATCTGAACTTCTCCTCAAGTTCATCCGCTCCCCGATGGTATTTCTGGAAACTAATCACGTGTTGTCTGAACTACTGCGCTTGGCTGTCCGTGGTTTCATTTGCCAAGATTTAAGGCATAGTTGCGCGGGTTTGGAACGCTAGCTGCGAACTTTAATGTTTACTTCAGTAGATCTTTTTTGGGGCGATGAGGAACTGTTTTTGGAATGAGGTTGGATGCTTTCGGGATATGCCACCGCTTTGGGAATGGAGGTGATGGTGCCAAGGGGTGGGGAGGAAGAGGAGGAGGCTCTGCATTGTTTGGGAAGAAGCTGGTTTAATCAAATAACATTTCGGCGTCGGTGGAATGAAAGTCCACCTCCAGTTGTTGCTTGCTCGTGTTAGTCAATATGCTCCAGCATCGTGATAGAGATGGTTTGTATGCTTCTCGTTTGTCTATATAACTTGGGCTTTCATCCAGAAAGGAATCATCACTTCATCACCATCAATCATCAATCAACAGCTTCTCTAACACTTTCGACCAGCTTCCAGCTCTTCCAATCTTTCCAATCAACTTCTCTTCACTACTCTACTACTCTCACTTCCGCTTCCACTTCCACTTCCAAACCAAACACCACCGCCAACATGTTCTCCAAGATCATCATCTCCGCTCTCATCGCCTCCACCGCTGTCCTCGCAGCTCCTCTCATCGAGTCCAACGCCGCCATCGCAGCAGCAAACGTTGATGCCAGACAAATAAGTCAGTTCGTCACTATCTGCAGCAACAAGGATATGAATGACTGCGACAATATCAACTTCAACTATGGATTTTGCGGTTAGTTTTCTCTTTCCCATCTCCTTTCCTCTTTCCCATTCCCTCCTCCGCCACCCATATCCTCCTCAAACTAACACCCCTTAGTCTCCAACGTCGGCCGCCTCAACGACAAAGTCAGTTCCCTCAACGCCAATGGCTACAACTGCATCTTCTACAAGTAAGTTCCTTCACATCTATACCCCCTTCCCTCTCCAACCTCTCGCTAATCCCCTACAGCGACACCGGATGCCGTAACGGCGGCGGACAAATCGCCACCACTGGAGAAGTCAAAAATATCCGTGAAGATGCTTCATTCAGCACTATGAATGATGATGTTTCCTCTGTTCTGTGCAACATCTAGAAAGATCCATAGCTGTTAGTTTTTGGGAAAGAAATCTCTATCACGGGTTCGAGGCGAGGGACTGGATGGATTGGGGTGATTCATGACTTTTTTATTATTATTCTGGGCCATCGCAAGTTTTAGTTTTCATATAGCTTTTGGTTTTTGGAATTTAAAAAAGCTTTCCACTGAAACAATTGACTGCGGGATATTATGTGACCTTTTCTCAACAGAGTGATCTAATTCTACAATGCACAGTGACCTCCTGCAAATATACCTACTTTGAGCAGATAATAACCGGCACTGAGAAATTGTAGAGCAGTTCGTGCAATATCACGTATCTTCACTGAAGACGACTCTAGATATAACAACCACTTTCCTGGTACGCACTATACTAACTGGCTCATGCCACAACTACCTAATCCCATACCCAACTCCCTCCAACCGCCCCCCTTCCCCCTCCCTCCCTCCAGACTAACCCACCAACCCGCCTTCTTCCATTTCTCTTCCTTTCCTTTCTTATCTTACCCCTCGGATCAATCAATCAATCTACCAACTCTTTTCTCCTCTCCTCCCTACCCCAGTAGATATAATCCACGTCGTCCCCCTCCTTAGCGATTAGCGAACTCCTTATCCCAGTTTCTTGGCAAACTCCACTTTTCTTTCTACTTTCTACTTTCTACTTTCTACTTTCTACTCCATCTTAATACAATACGCTTCCCGAGGATAAGACGGCAAAATGTCTCTCTCCCATATCAACCAGCCATCCATATATAATCTTACATTCCATAATTTAGTTAACAGGTTCCCTTGTGAGATATTACCAGACTGGATTTTCGAGACGAAGTAGTTTGTATTGTATTGTAGTCCATTCCTTTGCTATCACCAAACGCCCAATATATACTCCCCTCTCCAATGCACAATGCACCACACAATATTTATTTCCGACTCTTCTCATCTAGCATTTAACTCACCCACCCCCCTACGAACTACAGCTACACTGCAACCCCCTCCCCTTCCTCGGCACATCCCCACACCACCTCTCCTCCTCCTTCTTCGCCTCTTTATCCCCCTCCTCCGCCCACCCCTCCCTAAACGGATCACTGACCATCCTCATCACCCTCCCCAACACCTCCCTCTCCCCCTCATTCTGCACTCTCTTAATAATCTCATCCAGGACCCAACCCCTAGGAATGAATTTCGGATTTACATTTTTCATCTTCTGCATTCTCTCACCTTCATCTGTCTCCTCGCCCCAATCTTCGATAATTCTCGCCCTCCACTTCTCCAACCACTCTGCTACTCTCTTTTTCGCAACTTCTTCATCCCCAGCCACGCCCTCGTGGTGGAAAAAGACTTTCGCTGCTTCTTTGCGGGATTCTTCTGAGTCGAGAGAGGAGATAGAAAGAGACGATAATCTGCGGAAGAAATGATTAAAATCGAGTTCCAGCGCCGCCATCGTATCCAGTAATTCGCTATACAGCGTATCGAAATCCTCCTCCTTAAACGTCTTAAGTCCTACACGGGCAGTCATAAGTTCTTTATAATGATCCAAGAACGTCGCACGGTATTCTTCTCCAATTCGCGTGATCAATTTCTGTGCACGCTCGATTAATGCCTCAGAGTCTTCTTGGCGTACGCCTTTTTCTATGAACTCTTCAGCATCGACCCCCGCACCTGCACCGATTAGTTCGCCGAATGTTTCGCCCAGACGGACGAGGTTCCACCAGATTACGGTGGGTTGGTTGCGGTATGAGTACCGGAGCATGTGGTCGTCGTGGTTGGGCGTGTAGTTGGGATCGAAGTTATCCAGGAAGGCGAACGGGCCGAAATCCATGGATAGCCCAAAGATAGATGTATTATCGGTATTGAGGACGCCGTTGGTAAAGGCGTAGGCTTGCCATTCGGCGACGGTGCGCGCGTTGCGGCGTACGATTTCGCGGTATAAACGCGTGAAGCGGTTTTCTTCCAGGCCCGCGGGGCCTTCAATTGTGTCTTTAGGAATGCCGCGTTTGATTTCTTCGGCTTTTCCGTCCTCGGAGTCGATGCGGCCGGGTAGTGATTCCCAGCCTTCGAAGACGTTCTCGGCGATGTATGTGGATAGTTGGCGAATTAACCCTCGTTCACCACGAGCGCGCATGATATCAAAGGTTCCAATCCGTAGCCACGATTCAGCGAACCTCGCCACTATAGCTCCCGGCTCCAAAGTCTCTCTCCGCACTTTCTCATGCGGCAGAAGTGTCAGGGACAGAGCTCTTGTAGTCGGAATCCTCAATCCATGCAACGCCTCCGAAACGATGAATTCCCGAATACTTGATCTCAACACTGCCTTCCCGTCCGCGAATCGCGAATAAGGTGTAATACCCGCCCCCTTCAACTGCACCTCGTATCTCTTCTTTGTATCCGGATTCGTCGTCTCAAACAACGATATCGCTCTCCCGTCTCCGAGCTGTCCAGCCCATGACCCAAATTGCCACCCGCCGTAGCATTGAGCCCACGGGTATCCACCTTCTTGTTTTTCTTCATCCCACCCTAGGATTTTGTTCCCCGCAACCACTTGTTTGAAATCGTCCGTCTTCTCGTCTCCTTCCTTGATGCCCAGGTCCCGCATCGCTGCCGGACTGACAGCGAGTAGTTCCGGGTCTTTCGCTTTCTCCGGACGCACCCAGGTGAATAATGCGCCCTTGACTTGGCGCGGGGTAATGTCATCTCTGGGAGTGTTGTGCGAGTCGGCAGGCGTAGGGAATTTCGGGTCGGGAGGAAGCGAGGAGGTGAAAGTCCATGACTTGGGGAGGTCTGCGAGTGAGCTGCCGGCATAGGATGAAATCCCATTGCCGTTCGAGAGTTGTGCGGCCATTTGAGCTATGCGCATGCAGGGTAGCGTACTTCTAGAGAGAGATCTTAAAAGCATCAACAGCTGAGTGAGGAGTATTGTATGGGGTTTGTGATCGTAGGATGAATTGAGGATATATATCTTCGACGGAGGCAAAAATGTCGGAATAAATTCATGAATTCATCGCTGACGTTTGGGTGATTAATTGAATTGGGATGACGTGCTGAGGCTGTGGCGAACCCCGTCGGCCGCTTGTAAGCACTGTAAGCAGCAGAAATGATGAAAGTGTGGGGTTGAATTGCGGGTGCAGGTGCGGGATAAGGTTACATGCTGTAGCTAAGCTAAGCTAAGCTTCAAAGGATAATTACACAGTAAAACATGCAGATCTGCATCACCATTCCTCTTCCCCGATAACACAATTCCCAACTGCCGCCTCTCTCCTCATGAATAAAATCCTGCGGTCTCCCCCATCTAGATCCCTTCTCTCCCTCACACAACGCCCGCTCAGTGCGCACCGATTCCCATCTAGATCCATCCCCATCCGCAGCATCATGAACTCCGCAACAGGCTCTTATCAAACCTCCTTCGGGGCATCAGGTAACTTAGGCATCGCCCCCAAACAAATGTCGCAACTGCCGAACCTCAAGCTCAACGACGGCACCGAGATCCCGATCCTCGGATACGGGCTCGGAACCGCGAACTTTAAATCCAACAGCGATGGCCCTGTTGACAAGAACATTGTCGAGACGACAGTCATGGCCATCAAGGCTGGATTCCTCCATTTAGATGGTGCTCAAGGTATTGATTGATCACTCCACTTTATCCCCACATGACCTCCCCTCCCCAAGATCAATTACTAACCTCCTCCCCCAGTCTACGGCAACGAAACCGAAATGGGCCTCGCAATCAAAGAATCCGCCGTCCCGCGCGAGAAATTCTATATCACCACCAAAATCACCGGCACCGAAAACGTGCCCACCCAGGCCGCCTTCGAAGACTCCCTCCGCAAACTCCAACTCGACTACGTAGACCTATATCTCATCCACGCGCCCTTCTTCGCCTCCTCCCCCGCCGACCTCCAAGCCAAATGGGCCGACCTGGAAGCGATCCACGCTAGTGGAAAAGCCAAATCGATTGGAGTATCCAACTACCTGCAAAAGGACATCGAAGCGATTCTCGCCACAGCCAAGATCATCCCCGCTATCAACCAAATCGAATATCATCCTTACCTACAACACGGGGATTTAGTTCCCTTCTTGCATTCCCACAAGATCGCAGTCGCGGCATACGCCCCGCTGACCGCGGTCACGAAAGCGAAGCCGGGGCCACTGGACGGGATTTACGATGAGTTGGCGAGGAAGTACGGTGTTACTCCTGGAGAAGTAGCGTTGCGGTGGGTGATTGATCAGGGGATGGTGGCGCTGACGACGAGTGGGAATGAGGATCGGTTGAGGGGGTATCAGAAGGTGGCGGCGTTTAAATTGACGCCGAAGGAGGTGGAGGATATCAAGGAGATAGGGCTGCAGAAACATTATAGGGGGTTTTGGCAGAAGAGGTTTGATGAGAATGATAGGTCTTGATATAATGATCTTGAGCAGGAGACGTTATGAATCGGCGATGGATAGTATTGCACGAGACACGAGCACGATCATGAGACACATGAACTGAGCATAATATGAAACAATAGCAAGCAGTGATTTTTCCCAGCCCAAATAGAAATATGGTATTATCCGAAATCAAACAACCGAATGAAAGGATTAGAATACAACACAAGTATAAACCCAATCATAACAGTCATAAACTTCGTATCAAGCGTGTCATCATCCGATATCACCCACCACATAAATGCCAATATCCCCCCCTATTGATCTTCCTTCCGCCCCAAATGATATCATTTTTGATCCCAAAAATAGCGCCATAAAATAAACCACCAAAAAAACAACAAAAATAAGAGAGTCGTTATGCAACCGCAAAAAAAAAAAACAGCAGCAGGTATCTTCCCATCCGTCATCTCATAGTACAAAGCCGAATGTTCCAACCCATCATCATACCCGTGCCTATTCTATCCGAAGGATGTACTATCCCAAAGAATGTACAATGTCCGTGGTTGCCCAGTTCCCTTAACCGTTTGATCATAATTCGTTAACAACGTCGCGAATGCTCCATCTCCAAGCATTGCCTTCTGTATCCCGTGTAGCCCCAATCCATTTTTCACATTTTCTTCTCCAGCGTTCCTCCTCTTCTCTTTGTCTTCTGACGAACTCTGGCCCAACGTCGAATTCTTCGCCAACTAGCCAGTCACTCATACCACTAGCACCTTCACTCTTGCGTCCCGATACTTCATCAGCTTCCTTTGAGGGCACATCCTCCAAATCCGGAACATCCTTGAATACATCCTCTTCGTCATCAAGTGCATCGAATCCATCCATCGTATCACCGGCCTCGCTCTTTGCTCTACTAACCTCACTTGGCATCTTGAGCCAGCACATGCGTTGGGGATCGAACACCATGCCGCCCACTACCTGCACGTTTTGAGCTGAGTTGATGTTGGTAATAAGTGCAGGCCGAGGTGTCGAGGTCTCCTTTTCACGATAGACCTGTGGTCCCTCTCTTGATTGTGGTTTCTGCGATGCAATGGAAGTAGTCGATGTCGCAGACGCAGGAATGTCGAATGCCGTTACCTCGTTCTCATTTCCTTCCCAACGATAATTTACAGGGTCATATTGCATACCTTTCACAGCTGAAGAAAATGTTAGTACGTCATCAAGACAGGCAGGGGCGTTTGCACATACATTTTGGATTATTGACATTTCCAAGTGGTTTGATAAGCTGGGGCTTCTGTGGAGCCTTGTTTTTCTTGGACCTAACCGAACCCTGAGCATGGATTGGACTAAGGCCCGTGGTAGCTGAGACTTTTGCTCTCCACTGATTTGTCAGGGCAGCAAGAGGGGCCCCCGAACCAGAAGGTACACGTTGAGATGTGGCTTCTCTAGCCATTCGACTTGCAGCTGTATCACGTGCGAACCGTGGCAATTCACCTCTCGTCTTGGCCGGTGTCAATGGTGTCAAAGGCATCGGGGTTGTTGTTCGTGTAGGTAAAATGTTTTGGTAAGCTTTGTTACGAAGAGCGAGTTGCTTCGGTGGACCACGACCAATAGGCTCCTTGACAAACTTCTGCTCTGCATCTCGAGATGTTGGCAAATCATCGAAACCGTCAAGCTCACAGCCATCGCCGAAATGTCTGCGTCGAACCGGTTTTGTAATTTGTCGCTTGACAGCAGCTTCGCGAGCCAACGCATCTGCACCTCGCAGGTTTCTTTTCGGACTTGGTGAGCGTATGGTTTGTCGCGATAACGTTCTTGATGGTGGCCGGAACTCTGCGCTGTTGCTTGAAGATTCCGAATCATTGCGCCGAAAGTGCCGAGACGTCTTTGTAGTAACGTGATGAGACTTAGAAGTCGATGCACCTGCTGGAAGAAATGGTACAGAATTTTTCCTAACTGACAGGCTTGATTCAGTGCCAGAGCGATCGCGCCCAACAGGTGTCTTAGAACGTGTCATTGAAGTAGGTCGATTATTGAATTCCGTTCTCGATGGTGGTCTTTCAAACCTGTTATTCATTGGCTTGGATGGTGCTGGCTGGTAAGTTTTCATAGTTGGCATTGATCGCTTTAGCTTTAGTAGCTGCGAATGGGTCGTTGTAGGTTCATTGCGCAATGTTGTAGCTGATGATTTTGAGCCAAGGTCCCGACGGCGAGGTGTGGAGGGTGGTAATGCACTAATCGAGCTTTGTGTGCCAGACGCCCCGATACTATTAATCGATGAATGAGTAGAGTGGCCCCCCATTCTAGATTGTGATCTACGGCTGCTGCTTGGGATGGGCCCACCACTTTCTGAGACAGGTTCGAGAGACGACGGAATTCGTTCAAGACCGAGTGGGCGAGGCAGTCTAGATGTAGCCACTGGCGCAGGCTTATTTGTAAATGTCAATGAGACAGATGGCTTAGGCCGAGCGGGGCTCTCCTGTCTAGTATACTTTACCTTGATGTTGCGGTTTAAGGTAAGCTTTTTGGAATCAAATACATCGCCATCGCCGATCTCCAGTCCGGTCAAAAAGTCGTCTTTTGCTTCCGAAACGTTCGAAGGCTGTTTGTCATCGGATTGCGTTTCAGGTGATTGATTTTGTTGTCGCCTTTTGAGTATATCATCAAAGTTCAAAGGGCCGCTAGGAAGAACCAAGCCGTCAAGGCCTTCATCCTCGCTCTCCACAGTCAAAGAACTGGCCACGCTGGGACTTAGAGCATATAAATCAGGGTTCCGGTTGTTGAACCGGCTGTCTCTTCGTGTTCCGCCGAATCGGGTGCCCAAGCTGCCTTCTCCCCAGTCCTCGAAATCATCCTGGAAGTTTTGTGGTGTGATTGGGATGTCTTTACGAGTTGAAAGTTTTAAAGTCCCATCCGAAGGGAGTTGGAGGTCTTGCTCAAAGTCGTCCTCATTTTCAGTTTCTTTGAGCGGTGTTGGTGGTGTGATAAATGGAATCAGTGTCGGGGGGTCTCGCTTTTTCGATACTTTAATGGTCGCTTCTCCATCTCCAAGGAAATCCTCCTCATCGTCATCCCGGAAGCGCTCGAGCATATTGGCTGAGGCAGTTTTGGTCTTGAGCTCCGGTCTAGGGCTGACATGAAATACAGGAGCTGCTAGCAACGGTTTCACTGGACTCAGAGACGTTGGATTGCTAACTTGTCGTATTGTTTCTGGGAAATTCGAACCATCAGGTCGCTTGATCTTCAAAGCTCCGTCGACAGGCAATTCGAGGTCACCATCATCCCAATCATCTTGCATGATTTTGCGTACTTTTCGTCCCCCAAGTCGTTTGATTGTTCCTCCTATTAAAGCGGACGTAGGTACATTTTGTGGTAAAGGTATCCCAGCTCTCTTTGCAGTTGCGATAGCATCTATTGTAGCTCTCTCGTCATCGCCCGGTAGATGTACATGTGTTTCTTCGTTGTGAGAAAAATCCGACCTTATAGACATTCGTGAAGAAATGGAGTCCCGATGTGTTGAGCCAACTGTAGTTGCGACCGACGCGCTGCGAAATGTGAAATCATCCCCACCGATATCGAGATCGTCATCGTCCCAGTTCTCGACTTCATCTTCTACGGGCTTCCGCGGTTTTAAGACCAATTGATCCATCGTGAAATATTGGCTCGATCGTAAAGAGCAAAGGAAAAGGATTGGTCAAAACAGGAGCACTTCCAGCCTCTTTGAAGCAAATAGAAAATCTATTTGTGTAAACAAACTCAATCGCGTCCGTGTTAAATTCGTAAATTCATGTCGTAAAGTCGTCTCAGATCCGTCGTTATTGTTATTTGATGTCTTTGATCTGTGTTATGCTCGAGAACCTATTGTTTCGTGTTGATTGCGTAGCGTAAGTGGTGAGTCGTACTTTGTGTTCGTGTCGCGACCGTAGCTTATCGTCCTCTGCAAAGTGTGGTTCTTAGAGAGAAGGTGCAATTGGATGCGCCGGCTCAATTGGAGTTTGTATTGTGTTGACTTCCCACCTCTGTTGCCAACTCGACCATCCAGCGCCCATTCAGGGCAAATACCTGTGGCGGTTGTTGGATATCGTAATATTCAGTCGTTGCTCCTGGCGGGTTGTCGGAGTGGCACGAGTGGGTATGTCGAGATGAGAAGTGGGTAGTGGGTGGGAAAATTTAGTTCTCCGCTTGTGTTCAGTGGTTCGCTAGAGCTCACGCCTCAAGCAAGTGCACGCAAGCATCAGCAAGCGTGAGACTGAGAGTGATTGGTGGCTGGCAGCGGGCAGGGCAGGTTGGTAGCTGGCAGGTTTAGCAAGAGTTATTGAGGTATTGAGCACTTCGGCCCAGCCACGAGAATATTTTTTTGCGATGGAAAAGGGAAAGGAAGGAGAGGGAAGGACGGAAGGACAAGTGCTGAGTGGTGGGAATAGGCGAACAGACCTCGTACAGTCACAGTAAGGTTAATCACACCAAAGTAACACGAGGCATTGGCATTGGCACTGGCACTGGCACTGCGAGTCTGGGACTAGGCACGAGACTCTAGCTTTAAACGCGTTCGTCGCGTTTCCTTTTTCCTTCCCGTTCTTCCCTTCCTGTTTCTCCATCTTACTGTACCTGTACGAAGTACCACACCTCGCACCACTGCAAATCTCGTTTGTGTTCCTTGTCGCCTCAGGTTAAGATCAACTCAATATCACAGATCCGCCCACCAGCGATCATTTTAGGCATAAGACTCGTACTCTACTGTCTCTCGTACCATAACAACACTCTCATCCAATCTATTTCCAGCTCTCAAGGAAACTCTTCGGGACCCCTCTGTTGCCTAATATGATGGCTCCAATAATATTATACGTATACGGAATATAACCTCATGAACCCGTCCATCTCTCGGACTTCCCTCTCATCTCTTTGCTTATGCTCATAATGTGATGGGAATCGCTTGTTGCCTTGTGTTTGTTCTTCCATCCTTCGAAATTGGCTCGTGTTTCGGTTTCAGCACCAACATCATTTAGCCCGCATTCTGACCACCCTCCCGAAGAAAGAACCACGCGGGCGACACGAGAAACATCATGGCGAAGGATCTCCCAGCGGTTCTACGCATCACATCCGGCGCTACGAATGAGAACGAGTTTGTTCTTGTGCACGTCGAAACTGCCGGGTCGAAGCCTCTGGATCTCAAGCTGATTGGAACGGACAATGAATCTGCATTCACGGTCTCATGTAAGATAGCCACTGATCGGCCGGCTGCAAATACGGCCCTTGGTCCCCAAATTCATGCATTAACTCGGAAGCTAATTTTAACTTCTTTTTCATTTAATTAGTCAAAGACAGCCGGATATCCTCACTCAAGGCGAAGAACTCCCCGTGTAGCGACGAAGAATGGAGCTCAATATTATCCTCCTTGTTGCTCGGCGAATCGACCCAGGGGGCGCAGGCAAATGTGATGAGAGGGGTGGAAGTTCATGCTAAAGTGGAGGACACTACAATGACCCTTGTCATACAAAAAGTCACTGAAGGAATCAAAGTATGTTCAATATATTCTATAACTGGCATATTTATCATATCACACACACTAACTAACTGTTGCTAGCAACGGCTTGGAGCAATCAAACTTACGGAAGATGCCAACGCCGCGGACGAAATCAGCCTATTCGATTGGTGCGCTCTGACAATAAAATCATCTGAGTCGTCAAAGTCCGAGCTGGAATCATTGCAAATCAAATACAAGGAGCAGCAGGAGACGCTGGACAAATTGAATGAGCATTTCAAAGAGCTGAACAAGGCCAAGGCAGACTATGAAACGGAGCTGTTCGAAAAGTTCGCGCTCCTTCTCAATGAGAAGAAACTCAAGATCCGCGACCAACAAAGACTCCTCTCCTGCGCCACAGTTGACCCAGCGAAACTAGAAGCCATCAAATCCGCGCGCGCAGGAGTAAACCGAACCGCCGGCGCATCCAGGTCCGGCAAGCGCAAAGCCGCCAAAGACGCACAGGTCGAAAGCTCGGATGATTCAGATTCCGGGTTCGAGAAGATGGATCTCGATGACCCAGAACCAAGACTTGCACCAGAACCGGGACAAGACGACGAGTCAGACAAGGCGGATCAACAAACTCCTGAACCATCTGACGTCGAGGACACCGCAACGGAGGACGAGGCTGATGAACCACCACGAGCACAACCACAGGCTGCACGCAAGAAACATGTCGTAGAAGATAGTCCAGATGATGAACAATCCCCTCCCGCCAAACCCGCGCCAAAGCCACTCCCGCCAACCCGGAACTTACCATTTGCGAAAAAGGCAAACCCGGTGCCAGCTCCGAAACCTACACCTGCGCCTGCGCCCGCGCCCGTGGACGGATCGGAGACGGAATCGGATGAGGAATTGTGATGGGTGGGATGTGATATTGGCGTCACATCACATCACATCACATCACATTATTGACTGGTGGTTTTCTTCTTATGACAGTAAATGAAGCAAGCGTAGTCTAATCGCATGAATGAATTTAATGAAGTTAATGAATGAAGTTAAATCAAATTAATTGATCTTTGCCTTTTAATTATACTACCGTTGACTTTTAAGTTCCTTTTTACTTTTACAAAATCATGAAACTCTCACCATTATGTAGCCATTCCCGTTACCGTTCGTTGCCGTTGCCATTCTTGTTGCTATTGACAAACACATACGCAAATACTGTATGTACGCACGCACATACCCACGCACTTGTGAAGTCAAAAATCCTTCTCATGCATGACATCTATTCCTCAGTGCGTTAGCTTCAGGTTCAGGAAAAGTGATGGCCCCACTCTTTGATCTCCACTCCACTTTTGTCTGCTCCAAACCGAACCATCAGATCAAGCGGGAGCGAGGTTGGGTTTGGGTTGGTTGGCGGGGATACGGAAGAGTTGGGTTCGGTTGGGTTGGGTTGTTTTTCGGAGAGAAGAGGGTCGGTGTGTAAGGTAAGGTGCACGGGCGCTTTGGGAAGTTTTTGGGTGCGGGTTTCTTTGCGTGCGGGATTTGGGATTTGGGGTGGTAGGTAGAGTGGTAGGGGTGGAGAGGTGCTTTGAGAAGGGACGGACGGGGAGGGAAGAGGAGGTAAGCCTTAGGAAGGGGTGGAGTGGGGTGGAGTGGAGTGGATTGGATGGGCGGAAGAGGTTGGGTTTGGGTTGGGTTGGTTTGCGTTGGGTTTGCGTTGCTTTGTATATGGGTGATTGTGTGCCTCATAGATGAGAGTGTGTTAGAGCTCGAGAAGGGGAACGGTAGGGGGGAACGGGGAATGGAAACGGGAATGGAAACGGGACGGGATGGGGAAGAAAAAGAAAAGATGTGATGAGACGTGATATAATGTGATGTGACGGCACTGACGTGAGAAACGGAAGGGAAAAGCAAATATTAGTGGTTTCCGATGGCCGATGGATAGGGGATGAAAAAGGAGGATGGTATGTGTGATCAGATGATGATGACGATGAGTCTAATAAATAGAAAGTCCTCAAAGAGTAATTGGTAAATAGTAAATAGTAATTGTGGTAGTGATGGTGATATTGTGATGATGATAATGATATAGGTTTTGAGTTTGATCTTTGACGCTATCCGTGTTTTACCTAAGATCCCGAAAATTGGTAACGGTTGGTACCGAGTAATACCAACAGACAGATACTCAAAAAGAAATGTTGTTCGAAGTGGTTTGAAACACATATACGCATCAGATCAGATCGAATCAGATCCAGTAGCAAGCAGTCTTGCGATTTGGCAGTGATGTTGGGAGCAATACGGTCTGGTACCTCTGCGTCGTCGATGTTACGATAGGCCTATAGAATCTCTCCACACGGAATCGTCCGTACCAGATTAAAGCTGGTGGGGATCTTTCCCCGGAGCAGGTGTGCGGGATTAGCCCACTTTCGGAGAGGAAGACTGTGGGGTTTACTTTGTAGCTACGGTCAATGCTTCTTGCTGCCTGTAGAGTTCGTGGGCGGTGTTTGGGGACATCATGTGTCGGTATCCCGGTGCGAGGAGTAGTCGACTTTCTTGATCTTGGGCTGGAGATGGTGGATACATCTTTGACTGCGAGGATTTCGTAAATATAGGTAAGACGACGGAGAATGGGGTCTTTTTTTACGTGCTTGCTTTCCTAATTTCCTACGTCCTTGCGGTTCGAAGAAATTCCTACGATTCGAAGATATGGACTCTTGTCCGGGTACCCAATGCAGGATGAGAGCAATTTTTCCCCCGCAGGTTACTATCTCATACCATAGTTCTGAGAGATCCCCCAAATCATGTTGAATACTGGATGAATGCCACCAAACTTCCATTCATTTTGCTGTCAACTCTACTTCCAAGCATGCCACCTCTCAGTCATCCTATGACTATCTCCAACCACTCTGTCGTTGGCCAGCAGTGCTGCTCAGTCCATCCATGCGCCGGAATAGTTCCTCAGTGGTCGCATTCCCATTCGCAAAGACATTCACCATAGGTGACCGCAATAAAGTCAGTCCAGTCATATGTAAATTTGGTAGATTGGATCGAGGTAGAATGATCAAGGATCCTCCTTCACTTACCTCTAAGAAACAGATCTGATTTAACTCAGCAAACCTCATACCTACTTCACGGCTGTGTGATGCCAGGAGTTAACAGGCTCTCTGGACATCCGTGTTTGCACAGAAAACCTGCCAGATATACTTTGGGTCGAGTTGCACCTTGCCAGTAGCATCCACAGCTGATCATGCCACTCCTGCCCCCGTTCGAAGTGATCCATCGCCCGCTAGCCTACCAAGTTGTTGGTGGCAGAAGCCATCACCGTACAGGAGATAAGCAGAGGTCCGGTTCAGAAGGACGTTACGGGACAGCTGACCGTAAGTTTGACAGCCTTCGGGGATAGAGTCATCCGTTTCTTCGTCGAGGCAGACTTTTTGTGGAAGCCACATTTCTGCTTGCCTTGCATCTATCCTTGACGAAGCAGAGCCAAAATTCTATTTCCGCTGCAATGTTACGAGAGAATTGTCGAGCGGCGGTGTTCTTAAGGGAAAGTAGACATGGACTTGTGCCTTGTGCCAATATACATGCAGCCGGGTTGGCCCATGAGAAAACCTGTTTTTCCCCACACAAGATATCAAAGTCTCACTAGGAATCTTGCCCTCTTGAGACTGCATGAATGATGGTGTGTAGACCAATTTGCAAGCAGGCTGCATAACTAATACTGTGACCTACCTTTCATGTGAGGCTCTGTGATACCCCGCTTCCATTCTGAGACCGCCACAAACTATGTAGTACGACATTACCGTTTAAGGAAAGCACAGGTTTGTTAGGTCTCTGGCCATGAGCACAAATTTGTTGCATACATAGCAGAATATTCAAGCAAAATAGCTATTTTAAAAAGTCCCCAGATTGATACCGACCTTACCACGCGGCCTTGGGACCCTGGGCTCAATGACTGGCTGGGTGTAGTAGAATCTCGGTGAGTATCATATGGACTCCTGGGGACCCCAGAATCCACTAATCTACCCTATCTGACAACTTGATATTGAATTGACTCTTGCAATCCGTCCCATCATACCACAACCTGTCTCTGTACTTGATTAAGCATCTTTGTGTCACTTCACGATCCCCAAGTCCCAGCCACGTTGCTTACACAATTAAGTCCGAGAACTCGGGAAGGTAACTTCAATTTCACCGACGTATCGAGATTCCGCCGCCCAAGGATAGTGATGCAAGTAGAAAAGCCTCGCCGCTTGAAGTTGCAGTGTTAACCTACGAATCCTTCAACTTGGGGCTCAAGTGCTCACCTCACCATTTTCACTTTGGCAGTTGGATACGATAGGGCTGAACAGTAGACTGACTGCGTAGCGGAGCATTTCTCCCTTGCACCTGGCTTGAAAAGTTCCTGGATATACAAAGGCTTAGGGGAATTGGATGTTTGGACAGGCAACCACGCCAGCGAAATGCAGCTACAGGATTTTACTAGACTTTCTCTAGGTTGTTGAATGTCGAGTGCTGAGGACTATATTTGGAAGTTTGGTGGAACCTATAAAATGAAAGTTCTCCTTCTCTACTGTGTGCTTGTTACTAAATCCACTGGTCCAACGTCAACTATTCATTCAGTATACAGTTCAACAAGCATTAGAGCATCTCACAATCACAACTATGTTGCCTAACCCTATCATCCTCTTTGCCCTCTCGGCCATGCCCAACACATTTGCCTGTAATCTCCACAACACCGTCTACAAGCGTGACTCCAACAGCAGTTCACCCCATCCCAACAACACCTCCCACCTACCCCATCTTCATCCCCGGTGCCGACGGGCCCGCAGACCCCGCAACTCTCGGCTACACGCTCAACCACCACGCCCTACTCGTCAGCAACCTCACCCAAACGCGCTAGTTCTACGGCGACGTCCTGGGCATGCGCCACCTGTTCACCTTTGAGGTAAACCCTCATTCGTCGCTGATGTTCATGCGGCATGCGCAGGGCGGGAAGAACGGAACTGGGTTCCAGGATGCGGATACTATGTTTATGGAGAGGCGGAATAGAGAGGGGTTGATGGAGTTTCTGAGCTATGCTGTAAGTTTCCCAGAATATATACCCTATAATTTTCCCATAACAACTAAATGTTGTTCTATGGCACTACACCACCAACGCAGACTAGACCGCACTCCTCGTTCTCGCATCTTGGTCTCATTGTCCCAGATATACAAGCCGCGCAGGCTCGGATGGAAGCTAAAGGTGTGAATATTGTGAAGAGAGTTGGTGATGCGGTGGATCCCAATTCATCTATTCCGGCTGCGTTGGGGTTCCCAGACATAATGGCGTTTGAGGAAGGGATACCTGGTCTTCGGGCTTTGGGTTTCTATGGCAATATGATCATTGCGGATTCGGATGGAAATCTGTTGGAAGTCATTCAGCAGAATTAAATTCTCGAGGTAGGACGTAGGATGTGGATAAGTGGTTCAGGAATCATTATTATAATCATAGAGTAAATGTGAGAACTTACAAGTTTTCTCACGAAACTTCCGCTCAATCGCATCAGAGCACTTCATTCCTACTAACTAAAAAGCACACCAATTTGCTTTAAAATGGATATCTCGAGGTTTAACCAGCGAAGACACGCGTTTCCATTGCACTCAGAAGCAAAATCCATTGCACTACACCACTCAATTTTCATCTACCACGGAACCACTTCTCCATCATAACCCACGAAAGTTCCTGAAGTTGTGGTTTTGGTCGCTTGATCAATCTATTTTCAATAATTAGCACAGAACCGATACCACTCGAAAAATAGCTCCCTACCTGTGCAAGAATTGCACCCGCACTCTGCTCCGCCGTCATTGGTGGCGCCGGAACACCAATACTATTTGCGAAATTCTGTCCATTCGCCGTCTGTACCCATCTAATAACTGTCAGTCTCCATCCCGCCATCACTATCAAAACCAAAGGAATGCTCATACCCTGGATGCACCGGCAAAACCACAATCTTCTCTTCCTCATCATGCATCTTCTTTGCCGCATAATGCACTCCCGCCTTACTAACCCCATAACTCAAGCTCGGTGCGCCGGGGAGCATGCCCCCTATACTCCCCAGAATGCTCCCAATAACCACAAACTTCGCCTCCGGGGCCGCTTTCAACAATGGATGCAGATTCTGGTAAAGCGCGATTGGGCCCAGGGTGTTGGCGTAGAAATCGGTGACAAGGCATTCCAGGGGCGTTTCTAACGTGGATTTAAAACTGCTGCCGAGGCCGGCGTTGGCGATTACGATGTCGAGGTGGGTGATGTTTTGCGAGTGGAGGCTTTGCACTAGTGCTTGGTGAGCGGCGGAGACTTCTCTAGTGGAGGTGGTGGAGATGGTGAGGGGGGTGATGATTAGTTTGCTGTTGGAGGCTTTCGGGAGGGCGTTGAGGGGAGAGACGTCGGTGGTGGAATCGCGGACGGTGGCGATCACGGTGCTGTTGGGGCGTTGGAGAAGCATTGCTACAAGCGCGAGTCCAATGCCTGTGACTGGTTGAGGGAGAGAGTTGAGGTCTGGGGTGGGCTACTTACCTCGGTTTGCACCGGTGATGAGATAGACGGTGTTGGTAGACATGGTCGGTAAAAGCTGGTTTTCGATATCTTACAAAAGCATCGGCTTGGAGACGAGGAATGGTTGTTGAAGTTAGAACGAAGGACAGCAGAATCGACAGCTTTTATGCAGTAGTGCTTTAGGGGTGTGGCTTCTTCGTGGGATATCTTGTAGTTCTTCGGTGTTGGTAGTGGTTGTGGATGTTAGTTTGCGCGGAGAAGGGACCATGTTCAGCTTGGTTCAGGAGTATCTTCTATGTTGGAACGAAGATTACTGAACATTCTATCTCGTCGTTGTACGTGAATTATGCAGGGCATCAACGCGCGATGGATACGAGCCGTTCACCCTAGCGAATATAGCTGCTAGGGTGATATCTACTCCTGGCTAGCAGGCTGTACCGAAGCCTTGTATCGGAGAGAATCAGACGATCAGCACAAATCCAAACCAACAAAACATGCATTTACGACTATGCTGACTACGACTTCGAGATGAGTAAAGATGAGAGGAGACGATTCTTTGAAGCTGGTATGTAGAAAGGTAAGGTTGACGCTCGGGACGAGCTTTTTTCGAAGAGGGGGGTAGTGTGAAGAACATCACGAAAAGAGCCTAAGTGGCCTGATGCAAGAACCATATATATGGGAGGATAGCCAACCAGATGCTCAACAAGCAAGTCAGCTGCCTTGATACCTCCTGTTGAGTACCTCTCTCTTGTATAGAAAGCACTATGAGCTCCCACTTAGTTAGCTCTCTAGTTAGAAATTCTAAGGTCTACGATTCTTTTGCACGACGTACGTCACAATTAGAGTTTATTAATAGAGAATTATAAATAGTATATTTAGTAGCCGGAGGGTCGATAGGATCTAGATATGGAGTTGTAATTATAAACAAACTAATTACTACTAATTCTCTTCTCTTTCTTTTTTTTATAATTGAGAGTTCTATATCAAGTTTCTACTTCTCGGCCGAACAGCCCCCGCTTCCCCTCTTTCACGGACAATCCTTCACCCGCACCCCGAAATCCCTTTCTTCACGTTGCCCCCTGACACTTCTTCACAAAGTATATTTCTTATTGAAAGTTTGAATTATTTAGTTATTATCTATACGTCAGGACCTCAACTTCGCTGTCTCGAATATATTCTCTGCACAATGGAAGAAGAAAGCGGGTAAACAAAATCTTCATCTTACCACTTGCCAAGCAGATTGTTTCTTCGCAGTGTCGACATTGGTAACGATGCAACCCAATTGATACAAGATGAAAGCCTTATTAAAGCCGTCGAGGCTAGTCCAGCCATAACTCCTTCACCTATCGCAAAGTTCCATAGATATCTTCGCCAGAAAGAACCAGTGTATGCCAGGCTTATGGAACTGAGAGAAAAGGTTGGTCCATCATAGGAAAGGCCTTGTAAACGTGGAGGCTGAAAGGTTGAACAGGGGTGGAAGAATCCAAAAGGAGACGAACACTTCCAGCAGCAAAGACAGAGAGCCGATACTGCCACGGGGCAAGCGCAAGTCAGATTCTACCGAATGATGCAAGAGATCGGAGATGAGATGCAAGAAGCAACAGGTGCGCTCAGTCAGAACAACCGAACCTCAGAGGATTTCAATATTCTTGATCTTTGCATGGCTCCTGGTGGTTATACAGCCAGCGCTTTAAAGTACAATTCGACCGCAAAGTCGGTCGGAATTACCCTACCCCCGGACCAAGGAGGCCATCAAGTCTTGTTAGACTCTTCTCGCTCTAGTGTATTTTACCATGACATCACGATGTTCGCTAGGGAGTTCGGAGTGGATGAAGTGCCTCTCACACACCCAGAATACGCTTCCTTCAGCGCTGAAAGACCTTTCATTAACCAAAAATTCGATCTTGTCTTCTGTGATGGCCAAGTTCTCCGAACCCACAGGCGACCTGAATACCGGGAGCGTACCGAAGCAAGCCGGCTCACAATGTCTCAGTTGATTCTGACTTTGCAGCGCATAAGACCTGGAGGGAGACTCATCATGCTCTTGCATAAGATCGAAGCCTTGGACACACTCGAGCTTCTCTATCGCTTCTCACAATTCTCGGACATCCAAGTATTCAAGCCCGCGAAAAAGCATGCAATTAGGTCAACATTTTATCTTATTGCGAAGAATGTTGAGCCGAATTCAGAGGCTGCTCGATTAGCTATCAAAGCTTGGAAGGAGGTATGGTGGAGTGCAACTTTTGGTGGGGTGGAAGGTGTAGGTATATGGAAAATTGATGTAAAGAATGATTATACACAGAGTGTTATTGACAATTTCGGAGACAGACTGGCTCGATTTGCGAGACCGGTTTGGAAGATCCAGGCCGACGCTTTAAGCAAAACAGTATTTGTTAACTAATCTTTGAGGAATATAGTTTATATAGTCTGTTTACAACGAGAGAAATTCGGACTTCACGCGATATTATAATAAACTCTAACTCTAACTCTAACTCTAACTCTAACTCTAACTCTAACATTAACACTAACACTAACACTAATACTAACACTATTCCTAACCCATATGGTTAAAAATATTCAACGTTGAATATTTTTAAAAAATGCCAAGCCCCATACAAATTGTTAGGGATGGATTGTACAAAGCGCGTTCCGTAGTTTGCATTATGGGGTTGAATATATTTGAAAGTACTGGGCCGAAACCCATCAAAATTGATTTGATGAATCTCATCACCGGCGACCTGATCCCCGTTGTTACGCTTTTCGAAATTGCCACAAATCACATGATGTAGACAGTTACGCTTTGGGACTAGTACGCGACCACGATCAGCCACCTCGAGCGACAGCGACAGCGTGGTCGCGGTGGCTTCTCTTTGCAGAAGGACAGTCAGAGAGGGATTAATAATGTTTTCATACTTCATCTGGTTCGATTTGGGGTAGTCGAAGTGGAGAAATCAATTGATGTTCGCGAAACTGGCCCTCCACACCAACTGGTCCCGCACCGCCTGGAACCTTACCTTAACTCGTACCTGAATATTCTCTTGTGGTGTGCCTCACGAACTTCAACACCTCGAATTTCAGTCTGGGATATCAATCCACTACGATGGGTTATAAATCCTGCTATTTACAAGCTATCTGCTCTTTCCGTTGGTACAACATGTCACCATTCCCGTTCCAATCGCACCCACTATTAGTATGCCGGACGGCAACACTCCAACAGTTGGAGTTGTAAATATGTAAGCGTATTTCCTTACCCCTAGTCGGTTGGCTTCGGGTTTGGACCAATCAAAGGAGGCGTAAAGGCTCCTGATTTTGCCGAAAGTAGTGATCAAGAAAATGGAGGATTAATAATAAAATGACTAGAGCGGGTGTCAGCTCGGAGGACTAAAGTGGGTTGGGGCCATTTCAATGGTCTTCGGAGCAATGTAGACACCGGGGAAAGACATCCGATATGGTGCTTGAGGCTGAGGGGCAGATCAGCTCACGGCCATGAAACAACGGAAATTCCTGGAAATAAAGCTGGAGCTGTGCAATCGTAGTTCATGATCTCGAATACAATGTTATACACTTATCACGTGACCGGCTGTCGTGCTGGCAGCAACTATACACTCTGATCTGCTATATAGTACTCGAAGTCCTACCATGACTGTGGATGAGATGGGTGTGAAAAGGGGTAGCGTGAAAACTACGAATGGTAGCGAGTATGGCCAAGAGCAGAAGCGACGTGGTACCAATTCAGCAGCCTATACAAGCATATAATCAATCTCAGTGGACTCATCTACTATTACTGTAGAGCTATAACTTGCCAGTACCATGTTGTAACTAGATGAGATTAGATGCTGCATAAGCTGCCTTGGGGAGCACCTTGTTTTGCGCGGAGACTCCTCAGAAATAACCTTTCTATTCTTGTCCGCCGCTAGCTAAGCCGTACGTACAAATGCTGGCCTCAAGCATAAGCGATTTATTCCAGATCAGTCCTTCCCCAGCGAGATTCTCCAAGAATCTCCCCTAGAATCTTGTGCCAAGATTGCAGCCAACTTCTTCTCTCACCTCCCACGTAAGCGTCCACATACACAAACATAACCCCGTCTCCCATCTACCCACGCGAAGCAAAACCCCCAATAGGATTAATCACCAGAACCTCAAAAGGTTTCGTAACCAAGCTCTCTTTAGTCACGAGCTCAGTCATAGCGCCAAAGTACGGTGTACTCAAATGATAATCGACGGCGGCTTTGTCGGCGTCTGTTCACTGCGTTAGTTGCCGCATTCAATCCCTATCAACGATTTTTTTTACATACAAGTTTCTTGGAAAAGGATAACGTTGGTTCCGGTTTGCGAATCCACTTGTTCGAAGATTTGGTATTTTTTCTAGGGCGGTTGGTTAGAGGGGGAGAGTGTGATGGATTAAGGAAATGGTAGACTCACGACGCCTTGCTCGTTTTCATAGACTTTCTTTGCGGTATCGATGAGAAGTTCTTTTAGCTTTATGGGTTGCATATCGTTAGCATAGGGTATATGAGATGGGGAGGTCGGTCCCTTTCCCTAGAAAGGAGGGTTCATTGAGATGACCATTCCAGGATGGGAACAGGTATAACAACCGAAAGAAAAATAGTAAAAACTAACTCGTTCCTCCTTTCCCGGAGTAGGGTGGAAGATAGCGACAACGTGAAGGTCTCCTGACATGGTGATTTATTAAGTGATATTATGCGACGAGTTCCGTAAAGTTGATCAGACGAAATCTCGACAGCTTCTTAGAATGCGGGTTGAGAAATTATAGAGGATGATATCGAAGATGGGGGTTGAAGAGAAGTTTCAATATGCCAACATAGAAAGTATGAACGAAGTAGATAAGCATATGATATATATGTCCAACCTCGTATCAGTTGGTCATTGATCTCCACGTGGAACGTCTTTCAGGCTTCGGCGGTTGGGTTGGATAGTCTAGAATCTAGATCGATTCTACTAATTCACACTGTACCTCGCCGCAATCACGCATCAATGCAACAACGATGTTGACTAATCTATGCATCTTACTTGCGTACTGACTCTTGGGTCCGTCGCTATAACCGTTTTGTTGTCGGGAGGTGTGTTTCGATAGTGGGGTGTTGGTCCCTCAAACCTAGATCCCACTCCTTTCGGTTAGAGAGTCATGGTACAGTAAGATTTAAGTCCGTTGGATAGAGGGTTGGGGGGCACAGTGTCAGGAAATGCTTATGTAATACCGTAGTATTTTATGGATCATCTGGCCAGCTGGCAACTTCTAGTAATATCACCATCATTAATTACTACTGTTAACCAGCAAAATAATCATCTAAATCATACACTAAATCGCTTCTATTCCAGCTTATCAAGTCATAATCCTAACATACAGAACCCTGTTGTACCCAGACAGTGGTATGTTCGGTCCTGCTGTGGGGTATATCTGCAGGCTGATGTTCCAAGGAGGCTATGTAATACGGTCTTCGGCCAACGAATTGATGTTTGGAAGCTGCTGAGACAGCACGTCATTGTAGAGGTATCAAGTCCTTATGTCCATCATATCAACACGGAAAATCCAAGAAGAATAATCACCATAACAAGCCTGCATCAAGACCCTTCTCGGTTACGATGTCGGCTCATAACAAATCGACGCTTTTGAGAGCAAGGAGAGACGACGGCCATATCATATTTCACACTTATAGTCAGGCCGGCTACTCCTTCGAGAAGAAATCTTTCTCTCATGACTACCACTCACACAAGCTCCGACTCGATCCGGTTGCTAGCACCGTAACTCTAGCTCATCCCAATAGAGGGAAATTGAATGGATCGATTGTGCCCATGCGAATGCTACTGTAATTTCAGTTGAACAGTAGTCGACTTCAATGTTGAAGATCATAGCTCTATCTTGTGAGCACGAATGGTTTCTCAAAACCAAGGAACTTGGCGCCTTTGACGCATGCATCGATTAGGTATTGATTATTGATGACACTGAAGGGACTTTCCTTTTAACACTGAACGGATACTCATTCGGGTCCCTGAAGACAGTCCTATGTTCCGGCACTCCGATTGTATGGTTGACTGCGGGAGTCAACGAAGGCAAGCATTAGTGGTGCTTGGGCGGTCGTTCTCATTGGAGCGATTGCTCTATCTCGGCGACGATTGAGTATCCTCGGCGTGCTAACTATTGCTCTGGGAATTGCTATCTGGAATTTCTTGCGTTGAGTCGGAACCTGTAAGGCCTTTCCGCCCCATCGGTTTACTTCTATCTATCCTTGATGTAGGCTACGTTTGCGAGCATCAAGAACTCAAGGTCTTGCTGCGTAGAAGTGGTATCATGGATTAATAAAGACGAGATGTTGCGCGGCTTCGAAGTAGCAATCTCGAACTAGGTGGAGGGATGACTCTTCGTAACTCGCAGATCATCTTAGGTATCGAAGCTTCGTCGGCTGCAGAGGCATTCGCTTCGACCAGTGTGAAGGAAATCTCCTGGTTGGAAGATTCTCACTTCCGAGACCTGCGCGCTGGAGTCGAGGATATAGTGGCTTTAAACGGCAAGAGCGGAAAGGACATCAGATCTTCATCTGCCAGCAGATCAAGGCTGCTGCATCTGGCGGACCTGAAAATGTTCCCCAAACCGTCTTGAGTCAGATCACGAAGAGAATTTTTAGTGTCCTTGCCATCGATAGCGCAGACATGGCTGTGGGCGGTGCTTCAGTGGCCTCTTTTGGCTTGGATAGTATGATTGGGGCAGAGTTTCGGAACTGGCTCTTCAAGGAATTCGGATTCCAAGTCTCTCTTCCTGTCTTGCTTGCTTCAGATCTTAGCATTAGATTGTATCACACAAGGTGGGTGTTATGTTAGGCGGACTTTAGGGCGAGTTGGAAGGATGAGTGTGGGACATGACATGACTGCATTTGCTGGAAGTATCGGAGAATAAGAAGGTTGAAACAGAGTTTGAAGATCCCTAGATATGATTAGGTTTCTTTCGATAGTTATAAGATAATTTTAGATAAGCGCACAGACTCACGACATGGTCCCATCGAACGAGGTGAGATCCCAAATTGCTTCTTCCTCTGTCCTAGTACCCTTATATCAGGGGAATTTATCGCATCACTGCCGGACTTGACCGCATGCAGACGGTGTAGAGACTTAAGATGGCTCTATCAACCTAGTTATTTTCCATACAAAACTCTGGGGTCGTCGAAGTACAGCTCCTATCCATTATGCAGGAGAGTTGGTGAAGTCGGTTTCGAGAAAGATTTTATCGGTGGAATTCCACGACATTGGAGAGAAAAGCGTCCGAGGGTTCTGGTTTTCCCCGGAGACCCTGATTTGTCGGTGGTTCTGAGTGCCTGGCCGACCCTCGAAAAGACCCGTACCGAACTTCTTCTCAGTGTCTTTATCTCCAGATGGCAGTAGAATCTGCTACTTCTATATGCTATGATATCGACAGCAGGATAGAGTATTGGTGCATTGTCCCAACGCCGTGAGATACAACTCATTGCTCCTTTGGTTGTTATGTTTCCATTTGTGGCCAGTTCGGATAGACCTCGAAGCTCCTGCCACTTGGTATGGCAGCTACCATTCTTGCTGGACCGTCTTTTCATGCTTTTGCAATGATAGGATGATCAACTCTGCCGCGCGTATGTGGGAATAATGTGGGCGAGATCGCTGCATTGGTATCCGTTCGATTGAGCTGCGTGTTTTTCTATCGACGCGTCTTTTGAACTGACCAAATCGTTCGCGTTTCGTCCTATCTTGGCGGGAATCATGCAGTTACAACGTGCTCCGAAAATTGGAAAAGTGTTCATCAATCACCAAGGGTGTGTGATAAGAAGGCGCAGCTGGTATCTGGAATGCTTTCTCACCTGATGTACTTCGAGCCACAACACCTCTCACGTGCAAAACGTGTGATTGCTGGCGACCAAAATCGAAGCTTTGATGGGTAGGTAGATTTCCGAGGTTTTTATTCCCCTTTTTAACCCACAAATCTTTGACAAACGGAATTGGAGTGTCTCCTAGGTGGGAAAAGCCATGGGGACTGTGCCTTCCTGTCGGAAGGACATGAGTACCTGCCGCCAGAGAGTTCGATCATGACTAATTTCACGTGACCATTTCTCAATTTCACATCCTTATGTCGCGTCTTTGGTACACCGACATCGTTCGCTCTCAAACTTTCAATCTTATCAACTTCATCATTTACTGCATAGTTGGCACCAGCTTGCAACGAAGTCAGAAGCAAACACCTGATGAGACTTGATAAGTGTCTATCACTTCTTCCTTCATTCTTGAGGATCCCATCAATCATCTCCGATCCGGGTAGTGAGAACTCATCCCTCATACACACAACGCAACGCTCATTGCATTTTCAATTCTCTGTGTTGACTATATCTCGGCTTGATCACCCAACCAGCAAAACAGGAAGCCTGCCACGATGTCTTGCCACAGTCTTAAAAAGCTCAAGTTCCGCCAGTAAGTAATCTCATGAAATTATTCTTTGTTTCTCTCTAACCGACGCTCGCATTGCTTACTTGCACAGAAATCTTGGTACCGAAACCATGAGTGTTCACGTCGGCGTCGGTGACAACGTAAGTCTGCATGAATTCATCCCCACGCTCCTCTCTTCCTAACGAATCTCAGCGCCAAGTCTTCACCGTTCACAAGAATCTACTCAAGAAATGCACCACATACTTTGAGGCAAAGAAGATGTTTGATTCGACTGCAGGTGAGGCAGGATTGATATTCCTTAACGAGGAGGATCCCAAAGTCTTCAAGCTGTTTGTCGATTGGGTCTACACTGGTATGTTGTCTTTATCCTCTTCCCAGTGTATCATTCAGTTACTGATTGATGCTGAATGTTTCAGGCACCGTCGAAAAACCTCGAACAAGATTCGCCGTGAAGGCTATGCCCTCCCAAGCCGAAGTTGCTCGACTGGAGGCTGAGCTGTTGATGGATTTCAACTCACATCTGGAGAAATTGGTAGACTTGTTTGCTCTGGGCGAGAGATTCGAGATCCCAGACTTGATGAATCGTGCTACAGATGCTATCCAAGATGGATATCAAGCTTACGGTACAGTCTTCGGCCCCGGTCTTGCCGCTCGAGTGTTTCAAGTTACGAAGCCAAACAGCAAACTTCGTGAGCTCTGCATTGCCAGCACTGTTATGCATCTCGATCGTGGCTGCACGAAGCTGCGCAAGGAGGTCATGATGAACTGTATCATTCTGCCTGGATATCTGGAGCAAATGCTCACATGGATGACCAGGAATTATGCCCTCTTTGGTCGCCGTGCCACAGAGGGTTGGGACAACAAGAAGCCAAATGAGGGCTTCAGTATCCTCAATAGATCCAAGCTGTGTTCTTGCCACTTCCATGAACACCCTGTAAGTCTTTCATGCATTCATCTCCATCGAGCTGTTTGGCAAAATTATTTACTAACCAACCACTTTCCTCCCAGGCCGGACATGCACACCGAGGCCATGAAAATTGCGTTCAACCATGGTTGGATTGTTCGCACCCGGAGGATAAGATGGACGTCCCGGAGATTAAGATAGACCTCCCGGAGTTCGGACCGCCGGAGACAATGGAGGGACTCGAGGCGTTTTTTACCCTGAGATTGGCTGGCCTGGGTGGATTTCAAGATGCGAATGTGCACTGAATAGGGCGATGGAGAACGCTGTCAGTTTGTGAAATGTTTGCTTGGTGCTTCGCTTGAGATGTTCGTTCATTTATTTATACCAACATTTGCTCCATGCTAGCTGTATGATAATTTTTGTCAGAGACACTGTGAAGGGCAATAGTCGTCCGGCAGGATCTGAAGGTAGAAACTGAGATATGATTTCTCTTTCTCCATTGGCAATTTGCCTCTCGTGATAGAGCGATGCAGTCAATGTACTTCCCGGTACCAATCCATCCTCAGACAGTAAAGTAGCTTCATAAATGGTGAAAGTAACGCAAGAAATGGTTCACCGTTCTAATTGGCTGTCGCTCTTCCTATCATCATCAGCATAGCCAGCGCTATTCTGGATAAGAGTACCAGCCGCCTCGGAGACATTCATGCAGACCACTCTAAAAGTTCGTTGAATCAAACGGATATGGTGACCTCCGGCACACAGAAACTAATCAGTGACATGGATTTCTTCCAGATCTTGAGAATTTCTGGACGTTTAAACCGCGACATGATGGCATTTTAATTATCACCACCACATAATGATCCGAACTTGTGCGCACGCCGATCTTTGTATAGCAAATAGCATGTATGCAATGAGTGGAAAATTGTCTGGCATATAATTTGCTCAATGACGCATGAGTAAGCTAGCAAGTGGGAATCATTACCCACAAATGCATTTCCGTGCCGCAAATTTACTCATTGCGTAGTTCGGACAAGTGGAACGTCTACTCGCGGGTGGGTTTCCCGGGCCCTCAATCGGGCGGATTGAAATTAGAAATGATGGGAATTGCGAAGGGATACCATATCTACCGTACCATAGAAGAAGCAAGACAAGGACCCACTTGGACCTTGGCAAACTTCTGAGATATCCTGCCGTCATCCATTCCAAAAGCATCTGTTCTTAGCCCAGACCTGGTAATACGGCTCACCCTCGGATTATTTGACATCTGCTTATCGAGTTTTCGTATTTCCAGCACACGCTATAGGGGATTAACGGCGCATACATCGTACGCAGATAATTGAAACCAACAAAGCACACCGTTTCCGTACAATTGAATGAGCATTAGTGGAAATGAAATCCAACGTTGTAGACTAAGTCAACCATCTTTCACTTTCATGGAGAAGATACGAAATAGGGGTTAAGCGAAGCGCGTTGCCACTCTGCTAGACTTCGGGGGCCCCACTCTCTCCGAACCACGTACAAGCAGCTGATATTTCGCTGGAGATCAAATAAGAAACATTTTAGTGTACGGGATACATCTCTGGGGACAGTTAGAAGCAGCACAAGAAGGAAGAAAGCTCAAATACCAAAACACAACTCTACACCACCACTCTCCCCACCCCCAACCAGCCACTCGGAAAAGTACAAGAAAGTATAATATTCAGGGTATCATGCATAAAGTACATTCATTCCTCATCACCTCACCCAAGCTACCATACCATACCCCATTGCTGTTAATCCCCTTCCTTCGACATGTGTATCATACAAGTATCAATATTATCATTTTCCAAAGAAAAAAGAATCCCCCCTCCCCAACAACACAAGTAACCCAACCCGCTATTAACGTCGAGGATCTTCTCCTCTCCGACTATAGTACTCCTCTTGTATACGTCTTTCCTCTTGTAGACGTCTTTCTTCCTGCATGCGTCTGTCTTCCTGCATACGTCTGTCCTCCTGCATACGCCTGTCTTCTTGCATACGCCTGTCTTCTTGCATACGCCTGTCTTCTTGCATACGCCTATCATCCTGCATGCGTCTCTCCATCCGGTCCCTATCATAAGGGTGATCGAAACGTTCCGGCGGAGCCTGTTGCTGTTGCTGTTGTTGCTGGTATTGCACGGGATGTGGAGGATTCTGGGCATATTTGGCTGGTTGCGTTGGAGGAGCAGACGCTGCTCCGTTGTAACTACGCCCATCGAAGCTGTTGTGGCGCGAATTCTGCAAAGCGGCATGTGGTGGAGCGTATTGTCCAATATTAGGCGGTGTGTTATGGCGTTGTTGTGGTTGTCCAAACGCAAGTTGTCTATGCCCGACTGATGCTTGGGCGGGAGTGTGATAAGCAACTCGAGGCGAGCCAGCTGCACTTGACTGCTGGGACATTATATACTGAGGTTGACGTGAATAATAATCGCGCTCATTAGCAGGAGCTAAATCATGTGGGGACGTCATTGGCGGGCGTTGCATTTGTTGAGCTGCTTGAGGTGGCGGGGGAGTAGCTGAATACGGTGACTCATTAAGTTTTGTGGCTGGGCTCCGAGCATACCCGGCAGCAGATAGGTCATTCAGAGAAGCCTCCCGGCGGATCGGCGGAGCCTGCGAGCTGATTGACTGGCGAGATGGCTGAGAATATATCTGATGATGTTGTACTGGAGGTGGAGCCGCGTAGCTTCGATTTTCATACGAGGTAGGTGTGTAGCTGCGTGTATGACCAACAGATGATGAATGTTGGTGCATGGGACGAGAAGGACCTGGGGCATAAGTATGCTGGCTTTGACTGGGACCTGGCTGAGATGACATTTGATGAGATACTTGCTGTTGCTGCATTGCCTGCTGTGGAGGGGGCGGCTGCTGCTGCTGCTGCTGCTGCTGTTGTTGCTGCTCCCGCTGCTGTTGATGTTGGACTTGTTGAGATAACTGGGAAGGCTGTTGGGGCACCTGACCCTGATGAGCATATCTTGAAGTTTGTAACGGATGATGAACAGCTGGTGGAGGTGTTCGTGTTGTCTGTACAGGAACTGAGGAAGTGCTGCTAACTCTTTTCGGCGGCGGTGGCTGAGATTTAGGCTCGCTTGGCTCATCATTGAGCAGAGACATGATACTTGAAGTCTTCCGCGGTGTTTCCTGTTGACGGACAGCATTAACGGCAGCTGGTAGCGGAGGTGGAGTAGAATACTGCTCGGAAATGGGCGGAGTATTGACAGGACGACTCATGCTGGGTGCTGGACTCGAGTTCAAGACTTGAGGGGCACCCATATTGTCGCCCAATAAGTTCCGCACTGCTTGATTCCTCGGCTGGTATTGTTGAAGTGGAGCAGAGCGTCGAGCATCCATCGCACCAGTCATGTATGGGTTTTCAGGTCGCGAAGGGGCCATGGATCCTGGTCGACTATTTGGCGCAGAATACATTTCGTGCTGGTACGGGCTAGAAATATCATTTTCCTGCTTCAATTGTTGCTTTCGCTCCCTCTTCTCCTGCCTCTCTTGTTGTGCACGCATCTGCTGTTGTTGCATCGCGCGCTCCCTTTCTACACGCTCACGCTCGGCTCTTTCCGCTCTCTCTCTCGCGTTCCTTTCGGCACGTTCGCGTTCTCGTTCTGCTTGCTCACGTAATTTCTGCTGCTGTTCACGTTCACGGATTCCCAACTCACGCAGCTCTTTTTCCCTTTGCGCCTCACGTTCTCGTGCCAAAGCTTGCTGTTGTTCCAAAGCCGCTTGTTGCTGGAGAGCCTGTTGTTGCACTTGGCGAGCTTCTCGCTGAGCCGCCTCAATTCGGCTTCGCTCGATACGAAGAGCCTGTTCTCTTTCAAGTTGAGCCTCCTGAGCAGCCTGCAAAGACCGTTGAGATATGGCGGCGGCATCTTGAACCGGGGGAGTAGGGGTAGATTGTTGCTGCTGCGCCTGCGCGAGTGCCTGTTGTGAAAGAGTAGCCTGCAAAATGGGACGCTGGGTGTCAGTTGTAAAAAATCCTAATGGTGGGCCTCGAGACTGTCTAGGCTGCTGCTGCTGAGGTGTTTGTGAAGGACTGTGTTGATTTGCCTGCTGGTGTGTTCTTTTAGACGGCAAGGTGCTCGAAGTTATAGTTTGATTCATCGACTGGGGCACCGTTCCTGCCTGAGCCAAAGCAGGGAATCGAGTACTCAAGCTCTGGGGAGGTGGAGGTGATTGCTGAGGCAGCATCATCGGCGGCGTGGGTGAAGGCATATTATCGAGTTCCATGGCAGAAGAGGATCGAGGGATGGAGCTGGGACCTACTCCATCATAACGTCTCTTTGGTTGAACCGTAGGGGTAGGGGCCGGTCCGGTCGATTCGCCTTTCTCGCGTTTCGCATCAGCCTCTTTGGAAATTTCTTCCCATTCTCTCTTGTTCCCTGAATCTACCGAGCGTTGATAGTAGTTTTTGACCTGTTGAGTTATGTCAGCCAAACGCTTTGGTCCCATTCGACCTTTAATAATGTTGAGCCAGTTGAAATTGTCTTTATATACCATAATGTGCGTTTTTGAACCCATGTGCTTTGCTATCGCATGCCAATCTGTGCCAAAGTGTCGCAGTAATGCGGGGAAGTCCGTCTGTTCGGGTACGCTCCAGTAACTTGAGGTCGGTTGTTGAACAGCGGAGCGACGATCCGATGGGGTATCAAAGCCGGAGGGAGGGGCGGAATCAAGGCGTTCGGGAGCAAGGGGCATCGTCTCTATATTAGCTGTCATTGTTGGGGTAAGTCTGTCGGCGGGCATAAATGGGGACAGGAAAGCAGATTGAGGTTGATTTCCTACGGGACCATCATATTGAGGAATGAAACGGTTTTGGCCAGGATTATTAGAAGGGTTAGGTGATGAGGCCGCGGGCCCAGGAGGAGGACGGCTAGTCGATGGCTCTGGAGCAATCACGGTGGGCGGGTTTGGAGATTCGCCATTGCGACCGGAGGGACCGGGGGCGGCTGCTAATAGTTGGCTAGCTTTTGACTGCTTTGGAGCTTTCTCTCGTGTCTTGGTCTTTTTCTTCGTCGGCCCAGAATCATTGCCAGCTTCACCTTTAGGTGTTGCCACTTTTCTAGGCGTTGGTGCTGGGCTTGCTCCGTCATTTTCCGTTGGAGCTGCTTCGAAGGGCCAGGTAGGAGCGGCAGCGCGTTTCGGCCGTCGTCGCTCGCCACCAGTCTCCGAATCTTGTGTAGCCTCGACATCATTATCGCCCCCGTTCTCAAGATTTGTTATCAAGGCGCTGGATTTCGGTTTAGGACCCCTTCCCCTGCGGTTCCTTGGCTGACCCTTCTTTGGTTTCGTAGCTGCCTTCCATCTAGCCGTGTGCTTAACAAGATAATAATGTTGAATGCAAGCCTGATAGTTGCGGTTGGGGAGTGATTGTGCAATAACAGAGAACTGCTTGGGTGCTTGAACAAAGATCTTCTCGAATGTAGCTGTCTCTTCTTCAGTGAAGTTGTCGATCGGTTCACCGTACTCCAGTATAGCGAACGACCGCTCAAATGGAACCTTGTGAGTCGCATCGCGGAAGACAGTTTCTTGCCACTCTTCGTCATCCCAGCACATGGCCGGAATGACAGCCTCCTTTGAGTTTGCAGTTTTTGTTCTATCATTGTGCTCTTGCTGTTCTTTCGATTCTCTGGCTTCGCGTTCTGATTCGCGGAGTACGCGTTCAAAATCGTGCTCCGTGGCAAATCTGCTTCTAGCGCGTTGACCTTCAGGTTTGGTTTCCAAGGATGCCGTAGATTTAGCTGCTTCAGCGACCTTTTCAGCCTCCTTCTCCTGTGCTTTGGCAAAAGTTGTTCTGCTTCGAACAGCGATCGGATCCATGTCAAAATCGGTAAATCTGCGGTAATTGTAGTAACGCTGCGCCCATAATTTTCCTTCTTCGTGTTGTTCCCTAAGTCTCTGAGCTTTCTTGTCTACGAGAAGTCTTGTGATGCGAGCCTGGGCGTCTGGATTGGGCTCGAGTGACCGCATAAACTCTGGGTCATCGAACCATTTTTTGCCTTTGAATTTTGGTAAACTTGACAAGGGGGGAGTTTTTGCTAGCTTGCGGACAGATTCCAACTTCCTGATTTCTTCGAGCCGCTCGTCTTCTTTCCGCAAGATCTCTAGCGCTTGAAGCTCCTCGGCACGTTCTAACTCAGCTTGCTCTCCATCGCTCTCGTCGGGCATTTCCATCATCGGTTTTGGAGGAGCAGAAGCGACAACAGGTACCGGCACAGATACTTGAGGAGCATCCGAAATATGTTGGCCGTTCATAACGACTTCAACTCCATTCAACTGTGGGGATGGAGCAGAGTGAACGCCATTTGTTCTTTCCGCGATTGCTGGTGCGTCGTTAATGATTGCAGATACCGCTACTTCGTGAGGTGTTATCTCA
Organism: Rutstroemia sp. NJR-2017a WRK4; assembly: GCA_002946385.1. Lineage (NCBI taxonomy): Eukaryota > Fungi > Ascomycota > Leotiomycetes > Helotiales > Rutstroemiaceae > Rutstroemia > Rutstroemia sp. NJR-2017a WRK4. The sequence goes on from NJPR01000057.1 coordinate 556,064, forward strand.
CGTTGTTGTACGACTTGCTCGTTTGACAGTCGTGGCAAGGGGCGGATGACTGTCCTTGGGCTGATAGGCTCATCTTCGCCAGGCGCATCAGCATCCGGTAAAATCTCAGAATCAACAATCTCAGGTTGTGGTGGAGGGAGCAGCGGTGCTGGTGGTGCAATGATGGAAACAATGGGCTCTTGGACTATTTCCGGTTCTTGAGGGGCAACAGTAGGAACTGCTGCTTCATCTTCCTTTGCAGCAGACTCAGTCTGTATTAAAGGTTGTGCTTCCTGCAGAATAGGTTTTGGCTCTGGTTCCAAAGGAGCCGCCTCGCTCAATACAGGTGCCACTTCAGGAACCTCGGGAGTAATTTCAGGTATATCTTCGGGTATCCTTGCTTCGACGACCGGGGCTGGTGGGTGCGCCTCCTCCACTGGTACTTCAACAGCTTTGGCAGCGCTTTTTGGACCAACACATTCCTCAACCGCATCAGAACCATCTCGTACGTTGTCCTCAACAAGGGGTGCATTGATAAATGGCTGAAGATAGGCGACCTGGTCGGAGGACGGTGGATCAGGCCTGCTGTGAGCAAGCTCGAGTTGTCGTCGAATCTGCGCAATCTCGCTTTCAAAATTGATTTCATCCTCGTCATCATCTTCATCGTACGGATCAACATCTGAGTCGGAAAAGTCATCTCTAATTTGCGGTTTTGGCGGCCGTCTACCGAATATAGGTTTGCGCTTGCGTCGCACTAACTCCACCGGCGCAGTCGCTTCTTCTAGCTTTTTCTCTGGAGCTGTATTATTTTCTGAATCTGCTTTTGTTTCCAACAAGGGTGCTGGTGAGGGCTGCGTATTTGATGATTTATTGGGCGTATACCCAGTGTTTGAAACCGGCCGACTTGTATGAAAGCGGGGTGCCGTGGGAACAGCGACCCCTGGAACTGGACTTTGAGCAACAGCAGCAGGAGCTCCAGTGGAGCCAAATGCTGGTACCTGAGGAGGTGGTGCTAGATCTGGTAAGTATGATGTTCAAATTGAAACTACGTATGGATACATTGCATAATTGAATAGCTTACTTGCAGAAGGTTGAGTTCTTCGACTCCAGCTTGGTTCTGGCGACCTACTGCGACCTTGCGGCCGATGATAGTCCTCGTAGTACGCCCGACCGCGCCCACGTCCTACCCCACCTCCTCGCGCCCTGCCATATCCATGAACAAACGGTTGCGACGATGACTCCGAAGAAGGGGAATTTGCGGAGAGTGGGCCATCTCTTGACTCCCTTCGAGCACGATCCAGATCCAAACTCGATGGAGCATCTCGAGTATCACGATTACTATAAGTTGGCGAGCGACCTCTACCAGGAGGTGAGGAGGGCCTACGTCCTCTGAAAGTATCGCGACCACCGCGCCAATCTCGATCTCGACTTCTGTCCCGAAACGTTGGTCTTTCGTCTCGTCTTATATCTCTGTCCCTATCTCGATAGTCTCGCTCCCGCAGGTCTCGATCTCTACTTTCATCGCGCCGGTTATCTTCACGAGACCATCCTCGACCGCGGCCACGTCCTCTACCTCTATAGTCGCCTCGATATCCAAAATCGCCTCGGTATCCATCGCTAAAACTGCCTCGAGGGCCACTAGGAGCATCAGGGTACGCTTTCGATCCAGCTCGGGGGCCTCGTGGGGGGTCGCGAATGTCCCGACTCAGGTCGCGAGGGTCTCTAGAATCACGAGGAGGAATTTCTCTATCTCTAAATAATTCTCTGTTCGAGTTGTCTTTAAAGGCCGCAGCATTCGCTCTTGAAAGGGACGGTGATCTCCGTCTCTCACCACGCGGGGCACCTCTATATGAATCGGAATCGCGAGAATCGATATATCGTCGAGGGGAACGATCCATAGGCGAGCGATCTCGTGGAGAGCGACGAGACTCGCCGGGTTCGTATGTTGAATTCCTAGAAGATGCCCTGAAGAAACGATGGAAGTCAGTCTGAGGCGCAGCCTAAAATGTGGAGAGGTAAAATCGGGAAGACGAACATTCGAACTCATGGGCAATGGCCCGCCTGGAACAATATTGGATGTGCTATTCGTGTGCAAATGGGTGTGAAGAATGAATAGCCGTATGCGACGTCTATCGATGATGATATGCCCTCATCAACAAGGGATTCTGCTGTATCGCGACCTCCTCCGTTCTGACCTCCAAGACCGCGCAAAAGAGATGTAAAGCGGTCGATAGGCGGCGTCGTAGGGGGTCGAATATTATACAAATGAAGGATTGAATTGAATTTGCCTGTCTGCTGTCGAGTATCGACCTTCCACTTCTCCGGTTGCGTGTTGATTATTGGGTTGTTGATAGAGCCTTCTTGGCTGTGCTTGCCTTGAATTGAATTGAAGTTCTCAAGACTGAAAACGTTACCTCAAAGGGTTAGCGTGCGCTCTAGCTACTAGACCGGCACCGTGCGGCTGCATAACCTTAAATGTTACCATATCTAGTTAAGATCTAGCTTGGCTGCGCAATTAAGCGCCTCCCCATGCTTTTTCCATTCAATCCTTGTCCGACTGATGCATAATTTTGTAAAATTTTGAGGTGCAGAATAATGAAGATATACTTTTGAGATTCCACCTCCTTCGTACATGTTTTGACGGAATCATAGCCAATTCAACAATTTGCGCACAGAAGACGCGAGTCATTGTGGTGAAACTAGTAAGAGTTATCCTTTGGTCCAATATTTACTAGCTGACTAACTCGCAGTTAACGTCACATCATCAAGCTATCTTGCATTCTCGAATTACGAGAAGCCAAGTAGCTATCAGAACCATATTCAGAGACGGCATTAGTCAGGGACACACGCTCTCCTGCTGATAGCTGAGAGTGTGAAACCCTTCTTCTAGAGTTTGAGAGACGTTACGGATCTCACCAAGACCCTGCTGTCTCGTATTGAAGTCATCACGTGCATAACCAACACGCATCTCGGTGGCACAGGAGTTGCCTAGCCTTCTTCTGCTAAGGAGTGCACTCCATCTTTGCAGCATCAACCTTCAAGATACCACCACTTCCTAAAATGGCTTCCTCGGAGGAGCCTCGGGGAGCACCTCCCTCTTCAGTTACGGATGCTGTGCTGGTGCCATCCAACGAAATGCCAAAAGATGCAAAGAAAGTCGAAGAGCTAGACTTCAACAAGTTTGCTGGACGGCCGATTACTGTTGAAGACCTTATCAGTGGGATGAGCACTATGGGATTCCAAGCAAGTTCTATTGGTGAAGCCGTCCGGATAATCAATGATATGGTGAGTCAGCACTTTTCTACTCGTTACTTCTCGAAATACCTTTCCACACCATTTCATTCGTCCTCACTTTCTCCTTCCCCGTTTCATACATTCTTGGCCTCACAACATGCCTCGCTTCTTCATCCAACTCCCCAACTAACACCCCTCCCTCCACAGCGCGCCTGGCGCGACCCTTCCACCTCCGACCGCACCACCATCTTCCTCGGCTACACCTCCAACCTAATATCCTCCGGCCTCCGCGGCACCCTCCGCTATCTGGCCCAACACTCCCACATCTCAGCCATCGTCACCACTGCCGGCGGCATCGAAGAAGACATCATAAAATGTCTCGCCCCAACCTACCTCGGCTCATTCTCCACCCCCGGCGCCGACCTCCGCTCCAAAGGCCAGAACCGCATCGGCAACCTCATCGTCCCCAACAACAACTACTGTCTCTTCGAAGACTGGGTAGTCCCCATTCTCGACTCTATGCTACAAGAGCAAGAATCCACACGCGACGATCCCGACCCCGAGAAGCGGGTGAACTGGACCCCAAGCAAAATCATCCATCGGCTTGGGAAAGAGATAAACAACGAAGAGAGCGTATGCTACTGGGCGTATAAAAATAACATCCCGATGTTCTGCCCTGCGCTAACGGACGGCTCGTTGGGTGATATGTTATATTTCCACACGTTCAAGTCCGCGCCTGCGCAACTGCGCGTGGATCTCGTGGAGGATATCCGGAAGATCAACACCATAGCTGTGAGGGCGAAGAGGGCGGGGATGATTATTCTTGGTGGTGGGGTGGTGAAACATCACATAGCGAATGCGTGCTTAATGCGCAATGGAGCGGAGTCGGCGGTGTATATCAATACCGCGCAGGAGTTTGATGGGAGTGATGCGGGAGCGAGACCGGACGAGGCAGTTAGTTGGGGGAAGATTAAAGTGGGGGCTGATAGTGTGAAGGTATGTTTGTTTTTCCTTAACGCATTTCTCTATTTGCGGCTGTCGCTGGTGTTTTTCATTTCCCATCTCCCGACCCAGCCACACAATCTCGCAATCCACTACCATACCAAACCCTCTCACACTCCTCCCCCAACGCCGTTTTATCACAACAACCCCAAACACCCACCCCACCCAACCTCGCTAATCTCAAACTCCCCTCCCCCGCCACAGGTCTACGTCGAAGCAACCGCCTGTTTCCCACTCATCGTCGCCTCAACATTTGCAAAAGATCAATCGTCATCCCCACAATCCGAGACGAAGCAACAATCACAATCCGAGACCCCACAATCATAATCCGACTCCCAATAACAAAGCAAGCCGTTCGAGATCCAATCCCAACCGCCGCATCACCCAGAAGCAACATCCGAGTCCGAGTAACCAAAGCTACCAGAATCCGAGACCCAACCTCAGGCCCAGTCGTAGACGACATTCGAGTCGTGGCTAGACTCGAGATCCTAGTTAGTTATGAAGAAAATGAATAAAGAAATAAATGAAGATCCAGGGTAGATAGATATATGGGTCATTCGTACCTAAAAGATTTTATCCATCCATCTGTCCATCTATTTATGCATCAGAAGTGGAAACCTCCTCAAGAATAGAAAGTCTCGGCTTCAGTATATAATTCGTACCCAACTCACATTCTTCTCACGCCCATACACATTTTCGCAGAGTACAGAAAATTAACTGTAAACAAACTCGATTTTCACAATCTAACAATATAGTAGTACAAACAAACAAGTATCCTTAGGACTTAGTAGGGAGAGAATCTCTCAACCAAAGAAATCCCATCCAAAGCAGAGCTTGCCGTCTCGCTTCGGACATCGTACTAGGAATCCTTCTTATAACCAAAACGAAACCAAATTACAAGTAAACTTCAAGGAGTAGAACGATTTTCTCACTCCTGTGTCCGCCCTGATCTGTATTCAGAACAAAGACTAATAGCAGGGTTGGTTTGAGAAGAACCGTTCTCTTCCATTACAATGCGCCGCCTGCCATTACTATCCCCATACTATACCTACCCATGAACATATGTCAGGTGATTGTGGTGGCAAGACGCAACAAAATTTAACCTTGTTCATGGTTCATGGGAGGTATAGTATATCGTTCAAACCCCCCTTCTACTCTCCCTCCTTCTCTCTCCATTCTCTTCCCGCCATTATTTCCACCTCGCAACATCCCCCCTCTCCCAAGCTCCAATCTGTCCACTCTCCACAACCCCATCTCTCCATACATCTCTCCAAAATACATATTTCCATTAAACAGTACCGTTACAAACGCAGTGGTATCTCGTCTTAAGACTGCAACTAGACCGAAAATTAATGGTCTGTCTCGGGGTGAACCAATGCCTTTTTTTCTTCAACACTTTTTTCAAACAAAAACGTTTGTTTGTTCGCTAATTTCATGTGTATATGTGTGCCGCGTGTATCGTACAGGTGTATAGTATAGGACGTCGCATTTATTCTTTCCCCCGGTATAGAAACGCCGGTGCTAGATGCTTCGTACTCAATCATATCGCTGTCGCTGAACCTTTCGGGATATTTTTTTCGTATGTCGTCGAGACAGTTCTCCGACTGTCTCTTTCGCTTTTTTGTTGATTAATTCGTTCGCTCAATCGCTCGCTCATTCGCTCAATGTATATTCTTCCTCCCTTTTCGTTTCCTCTTCGAAATTCTGGTGACTCATCCACTTCTCGTATCCATCTTTTCATCGATTCGTGCTGTCATTCCCCCATCTTCTTCCAGCCCCTTTACTTCAAAATTGCATGTCTCGCATAACCAGTGAGCCTTTTGTGTGTCGTGTAATCAGAGATGCGACGCTGCATCATAGTCGAGGTTCAACCAGCCAGCGTCGCTCCCCAGTTTTCCAAAGTTGTTATATCTTCTTTTTTTTGGTCTGTTTTTCGTTTCCTTCGTGTTTTTGATCTTTTCTTCTTTCACCCCCTCACCACTCAAAACAAATTGAACAGGACAACAATATGACAACTCGCAATCCAAATGCAGCCAAATATCGAACCACTTTAGACACCACTATTCGAAGTATAAACCTGGGATCACAGAAAACAAAATCAATATCAGAGCCAAAACATAAAATTCAAAGTAGAGTATGTCAGTTCCTGACGGTCCAAGCACAGAAAAGAAAAACAGTATCAGAGATTCAGAATAATAAATTAAATTCAACGAAAAGTGTTCGATAACTCGAAGCACAGAGAAAAAATAACAGCACCAGAACAAAGAGGTGAAATTCAAAGTAAGTAATCGATAATCCAAGGTAACACTGTTTGTAGTTAAAAAAAGAGTGTTATAAAGGAGATTTGTGTGATCCAAGGAAAACGACGTCGAAAGCATCAAACATAGCAGCAAAACTCGCAAATAGCACAACAGTTACTTACCTAGTAAATTATTCCTGTGGTGCCGATCTGCCTTCTGGCTCAATCTTCTTTCATCTTCCATGCAACACCCAAGTTAGACTCCAAACCCTTCACCGTCGGAGCTGGGGTGGTCTTCGAAGCCAATTTAGCTTTCACCTGGGCTTTTGTAGGAGTGTAATTCTTGTACCCCCGATAAGAGCCATTAGCTCTTGCGGCCGCGATGTTTTGCTCTTTCAATTCCCGCTCCGCAAGTGCGTTCCGTTTAATCTTTTCGGGGTCCCACTTCTTGGTTCCTTCATCCATTACTGACTTCCACTGCTTCCATGCTGGTTGTTCGAATTCTTTTAATTCGTTTAGAGTTTTTCTTACAACTCTAGCACTAGGTGACCCCATGCCGTCGTTGACGAGAGGGGGTTCCACCCAAGCAGTTGAGAGAGATGGAGATGTGGTGGTTAGGCCTGCATATCCAGAACGAGGATTGCCGGAGTCGACGACAAAGGGTTCCTCCCAAGATGTTGAGCGAGAGCGAAACGCGGTGGTCCGGCTTGAGCGAGAACTAGACGCAGTGGTCGGGCTTGAGGAGTCGACGACAAGGGGATCCTCCCAAGAATTTGAGCGAGAACGTGATGCGGTGGTCGGGCTTGACGATGTAGGACTTGCCTGTTTTTCTGTTAGCGTGGGTGTTTCGTTGTAACAGCGTAGCTTATTGAACTCCCGCGGGGACAAGAGAGCCTCAGCGATCTCTCGGAGCTCGTCTTCATCGACGGAGGGAAATCGTGCAGCCCGACTTCTTGTTCTGGGAAAGTGGGAAGATGGAAGCATGTTTGTATCTGTGGGATTACTTACTTTGCGAGGTAGATTGTTTCTTATTGCAGTTGTTGCATCTTCCTCAAGAGAACTTCGTCCCTTCTTGTGCACTTTGGATGGACGCTGTTCTGGCAGAGCTTGACCTGATGGATGCTGTTCTATTGCAACACGCTTCTTGGATGAATATTTAGTTTCGTATTCCTCTACATCATCATCTCCGTTGTGTTTTGAATTGTTTTCGTTCATTGCAGCGGGAAACATCCCATTGTTTTCCAACTCAACGACTCCGTTTCGACCAATATGACTGACTCTTGCAAGCTCATTGGTGAACGAGGGCTCTTGGTCTCCGATGCCACCGCTCATGGTGACTTCAACACTTGTGGATGCTTCGCGAGCGTTTTCTGAGTTTTCTGAGTGTTCTGTGTTTTCTGTGTTTTCCGTGTTTTCTGTGGTTTCTGGGTTTTCTGGGTTTTCTGTATTTGCTACGTCGTCTGCGTTTGCTGCGTCGTCTGCGTTTGCTGCGTCGTCTGCGTTTGCTGCGTCGTCTGCGTTTGCTGCGTCGTCTGCGTTTGCTGTATTTTCTGCGTTTTGTGCGTTCTCTGCGTTCTCTGCGCCTTCTGCGTCTTCTGTAGAATTCGTGGGGCTTGAAGTAGAACTTCTCTTGTGTTCTGGATTGAAGCGGACCTTCAAGGTGACCATGCCAGTGAAGTGCTTGGAATTGTCTGTAGTCTTCTCTCTCTGCTTTTCTGCGACAGTTTCTTGAGCTTCCTTCCCTCGTGGACTCGGTTTTCGCACTCGTTCGGATCTTCGAGTGCCCATTGGCGCAGCATCACATTGAGCTGGGGGTGTTGTAGACGATGCAGGCTCACCACTCTTACCCGACTTTTGTTCCTCCATGGGAGCAGTTGTTGGAAATTTGAACGTCTGCTTCCCAACGCGTTTATTTGAAGTCTTGGTAAATTGTTCGATAACCTTTGCAACGTCAGCCTTAGCTGGGCCGCGGATTGCAACATTATCGTGTTTCGAGTCTTCGTCCCTATCGGATTCAGATTCAGATTCGGATTCAGGTTTAGATTCAAGGTCGTGTTTAGGTTCATATTTAAGTCTGGATTGACGTTCGGATTCAGATTCAGAATCAGTAGCATCAGGGTCCTCGTCGGTCGAAAGATTCTCCCCGAAACCACTACAATCCACCATTCTAGCGTTAAAGCGACGACTGGCTAGGACACTGTTTTGAGGATTGTTGTTGAAAAATAGAAGGTCGCTGGCACTGTTATTTCCAGCCTCCCATTTCAGAAGATTCACGAACCATGCCAGGCATGTATCGCTGCCACATCTGGGGCAGTGATGCATGCTTGTTCCATCCCTCCTTTCGTCAACTTCACTTGGCGGCATACTGCTCAGAGTCAGTGGACAACGAAGGGTGCTCTGCAGGTACGTGCAACTGTAAAACCAATGTTTATCTGTTTGTTTAAATAAAATTTGGGCATTGAGAATATGGAAATTTTTGAAGTTAGTTGGGTAGTTATCACACCTCCTAGTGGACTAATCGATATTACAAGCGCTAGCAGAACTATATCCATACATAAATTCGACGAGAACCCAAAAACAAGCCACGGAAATACCAAGACAGCCGAAATAAGCTAATGGTTAGACAGTCGACCTCGACCAGCAAACAAGGCGCGCCTGACCTTTACTACCATACAAACAGTTCTCTGGACTGGACTGGAACGGCTATTCGGATATACTTACTAGCGATGATATCACTTGACAAGGAGGGGATTGGGCTAATAGATATGCAAACCTGCATTGGAAGCCGACTCGGATGCGAAAATATGTCACAGAAAGCCCAGGGCACCAATAAACAAACATACGTTGTAGAACTCCTTACCGATTTTCAGTGTCTCGAAGGGACAAATTGGAAGCTCTAACGCATAAAGATCCGATAACTGTCTGGATCTGATACCTTCGATACATGAGGGAACATCGTTGTCTTATATATGCACAAGGTCTCAGAGACGGTGCTGAAAAGTTAGATGATAATTCATTAACATAACCACAGATTCAGATGACAAAATAATCGCATAACCACAGATTTTTGCATCATGAAGTTACTTGTGAGGAAACTAGAAGATCTAGAGCTCACTTTTCACCACTTAACAAGTTTTTCTGCTCTAGCTAGGTCACGAAATCCGATAACCACTGTATCACATAAGGCGAGTCGCACGGTACTCGAAAAAAACGACGATATCTTCGACTCTTCGAGCATTGTCAGAAACTGTTCTAGACTCTCGTCAGTTTAAGGTTACACTAGTAGAATAAGCATAACCAGTCTCCAACCAAATAGCGCGATCGAGGGATCGAGCGACCGTATATTCCCAAACTCATATACAAAACAAGACGACAATGAGCCAGCAGTGTCCTTTCCATGGGCGGGAAAACTATTTTCCTTGATTTTTGACCTCCAAAATCTTTGGTATGCACCCACAACCACACATTAGCGTAACCTTAGCGTTCGCCCTGCGGTCCAAGAATAAGAAGGATTTAGTGTTTTCAACTAGCTCTGCTCAAGGAACTTTCCGAAGCAATCCATATACACATCATCTGGAAGTGTATTGAAATTCACAAGACTAAAGGCTAAACATCGTCGCCCTTGAAATTGAGGACTGGAACCTCGTCGGGGCCAAAGTGAAGCTACCTCGACGCTACTGCAAAGGCCGTAATGCTTCTTCCGATCTACTTCCATACGATACGATCGGATCGGAATCTCTCGGATATCGACAACCGAACCAAACAACTCGAAGACTAATGACCATCCTTCCGCTCTCACGAGACACCCCCGAACATGAAATTCGCAGAAACACCGCGAAGGTGAAATCGAAGGAACAAACTTTGATAGCCCAGACTCCCACTCCGGAAAGCCGCATATGCTGCGTGGAAACGTATGCAACTCGGGATATCTCTATGCATTTTGCATAGAACGCCATATACTACGGGCTCCGTATGAAACTACACCAACGAAAACAAAGACATGTGACCATTTCACATGTCCATTTGATGAAGCTTTCCACTCCTGGTAACATCGATCTGTAGCATTCTGAAGAACTCTTTATCAGATATCATCTCCTAATGCAAGTCAGACATCCGGGAGTGGTGCGGTGTGATATCATTCTCGACATCTTTTTCGAAGTACTCCAGAATGGTAAGCATCTGCTTTGATTTCCACTCTACTTCTACTTCCACAGCTTGGACTTTTCTCTCCAGCTTCGAGATGATTTGCCCATCACCGCGAACTCCCAGACACACAGCAGAGACTTCTCGCATGTGTCTACTCACATTTCTCCAAATGCCTAAGAAGCTCAGCATGTATTTCATATCTTCGAAACTAACAATCCCCATCGACTTACTTACTATTTCACCACCTGCAACATACTACAATCGCTCTTTCCTATATCCATCTATCGCTCATACATCAAGTGCAACACAACACAAAACTCCTGCCAAAAGTCAATCATACAACCCGACTCACAGCAATCTCGACCTCTTTATCGCAGCCATGCTAACTCAATTGAAATCACAAAATCAAAAGATCTTCAACCATGTCAACCACGAAGTTAACTTTAACAAGCAGCACAGCGCGCAAACTAAGAACTCGGCAGAAACAACTTATGTCAATCGCGACGACCCTTCCGTTCAACAACCACCGAAGTCGGTCGAGTCCGCGTACGGCAGCATCTCCTAGGAAACTTTCTTTTGTACATCCATCTTCTTTTTCCACAAAACGACAACAAGCACGCAAACCTTTACATCCTCAATCAAACTCCCTCATACACCAAGTCCAAAACTCACTTGAGTGAAAACGATACAGGCAACGCAACGCAACATCCGCAAAACAACCACTCGCACCCGAACACCGTATTGCTTCAGAATCGAAAAAAAAAAAGGGAAACGCACGAACAGCACTTCATTGCCCCTCTCTTTCCTCACGAAACAGCGTCATTGATTCTATTCCGAACTGGAGGATATACCATACCATACCATACCATACATATGACGATAACCCCTCCCCGCCCGCCCCCTCTTCCCCCGCCGCCTTCGCAGATAAGATGTAGATATGCCAACAAACCGAATCTCCATTATCAAAGTCCATATACAGTATAATACAACCGCTTCATCTACCACGCACGACAACCGCCGTTTACCCTACAGCACACACACACACACACACACACATACTCACCTACCAACCAACCCATATGGAACCAAGAATAGACTACTCCCTCCCAATTCTACCCTCCTCCCCTAAACCTCCCCGTATCTACCTCATCCGAAGAGAAAAAGCCCCCCAGAAACCCATACCCCTCCTCGAAATTCCTACCCATCAACCCCTCCTTCCTACCAATACTCAACTCCTCCTACAGTATCTCAAAGACACTCATCTCTCATCTCCAACCAGAGAGCTCTGAACTGTTAAGCCCTAACTGACTCACTCTATCGATTTTATACTTTCGATAGCCTAACACCCACACATATACACCCACCCACCCACTCCGACTTCCGCTCTCGCCCGCCATTCATACTATTCATACCACTAACACCCAACACCACTATATCCTTTTATGATATATATTCCACTATATATGGAGCTATCCCATCCCATGCTAATCCCACATCCCATGCTCATATTCATCCCTCTCGAATTCGAGATTGACACCCCGCACACACACATACAAATTTCCCATTCCAAGACCCGACCCGAAAAGGCATTTTAATCTACTCGCAACGCATTGTGCCGAGTCCAGATAAGTATGAATAGACTAAACTGTACCACCCTTATGCAAAGAAAAAAGAATTGAAAACGTATGGCACATACCAGGCCCAAACGAACTGCACTAAATCGGTCGCGTTTTATACCAAATTCCTTGAAAAGGTGTGTATAGATAGATATTCAGGCTTATCTGATATTTCGGGTCCAACTAACTCATAGACGTGCAATGTCCTACCATACTATACCACAAACTCTTACTTCGCCGCCCTCCCCGCCATCCTCGACCGCCCTGCCAATTTCTCATTTCTCCTCCTATCGCCTTCGCGATCCCATCCTCTGCTGGGACCACCTTTCTCTTCTCCCTTCCTATCTCTATCCCCACCCCTAGCCTTATCCCCCGCACCTCCCCCTCTCTCCCTATCCCACTCCCTCCCACCCCTCCTCTCCCTCTCCCCTTTCACCCCCTTAACACCCAACTCCCTCTCCTTAACCCTCGGATCAATAACCACGAGCTCCTCCTCCGCCTTCCGTCTATAACTAAGATCCTTCCCCAACTTATCCTCCTTAAACGACAACGCATGCGCCATCCACTCCCCCCCATCCTCATCATCCTCACCCTCCTTTTCTCCATTCTCTAGAATCTTCTCATCCCATTTCGAGCACGATTGGCAATTTGCTATGAAATGCAGATCGCAAAGCGCTGCTTCTTCGTCTTCTTCTACTTCTGCTTTCTTTTTACTTCCCGCGTCTTCGGTTTGCATCTCCACATCTCCATCCCCCGCCCCACCACCAACTTTCGCAACCCCCTTCTCAGTCCCCGCTTTCTCCAACTTCTCCCTAAACGCCTTCAAAATATCCAACGCCGCCTGATCTCCCTCCTTATCCTTCCCCGCAGCGCCTCTCTTCCTCCCCCTCACCGCATTAGCAGGAATCATCGCCTCGAGCGCCGATTTCTTCTTTTCCGGCACGGCGGCGCCAGTCGGGACATTCCTCTTCATCGACGCTTTCAGCTCCGCGATTTGCGCGTTCGTGCGATCAAGAAGGGACGTGACTTTTTCGACTTGTGGTTCTGGTTCTGGTGAGGAGGAGATCTCGCGGGTTTCGAGTTTGGCGGCGCGGTTGGGGAGGCTTTGCGCTGGTGCACGGGTGGGTTCGGGTTCGGGTGAGGATTCGGGGGAGGGTTCCTTGGGGGCTTTTTTCTTTGGTGCGGATTTGGGTTTTGGTGCAGATTCGGGATCTTTTTCTCCTGTTGCATTGGCGCCCGCGCTCTCATCATCCATCACTATCCTTGTATCAAACTTCGCCTTCTTAACCACTGGTTTCTCTTCCTCCGCCGCGTCCTCATCACCCCCAAAACTCAGCAATTGCTTCCCCGCCTTCCTCTTCTTTTTCTTCTCCGGCGCCTTTTTCTCTCCCTGCTGCTCCAGCACCCTCGCCGCAACTCTCTCCCTCCTAACCATATCCTTAAACGGATTAACCAGCACCTCCACCCCCGTAATCTTCGTCGGCCACAACGGCCTATCCCCCTCCCCCAACTCCGCCTCCCCCATCCTCGCCACATTATAGATCGTCTCGCCCTCCACCCGTCCAAACAGCGTATTCCTCCCCGTCAACTCCCGGGTATCGCCCAACGTAATGAAAAACTGACTGCCATTCGTATCCTTCCCTTCATTCGCCATTCCCAGGAGACCTCTCCTGTTATACTTAATCCTCGAATGAAATTCATCCTTAAAACCTACACCTCTCGGTCCCGCATTCTGTCCCTTCCGCTCCTCCATCGGCCAAACGCCGTTTTCTTCAGCGAATGCGCCGCCATCATAGATACTCTCTCCGCCGGAGCCCGTCCCCGTCGGATCTCCGCCTTGCAGAATGAAGCCTGGGACCAGGCGGTGGAAAATGGTGTTATCGTAGTAGCCATCGAGGCAGTGTTGAAGGAAGTTGCGACACGCGAGCGGGACTTGTTGCGCCCAGAGCTCGAGCGATATATCGCCGGAAGTGGTGTGCAGGATGCATGAGGCGGTAGGTTGGGGTTCGAGATTATAGAGGGAAGACATTTTGTTTGCGTGGAGAGGATGTGGTGAAAAAAGACCTGCAAGTTAATGCGACCTTTTCGAATTGGGTGGATGATGTCGATGAATTGTGGTTGTAGAAATTTAAATTTAGAGAAGCTTTGAACTTGTAGGTTTGAGTTGATGCCTTATATTCTAGGCATGAACTATCACTGGCCAATATCCTCCAGAGCAGACGACATTGAACATAACTTGTTCACAATTTCAATCATTTTCATATTATATATCTTTTATTGCTCAAGGCGTGACATAAGTCGCTCTCTAGCACAACTTCCCGTGCACTTCGCATTATCATCCTTACCACAACGGTGACCAATACGACAGCAGCATGCATCCGAGAAACCCCCTAGGGATCAAGGGGGTCAGGCTCCACGTTATCTTATGAATAAAGACGGAAGTAGGGGCCGAGTGGAGTCAAGATGGCGGTGAGGTAAGATTGCGCGTTCGGGCCACTTCACGGGAGATGGTCGGACCTCAAGGGTAGTGATAGGGATGCGAGAACAAGGACCCAAGAGCCAAGATATGGAAGGTTCTTCAGCGATACCTTGGGATAAGACACCCTCACGCACATGGAAAGAGATCAAGTAGTTTTGCTAATAATGGAGTGAACATTTTCCTGTATCCTATTATTCCTCCCTACCGGACGCCGTGATAACATCACAATCTCAGTGGCAGTAGCAGCAGCAGAAAATCAAAGCGCGAAGGTGTATCGAAGTCTTGTCCGTACGCTCCATCCAATTGGGAACGAGAAACTTGATACACCTTAAAAACAAACATGCATGCAAACCTCAAATCCTCCTTCTGATAATGATTCCCAGCAAAACAAAGAGTACAAGAACTTCGAACTTTGATGATAGTCGACCAAAACAATAATTAAAGTACAGAGGTTTCGTATTCCCAAATCATCCCCTAGTGATTCAATATCACTCCATATTCTTGAAAGCCAGCATGTAGTGTCCCGTGGAAGTCAATGTTGTAGTTTCGATAAAACAAGGTGTGGTTGTGTAATTTTATAGCGTGACGGAACATAACGGGTCGTCATTCGTGTAGAAGAGGGCGCTGTTGGCCCTCATATTAAATCGATGTCCAAAGATGGTAGTAGTTTCCGGTTCCTAGTTCTCAAGGATACCGGATGAGGAGGTCATAGTAGCGTTTATCGTCAAGGTTGCCCAGTCGCTTTAATGGTATCCTATTCGCATCGTTATGTGTCGTCGTTCGCGGAATGCCAGTTGGAGTAAGTATTAGGCAAAGCGCATATATACCGTGAGTGAGCAAGAACGGATCTAGAGCGAGGATGCTCTCAAAAATAGAAATCGAGGCGGCAATGTAATTACAGTAAACAAGAGCTGCATGAAAAGCTCAGTGAATGAAGATCTCGAGAAAATGGTAATAAGGTCCTGTTGGAGGATTCGACAGCCTGAACACCGCCGCCAATATTTAATGTTGCAATATGCGGATAAGCATCGCACAGTAGGTCTAATGTTCGTAACGTCGTTAAGTCTCTCAAAGGAGAATACTACATAAACCGAGGGGCTGAGGTGAATCCATTGCGCTCTGAGGAATCTAACATGCCGTTAGCCTTCGGTTAGACCCTCCAACTGTTCTGCATGCTCACCATCGCTGCCCTTGCTGACATGGCCATTTTGCCTGTTTCGCCCAAACCCAGATCCCCATTGATCACTGGTTGGTCCTCTGGGTTGTCTTTCTGGAACCGCACTTTGGCCGTTTCTAGTGCTATCTTCATGGTTTCCATTGACCGGACGCTGGCTTCCAATCGGACCCGCGCTAGTTGGAGTGTAGTTATCTCGATCTTGGCCAATGCGTCCAGGACCGCTTGAGCGAGCTTGGCGGTCATAACCCAAAGACATGTTGCTCATGCCGTTAGCTAGGAATGCATCCTCACGGAGGTTCGAAGGTCCTGCGGATGTCGGAGTCAAGTTGGGAGTTCCACCGGTGGCTGAACCCATTCCATATTCTCCGCCTGTGAACCTAGCAATGTTCTGGTTTAAATTAGCTGGAAAGCTCGCGGACGATGGCACAGGTGATGGCGAATATGAGCGCAAGTCGGCAAAAGATTTGGCGGCTCGTAGGCTCTGACCGCCTGATAGTAAGTCACGTACCCCTGGGGAGCCTGGGATATCCAAAAGGCCAGAACCTTGGCGACCTAAAGTATGCATTTGGTATGCGGAGTCGGCAGCACGGGCTTCACTGAAATCGATGGTAGCAGCGCGGTTAAGTCCCCGACGTTGGGATTCGTTGTAATATCCTGATGGCATCTGGCTCATTGGTGGGGTGGCATGCTTCGTCTTTACAATTTGCACTTGGCGCATGTCTCCATGTCCTTGAGAATGATGCTCAAGGCCCATGTTGTGGGCCAAAGTGTGGATTATTCTCCTGTCAGCTGGCGAAATCGTTGGCGGGAAGGTGTAAGCTTCTCGGTCGGCGTCATTCTTAAAGAAGAGTAGCTCGGTATAATATGACAAGGTTGTTGGGTCGTTCAGATCATACTCTAGACCTTTCCAGTTAGGTTAGTAGCTGTCGATCAATCAGGGACTTCTTTAAACTTGCCTGAAGAATTAACTGGTGTAACAACAGATTGGCGCAGGTTCACTGGAGAAGGAGATGCCGTTCTGAGGCCGGAGTTCATCGATGTCATTGAGCCAGCAGTGTGCAGTGACGATGACATCATGCTTGGTGCACGATGTTGCTCCTCTAGCTGTCCGCGTCTTTCCCTCTTGTCGCGTTCGATGCGATCGCGTTCTGCAGCAGGCAGCATCTTTTTATATTCAACTCGGAGCTTTCGTCCCTGTAATTCCATGTGATTCAGAGCATCAATAACTTGCTGTGTCTCGCGAGCATCGGTGAAGTTGGCGAACGCCAAGCCCCTGAAAACGCCATTGTCGAAGTGATAGTTAAAAGCATATGGAAGAGGAAGCCCCATGTTCGACATCATCTCCGTTAATTGCTCCTTCTTTACTGCAAATGGAATATTCTTGATAACGATGGCCGTCGGAATGAGCTCTTCATGTTCGCCTTGCTGATTTGGAGGTGGTGGCGATCGGTGAGCGTGTTGTGGTTGTTCGAACATGCCAGAAAGATTGTGCTGTTGCAAGCCTCCTTGAGAGATCGAGCCAAGGGATGGAGTTGCTGGATTCATCCAGCCCTACAAAGAGTCAGTCAGAACATTTCACCACAGGAAAGCGCGTGATTGCGATGATAGGATGACCTACAGATGGGATTTCGGCTCGTCGACTTTGTTGCTGAGGTCTGATTCGACCGGTTCCTCCAATAGCACCAACTCCGTTCGCTCCTCCATAATTCCATGTTTGGCTTTCGTAGGCATAATTATTCACATTGTTCGAAGGTCCTCTGTAACCAGTCTGGGTACCATTATATTGCGGTGAGTGATCATCTGCAGCGTAAAGCCCTCCTCCCCCTTGAAGCGGTCCTTGATACGAGTCCATGAATTGTCGCGATGTTTGGCGATTCAAGGTCAAGTTCCCGTAGGTACGACTCGACACCGGCGACCGGTTCGGGGGGTAGTCCTGGAACATATCGGAGAACGGTTGACTCATCATGAGTGGCAGAGAGGTTTGAGTCGTGGAGAAGGATTTACGAATGGTTTGTTGTGATGCAAGGAGCGGGTGGCACACTTGTCAAAGCTTTCCTTGCAGTCTGAATCGAATCGTCCGCACCAACTTCTTCACACACAAAGCTCGTGCAAGCTAGAAACAATAGCACCTAGAGACCTCTCCTTCGCAGACAATGTCGTCGAATACTTGGTAGCCCTCTGGAGCTGTAAGAATAGGTTAAGGTGGTAAAAATTATTTCGCTGGGGTGTGGATAACTAAATAGACTCAGGTAACCCTTTTCTCCCTACTGGTCGGATAGGTGATGGACTGTGGGGGGGAAGATTGCGACAATAACCGTTGAGCTCGTAATAATCGTATTGTTGGCGAAAAAGTGGTTTAGAGGAGAACTTGTAGCATTATAATGAGAGATGAACGCTTCTAGCACTTGAGGAGCGAAGTAGTTCAAAAGGGAGTCCCAAGGTTGAGGAGAGGAAGAGGGTAAAATTGAGTGGAAGAAGGTTGTGCTTTATGATTCTCAGTTCAAAGTGATGGAGCAAAGCCAGCCTAACCCTGTTTGAGCCTAGTCAGGTCTAAGTTAAACCATCGAGACACCAGAGAGACCGGAGGAGGCGTAGAGGCCAAACGATGTTAACATTAAATGACAAGCTCTGAGCTTTTTGCTCTGGATAGAGGACATAGGAGTTGTCTACGGAGCCTGGATATGAAATATGGATGGCCTGGATGGATATCGATACATGGGTACTAATTTGCCCATTGATGAAGGGTCTTGGACGGCCTCGGGGAACTTGCTATTCTTTCCCCCCTCTTATTGTTTTTATAACTTCGTCAAATCTCTCTCGCTTTGTGTGTGTGTGTGTGTGTGTGTGTGTGCGTGTGTGGCATTGGTGCGTTGTGGCGTGTGAAATGGTATCTCATGGTTCTCTGTCGACAGTACTTGTCAAGCTCCGGGTCACTACTACTACATAGGGCATCTCAACCATGGTACGTCTCTTCTATGTGCGATTCGGACAAAGATCCGGTTACTATAGTAGGCAGGTAGAACTAAACCAAGTCATGTACAAAGCTCTACGGGGTAGATTGGTTGAACTTGTTTGAAGATCTAGCCGTCGCGTACAACTGTGGTACAGGTAGATTGCAGTGGCTTCTATCCCTTCCATCCCTTCTATCTCTTCTTCCTAATCTATGGTTTCCACGTATTCTATCTATTCTATCAATCGTTCTATCTACGAATTAGTAGCACCTAGACTGCCACAGTACCCATACGAGCCCGCCCGACTTCCCAGGGTAACGACGAGCTCCACAAAGCAATTAACATTCATCTAACCGGGGACCCCTTAACCAGAGAATCATCACAAATGAGCACGTACGGATACCTTGCATAGTAAGTGGTGATGCAGATGCAATAATGTTTCGTTTTTGCTTTTATTCACTTTCTCCACCATGTGCATACATGAGATGAGAATAATGATTTCATTTGACTTGCTAGTTTCTGGATAGATAGGTAGATAGTCCCATTTGTCTCTGCTATACTTATGCAGGCTGCAGGAAGATGGACTCGAAAGGTTCGCTCAAGGAAAACGAATGATCTATGTATGTTGCACAAAGATTACTGTATCCAGATGGTCGGATCCGTACCTTTCCTCTTTGCTTGGGACGAGGCGTTGCACTGAGTTGGAAGTCCCGATGTTCGATTATGTTGGGTACAAAAGTTGTGATGCATAGGACTGACTGCTGGACTGACTGTAATGTAATGAAAGTACCTAGCATGTATATCTAGGACATAAATCTACTGGACGAGATACTAAAGAACAGAAAGGGAGTACATTCCTACACCGTATATTAATCAGATGGAGAAGTCGATGCTCGGACTCAATATATAATAGGGGGTATACTGCGAGATTGAGGCTCCAGAGCGAGCACCTTTTATTTCTCATGGTATTGGTGAACACTGACTGAGCAGATCGCCTAACCCAGTGAAATGCTACTTAAGGGGAATTTTATACTGGATACGGTCCCGGGTACTCTTTGACCATGGAGCTTGGAGGCTTTCCCATTTGCAAAGAGCCAATCACTCGGACCAAATCTGTAGAATGATCGATTCTCTATGGTGCACTGTGCAGTATCTTCGGCCACACTGAGATGCAGCCAATTTCATTGGTTCTTAAGACATGTTCATGTGGTGACTTGCATGGTGCGATGCTCCTGCAGCTGCACTTGATTCAATTATTCTGCATCTCTACTTTATTTCCTCGTACTACGCAGTGACTGTCCAAAGTCCGTAGTAATGGTAGAGGCGAAACCTTGTTGTTAGTGATATAATTCGTAGCTTCGTCTACTGTTGGATTGAGGCGAATATCCATTCAGACAATTTGTGTGGTTCGGCAGATATTCCAAGGCTTGTACAGTAGTGGTAACAAGTAAAGAAGATGCAAGTCACTGCATCGCCAATAACCTCCTAGTTTCTCAAGGGGAGACCGGAATAGAGTGGATGATTAAATTACCGGAAGACTCACGAACCCACAGCAACCAACCAGTTTTCGATTCTCGGAAGTCCTAGATTCAGTATTCCAGTCCCAGAAAACACCCACTATCCATACCGGGTATGCGAACGTGCAGACTAACAAAGCAGATAGCCGTATGAAACAAAAAGTAGGAATTCTAGCAAAAGTAATTGCAAAATTTGCCGCAACTAGGACAGACGAACCTCTCTCTAAAGCGCAGGAGAGTTCGCACCATATTACATCGCATCATGAAGAATTTGGTCATACTCACTATGAAGTACCACTAACTCAGTACTCTGTTCCTACTTGGCTAGCCTGGAACTATACTGGTAGTGCGGATAGTACAGGCATGGTTTCCCCTAGCTTTGAGATTCTGACAGCCTGGGAGATCGGATTTCGTGTTCTAGCTTCTGTGGTTGCTAACCTATTCCGCGCAGTACGCTGCCGTTCCAAGAGGAAATGGGACGAGAATTTAGCGGTACTTCGTACTTTTATCTTCTAGATCCTATATAACCCAACCGGAGCAAAATGAATGTATATCCAAGACGAGGACAGAGCACTACCAAATACGATGGTCGCAAACTTTCACCTTGGAATTATGTTTCCTAAAATATGATAAACTGCTAACTCCGAACCCTCGAGGCGAGGCCTATCTAGCTACTTATCACTTACGCACACGCACGCGCACAACGATTCAACCCAGGACTCCTCCTCCTCGTCCTCGCTCTTTAAGTCCAATAACCATCCAGATTTAGCATCGCAAGAAAACCACACACCGTAATTTTAATCCATTCACGGACCGTATTCATTCACCAAAACCCCCTTTTCCCTCTTCGAGCTCCTCCCTCACCTAGCTCTCCGCTAAATTTGTTGCGGGGCGAGCCGATAAAAGTGACATGAAGTGGCCTGTGTGCAACGATATTCTTTCCATTCGAATTTCGAATTTCGAATTTCCTTCCATCCACCGCAGTCCCCTATTTCCGTTACCAAACTATTCCACGAGTCCTGGAGATTTCATTTGCCGGGGAACGGATCTCGATACCCATCTTTTTTTTTGTCTTTGCAAATTTCCAGAACTTCGAGACATTTTCTAGCGCCGACGCGGAAGCGACGGTCATGGGAGGGCGGAGGGGTGGGGTGGGATGGGATGGACTTTCAAAGCGATGGACAAATGAAGGGGGAAGCATAACTTAACATAACATAAATCATTCATCTAGCCCATAAGCAACCATAGAGTATACGAAGTGCTAATTCCAACAGCCCGCTCTACACCAACAAATAGGACCGACTCGAAAACCCAAGAGTCAGGACTCAGGACATGGAAATGCAAAAATGACCATACCGTGTATGCTGTGTAACTGGGCTCAACTACCAGTCCCAGGCTTCCAAGCGTCATTTCATCATCTGAACACAGCGCCGGGACAGCAACAACCAACAATGATCAACAGTTGGATTTATTTTACCTACACACATGAATCCTTCGAGTCATTCATCACGGACCAAATCGGAAACAACACGCAAATCGATCCGGAGCCTAGAAACCAAACAAACAAAAGAAGGCTGAGTGAAAGCAAGAAATCATCCCATCCCAACTCAACTCCCCTGCATCTGCCCTGCAAACAACGCGTCGGATCACTTTCACATCATGTGACATTACACTCGGGAGCCCGACCGAACGACCGACCGACCGGGCGGGCGGGAAGAGAGAAAGGATGGGAGGGGGAAGGGAAGAGGCTGTTCAGCTGAGGGGGAAGACGACCAATGAGAGGTGGCGAGGTGTTTCAGTTGCGCTTTTTGTTGCAGGTCTTGTTATCCGCGTCAAGCGATGATAGAGACGATTTTTGCAATTCAATTATTTTCTTTTTGCGGAGTCGCAAGATGGATGGTCAGCATGCACGGATCTACAAGGTATATTTGTATGGGCATAGACCGTATTGTGAAGACATGCCACGCCACGCCCTGCACAAAGTCACAGTACTGCAACCGGCCAGGCAGTCGATAACTACCAGAGACCTTGGAACCGGGAAAAGCATCCAGCTGGTTCGCGGATCTGGGTCTGTGATCGGCGACCGCTTTGAAGGGGAGGTGATCTGTGCGGGCGGGCGATGATGTCGTGTATTCATGCTGCTTGGAAGTGACGTTTCTTGGACCGGGAAGTTGGGTTGTTGGGTCGAGTTATGCTGTTGGGTTTCAGTGAGAGGAGTTTTTAGGTATACTGCTGATGATGTCGGGTCTTTGCTCTACTCCGTGCAGTAAGTAAGTGCGCCTTTCATACAGCAAAGCAGGTAAGCTCAACGGCTGCCGTTCCGTACCCGTACCGTGCCGCTGTCGTGATACTTTACGGAGAGGCTGTGTCGGCGGACAAGGATGGTATTCGTTAGATATGGTGTGGTAACACGGCCAGGTCGACGATGTCTTCGAGTGAAGGCTCGTGAGCACCCAATTTTACGTTGCGAGCGAGACTAAATGAGACGTTGATTTAATCTCTGGATTTATCAAATAATCCAAAGCAATGTGTAAGAGTAGCTTCTAGCATACCATCTGTCTTCTCAGCCATGCTTGCAATACCAGACCAAGGGAACGTACCAATTCATCGACTCGTGTATGATTTTGAATATAAGAGGTGAAATTGGAAGGACTTTTATACAAATTAACCAAACAAGAGTTCCCTGTCAATGTTTCCGGCCCACACAGCCCCTTGAGTATCACCGTCTTATAAATATCAATGAGTAGCAGTTTATTCGCAGTATCCATGCACCAGTTCGCGCATTCCCCTGGTCTACCTCCTGAACTTCGCCCGAGTCCTTCCCACCATCCCATCCCCCTTCCTCAATCCAACTGCAGTCAACACGATTTCCCTCACCAGACCAGACACAGCTTATAACTATATCGGGTAGAAGTATGTCATCCGTCATACACAAAACCTCCGCGGCGCCGGTTCGGTGAGGAGGCTCAGGTATGTATCACTGGGTAACGAGAAAGAGATAAGGAGCGGAAATCCGAGCATACCCAAGACGAGAGGTTTCTGGTGGAGGACCACGAGTATTTTTTTGCTTCTGTATATCACGGCGTAGGTTGATCTCGATCTCATGAGCAATCTAAGATAACATACTTGGTGGTGCAGAAAAAAGTAATAATATGTGAATATCCATTACTTATTAACTTATGTAAACTCCTGCTCTAGTTTAAACTGCCCTTTGAGTACTCGATGGAGATTCTGTCGTGGTTGAAAGATCTCGTGTTTCTCTCCTCCCAGTAAAATCATCACCAGATACCCTCAAACCATCCCCTTTCAGCCAACATTGCAACCGACTCTTCCAAAACCGGTTCCCAAAAATGCCACACATATCTTTCGTCCTCTTTCCCCAACCCCACCGAATCCCACATCTCTCGCCTCCCTTCCATGAGCATTTTGAGCGAAAGATTTCGAGACATGTTCAGCTGGAAGCCATCAATATGAAAGAAACCCAGGAAAGATATGTGAAAATCTAGCTCAGTTAGAATATGGAGAATATTATGATAAGAAAGGAAAACCATTCGAGAATTTTTTTCATCTTCATCCAACTGATATAGAAATTCAATATGGTGGGTACAGGTACATCAATGACAGCTGATTGCATCGCAAGCACCGTCAGAAACATCAGAGTTTGGAGATACAAAGTTGTTCAATCATTCCAGATTCTTTGGAAAGAAAATACGCCTCGAACACTGCCCATCGACTCTCCATTCGTCTGTTGGCATTCCTCGCGAAACCATTGCTGTTCGACGTTTCTGTATAGTCTGGCGGTCAGAAATTGGTACCAGAATCGTGAGTCTTATCATCTGATGCACATGATTTATAGATGAAAATGGTTGCCCTGGAGTATCCAAATCCTTCAATCCCACCTTCATAATCCAATCCGGAATTCACAAATTCTAATCTGTCCAAGGAAGCGCAAAGTAGCTGTCAAACATCATCACTTTGCTCGTCTGACCAAACCAAGCAAAGGAGTTTTGGGAGTGATCGATGTAGCAGTGCTGGGAGAAAGGAGAATTATGTTGTTGCGAGGATGAATTTAACAAGTTAGGCTGGACTTGAGAGATGATATGAAGACTCAAGTGCGAAGATGGAAGGGTATATACTATTATACACAAATGACAGTTCTCCTGTGAGGAGTTAGAGCTGTAGCACCTCTCCGTTTCTTTCCCAACTGACTACCCTCAGATTATCTTACCAGCGATCTCTTAGATAACTCCAGGGTTTGGTTGTTCGACTTTCCTGGTCACAAGGAAGAACTGATGGTACACTCTGCCTTTCACCCTGACATCGTTGACACGGCTTGCCAGAGGAATCTATATGATCGCGGTTGCAACGAAGCTTGCATCCCCGGCAAATATGGTGTGTTTAGAACCTATTATTGAACCAAAGTCCTTAATTTTCGCCAAGTTTTTTTTTTTTTTTTGATTCATCGTCAAACTTGGTAGGTTCAATTTGTCCGTTGGGGGGGAAAGTTTGGAACTGGTTAACTATCAGTCCTGGGCTGTCCACTGCGATATGATGTCTAGGAGAAGAATCGATATTGAGCTAGACTGATTTGCGCGCAATATCGAGGACTCATAGCGAGTAAGAAGGTGCTGTTCCTGGCGAGATTGATACCACGTCGGAGATACCAATGGCCAACACCGTCATCAACACCAAAAACCAGCACCCAATCCAGCATTCGCGCGGGACGAATACCGGCTTGACCATTTACATAAGCATACTCTTTCTCCTGGCTCTAGAACGATGATAACAGACTTTACTGTTGAGAACCACTATCAAACATTAAACATCAATTTCTGAAACATATCAGTATACTATATACTACTCTCTGGATAGTCAGACGAGGAGAAAGGAGAGAATAAATTAGCAAGAGAAACAGATGTTTGAGTAAGGTGGCTGGCTAATGGAGATATACTCTCCACTCTCCGCTATAAACGGACAGTATTGCGAGATTCTCCTTCTATCCAGTGCAGTCGTGGAAGGAGCAAACGCTTTCAGGATCCCATGATCCTCAAGTATAAGTATCTAAGTAATTCACGGTACCACAGCAGTAAGTAGGTATGTATGTAGATAAACAAACTTCCGTCTAGGAGGCAAGCGGTTCGTGGTACACAGCAGTAGCATCCCACTAAGTCCAGGTCGGTGGGGGGTGGGGTAGAAGGGGTATTGCGGGGTAGCTAGCTAGCCAGCTGGCGAGCTCCTCTCCTCTCCTCTACTCTTCTCCTAAGCTGAAAAAAGTAAGTCTTACAAGAAGTAAGTAAGAGAGGCAGCCGGCTGGTTTTGGAAAAGTCAACGAGAAGTTAGTTTCACGTTTTGAGTGCTGTGGGTGGTTACTAATATCCGAGAAAGGATGGGTGAGGATATATAGAGAGGGAGAAGAGAGATCGATGTCAGTTGGCATATGAGCTTGGTCCTCGGAAATTTATCAACAAATTAGGAAGATCGAGGATGAGGGGTGTTCGTAGGGGTATACTACGGGAGTGACTGTGTGAGAAAGTCCGTCGGACGTTACGTTCTTGCAGAAGTATTCTATCCGAATCGGGAAAATGGTAAATGAAAGAAAAGACTGCATTGAGCCAAAGTTCGCAGTGGTTCTAGAAACTGGCCAAGAGAACATTGAATCTGATCTTCTATACCTGCGTATTCCCAGCCTCTTTGGGATTCCGAAAAGAAATTTGGCAATGGACTGGACCCCACATCTAGATCTCCTGTCAAAATCTTGTTTTCTACCTGTGCATCGCCGTTGAAGTTAACGACTACTAAAAACAGGAAAAGGTGTCAATTTTGAGTTTGCAGATGAGATTGACTAGATGCTGTTCTGGTGCTTTTAGAGGACGAGAAGGTTGGCCAAGTTCCTGATCGTATCTTCTTGCATCTCGATATCGAAAAATGTGAGAAAATTGAGCAGGTTCTGGGAGATCTTGATTGAGGGGAAATTGAAGAAGTGCATCTGATGATTCAAGGAAATCAATGGCAGCAAGGAAAGTTCCGGATACAGTGAGGTTGGCGTCGTATTGCTGCTATGCACCCCCCGCCAATGGACAAAAGTTAAATTTTAGGTGGTTGGACGCAGAAAATATAAACTTTTGTTCATGGGGCATGCTGTAGTATATGTATATGACATTGTCACATATTGTGGAGCGGTTCTCGAATACAGGATTGAATCCATCTTCTTGCACCTCAAAGTAAAGACGAGGTTCGTGAACATGCTTTGTCCCAGTACACAGATTGGTGCAGGTCAGATAGATCACGTGTCAGATGCAACAGTGGTGCCATATTCTTTCCCATGGCCCATGTGTGATGTGGAGATAAGCCGGGTCCCACAAATGAGGAGTTGCTCTGGCGGAGGTTTCCTCCGAATGGGGCATGGATGCCGAGTGGAAAATACTTATGGATATTGATTGGGATCGATATTTTCTACGGCATCTAGCTTTAGCGGATAGCAATCCGGGAATCTTTGCTCTCGGGTTCCATGGATACCCTTGTCAACGGGGGCAGTATGGGATATTGAATGTCGTTTTCTGACTGTGCTGTGAGTGAAGTGGACTGACCCTCATCAAGCTGCGAATGCACAGCACAGCAGGCACAGCACATCTCCAACGTTGCGAATTTTGTTCTCGAGTGGGACCAAGAGGGAATCTGGCTAAGCCTTACCCACTGAGTCCTGAGTGCTGACACATACCAGTACACAGAATCGAGTGGGGTCTGGCAGGAAGACGGCGCTTCCTGCAGTAAGAAGCAGCTCTGTGCTGCAGTGCATCGGTGATGAGGTCCAGCGAGGAGCACAGACGTGTAGCGAAGTTCAGAGGAGGAGAAAGGAAAGACGACCGACACAAGATTTTCAGTATTCCAGAACGAAGCTCACCTCTAATTCCTATTTGTGCGGAGGAGAACACTCCTTCCGCCGCGCTGCAAAAGAAAGGTTGCAGTGCGCCAATGCTGATGTGTTTGTGTTTGAGGTTATGGACGATGAGGTGATGATATGTGAGATATTCTCGAGTGAAACGTCAGTGTCGCGCCAAATATTTGATAGCTGATTGGCCAGGCAAGCGAATGGGAGAATGCAAGAGGAAGTTTTAACCTCGAGAGGACGTCAGAATGAATAAGGCTAAGTGACAAGGAGCTGTGACAAGGAGCTCTAGTCCAAGCAGGTGGAGACTTCCACCATGACTTCCACCATTCCACCATGTGTTTTTGGGAATTCGGAGATCCTTACATAATTAATGACTGAACGGTGAGGCAGCAACGGCCGTCGGACAACAACTATTTTGTGTAATAATTCCTATTAAATCATCACTTGTAATTTATTGATTGCTTGTACTTTTATTCTCTTCTTGCGTGTCATATAATAATGAATGAAGTCGAATTGATGCGAACCGATTTAATCTGAATTTATCTCACTGTCGTCGAGAAAGCGTCGCAAATTGTTGCAATTGCAGCCTTAAAGTAGCACCTTGTTTATCAGAGCCTTTTGTATACGGCAGCTCGCAGCAAACAAAGTTACTCACACGGCTACAGTACGGCTCCGGCTATCTCATCACTCAGTCAGCTCTCTGCGTCCATCTGCACTGCATCATACCACACACCACACACCACACACCACACTGTACCGACTGGACCCCACTACATCACGAAAGAAAATACTCAACTTCCAATTTATCACCAACGACAACTACGACGACAACGAATTTCGACCACAACCTGCGCCATTTCTCCGTATTCATGATACCCTTTCGACAAATATATCACCGCTGAATTTCCCGTCTTCAATCTACAAAACTTCCTCCACAAGCGTCTATCATCCATTGAGAGTCATACCCAATTTCACGCCGGCCTTGAAGCCCTTTGCCTCGTCCACATTTCGCCAGTATACCGCACCGCCACCTTGTACAAACACGAATCCCAGAATCGCCGCATCCAGTAAACCAATCGCAAACAGCAAACAATCTATATTCGACTATCGCGCCATCTCCATATTCATCCGGGGTTATTGTCGCACAATCAGTATACTCGAAGCGGCAAGGGAAGCTGCAGCCATCTTCGACTTTACACTCTTACCTCGTTTGATACTGGAGCAATCCAGTTGAGACGATTAGGAAAGAATTGCGAACAGAGTCTCGCAAGCTACAACAATACATACCGCATTCGAATCGAATGTACCTTCATATGCCTCCAACGAATCCTAGGAAAAGACCAGCCCCGGCAGCCTCGCCTACCATCCAGTCACCCCAAATGCAACAAACGTACAATGCAGGTAGCCAGCTTTCTAATGCAGACTTTCTGCGCTGGGCCCAGAACCCCGACAACCAAAGCTACACAGATCCATCAACTTTCAACGTGAGTACGGCTTTCGGCACGAATGGGCTCCCGCAGACGTCGACCGCTTTTGACCAGCCTATCACTACGCCATCACACTCAACACAACTGGCCCGTCGACCTCATAATACCAACCGGCAACTTGTTCAGTCAGCTCAGCGAACGTTCGACACTTCAGGCGATCTCTGGGCACAATTTGGAGACGAGGCCATGATGGACGCACAGAATGGACAGGGATCAGGAGAAAATGATGATATCGAGGCATTGGAAGAGAAGGCTGCGATTGCGAAAAGAGAAGCGCAAGCAAAACGAAAACAGATCCCACCGTTTGTGCAGAAACTGAGCAGGTAATGTTTCCTTTCTCTCCGAGCGTCCTGTACTCATACTGACTGCCCTCTGCTGCTAGCTTTCTCGATGAATCAAAAAATACAGAACTCATACGATGGTCTGATCGGGGTGACTCATTCGTAGTGTTGGATGAAGACGAGTTTGCGAAGACTTTGATACCTGAGCTGTTCAAACACAATAACTATGCATCGTTCGTACGGCAGCTCAACATGTATGGATTCCACAAGCGGGTTGGTCTTTCAGATAACTCGATGAAGGCGAGTGAGAGGAAGAACAAGAGCCCGAGCGAGTACTACAATCCATACTTCAAGCGCGGGCACCCAAATCTCTTGTGGCTCATCAACAAACCAAAAGGCGGGAACAAGAGACCGGCTCGGCCCGGAGCAAGGGTGAAAAATGAGGACTTGGGAGAGATAGACAGTGATGAGGAGATTAGAGATATGGAAGATCCCCTTACCCAAAACAATTACTCAAACAACACAGACAACAGTCGGGCTCTCTCGGCTGCGCCAGAATCCGGACCTCTACAAAGACGGGAAATCGCTCTTGTACGAAGCCAAATTTCGGACATTCAGAAACAGCAAAATGCCATCTCACAAGCAATCACAAGGCTGCGCAAAGATCACAATCAACTATATCAGCAAGCGGTGGCATTCAAAAATCTTCATGAACGCCATGAAAGTTCTATCAATGCTATTCTCACATTTCTTGCAACTGTTTATAACAGGAGTCTGGACGGCCAAGGTGCCGAGAATATTACCCGGATGTTCCAGGCCGGTCTAAATACAGAAGGTCAACATCAACAACAAGGCAATGTGGTTGATATCGGAGAACTCGCAACCCCGCAAGAAAAGCCAGAAGCCGGCAGTAGCAGTCCGAACATGAGAAAGGCGCAACGACTACTCATGGCGCCACCCCATCGAAACCAACCACAGTCCGGCACCGCAACCCCAGCCGCAACAAGCCCTCAACCCCAATACACCTCACCTCGCTCCGGAACCGTAGAAGAACTATTCGAATCCTCTCCCAGCGATACCACCGCCACCAAAACCGAACCCCAAGGCATGCTCAACCTCATCAACAACACCAACGCCAAAACCCGCACCGACACCAACGCCATGGAATTCCCCGACATGCTCTCGCACTACGAAAATGCCAACGGCAACTCCCCTCTTACGTCTGAACAGCGCAGCAACATGCTCAACATGATGGCCAGCACGACGTCCGCCCCAGGCAGCAATAACGCGCTGGTGAGCCCGGCCCCGCAAGCCCCGAATCTGGACGATATCGCGTATACCCAGGCGGAAATTGAAGATCTGCTGAAAATGCAGACGCAGCAGCAAGATCGCATTCAGCATCTTTCGGCGGTGTTGGGGCCGGAGGAGATGCAGGATGGAGCGGGATATTTTACTGGGGAGGGCGGGGATCCAGGGGCGGTGGGGGGGCTGGATTTGGATCAGTTTTTGGATTCGGGGGCGTATTTTGGGGGGAGTCCGGGGTATGGGTTTGAGGATTATGCCGGGGGTGGGGCGGGGGTGAATGGAGGGGATGGCGGGTTTGTGGCGAATGGGGTGGGGGAGAGTCATTTTGATGTGGGTATGGATGGGTTGAGTGATGGTGGTGGAGGGGGTGCTGGTGCGGGGAGAATTGTTGAGACGGGGGGGAGTAGTGGGGGGAGTTCGCCGATGGAAGATGTGGTGGGACTGGAGGTTAGTGGTGTGAATGGTGTGAATGGACATGGAGGAGTGGTGGGGGAGAGCGGGAATGGTAGCGGGAGCGGGAATAAACGGAGGAGGAGGGGTTGAGGGAGTGAGAGATGTTTCTGGAAGAGAAGATAGGTAAATAGATGGGCTGACTGGCTGGTTGGCGTTTGAGAATAGGAAAGGAAGGGAATGGATGGGAAAGTCGAGAATATGGGTGGATGGGGGGGATTTTTGATTGGATGGGAGGGGAGTTATGGAACGAATTTTTTTTTTTTCTGAAAAAGAAAGCTTCACTCACTCACTGGTAGTTGCATCGAATCGGATGAGTGATGTAGTTGAATGGAACGGAATAGGGGTTAAAAGATGCGGATGGCTGGGTGGGGATAGGGATAGGGTTTGGCGTTGGGGATTGGGGGGTGTTTGTTATATATTGGACTGGAGGGAGGCTCTGGGGTGGGATGGGATGGATTGGGTGTATGTAGGAAAGTGAAGAAGGAAAGATGGACGGAGTAGAAGACAAAGACTTGGAGGAGGGAAGATCATTTTCCATGTGTATGTGTTTTATACTTTATGAATCAAATGAAGATAATGATGAAAGAAAGAAAGAAAGTAAAAATATGAGATGAGATGTCGTACTTTGAATTGGTGGACGGTATCTACCTTTTGGGGTTTCAATACATTTCTATCGATTTATGATTGATGGGAATCGGTACGAATAGATTAGATTGGATTGGAGATGGATGGCTTTGTTTGGTGGAGTGGGGGAGGGGAGGGGAGGAGTGGGAGGAAGAGGGAGGTTTAAGGTGGGAGGGTATGGAGGGAGAGAGGAGTGGTGGGGAAGATAATAGTGAAAGTATTGGGATGTTAGAAGGAGGTGGGGGCAGGAGATTTGGGATAGGTAGGAGATTGGGGATGGGGTAATAGATTTGGGATAGGCAGGAGATATATTTTTTTAGATTGGGTCGTTCTTTTGTATGTCGAAGAGTGGGGATTGGGGAGATATCGGGATGGAGAAGTGGTGTTTGTCAATTGTTGGGGGAAGGGAAGGAAGTTACTGTATATGCCTCGAGTTTGGGAATGGAAATGGAAACGGAATGGAAAATTAGGATAGGATAGTAGGCGAGTTGAATTGGTGTTTGGGTGAGGTGAGGTGAGGTTGAGGTGAGGATGTGGATGCGATGCGATGCGAAGTACGCGGAACGGATGGAAGGGAGGGACGCTATAAGGGGGGAGAGAGTGCATGCGGATGGGAATGGGAATGGGAAATTGGGAGGGGCGGAGGCGGGTATTCACACTAGGGGAGAGATGATATGAGATGAGATGAGATGAGATGCTTTGTTTGGGAGAATGTGGTGTGGTGGCGAGGGAGAGGGAGAGGGAGAGGGAGAGGAGGAGCTCTAATAGATTGGAGTACATAGGATCAGGATCAGGGAAGTTGGGAATAAGAGGTTTATCTACGGCATAGGAGGCACGGATGGGATGCGAACGAAGAAGAGGGGACATAGCGGTAGGTGAATTACTCAACTAATGATTTTTTATGGAAGTAGAGGTTTTGCTTTATATATATATACAAGAATCAGGAATCACAAGTCCACTGGGAGGTAGGTGTTCATCTCGAGTCAGCAAGGAAAAAAACGCAGAAGAAATTTAGTATGCGGTGACTCGGATGAAATTTACTGCGGAGTAGGAAGATGTGCTTTGAGGAATTGAGTTGAAATTATAGCTGGTGAGGGTGTATGTAGTGGGGTGGTGTGGATGGGTGTTTGGGCGAGGGACTTTCTGGTTTTAGCGGTAAGTAAATTATGGGTTGGAGTTATATACTTTCAGCGTGTTGATACATTAGATATCAGGCCTGGGCAACCCAGTATTAGTTTGGAATGAGAGATATCACCATTCATCATCGGTTCGCGGGAGATGCGAAGGTGATATGGATCCTGCTGAGTGTTTCTTCTCACTACAATGTTGGACGGAGTGGGGTTGGTGCACTCACCTGTGCGAGTTCTTACTAAGGGGTATTGATGTATCTCCATCAAGCAGGCAGGCAAGTAATGAAGCAGCAGTTAAGCAGGTAAGCAAGTAGTCCGGTTAGAATAATGTGTATGTACTTCATAGATAATAAGCTGGCGAGGTCGACCTCTATCCTCTCGTCTATTCTTTCTTAGAGAAGATAGCAGGGGTGTTCAGAGTATAAGATATAAGGGGGCGTTTGATGAAAGAGCAACTGTAAAGTAGTTCATTTTTTCGAGAGATCATATCATAGATTCAAGACTCAAGATGTGAAAACAGGTAGGTGATTGACGAGTTGTCTACCCTATATCGGAGCCCGCGGTGGCCGGATTAGATGAACCGAGAAGAGATATGGAAATGGACTGGAGCGATTGCTATTACGCAGCTCCTTAGAGTTATGAGACGTGCGTTTAACCTCTCAAACTGTAGCACCACTCCTTCACTACGGGCACGATGTCCCTGGGTTCAGGTTAACCTCCGGGTTAAGAGAGACCACTGAATAAGTCTCGTCTCCTGTATTAGTTATGTCTGGCAAATCTTGTTGCCCTTCATAAACCTACGCCGTACAAGTAATTCCCTCCTGCAGCTAAAGGAGCCAGATTCCGAGAATAGATAGTTATATGATGGCATCTCCAAGGCTAGATATTGGAGCTGGGGGGCTGGATTGTGGGTTCAAGGTTCGGCGGTCCATACTGCTGACGATAAAATGCTCGTGAAGAGATATGATGGATTGGAACAGAGGCATGTGGATTGCATCGTGTGGTTTGTTGTAGGGTTCTGGATCTCGGAGCTCGTGGGTGCTTGGGGTGATGGAGTGCTTGGGGAGGAAGTGCTGTCGTCTGGGTGAGACATCGGTATGAGCGTATAGTAGGGAGATAGGAATATTGAGTGGCGCGTCGTGCTTTGAATGTAAGGAGCATAAAGTAAATCTTGAAAGCAGGTTTCTCCTAGGGATTTTCCGGGCGTGGTTGTAACTTGTTAGCAAGTTGGTTATTATTAGTAGAGAAAACGAAGATGTAACAGTCCAGTCCAGAAACTTGACCACCTAATTGGATGTGATTGATCAGTGGTACCAGTGATACATTGCAAAGAAGTCTGCTCGGTAGTTCTTTGGACTGGTGAGTGTGCGTTGTAACGCTGACCGAGACCTGGAGGGAATGCTCGACTCCCCCTTCATCGACATCTCTTACACTTGGATAGATCATCTCATTGACGATGGAGCACCATAATAGAATATAGTGCACCGTCAATATCCATATAGCTCCATTTTTCTCCATATAGTACCATCCATCTCACTGTAATCCGTAGCCTCGAGATGCTGTACAGTACTCGCCGCCGCCGTTGAAGGCAGTGCAAATGAGTTTTGCGGCGAGTTGAGGAGATTGCACATAACCGTGAGGAATGACCGAAGCAAGATCGAGGCATGATTGCGGCATTGTGCAGACATGTCGGATCATATAGGAATCGTCATTTCCTTCCTGATGACGGCCCGATACTCATCGGAGATAAAGGAGGAGGAAAGAAAGAAATAATGTCAACCCCGGGCTGCGACGACAAGGTAATGAAGCAATTTTATAAATGCCTCTACATATTCCTATGAAAAAGATCAAACGTCTCTGAGAGGAGTGACATCACATTGAGGAATCCGGAGTCTCCATGGTATCTAGACTCCATGGAAATCGGTAGATGGGATTGTCGTTCCCTCAAACATCAACAGCACGTGCAAACACACCCAAACTCCGACTCATATAACATCATCATCTCATAAGCGCTAAAATAATGATGACGGGGAAATAAAGGCATGGCAAATAACATTTTAGACTTCGGGGTTGCGCCAGAAACTCCATGGAAATTATCTAGAATCCTGCGTAGCAATCCTTGTTCCCGCGAGGCAAATCCACAAGGCGGAGACGGGTATTATATGAAGGCCGGCAATGTTTCACGACAGAATTTGGCTATCCTCCTCCCCTCGGTTTGATGCTTGTTTCGAACAGGCATTTGATTCCTTGCAATTTGGGCTTTGTGGCTGAGCGAGCGTTGACCTGCCAAAGGCTTTGTGACTCCCCGCAATCGTTGTGGTGGGACGCGAAACGTGGGGTGTGCTACTGTTTTAAACGGTGAGCTTTCTAATTCAACTGCGAGCTTCCTAATTCGACGTTGAGTTTCCTAATTGGTGGGAGAGTACAGACGGTCAAGCCGACTGAATCTGAGTTGGGTGGTATAGAGACAGGCAGACGCGTAATGTCGAGATTTTAGCATTGTACCTTAGCCAATTTTTGTCTTTTGTTGTTTGACAGGCTGCACTGACGGGCGCGTCATGTACAGGAGACCGTGTCAGACGCCTCCTTTCCAGAATGAATCTGAGGATTTAGTGCTTAGCTCAGCAAATGAGCATCTTTCCCTCTCTGGCATGATATAGCGATGAGAAGATCAATGGGATCGACTTCCGGCTTGCCATGTGGTGGGTGGAGAAGAGACCCACCTCGATAGGCTTTCCGCACGAGTACCATGCGCGCGGTTGATAACGAGATTGAGATGAGTTTTTGCAAAGTGCAAATCGTGCGAGAGCTATTATGCCAATGCAGCGCGAGATTATTGTGTCTCGGGCTCGCTGGTCTCTTTACAGATATAAGATATTACTTCCCTGAAGCAGTTGACCGAGGCCAAAAATAGCTACAGGCTATTCCGAATTGAGCTCGCTTCGACGTGATCCGCAGGGGTTCCTTTGGGATAATTTCATATATTTCACGTACTTTCGTTGTCCTTTGGTTCCTAAAGAGTGGGATGACAGAAGAATGTTAAATTTGTGGTTACGTGTTGTGGTACAGAATGAACAGGATAGGGAATACCAACGCCGCTTATTGTTTGTTGCAGGAGCACAATTAAGCTTATTGTCACCACCGACACATCATTTGAACTATAACAAGAGCTTATACTCCGCAGTGGATATCTGGGTTCCATGCCAAGAAGGCATTTTTTCGATAAGTACCACTGCACCAGATAGGCGCTTCAAACTCCTTCGGGTGGTTCAGAATCTGAAACTGCCGCAATACAACGGGCTCAAAGGGATGGCCGCGGAATATGCGCGACGGATCTCGACCCAGATAATGAGGCTTTGTAGGCACTCTAGACAGGATTGCGGATTTGGGAAGAGGACCTCATTGCAGGATAAGGAAAATGAAAAATCTATGCGGCAAACTCAGCTCGCAAATTGGTCCGAGGTATAAGGCATTTCAACGTGGCTAGTAATACCTCTGTACAGATCAGTTGAATGTGGGGATGAATGTGATTTCTGGCTGCAGTTTCCATTCTGCTGCTTTTCAAGTAATACGGCCTAATAGAGATCCACCTCTCCTGCCAAGTAATGGTGGGAGCTTCAGATCCCGGAGGTGATTGGCGGAGCTAAGGAGCTAGTCTGAATGTGACAGTATAGCCCGGAAAAATGGACCGAGTTCAACGTTTGGAATTTGGAATTTGACTGCTGCAGGACAAGTAGTCAGAAACCTGCAGGCTTGCAGCTCGCAGGTGTGATGTCAAGGCTAGATCGAATTTCTGCGATCCAAATCTCTCCGCTAATATCTTGCTCCTGGCTTGCTCGCTCGCTGACTCCCCTAAACGTCGATGTTATTCTCTCCTTCGCGGAGTGCACGGAGATTTTCCTATACGTAAAATGTCCGACCTATTCTTGATTCAATCGTCCCTATAGAGATGGATTTGTCAGCTTGGCCGTCATTGGCCAGATCATTTTTGCTCATCTTTGCTTCTCTGGACTGTGCAATGGGCGTCAACTCGGGGCTCGGTCAGGGCGGACTAGGTCGCATGCGCCTACATGGAACCAGCACGCAGCCACCCTAGCAGTTTGAGACTAGTATCTTTCTTCTTCCATGAAGCGAATCCAGATTTGCCCTGCAGTTGCTTCGCCTACTGGGCCATGTAACATAGTCAAGTTACTCATTC
Source organism: Rutstroemia sp. NJR-2017a WRK4 (assembly GCA_002946385.1). NCBI lineage: Eukaryota > Fungi > Ascomycota > Leotiomycetes > Helotiales > Rutstroemiaceae > Rutstroemia > Rutstroemia sp. NJR-2017a WRK4. Next base: position 592,771 of record NJPR01000057.1, read on the forward strand.
CACAACCTATAGAGATCAAGCTGCTCTACCTGATCCTCCAAATGTGGTTGCAAAGTCTGGAGTATATGACCTGGTACCGGTCATCTGCCGGATTTCTCATCAAGATCTCAAACCTTCATACACGACGACTCCAAAGTCCAGACATCAGTGACTTCAGACACGGCCTTCCCCGAACTTACTAAACGGAATAATTATTAGTCTTGCGTTGTCTTGTCGGCCCACCTACGTAAGGCTTCCGAAGCATTACGAGTGCACAATAACCTTACCTGGCCAGAACTGCCTTTATGTCAAAAATGAACGACTCGGCCACAAACTCTAACATAAAGAAAGAGGCACCCAAACGGACTCGAGCATTCAGCACAAGAGCCAAGACAGGATGTAAAACTTGCAAGTAAGTGTACTTCAATATCCCGTCCCTGCTCGTTGTCGACAGTTTTTCGAAGGTCGGGCCAAAGTGATATGTCAGATTTCTATCAGACTTATGTCAAGCCTTCGGTATTGCATCAGCAACTTGATTTCACAACAGTCCCTCATCAATACTGGCAGTCTTCTAAGACAGTGTGTCGAAGGACACCATTACCTGTCTATGAATTCTTCTTTCATTCTATCAAAGAACAACAGTGCAGTTGGACCTCTTGGCTAACAAGTTATGTAGGGTTCGCCATGTCAAGTGCGATGAGGGCAGACCTGGATGTCGCAAATGCGCTCAAACTGGGCGGAAGTGTGATGGTTATGCGCATTGCACCCCAAGCACAGCTAGCAAGTCGAGTGCCAATTCATCGACTACGAGTCCCAGATCTTTCAAAGACGTGAGATATCAATTAGTCCAAAGCGTTCCAGATTTCTTATCGCCTTCTCTATTCACAAGCGAGCAAGAGCGGTACTCATTCCATTTCTTCCAGACTATCACAGCACCGCAGCTGGAAGGTTGCTTTAGATCTGGTTTTTGGAGTCGATCCGTCTTGCAAGCATCGCATCGGGAAGCTTCTGTAAGATATGCTGCGATTGCTCTAGGGGCAATGCACGAGAGGTTCGGATTGGAGGATGGGTTTATCGCCAATGTTGAGGAAGACACAGAAGAGAATTCTTTCGCACTACGTCAGTATGTGAAAGCTATAAATTGTCTGGTACAGCCAAGCATGTGTGTAGCTGGACGGCATACAAGACGATCAGCAAATGTGGCACTGATGACTTGCGTACTGTTTATTTGTTTCGAGGTTTGTCGCTCCTGGGTTGTCTTGACTATCTTCTTGGTGGCCGTATGTTAACAAATTAATAAGACACTACGAGGCCATCACGATGCCGCTCTCGCACATATTGATGGGGGTATCAGAATCTTGTCGGAGATGCAAACTACCCAAGACCAAACCACAGATCCTTCCAATATTCCAGCCGATTCCTCGTCCATAGAGTCCATTCCAGTATCCACCTTTCGAATGATATTCAGTCGAGTCGATATTCAAGCATCCGTGCTTACATCTAGGGCTCGAATAATCGACGGCCACGAATCCAGCCCACACCCAAGTCCGATTCCTGACACATTCAATAGTCTTGAGGAGGCACGCGAGTCTTTAGAATCTGTTTGGACGTGCAGCGCAAGAAATCTTCTATCTTGCTCTATGTACAATGGAGTACCACTGCCCCTTACGATAAACTCCGAGACTGCGACGCTTGTATCGACTCGGCTGGGGTTTTGGAACACATCTTTTGAGCTGTATTTGCGGACAACTTATGGCAAACGGGGATTGGAGAAGATCAACACTCTCGATAAGATGGCAATCAATGTGCTACGTATCCAAAGCTTGGTGACTGAAGTACTATTCTCGACTTCTAGGACAACTCAACAACCAGACGAAACGTCGTGGGATGTTTTCAGATTCGAGTACGATGCCATAACTAACTGGGCTGCGGAGGTTCTTTACGCAACTTCGGAAACTCAAGGAGAACAAACTCCATCAACATTCACGCTTGATAACGGTATCATTCAGCCACTGTTCTTCGTCGCCACTAAATGTCGCTACAGGCGAACTCGAAGCAGGGCAATTGCGCTGCTAAAGAGCGCCAACCGACAAGAAGGTTTATGGAGCAGTGTTCTGACTGCAAAAGTAGCGGAGAGGGTCCGGGATATCGAAGAGTATGGCTTGACACGGGAACAAGAGCTCGTACCGGATGCGAATAGAGTTCAGAACTTGAATATGAGATTTGAGTTTGAGGGTCCCGAAGGACGACGTGCTTGGCTGGGGTATTCTCATAGACGAAACTCCCTCATGTATGAGATGGGAGAATGGATATCGATGTATAACATAGAGGCGTCGCCGGTGGACATGAGGAGAAGTCTGAGCGCACAGTCGATGTATGGCGACGAAAGGTCATGGTATGGAGGTTCGGAAAGAGCGCAGTCATGCGAAAGCAACCAAGAGTTCGCAGCAAAAGACGAGGAATATTAGTTGAGAGGACATGATCCTTTGGGAAAAGCTCGGGTTTCGATTCTTCAGTAGCAATTTATACTGGTCTCCAGCCGGTGACCAAGGCTGGTAGACATGTTAATACTTCATATTATAACCAGAGGTTTAGATCTACTTAGAAGTAGAATCCCATTCAACAATGATTAGACTCATCGAACAGCCTTTAAGGTCTTCTACATCTCCTAGAGTGACCATATACTTAATCACGCCCCATGAGACCATGAGTTCTGGAGACGGGCAGTTCAATCGACTCTGAAGGTATGAACGTACGAGCGAATCGGTGTACATGCGGACTCCGACGTGGCCGCTGCTTAGCCAAAATAGGTGAAAGGGTAACCATGACGATGCTTGTATGCGGCACGGTTAAGGCAGCCGAGTTCGACTGCACCATATGTCCGTCTATGCCGATTTAGGTATCGTCACGGCAGCTATCGTAAGACGGCAGGAATCTTATCCCGGTACGCTGACGGGACAGTATGAGGAACGAGTGCGATGCACATGCTTGAGCAGATGATGGATGTTTGGGCAGGGGAGAGACAAAATTTGAAACGACGTAAAAGTACTCATTCGGCGTAGTAAACACATCAGGGATCAAAATGTCCAGTTAATTATCAATGTTTGTCGTTGTCAATCACTCAAAGTCCAATAATTAGTGTCATTTCGTGTGTTACACCCAAAACAGCTTAGCCTAGAAGCACGTGTGTTGTTTGGATTATATAAGCAAACGTTGTTGCAACAACAGTGGGTGTCAGAATTCTCCGCGCACGGGCCATAACCGGTGATTTTAACCATCTCAATAATTCGTAAACAACCACCTTCAACCTACTACTATAGTACCACCAATATGTTCTAGGCCCTTTAGGACACCTACTCCTGAACCTTTGAACAGCAAAGAAGCAGATACTCCAAGGAAAAGCGCATACTTTATTACCTTAGCCTATAATAGGGGCAAAAAGGTATATAATACTATTACTAAGGAATATAATATTACACCTTCTATAATATATGATTAGAGGTACCAATATAAGAATATAGATATAGTAGTAAAGAGGTATTTATAGTCTAGATCGAAGATACTAAGAAGGAAATCGAAAGTTACTAAATCGATATATAAGATATTTATCTTATTATTACGAAATCCAATATAAAAACAGCCTTTTGAAATTCAAATTGCTTTTTACAAACTGTTAGTTAAACTATATTAACTAGACTACAAGTTATAAGAATATATTAAAAAGGTTATAAGATATCTTTATATCTTTATTTAGAAGGAAATCTCAAAAAAGAACTAGATAGATAAAACTATATATAATGAAACTTATTTATATAATCCTATATTCAGATTCTGGAACTATATAATATTTATAAATGAAATATATATTGATTTTATTTCTAAAACTCAAGATAAAATACTTTAGAAATAGAGAATATATAATTAGTTTAAAAATATCGAAAAGAGATTACTATTTAAGAATATATATATTATAAATACTTATTTTCTAAGTTATATAGAAGTGATTAGGATCTTGAATATTATAGATTATAATAACTAGTAATACTATTATAGAGTTTATTATTAATAATAGTTATATAGAGAATCGATTATAATTATAATAGTAAGTAAATAAATAGTAATTGAAGTTGAATATAAAGTTCTATATATTATAGAAAACTATTTACTTATATAAATCTTTATATTTTATAAAGTAAATTAGTAGACTTTTTTACTAGTTTATCGAAAGATTAATAGATTAGTTTATTAATCTATTTTCCTATCTAAAGTTCTACTAAAAGTATATATAATTCTCTAGATATTATTCTTTTGATAGATATCTTTTATTTTAAAATATTATATCTATTAATAATATATTAATAATTATAAATATCTTTTCTATCTCTATATTAGGAATAAGGATATCTAAACTTTACTTTATTATATAATCTTTATATAATAGTTTTTCTCTTTAAATAAAAGTAATTATCTTTTGAATCTAAAATTCTTAAATATCTATTATAATCTAAATTATAATACTATTTCCTTTTTAGCTTAGTATTATCTCGATATTTATTATAATAATATAAAATATCTATTTAATTATTCGATAGTTATCTCTTTCCTTTTTTTTATTATATCTATATTATATATTTAAAGAATAAAACAAATTAAGTTAGGAAATTATATCGAAAAATTAAAATAGAAAATAGTTATTTATTCTTATTACGAAAAGGCTAGTTATTTTAATAATTATATCGGGATAGTTATTAATTTTCCAAATTGTTATTATATTAAATATTCTTAATAGAATAAGATTTATAATTTTGTTTCTCAAAATCGGATATTGAAGTTATCTAATTAGGATTTTATAAATTCTCAATATAAGTATTTAAAGTATAAAAAGGAAGTAATAATAACTATTTCTTAAAAAATTATAATAAAGATCTTTTATTTATAGAAATAATAATATTTTCTAAATAAATAAGAGAAGAAAATAATCCAGATAGATCTTAATTTACTAGATAAATTAGATAAATTAGAAGAGAGGAAGAGGTTAGAAAAGGAATAAATTAAATAAATTAAATAAGTTTTTTAGATATCTAGTTCTTCCAAAATCGATTTTTCGATTTTCAAGTTTTCTTTAATAAATAATTCTAAACTAACTATTTAATTGGAAGCTAAGGATTTCTTAAATAGAATTTCTTTAAATTTTATAAATAATTTAGATTCTTAACTAGTTCTTATATATTTTCTAAATATAGATATTCTTTCTATTTGATTAAATAATAAAAACTTTCTTTAATATATTTCTAATTTAATATTTCTTCGACTTTATATTCGGTATTTGGATTAACTAGTTCAATTTCGATATAAAGTATATTTAATATTTCTAATAATACTAGTTCTAGAAACAAAATATGAAATATAGAATATATATTCATTGTTTTTAATAGTTCGAGATAGTAATTAACTAGTTTAACTATTTTAATAATTTTGAAAAGTTCTAATTTCTTATAATCCAATTTGTTATTTAGTTTTTTAATATTAATATTTTATCTAAAAAGATAAACTTTATCTTCTTTCTTAAATATTGATTTTATATTATATTTTATATTATAGTAGTATACTATTTGTTATATAATAAACTTGATATTAAATAATAATTATTTATATAAATTCCTAAGATCTTTTATCTTTATTATTTCTATATCTAATTTTGCTATATCTAGTAGTTATATATTATATATTTTGGATTTGAAGTCGAAATTAGTATATATTAATATTATATTTATAATAGCTATTTCTATAATATTATAAATAAATTATATAAATAGTAATAACTCTATCTAGTTATCTTATTTATAATTAATATAATATCTTAAATACTATTCTATAATTTGATTCAATTATTTTATCTAACTATCTATTTATAAATAAAATATTATAAAGAGCTTTCTTTTAATTCTTAATAAGATTATAAATATTTATTAGAATTTCGAGATAAAAAGTTTATTTCTATTTAAGATAATTTCGGTAGATATTCTATATATATTAACTATTATTCTTAGAAATATATAGACTAGATCCTTAATTATATTACTTTCTTTATATAGAATTATATATCCAAACTTGGTTAATCGATTTATAATAACTAGAATAGAATTATATATTATTCCTATTATTAAATCTTTTAAAGATAATAGTTTAATTATAAAGTTATATATAATAGATTTCTATAACTAAATAGATATATTCGAAGTTTTGAACTAGCTATATAGAGTATATTATAAGGTTTTATTTTATATATAAATATTATAGTTTCTGATAACTTCCTTAATTATTTTCCTTATTTATAGAAAATATAAATTTGTTTTGATTTTTATAAATATCTTTATAATTTCTTAATATCTATAAACTAGAAGTTTATATTATTCTTAAATAAATTGTTTTATTAAAGTTGAAAGAATATATATTTTCTTATAGAAATATATAACTTTGTTTTTGATTATAAATCCTTTATCTAGTTATTCTAATACTTATTTTATAATAGAATTATTTCTATAATATTCTTATATTTATTTTTCCAAATAGTTATTATAAAGTAATATTATTATAACTAACTAGACTAAGTTAAATATTAACGAATCTTCTTCTTATTTGAATATAATATATAATTTATATATCTTATTCTCAAAATATTCTAGTTTCTTATTAAATATATTGGTTTTAGTATTTTTATTTTCTTTAATATATAATATTTTGAAGTGGTATATAGTTAGTATTTCTATTTATTATATCTATTATCTATTTAGAATTTTAGTTATTATAAAGTATATTAAATTCTTATAATCTAAATAAACTTAGATTATATATTTAGATCTTTCAAAATAAACTTTCTATTTTCTAAAAGTATTGATAATAATAAATAGCTCTTTATTATAAATCTTATAATTCAATTTAACTAACTATAGCTTTCTTAAATAATATATTATTAGTTATAGTTTCTTATCTTTATTTAATTGGTTTAGAACTATATTTAGTATATAGTCTGATATATCTATCTTAATAATAATTAGTTATTTAGAATCGAAAATAATAAGAACTAGTATTTATATAAAGATTTATTTGAGGATTTCAAATATTTATTATATTATATTACTTTATTTATATTTAATATTCTTCTTGATTAATTCTATAAAAGATATTATAATTCTTAAATAATCTTTAATAAATTGTTTATAGAAGTTCGCAAATCTTAAAAATAACTAT